>JAGQAX010000002.1:43775438-44374467 GCA_019142605.1 Cephalopholis sonnerati
TTACAAAAATAGCCAGACCGCGGCCTGGTGACCACCCTCCACCTGACACTATGAAAAACCGTCGATACTGGCAAATGTCCATGTTTATAGGCTGTGGCATACAGACCAGTTTGACATTTAGTAATATCAATTATAAACATCTCCCAAGAGCATTACAGTCGAGGAGCACTCGAATACCAAGAATGCCTCACTATGGAAGAATTCTGTCTATTTCAGCCTTGAGACTGAAGCAAACTAACAACAAATTGAACTTGTTGAACTGCCTAGAGAAATTGGAAATAGAAAAAACTACAGAATAGCAATGTCTACAGCTGTGAAAATCTGATTTCAAAGCTCTGGGACTATCTCAAAGAAGCAAAGGTCCTTAAACTCAAAAAGCAGAGCCACCAAACTGACTGCCACGTTTCAAACTCAACAGTAGCAGCCCTACTCAAACACAAGATTCTAACACTAACAACTCTTTGTGCATAGAGGTAAACAATAAACCATAATAAACCAGAGAGAAAATGTACATATTTTTTACCAATAATAAATGGTAAACCTGATAAGTGACCATGGGAAAACATGGACACGGCATTTGTCTTCACTGTTTCGGCGTTCTGGAAAGACATTCGGAGCCTAGAGTTTGGTTTTACTTTGGCTATGTATCAAAACCCAATACCGAACAAAATGTGTCCATAGCACCGGAAACTAATACCTGGCAAGTACTGAAAGGTGACATGTAAGGATCTGATTTAAACTTGGTTGCTAAGGGTAACACTTTGCCTATCTGGCAGCCTTCAGTTCATCTGGTAGATAAAACAGGACTGTTACTTTTTAAGCATGCAATAAATGCGATTAGCATCACCACAAACCCCGCATCCCAGTGTTGGTGTGGATGTTGTGTTACATATTGATTCTGTATTTTAAGAGAGATTTTAGTCTAGGTCAGCAAAAACTTTTGTGGCCATGTCCATATATCGAATGTCCATATATTGTGTTAACATGCGTGTTTGTCACTGACACTTTAGCTAACATGATGCCAGAATAAGCAGCAGGGTTCTTCTAACCATTGTAAGACTTGGGTACAGTGCCTATGCCAAATGAACAACAAAAACAAAAACAAAAAAAAAAGACCTATGCTGAGATACGCCTTGCTTTCACACTGCTTTTGTTCTCGTCTGATCCAGGGCTCCCAGGAAGTGCGCCGGGCATTGAGACCATTTTTCGTAGTGGTCAAAAACACTTCTCAAAAAAATTGAGGGAACTTTTAACTGTCACAGTATAAAACCAAGTCAGTGAAACAGTGATATCTGTGTCTATTTAGGAAGCACACGTGACTGAGAATATTTTCAAGAATTAGAAGTTCATTGCTCTTTAAAAGGGTGTACTTTCATTATTATGCTATTATATTATCATTATATCAGTGGCATAAAGTGGTCTTAAAATGACATCAATATCATGTATTACAATTATTTCTGTGACAATATATTGTCAACTAAAAGTAGTTATCAGGACAGGCCCAAGTTCAGTACAGCTTTTGGGCCCCAGTATGTAAACCAAAGCATTTAACTATGATTGTTGTTGCTGTTTGCTTGTTAATATGGTGTTTTGTATCTTTTCTTCTCTGGCCCTTCCCTAGGAAGTGAGTGTTGCCTTGTCAGACTTGGACACCTTGTCAGCTCGAAGTAAGTGAACTAAGTAGTGCCTAACTGCTTCTGTTCGGAAATTTTTCCCAATTTAAAAAATATACCTTAATTTTCCTCTCCAACAGTAAACGCATATGCAAGCCAATAAACCACATGAAAAGTATTATCTGCACTAGAAGACTATTCGACTGGTTTTAACATTTTAACGATAACAACACCAACACTGTACTCATCAAGTTAATATATATTTTTCATGAAAAACATTTTGACATGTCACAGCAGGAAAAGCACGAGTGTATTTTATAAAAATTAATCATGGTCACATTCCCCTTAGGGGAGGTCCACTGTGCATACTGTCTTACTGGAATAGCTTACTTGGACACTTAACAGAACTGAGCCATCATTAATATTATTAAGTACACCTGTGCTTTTCCTGCTATCACAAGTCAAAATGTCTGCCGTGATAAAAATCGGTTGCTGAAATCTGTGAACACAGCAATGTTGCTAAAAAGGAGTCAGATGAGAGACACAAGCAGTTAAATGATTAGATAGGTTGTAAGCAAACACCCCAGGTTATGCAAACTTATTTGCAAGAGTAAACAAAGACAAACAGTAAATGTAATTACCCATACAGACCAACGTTATGGTTTAATTTTACTTGTTGGAATGGATTTACTTTGGAATGACAGACTATTGGGGCAGCATGATAGTGCAGTGGTTGGTGCTGTTGCCTTACAGCTAGAGGGTTCAACCAGCCAGCTGGGGCCCTTCTGTGTGGAGTTAGCATGTTTTCCCCATGTCAGCGTAGGTTTTTTTCCGGATTCTCTAGCTTCCTTCCACAGTCCAAAGAAATGCAGGTTAACTGGTGACACTAAATTGCCCGTAGGTGTAAATGGGAGCGTGAATGGTTGTCTGTCTCTATCCTGTACCAGGATAAGCGGTTACCGTTAATGAATGAATGAATGAATGACAGATTATTACCCTGACTGCACAGAAAAGTGTCCCCTCACTCTAAGTTTTGGCTGGCTAATTTTGGTTAGCTTTGAAAAAAAAAAAAAAAAGTGGTTTATATAGTTCTTACTGTTGACTTATTCAAAATTTTTCCAGTCACCTCACTTCTCATGGTTCTTGCCTATGAAAAAAATAAAACACCAACTTGCTAAAAATAATACACTTTGGTCACAATTTGATTAATGTTTAATATATTGTGGTTAGACATACAGAGTGTTTTTCAATACATTTTGGTGGTTAAATAGAAAGCCAGGCTTTGTAACTCATGTTCCTGGAGTAAAACTTTACTACACAGCAGCAGATAGTACCTGCTGTATGTTAATTACCAACAGGACCTGCTTCACAGGCACACGCCTTAAATACACACAGCACTGCCTACTGTATCAGGGCAGTTAGCACAGTTGTCTGCATCAACCAGAAACACAGAGCACTACGAGTATTAGCAGTCACATTAGAGGGGGCATGCCTGGGCTGTTTTCTTTTTTTAGTATAGGGTGCATTCAAATTACTCATTATGAAGTCAATCGCACAGCCTCTCAGGGTAGTGATATTTCAGGCATGCTCTACTGAGCAGCAGCACATATATCCAAGCTATTTGATTCTCAACAGCTGGTATTCATCACAACAGCCACATAGAGCTGGTTCACAGGTTCTGTAACAACACATGACATCAACATCACTACTGTTACATGCACCAACTGTTAACTTAGCTGGACCATTTAAATACTGAAGTCACAATATCCTGGCATTTCCTGGTAATTCTTTCAGCCTCCAGTTTAGTCAACTGCTGTAAGTAATCAAGTGTGCTGTGGGAAAAGTGTAAGTGTTTGCCACAGAACGCTGATTTCTTCATTTAGGTTAATATTTCACTTGTGAAATGAGTAGCCACATGCATTGTAGACGCACAAACCTTAGCATAATTCTAGAAAAAAAAAAACAAGACTCCTAGGTTACACATCAATAAAGCAGAGACAGGGGAACCTGCAACAGTTGTTCAAAGTTTTTGGAGCTTTTACACTTAAGTCTGTGCACTGCAACACTGCAGACACTTCAACTGTAGTACATGGAACTAGTGGAATGGACTACTAGAAATAAAAACAACATCACGAGAATCAAATGAGAGGAATGCAGAGTAGATATGGTGACTAAACACAGATAAGAATACCTTGCAACTATTATTTAGAGACACTTTAAGTACTTTTTGACTTACCCATTCTAGGACACGAATAAATCCAAGAGGTTCTTTCAGGGGTCCCAGGTCCAGAGTAAATCCAGACATCATTTTCTGTGGACGTACAATGACACAGATAGTGGCTAAAATATAGTTAGCCAGTTGTAGACGGATTATCGTTCACATTAGCACCCAAACAACTAGCTATCGTTACCTGTTTGTCACCTTGCAGCTAACTGGCCCTGCCCTTGTTAGCCAAACCCCGCTAGCGACATGCTAAAGCTAACTCATGTCAACCTGGGTATTCAGCTAATTCACCCACCTGAGCAGTGTCCATTGAGACGTGCAACAAGTAGAAAGCAGTTTGTGTTTCGCTCCTAAAGTGTTCAGTTTCGTTATAAAGCTAGCTTCAGTTACTCAGTTTGCATTCGAGTATTGGCAACCGATACAACGGCTACTGACTCTCAGCAGGCAGTAGAGAAACAGCCAGACAGGCAACTGATAAGACTAGTGTCAAACTCTGTACAACTAAAGCGCTGTCATACTGACCAAAATAAAATATACACTACTTCCGGTTCTTACTTTTCAAAATAATGAATTCATCGACGCACATTAAGCTTGTATTACATTATTTAGTTCAAGTACATGAACCATTTGCTTGCGTAGTTGTCCAATTTAAGCCACAGAAAATAATTCTTGGATTTTCTCCATCTGAAATTATCAACAGAGCTAGGAGGGCCCTCCTCCAGCATTTTTTTTTTTAAAGAGCAAGGTCTTTTTTGATGCTTTTCTAAAACACACCCTGACATTTTATTTACCCTTAAAAAAATTCCCTCGGATTAATTATGAAAAGTGATTTTAAAAATATTAGTAGTTATTAGTAATTAGTATTGAGTAGAAACAGAATACTTTGCAACTGCCATCATTAAAACCTAGTGTTCTGAGGTACTTGTACTTGAGTATTTCCATTTCATGCTACTTTATACTTATACTCCACTACATCTCAGAGGGAAATATTGTTTTTTTTTTTACTCCACTACATTTATTTGTCTACTTTGTTCATTTGAAAAATCATATTGAAAATACAAAATATAATCAACTGAAATGAGACAGAGGACCAAAACTTGCATTTCTGAATAAGGGTTACAATATTTGATTTTTTGCTGATATCCAATATTCCAATATATAACTAATTTGGCCGACAACCGACACCAATATCGATATATCAATTCCCCCCCCAAGTTTAGTCCTCATCAACTTTGCTCTGTGTGGAATTAACATCATGTTATTCATGCATATCCTCATCATGATGGCCCACCAGCAGATGGAGACATGAAATACAATACTTTTCAATTTATGTAATATTCATTAATTATGCAAATTAACAAAAATCATGTTGGCCAGGTCTTATAGTTCATTTTAAAGCCAATATCAGCTGATACCAATGACGTGCCAGTATTATCGTGCATCCCTATTTCTGATCAATATTAATTTTTTTCAGGGCCTTTAATGCATTGGCATAAAGACAGATTATTAGATTAGGGGATTTTTGTTTTATTATTAGGCATTTTCTTATTTTTGAAAATACATATAGCCTATATATTTACATCCGAGTTATTAATAAAACATACAGGGCTTTGGACACCCAGGCCTAACAACACCATTGAGCAGAGCAGTCTGTGGGCTCTTCTTTCATATCAGATGTACTGTCTCACGTTGTGTTTTACTGTAACAGCCAAAAACAATAAAAAACAAAACAAAACAAAGATGATCTTTAGAATAGAAAGTTTAGTTTTGTTTGCATTTTTATTTCTAAGTAGCTAGTGGCGAACTAAATTAAAATTGTCTGAATTTGGTGTAAGAATGAATCCCTCAACAAAAAAAAGTAAAGAGAAAGAAAGCAAACTGACCCATTGAAAACAAACAAACAAAACAAATCTAAGATGTAAATATTTCTATAGCCTTTTTATTTTTGCACCTTAAATGAAATTGGCCTGACCTGACTTGACTATATCTATGGCATAAATACAAAATGTGTATATGTTTTCTAAATGATACAAATCTTTTAGTCATTGAGGCCTATACATACAAAAGGCTTCCACCTACCACATACATGTAAAGTACACATTGCTCCAAACCTCATGAAGGTGGCATTCAGGCACATCAGCCACATGACAAAGGAGCTCACACTGCTCCCGTGTGGAAATATTATTTATTGCACAGTGAGTGGAGTAAACGCAGTCTAGTTGTAGCATTTAATTAATTTACTCAACTGAACGAACACTCAGCGAAGCCAGTGGTGGAAGAAGTATTCATAAACTCTTGCACTGAACATCCACTTGTGTGAATGCATCAAGTTTTATCAGCAAAATTACATAGAGTATCTAAGTAAGGAAATCGTGTCATATATTGTATTGTTGATGCAGCAATATTTGGTTTAATTTCGTAGTTGGTCGACGTAACCTAAAAAGTACAATATTTCCCTCTGAATTGTGTGAAAAGTGAGACACATCGTGGCAGCGGTTAATCCGAGTACGGTAAATTTACAATCTTTCCACTGGACTCGAACGCAGCATACTGTATGGCCCACCCTCCTGGTTTTCACTCCATGGCCGCCATTTTGCTGTGGCTTTAGTGCGGCAGCGGCAGTCAACGAACCGGGACGAGGTCTTTCCTACATTTTACAACTTTTTAAAATCTTTTTAAATCCGAAACTGGTAATTAACACCGTGTGCTTTGTTCACATAATATTTTTGCTGTTACATCGTAGTGTTTAAATATGACCATTATTAGAACCGCAATTGCAAAACATCCAGCCGTCTTAACAACAAATAGCTAGCATTAGCTAACGATTACTCAACGTTGACGAGAAGGTCGCGAGAAATTGGTGGTTTAGGTAGGCCTCTGCTATGTAGCATAGGCTAAAACAACCCTAAACTACCCTAGCCCAATATCGTAAGTGTTAGCCAAGCTGATAATAAAGAAACACCCGAAGTCACGCTATTGTCTTTTTTAACTAACGTCATTGTCTATCAAATTATCTTATCTCTTGCCGATCTCTATAACGCAACAATCATATACATTTTATTTTTCATCTCTACGGTTATTGTAGTGTCTTTCCATCACTGCCGGGAATCGGTCGTAGTTTGTTCCAGCTAGCTCTGGGCTACTTTTTTAATATTCAACAGTAAGTATCTGATTGTTTTCTTGACTGTCTTGGTTTTTAAGCTTTGACTACACATCTTGAACCAACACTGAAGGTGACCTGTGACGTATGTTATTTCCCCACTCTGGTTAGCTGTCTCAATTATTTTTGTCCGTAATTTAACTTAAGATATCCGACTTTTGTGGGTCCAGGGGAGGTATTTGCTATACTTTGAATGCGAGCTAGTAACTTTCTGATCCCTTATTGTTATTCCATTAATGTTTCAGTGTAAGTGTTCTGTTGCTTCTGTAGACTATATTTTCCCGTTCCGTAAGATGGAAGCCACAGTTGTTCTTCAGGCTGATCATCAGTGTCAAAGGAGGGCTTTCATGTCCTGGGAAAATAAACAACCCAGGCCTGGACTTATTAAAATTGCACATTTAATTCTTCTTAATTCTCGATTAGATACTTGAAATATGTAAACATGGGTAGATACTGTAGTGTAGTAACAGTGAGTCTGTCCACCGACATGGACCCCTGTTATAACCAAATTCCACTTTGCTCTGGAGTACTTATTGAGAGCATGTCTGTCTCAATGCACCCTGTGTGGAAATGTCAATCTGTCTCCTCTGTATTTGTGCACAGCTGTCTTTCTGTTAATAACACCTTTTCAGTTCCCTGGGGAGTGTTTTTGATTGATTTTGTAGGTTTTAAACCGTCCTCTTGGCCCTTTGTGGGAATCCCTGGATAAGGATAGCTTGCCCCCCATGAGCATACATTGCCAGAAGATTTTTTTCCTCTTCAGCATTGGCTGAAAATCTCCACAGGCTTGAAAATCCTGGCCAGTTTTTTTCTACAGCCACCACCCAAATCTCACCAAGTGTGCAAATGTCATCGAGTCTAAGAAGAAGCTAAGGATTTTTTTTCACCTACCATCCATCCCTTTTTTTTGGCCACATCAATCAAAGCATTTTTGGATCTATTTTTTTCTTTCCTGGCTGTTCATGTTCCCCTATTTCTTTCATTAATTCATTAATAAGCTATGATATAAAAAAAAAAAAAAAAATCCCCAAAGGACTCTGTTGAATCCAACATCGGTAATGTTTAGCAGTCTGGCGGAGATAAAGATGTCTCAGAAAAGGGATGTCATAGGAAGACAAGTGTCTCTGGGAGACCCACCCCCCTTTTCCTCTTAACTCATGGATCAAGTGTTCCTTCAGGACTCCATACCACCCCGGAGACACCCTACCAGCAGTGCACTCAAGAGGGAGACAACTTCTCAGCCCCCTCAGGTAAAGGTGGCACCATCAAAAAATTTAAGTCAACAGGTCACATTGTTTTCCTGTCTGGTGTTGTGTGTTATCAAACATTTGTGGACATTCAACAGCACCGTGGTTGAATTGAGTTCAAATTAACACAAGGTTATTTCATCATTAGCGCACTGCTGCCTTAAAATGACTGTGCTTTCCCTCGCTCCATAGCCCCAGTTTTACACCCTTGTAGTCATTGTTTTCACAGAAGACTTTTTCATTGATAGTTGCGTTTAAAGCATAGAAGTAGGTCACAGTTTTTATCAGTTAACTTCGGGAAAGACCTAAGCCACAATAGGTTGTGTGAAACCTAAAAAGTTTGGGTACTGATGATATTGTACGTAATTCTAGTATCATTCTTGAATGTACAAGTTGGGGCTAGTCATTCTATTTTGTATGGAAAAATTACAGTGTGTGCACTTCCTGGTATTAGTTTTACATGTGCAGACATGTTAGTGAATTGATGTAATAGAGGAGGGTTTCTGTATTTGATGTGTTGCTGTGTTCTGTCCTGTTGGCCCTAAAGAGAACCAGCTGCTGGGTTTGAAGGTCCTAACCTCACCACCTCTGCCACTCCAGACGCATACCAGCATTACTATGACCAACAATGGAGATGACTGCTACTTCTTTTACTATTCCACCTGCACTAAAGTAAGCAAAGTTTTAGCACAGAGCTCACATATACACACACATGGTTGAACCAGTTGGAAAGTGACTGGCGACCAGAAACAAAAGTGGGGTCTAACTGTGTTTCATTTGTCATGCAGGGAGACAGCTGCCCATTCAGACACTGTGAAGCAGCTATGGGCAGTGAGACCGTCTGCAACCTCTGGCAGGAGGGACGCTGCTTCCGTGCCATCTGCAAGTTTCGCCACATGGAGATCACAGTAAGCAAGACATAAATATTATTTTTCACCTGGAGAAAGCTCAGAAATATCTCCTTCAAGCTTTGCCCACTCAAGGCTGTGTGTGTCTTGATTGGCCATTAACGAAGGATAGAAAAGGTCTCCCTGTAAACCTGGGCCAGGAGCTCAACTCCTGCCTCTGGATCTGTTAGGAGGAACACTGAATGCACTATAGGGGCAAGCACACAACAAGCCCGTATGCAATGAACACAGTCCATAAAAGACTTCCATTAATATTTACTTACATAAGCAGTTGTTACTAAAAACGGAGAATTGAAATGTCTGGTAAGCATCATTTGTTAATTATGCCCTATTTCAACTGCATGGTACGACATGGCTCAGCTTAGCTGGCCTCAAACAGCTCTTTTTTTATCACCTTGGTCTAGGCTCCAAGTTGAATCGGTACTAAAAGGAGTTAAAACACTACAGGCCCAGATTGGTCAGAGAGATCATCACTAGCGCAGAGCTGGACATCCTGCACAAACCCATCATTTTTAAGTAGCGAAGCTACCTTCAGAAGCTAAAGTTACTAAAAGCGAGTCGAGCTTAGCTGAGTCAAACCATGCAGTTAAAATTTGGTATTAGAGTCCAGTATAATCGTGTCAAGCTCCTTTTTTCCTTGTAAATTTTTAATCTTCATCATATCTGAATGCTTGACTTGAAGATAAGGTTAATTGAAATTGTGTTTATTCCTCTGTAATAAGGTTCAAAATTGCAGTCCCAAGTCAAAGGCCACAGACTTGGGTCTTTTCTGTTCAGTCATACTTTATTTCAGTAGGTGAAATAATAACATAATCAATGTGCAAGTGTGAAAACAGGATTAATATAATATATCTTGAAAAAATGCTATGCCGTTTTCTTTTCATCCTCCTTTGAATTCAGTTGTGCTGTTGCATGTGTATGGAAAAGTTTATGGAGTTAAACTTATGTTTCATTAAAACAGAAAAAACGAAAGGAGATACCTTGTTATTGGGAGAACCAGCTGGCGGGCTGCCAGAAGCCACACTGTGCCTTCTTCCATGAAAGGCCCCGCTGCATAGACGGCATCTTTGTCCCACCTGATAAAAGTGAGTGGACTTTGATGAAGCAAACACGCTAAGAATTGAAATGTCGAGCGTTCAAGACAATTTCACACCCACCTGTGAAAAACAGTAATGATAATCGATGTTATTCTCCCAGGTCAAAGCAAGAACGAAGAACAGCCACATGAGGAACCAGCCCCCCCGCCGCCTGCCCCTCTCCCCACTGCAGCCAATCCTCAGCTCAGGAGTGTCATCAAGACAGAAACTCAGGAGCCAGTACCGAGCCCCACCCACCCTCCTGTGGTGATCAACCCAGCAGATGATGATGAGGATGAAGACGGTAAGAGGGATATGATCTCAAAATTACCTCCTCTTTTTTAGTCCTCATTTCCTGATAGTATTTTTCCTGTGATCTGTACCACTTGCATGTCTTCATGTTTCCAGATCAGTTCTCAGAGGAGGGAGAGGTTGGCCCATCTCCTAGAAAACTACCCAAATCCGGTGAGACTGTGCTCAGAGACTATGGTTACTTTCACACTGTTATTTTTTTGTTTAAAAATGCTTAATTATTGCTGTGTTTACACCTAGCGTCCACATTAATCTGCTGTTTGGAACCCCTAAATGGAGAAATTTTAAAACCCTGCCGACTGCGTTTTAGTCAGTTTAAAAAACTGAGGGTATAAGTTTTAGTCAAGATGGGCAAAAACAGACTTTTGGAAACAATGACACAGACATCCACGTTTGCTCTCTGATTGAGTTTTATCAGTCACATCATGTCTGTCCAAAACAGCATAACTAGGCCTACATGCCATTTGTGATGGTAACCTTACTCCTTTCCCATTGTCATGGCTTCCTCTGGTGATGGATAATGCTCCCGGTATGGCTCAGATATGTTGCTGTATTTGCTTTGCAAAAACTTCCGGTCTGTTTTCTACATCTTTGACCGCCTAATACTCGTGTTACTGTCAGTAACAGTTCCACCTCATCTTCAATACAAGCAAGGGAATCTCTGATCCTACTTTTTGCGATCTAGTAATTCCTGTAACTAAGCAACCAGCTGCAGAGTAGACAGTATGCTTCCTGTTAATACCAAAAAGCGCATGCCCAGTGTATGTGAATGGTAATGTGATTTGCGTTTTAAGACACATTAGTATAGATGGAGATTATTTCTGAAACTGTGCTAAAATGCTCACGTGTATGGAGATTGTTTTTGTTTTAAAACATTTTGAAATGAAAACAGTGTGGATGTGGCATAAATTTTGTAAGTGGGCATAATTTGCACCCAGAGCTGCACTACTCTCAAATCCTTTGTGACCTTTACTGAATGATTGCGTTTTTTATGGTGTGTAATGTGTGTCTTGACAGATGACTCACTGAACTTTGGAGTAAGCACCCTGGAGGAGATCCGGCTGAGGAAGGCCCTAAAGGCCAGCATGAAGAGAGCTGGTTACCCCATCCAGAGTCCCAATACCTCGGCCAATGGAGAGAAAGAAAACATCCAGTCATTCTTTCAACCACCCCCCCATGAGGCGAGAGATGGTAAAAAAAAAAAAAAAAAAAAAAACTAGTTTGATTGAGATCCTACCTAAATACTAATTTCATAATGTATCTATATGGTGGAATAGAATTTTAAGGAATTGTGTTTATGAATTTGCTGAACATCGGCACATAAATGCATTGTGTGATCAGCTTAAAGAAATATCAGCGCCTGCCTTCGGTCTTCATAAAAATAAATCTAGGAAACTACATGCTAGCCTGACAGTTAGCTTGACTGCATTGTTTGGATAAAACAATGACTGGAATATCCATATTGACAGATAAAATAGACATAATAATCGTTAGTGATTCGCTTAAGGCTTTATACACTGAAATAAACTGCTCATGGTTGCTTTGAAGCAGCATCTTACTTGGCTCTGTCTCTCATGTGATAGTGAAATGAAACATGGATTTAAGATGTCTGGTCTGGATAGTCACCTTTTGAAAACAAAAAAAAAAAGGTCATATTTGACTGCAAAAAAAATTTCAAATTAACTAATTGAATACTAACTGTTAGTTTAAATCCCAACAAGAAATAAAATCATTATTACCCGGTTCTCAACCAGAGTGGTCCTTCTTTTAACCTAGGTCCGCTAGTATTTGAAGAAACTGCGAGACCAAGAGGCAGTTTGGCTGACAGGCTTGGAAGGAAGATACCCGCCACTGGTAAATTTTCACTCTTGTTACACCTTATCAGCAGATTTAGTGCTAGTACTAATAATGATTGTCTTAATTGCACCAATTAGAAGCTCATGACTTTTCCTTGCAGTAGATGTGATAAGCGGAGAAGGCTTCCCACTGAGGAGGGGTCTGGCTGGGCGTCTGGGCAGAATTGTGGATGAGGACGAGCCATTAATGCCCCCTCAGAAAGGTGCGCATTAGAACACTTAAAAAACTAGTTAATTGGTAATTGCTAACACCACATGTAGCATTTTCCTCAAAATCGTGCTGATAATAGTTGATCTCAAGGTGGTAAGAGCAACCATGTTACCATGATATGTGTCCAAAACAGGCTGTTGTTTTGATGGAGTTTATAATTTAGAAAGTCTAGAATGAAAAACTCTTTCTCTCTTTTGCTTTGACAGCTTTGAAGCCTGTTAAGGACAGACTTGGATTGCCTAGATCTGGTTCACCCACTCAACCAGGTAAGAAGTCATTGACATTGTCCATTATTTTGTCTGGGAGGATATTAATTATGCTCTTTGAATAAAACACTGTTTATTGTTGTCCACTTTCCCAACAGTTGAGACTAACATGGAGTCAAAGAAAGCTCCTGAGCAGATTCGCATCAAAACTTTGGAGGAGATCAGACAGGAGAAGGCAGCAAAGTCTCAGCTTCAGAGCCAGAAAGATAGCCCTTCAGGCATGGCTCCAGAAACAAACAACAAAACCCAAACCTCAAAGGGTGTCAGGCGAGCCATCACCATCAAAGATGTCTCCATTGATCACGTTAAGACGTTCTCTGAGATCCTTCATGCCAAGAAAAAAAAGCAGGAGGAGCAGGAACAGAAGCCCATTGCTAAGAAAGCCAAGCACACTGTCGAGAGCCAGGAAGTGTCTGACACAGCAGGTCCAGGTCCTGAGGCTGCAAACGTAGGGGAGGTTAAAGTAAAGACTCTGGAGGAGATTCGCAGAGAGAAGGCAGCAAAGATTCGGGCGCAGCAGGTCCTAGAGGCTGAAAACAAGAAGAGCTCTGATACTGAGGAGAGCAATGCTAAGAAGCCACGCCTACTGCGCATCAAGAAACTGGCTTCCCAAAGTAAGACAGCATCTACATTTTTATAGGTTTGTTCCTTGCGTGTTGGCACAAGGAATGTATATAGAATAGTTGTTAATTCTGCTGTTGTATTTCAAATTGAATGGATTTTCCAATCTTTATCTTACGTGTCATGTTTTGAAATTTACTTTGCAGGCAATGTCACAACATTGAAGAGTGCTGAAGTGACAGAGAAGCCACTGAAAACTACTGAGGTACGGTCTATTGGATACCACAGCACTGGCTGTGATTGCTTGTTATTCTGTTGACTCTGTGATGGTAATTTTCCTGCATCTTTCCAGACCAGTGCTGCCACCAGTAACAATGTCAAGGTCAAGACCTTTGAGGAGATCATGCGAGAGAAACGCCTTCGCAAGCAGGAAATGGAGGAGCAGGCCAAAGGCTCAGCTGAAGCAGAGCCTTCTCAGGAACAGACCAGCGAAGGAACCCTGAAGAGGAAGGCTCCTGCTAGAATCAGTCTTAAAGGCCTGGGTTCATCATCGCCTTCCTCCACCACTCAGGCTCCTGACTCTACGCCTTCCACCCAAACGCTTCCTGTTGGTAAACTGACCCCCCTCAAAGCTAAGGCTGCTTCACCTCTGAACAGCACTACTTCTGGTACAAGAGGCGCTGCTGTTAGAGCTGCAACCTCAGTCCCTGTGAAGCTGAGCTCTTCTTCTCGGGATGTTGAGCCAGAGTCTGACTCACAGAGCCCCAGCAGCTCCAGGGAGGTCCCAGACAAAAACACACGGAATTCCATTGCACTGTCACCAGCCAAGCAGGCCAGAGCAGCTCCTCGGGTTCCCGCTGCAGAGGCCCTTACTTCTGATAAAACACTGAACAGTAATCAGAACAAATCCCCAGAACCCACCGCAGACACCAAAGGTATTGCACCTTTAACTGTCATACATACTTCATTTTGCATACAGTGTTTCGGCTTGAGCATAAGGCAACCCAGTTTAGACTTGGATAGCTGGAGAAGATTTCTGACCTGTTTCCCAGAGTGCTCAGTGCTCTGGCTTCATTCTTTCATTGTGTGTTTGTGTGTTAACTTATTGTTAAAACTTCCTTCCTTTTTCAGTGAGGCCCAAGCTGAATGTGAAGCCTTCTGTCGTAAAGGTGAAACCAGGCCAGAAGAGGAAGGGAGCAGAGCGATCTGCTGTTGCTGCTGTTAAACCTCTGAACACTGCCTCCACAGTGCTGAAAGAGCCACTGCAGGAGACAACACACACAGACAGACAGGTAGGTCGAGATGTTATAGGCCAGTAATGGTGATTATATGTGCCAAGACCTTTTCAAATGAACCTAAGGGGGCTTTCACATCAGGGACCAGGCAGCAGCCCTACTCAGGCACGGTACAAATCAGTCGTGCCTAATGTGGCAATTTTGTGCACCTTCCCAGATTTGTAGGTTTTTTGTATATTTCACATTCTGTCTATACATTTCCACTCAACATGTCCTTAACACATTGACACATTTTGTTAAATTGATTAATGCACCTAATTACACTGTCAGTTTTAATAAGTCTCACTCATGTATCTGGCTGCTTTTGTATATTCTGCTTAGTTAATTGAATTTCATCTCATCCTAAATTCAAAGACAGAATCTGCAGATAAAGTATGATGGGGAGTCTCATTACTCTAGTGCTGTTATTGACCTCTTGTAACTTATGTTCCATTGTTAGGAGTTTCCGTCGTCCAGTGCAGAGGCTCAGCTGAGCTCTGCTGTTCCTCGTAGTCCCAGCACTCTGCTAGACTCAGGCTCTAGCTCCAGCCCACTGAGAGAGGAGCTGCAGACTGTCCCTGTCTTCAAACAGAGTCTGAGCCAAGAAACCAAGCAGACTGTCAACGTCGCTGCAGCCAGAGAGGCCTGTGCAGTCCCCCAAAGGTAAAGGTCCACAGAGAGCTTAACTTTCACTTTGACTTATTGACATGAACACTTCTTGGTAAAGTCAGATATCACAAAGCAAATATCTGTAGGCAGGTGTGGGGAGTGATATAATAGCTTCTTGGCAAAGTAAAAGAAAACTTTTCTAACTGTACGAAGAAATGTTGTTACAGGACACCACCAAAACACTTTTGACGTTGTATTGTTTGGCAGAAAATGAAGTATTTCATCCCTTTTGAAGTGAGCAATCAGTCCAAACAGTTTTTTCTTACAAAATATTTACCATTTCACTGAATAACAAAAAAGTCTCAAATATGTCCTAAGACGACAAACAAAATGTACAACTCTGCCAACTTTTCCATCTGCATGTTATTTTCTTGTAAGAAAGACCCTCAAGAGTGTATTTTCACAGTTTTAAAAATGAGGGAAAAAACCTTGCCTGTTTTAGCTCTTTGTAGATTGTAGAAAATCGAGACGTTCCCAGTCAAAATTGATAAAAAAAATTTTGCATGACATTAGTGCCCATGTCCATCAAAGTGTTTTTCCAGCTTGAAAACACTAGACGCTTGTCATGAGTTGCCCAGCTAGTTGCTGGAGCGTTGGAGGACACTTTAGATGCGCAGCATTTGTTTCAGCTGTGATGCTTTAGTTGCGTCTGTTTGCAATGATTTGAAATATCCGCTGAAATAAATGTGTCGGCACAAAGCAGATACTTGCTCTGGATGAGAGGACGGCTGAAGCATGTGGGGAGAGAGGACAGACCCGCCAATCTATGTGTTCATGACAGGGCTCCTGCAGGTCTTCAAAAAGTCTTAAAAGGCATTGAATTCATTCATCTAAAAATAAGACCTGAATTGTTATTAAAATGTCTGAAATCAATCTTTCAAAGGTCTTAAAAATGCTAAGCAAAGAATTCATTCTCAGTGCCTCGTCACACCGCCGTTTGTGAGGTAGCATTGCAAAGAATTAATAAATGCGCTAACCTCAGAAAAAACAAAACCCCTTGGCTGACACAGCCACTGATGCAGCATTGTCAGTTACTAAATAAATAACAAGCCTCCCTGTGCATTTCAGTCCAGTCCTGAAGTCTCCCACTCAGCCCAAGACACGGAGACTGAGCGCAGCTGCATCCCGCTCTGCCTACACCTCCAGTGCTACCGCCTCCACCTCAGCTGTGGATGAATTTGAGGAGCTGATCAGCGAGTTCACCGACGACCATCTGGAGGCAGACGTGGACCCTGGCATTGGAGAGGAAGACCTGCTGCAGGAACTGTCAGACATGATTGACAGCTAAGGGCTCCATTAAGCACAATCAACTCCCGCCCCAATTTCTCAAATCCACAACCTTGTCTTGTTTACAAGAAGTGATGACCATCACCCACTAACTATCATTGAGCGTTTTAAAAAAAGACATTTTAAATAATTTCTGCAACTTAAGATTCACATTTGTTTTTCTTCTCTCCTTTTTCATTTCCTTGCCCATATGATCATCTGCTGAGCCCAAGGGTTATTTTGCAGGGGCTCTGATTTTTTTTCCATCTCTGTTCATGATCTTTGTCAAACTTTTCAAGTTCTGAAAAGAGAAAATGAAAAAAACTTTGGTGCAGGGAGATATTGTCAAGAAAACCATCAGTTTGTCAGGAAGACATTAAAACTTGGGAGTGATGAATGTGTTGTTTTAGAGAGAAGTCATATCTGTATACTGTGTATGCAAAGGGACGAGCAAGCTAAGCAGAGGAAAAATGAATACTGCTGCGCTTGCAGTAGCCTGCCCCCCAACTACTTGTTTTTGTTTTTTATATATGAGTGGATGAGACCGATGTTGCCCAGCTTGTTCCTAGATTATCACATCTGAATGTGTCAATTTTAATTTAATGATGACCCTGTCAACAAAGCTCAGGTTAGAGCCCAAGAGGAAGCTAGAAACTTCATCAGTCATGTTACTGTTGGGATGGTTTCACCCATCAGGTGTATGTGGTTTGTAGATTTTCCACTCAGATCTTATGGAGTGCACCCTCTGCCAGTGGCCGCTCTTTAGTGTTTTTATAATGTCTGACTGAACTGTTCATGTTACATTTTTACTAAACCAGTTTTTTTTTTATCAGTGGAAATCTTTTGAAACAACTAGTCTGGGATGAACATGTAAGTGCTCTCTGGGCTTTGTTAACGAACACCTCAGGGACTGTTTGTATGTTCTGGAAAACTATATTTTAATTCAACAATGATGTCTTTCGTTGTCTTCTTCTCTTTTGTGTTAGTATTGGTTTATCAATGTAATCTGAGCAAAGATCAACCTGTTGTTTTGGTCTTAATATGTGTTTCCTCTGTCCTGACCCTTTGCCACATGCTTAATCTTCAAAGTGACTTGTAAATATTACTGTATAAATAAAAGGTGCTTTTAATGACCACCTGGATTAGTAATTGACTGATGATTTAAATGGCACCCAGCCAGTATTTGTGCTAGGTTTGGGAGTCAATATCAGGGCGTAGGTGATGTTACAATAAAGGAATGTGTAACTGGTAACATTTTATTAAACTAGCTTCAACCTAGCTTTTAACAAATATCACAGTTTATGTCTATTCATTTCACACACAATGCAATGAGCAAAGTGTCTGCAGGTCCTAAGGAGGTCTCCTGAAATGTCTTCTATTTTACAAACTTTAGGCCTTAAGAATAATTAGTCTTAATTTGATTTATAAGGTCTTAATTGTGAAATTTCACATTTCAAAATTTAAAATCTACTACTCCATCCTATAATCTTTTTACATAGTAATTTAACTTACCTATTTGCAAAATGTAGATTAATCTAACTTTCTCAAATAACCATATTCCTACCTCTCCACAGTAACACTACCTAACTTACAGGCATTATTTTCCTGTATAAGCACTACAAACCGCAGCCTCCAAAATGACCATAAAGTTAAACACCCCTTGAAAACAGTTTCAACAAAATGTGAATATTGTGAACCTCATGAAGGAGGATTTATTACAGATTAATCTGAAGCCAGGTGTACTTAATAAACTGGCAGCTAAGTGTATGTTTGTGAGGGTACATTTCTGGCAAATTCTTAAAGTTATTCCATTTAGAGTAGTGCACAGATATGTGTGATTTTCTTATGCATCTACAGTGTGTCAAAACATATCACCTGTTGGTGAGTCAGGTGGTGGAGAGTCATTTAAAATAACAGTGACTGCAGTCTTGAATATCATGGTTATTCCAGAGGGAAAACAAAATAAACACTGAAAAGCTGACCCCCACACATAGTGGTATTTTTTTAATATCTCTGAAAAAAATAGAAGCTCCTGAAGGAATAGTCTGTAACACTGTGGCAAACTCTTTGGGTGACCATTGGTTTGAATTTAGAAAGAGTTTCTGGAGAGGCCAGCAGCCCTGAAATGTATCAACTGACTGACCAAGATTGCATTGTTAAGAAAAAAAAAAAAAAAAAAAAAAATCAAAGAACATGGATAGTGATTTGTTAACTGAATGTCCATGGTGCACATGAGTTATCTGGTGTATTGTGTATCTACGCTGTCACCCCCAAGTTCCCATAAAGTATAACGCATAAAGCAGACTACATATATTAGCTTTACGATATGCACAGGACGTAAACCAGCACTCTTATGCTGAAATAATACTACCTGGTCCCAGGTTTCAATTGCCTGTCTGTGGTAACCCGATTAAACACAGCTTTATATAGTAATATGCAGTTTATAGAGTGAGCACAAAATGAACAAAAATAGTTTAGGTTTGAAACTACACTTTGACTCAAGATCTGGGACCTTTACAACAATTATTCCATCTGTAATACACTGCTCCAAAAAATTAAGGGAACACGTACTGGTCACACTGTAACACCAAGTCAGTTAAACTTTGCCTCACGCTACCAGTAGTGACAAGGACACTAGCAGAACACAAAACTAGAGAAGACTCAGTCAGGAAGGATAAGGAGAAGGCAACTGTCTGTGGTCACCACGTGTAAAACCATTCGGGGGTTGTCTTGTTCTTGCCTCTCCATTGCACCTGTTGTTACTTTCATTTGGACCAAAGCAGGTGAAATTGATTCACCATCACTTGTGCTTCCTAAATGGCTTTCCAGCAGCCTTAGGACACAAATGCATAATGGAATACGCTGTAGACATTGCAGGTATATTAATGGAAACACATTGAACATGCTAATCCACACTTTGGCATGACCCAGATGCACCGATCACTCGCACCCTTCTATAATGTAGTCTGTAAAGGCAGGACACAACAATCTTTGGGGAATAGGCCTATTTTTTTTCTGTTGGCACACTGGCGGAAGCAGAGTGGTGGGGAATTAGTGAAAAATTGAAACAATTAACAGTTTATTTCAGGTGGTAATGGGTTACATGACATAGTAGATGTAATTATATTACCCAAAATCCTGTTGGTAACACATTATATTACTTTGTTACTGCTAAAATGTAATACATTTTTTAACGTGTTACAACAGTAACTACCCCCGACACTGTTCATGTAGTTCATGTAGAATAAGCAGATCATTTTATCATAGATTGCTACTGACTATTTTACAAAAAAAAAAAAAAGAAAAGACAGTCATGGAGATGGGTTTGCATTTTTAGGGCATATAGTCTATAGTAAATGGCATCATTTTTAATTTAATTTGAGTTCTTCTTTGAACACGTGTAGTTCTGAGGTGGCAATCTGAATCGTTTGCAAGGGCCCCCCACCCCCCACCCCACGGGCCCAAGCGCAATCTCATTGCCTGCACTGTCTGTGTTCACGCCCCTGTACTGCTCATTGCTGGATGAGAGTTTGTAAACAGATGTTTTTATATAATTTTGCCGTTGTTAAACGCGGTCCCCAATTTATCAAGAATTTTCCCGGTTTTTGGACTTCGCATTCTTTGTGGAGACATGCGGGAAAAAAAATCATCAAGAATTCAAGGTAACATGGGGTGAATAATTGATATACAAATAACGATTTTGTGGGTGAAGTGCTCCTTTAAAACACCAGTCTGTGAATCTGCATTACAGTGTAGCCTCCTGTCCAGCAGGTGACGCTACAAACCACCAGAGTGTCCCTGAACATTGACAGCACGCGGGTAAGCCAATCAGAGGCCGAGTATGACAGAAGGGGCGGGTCATACCGTAGCCGGTAAGCCTTTACTTCCGGGTCAGTGGATGTAAACAGAAGGACGTTCCGCCTCTGGAGACGGCGTTAGAAAACATGACCAAACTGGAGCTGCTGAACGTGTTTCTGAACGACAGGCTCACCGCGGCCGCTGAAGAGATTTTCCGCGCCGTTAAAAACACGGTGTTGGAATATCAGAGCGAAATCCTGCGTTCCAAAGAGGAGAACGAGCGCCTCAAACGGCTCCTCAATGTAGCCGTTCAGCGGCTCCTCCTGCAGCCAGGTGAGGAGCAGCTGCTGCCTGTCATTGATACGATGTGTTTACTGACAGACTGAATGTCACACCAAATCCCATACCAAACATGTCCGTTTAAACGGAGCTCCGGTAATGGATTAAACTGTGTTGTAGCCAACAGTAGGATGCTCTGCCTGTGTCGGACCTTAGCCAGGCTACATCTTATTTTATTGGATGGAAACTGACAAATCAACAGCAGGAAAAATCATAATACAAATCTACATCAAAAATGATCGCAATAATAATACACAACGACCATGACACCACAGTGGAAGAAAACAGCAAAGGATCCGGGTCACAAACTATTGTGTTAATCCTCTCAAACATACATCATTTTATAGATCTCTCCATGATGGATACAGGGGTTTGATGATCGCAGGACATGCTAAAAGAACGATGGACCTTTATTTCCTGTGCTTCATCTCTCATCATCAAAAAATATATATGGGCAAGAATAACTGAGAATTAAATGGAGAGATAACTAATATTGGAGCTGAAGTCGAACTGGCTGAATAAACAGGAGGTCAGACCCTGTAGCACGTGCGTTTCACTGAATAGCTGCTGGAAGCATTTGGGACAGCAGGACAGTGTATGTGGGACAGCTTCAAAGTAAACCACAGTGCGTGTGTTCATGATTATGAAGGAACATGTCAGTGCAACAGTGTGGCTCATTGATGTTTGTAATGGTTTTTGAACAGTAGAATTCACACAACTCCACTATCAGAACATAGATGGAGAATATATATGTGCTAAAGTAAACAGGGTAATTGATGAAGTAATCTTTTTTTTAACTTTATTGAAGGAGTTTTACATTATATAAACATATACACATGTGCCAACACACTGAACTCGTACAGACATACCCCGCATTGTACCCACCCCTTATGCCTCCCCACCTCCCCTGGGACCGAGAGTGCACTCAGGGAAGAACAATGAATTTAGGCATATTTAAAAAAAAAAATAGAATTTACAAAGAGGGGAATAAAGGAAAGGAACTAATTCAATTGGCTGATAATAAATAATAATAAAATATATGAGAAATAAAAAGCAAAACAAAACAAATAAATATAATAATATTTTGATAGAAAAATAAAAAAGTAATTATTAAAAAAAATAAATGATCCCATACACAAACATTACTTTCAGTAGCAATAAGCTAAACAGAAAAAAAAAAAAAACATCAGTAAGGGGCCATGACATGTCAGAGAGTCAGTTTCTTTACATATCCGACTGCGACCCTGTGGCCTCATGAGGACATGACATTTTGGGTTTGCCGCACTGCATACTTCATTCTGCTTAACTTAGACCTGTTGTCCTTGTTCGTGGACACTTTTATGTACCATCTAGTGGTAGCAAGACCACAATGCACTAATGCATGTAAAATCAAGATGGCAGCCATCTCTGCTGGTTCAGCCTACAGCTAATCCTGACACAAAAGTAGACAAGGTACAAAACCTGATCAAATTTTAAGGTTGAAAATTGTTTATTTATGTTTAATAGAGTTTGTAGTTTGATATGGCATGCAAATGTGACCAATTTTCAGCTATAGTAACAAGCAAAGACCCTGATAATTAGAAAGTACTCGTTATTGTATTATTGTAGCATTTCACTCAGGCTAATTGGGGGTGACAGACTGTTCCTATAGACAGAAAGGACATTCCTAGCTTGGAGTATGGAGCATGGAAAATTCATTCAGAGTTACAAAATGAACAAATCATAAGGCTTTTAGATATGTTATATTCACAATTTTGTTTTGCACAGCCATGTTCAGTCATTGACATAAATTGTTTTAAACAGTTTTAGATTTGAACAATGACCCCTAACCCTTAGAGTCACAAAACATTGAACTAGATGTTTGTAATTTAGTTTTTGCACAACAATTTTCCGGTATTGAAATAAACAGTTTTATACTTTATAACACACTTGTGAATATTAAAAAGAAACCCATTGTCCCCATTTGAGGACATCATTTTTTTCAACAACAACAACTACTTCTCCTCTCCCATTGCCAGTCGGTCAACGCTGTGTACACGGCTCTTCAGTAAATGAGTATGCCTTTGTGTGTGTGATTTGTTTTCAATCAAAAGAGGCATGACAGGTGTAGCATGAAACACAACAGCATCAACCTCTAGTGTGACATATAACAGACACGTCAGTAGCTCTGTCTAAACAACAATGGCATTAACATGACAATAACAATCATTTACCATCTCTGTTATATGGCAGCTGATCTCGTTTACTGCTCGGTGGGTAAGGAGCCCCCGGACCTCATTGTTTACCTAATTTGCATTTGCATTTTTGGCCGCTGTTCTTCTTCATTGACTTAGCTGCTAGCTGCTATCAGTTACTTTTTAAATCTGCTGCTGTGGGTCGCAAGCATAACTTGTTGTCAAAACGTCACAACTGTGTTGCCCATTATGTCGTCTTGATGGCTGTCCTGTTGATACAGACATGGCGTTGTTGCTACCTCCATTCTCGGCTCAGAGGCTACACCCCTCTGTCTCCCCATTCTGTGTTCATATGGCAAGGTGGCAGGACGGCGCAAAATCCCCTGCCTTGAATTAGGCAGTGTAAAAGGGGCTGTTGACTAAGGAGGAACAAGACCAGAACATGTGACCTATTGAAACTAAGTTACTGCTTCGATCAGTTTATCTAAAACTAAACATTTTTCATGCAGTCATGCAATTTCAAGGTTAAATGTGCAGAATTTTGAATGCAGTTTAGTTGAAACAAAGTGTAAAAACAGTAAAATAGGAGCTTTGGTGTATGACAATGGTATATCAAAAGATATCTTTGGGTATTTCTGCTAAAGATACTGCAACACAGTCTTTTATGCAAATACACCTAGCTTGACTGTTGTGTTTGTAATGTTTCAGAACCTCACTCTGTCCAGTCCCAAGAGGATGGTCAGCCCTGGGAGTCTGAGTGGAGAAGCAGTGCGGAACTGCTGCCACAAATTAAAGAAGAACCAAAACTCCAAAACATTCAGACAGATTGTTCACAAGAAGCGAGCGACTCAGAGGAAGGAAACAGTAGTCATGTTGAGCCACCACAGAGGTCACATCCTCCAGCCGCCCAAACTGTGTTTAGCAGACAGAGTGTCTCCCCACCTCCACTAACATCCCAGGAAATTAAGGCAGAGAGTGACAGCAGGAAACAGCAGCCAGCCAACAGCTTACCATCCTCAATGACTGTTCATTCAAACTGCAGAGCGCCTCAGAGCGATTCTCGTGCCGGCAGTGCAAAGAGTCACAGGACTCAGAAAGCAGACCAGCAGGTGAAAGGGTTGCTTCGCTCAAATGGAAAACAGAGCGCGCACATACTGCAGATCAAGAATGTGAGATCCCTGAGGCCGCCCCCGCCTCGCTCCTCTCACCCAAGCCAGAGCATTCAGAGGTGGCACAGCTGCAAAGAGTGCGGGAAGGGCTTCAGCTTTGCCTGCCAGCTGGAGGTCCACATGCGCTGGCACACCAAGGAGAAGCCATACAGCTGCGCAGTGTGCCGAAAGAGCTTCACCACGGTCAGCATGCTGAAGAGGCACCACCGAATCCACACGGGGGAAAAGCCCTTCCGCTGCCATGTGTGTGGGAAATGCTTCAACCAGTCAGCACACCTCAATACCCACTTCAGGCTGCACACCAGAGAGAGGGCCAGCTGGAGCCGAGCACCACACTCCAAATGAACAAAGACTTACAGCAGAAAACAAAGCAGACATCTGTAAACTTGAACATGCTTTAACTGGCCAAATATCAGGTTCAAACAGTGTACAATTATAGTGTTTGACTGTGTATCTTGTCTGTTGTGCAATAAAGTGTGGTCCATTATGATTTATGATGCACTGGCTGTGTTGTTGAACACTCAAGGGTATTAAAAGGACAGTTGAAACAAGTGAAACATGTAAACTGCCAATTTCCTATTTAGGATGTGCAGACATGGGTTCAGTAGTAGCTTCAGCTGTACATGAGTCCAATAAGGCAAGCAACACAAGCAGAGAGAGTTAGACAGGTTGCAGGTTGTCTAGATATGGAAATGAAAGCAGAAGCACCCAACATGTCAGTTATATTTGCAATTTACATCCATCAGCCAAAACATTAACACCACTGACAGATGAAGCAAACAACATTGAACATCTTGTTGCAATGCAATGTTCTGCTGGAAAACTTTTGGTCCTGGCATTCATGTGGATGCCACTTGACACGCACCACCTAGCCAAAAACCATTTCAGACCAAGTACACCCCCCTCATGGCAACGGCACTCTCAGATGGTAGTGCCACCCCCACCAGCAGGACCATGCTGTGTGCCACACTGCAGAACTGTTCAGAAATGCCCCAAGGAACATGACAAAGAGCTCAAGGCATCGACCTGGCCCCAAAATTCACCACTCGTGGGATATGTTGGTACAGGGGACAATGCATCAGGGAGTGCCACTGGAATGAGGGAAAGGTACATGGTCTGCTAGGTCCAGCACTACCTCCAGACATGTTATTAACATAGCAGGCCTGGAAAAATGATTTGTACATCATATTTATTTTAACAAATTAGGTCAATTATCCATTGAAAAATACTAAATAACACTGCTCCCTTACTAAAAAAAGACTCTGAATATGCAAATACTGTTCATTTCAAGAGTGTAACTGGTGGTCATACGATGTCTTCTGCCACTGAAAAGTCCACCCTCAGTGTATGTGTGCAGGGGGCTTCAAGTTACCACACACACTTGTGTAAGTTGCAGGATTGGACATTGGCACCAGCCAAATGTTGGTAAAATTTGCAAGTGGCTGTGAGATTTGCTTCACTAAGCAGCCAACAGAAACAATGGTAATCTACTGAGTGGCTGATAGATTTTGGAATCCATCAGCCACAGTGGCAGGGTGGACGAAAAAGCTAACTTCCAAACCTGGTAAGTTCTATACTGGACCACGACTGGCTCCAGCGAATTGATTTTGTATGTACACATGAATAACTGAGGTCAGCACAGAGACACATTCCCTCTTCAGTAGATGAATGTAAAACAAACCTTCAGGGTTTAAAGGTCCTGCACAGGTACATATATATGCCTACGCGTTTTTTGCGTAGGAATATGGAAGTTATACTGTTGAGAAAATGTAGCGCCAGAGGAAGGGTTGTCTGATGGCATGGTAAAGTGGTGAAAATATTCTAAATATAGTGTACACTTAGACTGGTATTGGTTTTTAGGTAGGCCTTTTTTAAGTGACTAAAATATGTTTTGCTGTTAACCTTGATCCACAGCATTGCTGAGCTTCTGGGGTACTAATTCTGGCCGCTCCTCCAAAGTGGGAGCGCAACCACCTGCCATCTACTGTGTATAATACACTGACTATGGATAAGTATCTCATACAGACCCCCTTCAAAAAACCCAAACTATCCCTTTAAGATGTGATTACACCATGAAGTGGTGGAAAGATCTGTTTCAGTCCTCTATGAGAACAGTATCTATGTTTTCTAACAAGCTAATATCTGCAGAGTTCATTGTGGCCTGTGGCACAGTACCCAGAGCCTCTGTATGAATTGGTTTCCTGTTGCTCTGCACATCTAACATGAGCTGAATGTTGTGATAAATGACTATAAATAAATGGAATGGGTCACCTGTGCATTATGTACTAACAACACTGTCATCTGCTGGAGAGATACTGGTAGTATCAATTACAAAATGAACTAAGCAATAACTAGACTTTTGTTAGAAAATGACAACAAATGAACCCTCTCTCTCATAAGATACATAATACAGCACAGAAACCTTCTACCATTTTCCAAAATTCCCACTGCTCATGTATCAGAAAATGTGAAATCCTCTACATGTGTAACTTTGTGTAATCCAGTATGTACTGAATGAGTGCCTCTAGATGAATCAAACATTTGAATGTACCTAATAATTAATATAGCTGCTTTATTGATCATGTTTGTTTGATAAAGTTTGATGTAATTATATGATTGATGATACATTTTTGTTTTCAGTTAGATTTAGAGGTGAATCTTTTCTGCCTCATGTGTAAAGCAGTGATCACTCATAAATGTGTTAAAACAACAGTGTTGAGATCTACAGGTACAGCACTTTTTAAAGTATTAGTGGAGGGATAGGGTTAACCTTAATGGGATAGTTCAGATTTTTTGAAGTGGGGCTTGTATGGAGTACTTATCCATAGACAGTATGTTACATACAGTAGATGTCATCCCCCAGTTTGGAGAAGCAGGCTGGAGTCCGACATGAAAGCCAAGCAATGCACTGCTGTGGAGGAGTCAGCAACAAAACATATTTTAGCTACCTAAAAAAATCAATATCAGTTTTAGTGTACACTATATTGAGAGTGTTTTTTACTGCTTTACCTTAATGTCAGATGGTCATTTCCAATGGGAAAATGAAGCATTTATATCGCTGTCTTTCAAAGCCAGACTCCACTCACCAAAGTTACACAATGACACAACGTAACTGATTGAAGCAGCTGTAGATCAGCAACTGAGCTACAATGACTGTTTTTGTCAGTGGAGTCTGGTAGCTTTGACAGGAGCATAGATGGGGAACTGAAGCTGTTAACAGCCTTCCTGAAGGAACGCGCTGTCTAACGGAAAGGATAAGGATAAAGGATATAATGCTACAAAGTAATAAACTACATTTTAAAAAACTTTATGGGAAAGCCAGATGTTACATGCTGGTCTGGTCATAGGCTCTTGCTTATTTTGTGTTGTATGTTTCCACTCATGTCTCCTGCTCACTCACTAATTCCAATTTTCAAGCACAGTTATGAGTTGGTTATTAATGTCCATGACCTTCAATTAATCTTTGCTGAAGCATGTGTGTTTATGGCTGTACAGTATTCTACTCTGCTTGTATCTGCGATGGTGTAACTGATACCTTAAATTAGGAGCTAACAAAGAGGCAGATTATTGTCCAGTGCTACTTACATAGGTGTAAATGTCAGGGGAGGGTGCAGGGGACATTTATAAAATTTGCTGATATTCAACCAGCTGTGTGTCATCACAGTGTGCACAGATGAATGTTGTTTGACTTCCCCCAGAGATCCCTGCCTGTCCAGCAGCAGAGGTCCATGTGCTGGCAGCGGCACGGGAGTGCAGCCTAACACCGTTCATCTGCACACACTGTGATGCCACACAGCTGGTTCAATAATGGCAAAGTTTCCCTTTATATTCATTGTCTTCTGTGGCGATCAGCAGTGATGTGGTGGTTCACTTTTACACTGTGATCTGTAGCCTATAGTTCGGCTTTAGATTCTAACTATCTTTGCCTTTTTAAGCTGTTTTGCTGCTGAGTGAGTTTGACATCCTGGATATATCCTTCAAACACAGACTGTAGATCCCTCTGTCTGCTTCTCTCTGGAATAGGCTATTTCATTTTTTCAAAAAATATGATAATATTTCTAAGGGAGTGCAGTTAGTTAGAGTGTGGGCTCCATGCTGACAGCTTGTCGGACCATCACGAAGGGGCAGGGCTTAGCGAAAGGTCAGTTCCCTGCTGCAGCAGATCTGTAAACGAACGAAATAATAAAAAAATCGGTGTAAGGTTTAATTACTCGCCACATCAGCAGGTGGCGACCTCCCCTCACATGAGATGACAGAACATCACTCTGTATCAAGTAGGCTAAAGCAAGAGTGTAACATTCAACAATAATTGGAAACAACAAGGACAGAAGTCAGCTGCTATTAGTTTGTTTCCACAGAGCATGGGGAATTTATGCCCATGAGTGTAAGCGCTTATTTCGTTTTTTGTTAAGCATGTGAAATAAAAATAGATGGTTTGAAAGGATATTATTATTGCGATCATGGTGGTAATTTTCAGTAGTGCGTTAATGATAATTCGGACTTACAGCTGTGGGAGAAGTTCTCAGATCTTTTACTCAGGTGAAAGTACAAGAAAAACAAAAAATAAAAGTACTCATTATGCAGAATGGTCCATTTCAGATAAAATAAAACTACTGATGCATTAATGTGTTTATTACTGTCATGGTGAAGCTGGGAAATGTGGGGCTTTTTTGCAGGTAGCAGTCAAGTCTTATGTTTATCCATCATAATCTATGTGTTCATTATATTTATTATTATTATTATTATTATTTTTTTTTATTATCATTATTTTTTATTATTACTCTGAATCTGCAAATGTATCAAATAATTGTAGTGGAGTGAAAAGTAGAATATTTCCTTCTCAGATATAATGGAGTAGAAGAATAAAGTAGTAGAATATGGAAATACTCAAGTAGAGGACATCAACATTTTACTTTAGTACAGTACTTGAGAGTAAATGTACTTTGTACGTTATTTTCCACCACCACTACTTTGTTGCTATATCGTATAGTTGATTGAATGCACTTAGGTGGGTTAAACTGAAGTGTTAGCTGACTGTAACTCTGTTTTGGTAAGGTTGCAGCACTGTGTAAGGCATGGCTAGGACTGATAGGGCATGTATTTATGGATTTCACAATAATTAGTCATCTACACCAGAAATGGAATTACCAATCACTCAAGTAGCCTACATTTACCACTGTCAGGTGATCAGTAAACATTCTGGTTATAAAATAGAATAGAATAGAACTTCACTTGTCCCCGAGGGGAAATTCAGCTGTCCAGCAGCTCATAAAAGACAAAAAACAAAATAAAATACATTAAAATAAGTGCACTAATATAGAAAAAAGTTGATTAGAATAAAATTGTCCATTTCACAGTCTAGCCAGTTGTGGCTAATGTGATGAGTGACTGGATTCAGGAGGTGTATTGCCGTGGGGATGAAGGATCTCCTGAAACGCTCTGTTCTGCAACGCAGTGACATGAGCCGACTGCTGCAGCTGCTCCTCTGTTGCTCCAGGAGGCTGTGGAGAGGGTGTCTGCTATTGTCCATTATAGCTTTCAGTTTGTCCAATGAACCCCTCTCCACCACAGGTCTTAGTGGGTCCAGTGGATGTGATGGAATCAAAAGGACAGCTGGTCCAATAACTGTAAAATGATTATCATCCTAGTGATGGTAATTTCAAGGTTAAATGCTTTGTAAGCCATGATGTCACTGGTGTGTTTCTGCAACATGATTATGGGAATGATGTGACTTGTGGATATCATTGACCCTTTCATCCCTTTCTGTCTTCCCGTCTTCTCATCAGCACCTTGGCTTCATCTCTGCACTCCCAGCTGTTACCACCACTGGACCAAGCAGGTTACAATAACAACAGAAGACACTAACATCCTTTTTGATCAACAGTCACAAGAAGTTACACAGCGAAGAAGTTACAATTGTATGTCAAATTAGTCCATTTGCTTGGTGCTAAAACATCATGAGAATTACCATTAACGTGCTACCAAAATTAGGATTGTGACTGCGATAATAATATCTTTAGAAATTATCCAATTTTATTTCACATGCTTGACATAAAACAACATTTTGGCTCATACTTACAGGCAGAAGGGACAGGAACATGAAGACAAATGTTGCAACGTTTTTAACCTGCTTTTTGCCAAAGTGTTTCTTCCATGTCATCTTTATAATATTTCTAGAACATAGTTTTATTAATAATCATGTATACACTATATCCATTTGACATGTACACATATTTTTATCAACCCCCTTCACACAAACACCCCAAATCCCTTTGAAGACTCCCCTCCCCTAATACAGTTCCTCCAAAATGGAACACCTAACACAGCACAGTTTTAGTTCACAAGTATGATGGGATATAATAAAAGACAAAAAAAAAAAACCCATACAGCAAAATAAATAAATAACATTATAGTGAACAAAGCCTCCCCTCAGCCTTCAACCATAATTTCTTGGTCTAGGAAGTGCCTTCTAGAAAATATTTGATATTGTAGGTCCCACATAATCAAGGAATGGTGTCCATATATGATGAAATATGCAAATTTTGCCTTCCCAGACCAGTATGTCACAAATTCCATTGGTAGAAGGTCAAATATTGCCTTGTGCCAATATGGGAGTGTTGGTGGCTTGTTTGAAATCCATTTCAGTAATATACTTCACATGCAGCATATGTTAACACACTCAACAAATTTGTAAATGTACGATTTTAAAATCACACAAGACAATCTACAAATGTGTACCATGATCCACAAATATTTCACTATACAAAAACATTTGTGTTGTGTAAAGTCTTATCCACAAAACTTCAGACTGATTTGCAAATGCATGTAACTCACTCTGTAAACACGTACTTAAATGTCACATAAAAGTGTTACAGGTTTTACAAATGTAAACAGTTTCATCACAGAAAATACATGTGAAGTCATATTTCTGCATTTGTGGATCCTTTTTTAAATGTGAGACTGACATTTGTGGAACACTTCCTGTAAGTTTGCAGATTATGTGACATTTGTGACTTCCCTCTTGTGTACATGCCTAATTTTGTTCAATTCAAAAGCTTTGTTTTGAGCTCATGTTTGCAGGATTGGACCGTTCACTTAACTGGACTTGTACAGAGTCTTATAACGTCAAATTACTATGAACCTATTGCTATGTATTTTATTAAGCATTTGCTCAGTTGTTGACACTTCCAGATTAAATTTTCACACAATTGATTATGTATAAAACTTCTTACTTGTAGGAACCTAAAAATGTGTTTAAAGTTCATATTTCAGCCTTAGTTAGTGAAATGACATCATACTGTCCTTTCAAATGAGTCTTTCAAAATTGTAATACCTGCATTTTCCCATTTAGTAAACCCATTATCTGTCATCCTAGGAGAAAAATCTGTTTTTTTTAATATTGGAGTGATTGGTGATAAAACATCAGTTCTTTTTTTCCCCATTTCTTAATCATATCCCAAGCCTTTGGTGTACATGTAACAATTAATTTACCATCTGCAATCTAATTCCTTCTGATTCAAGATAAATGGGTGACTGGCTAGTGTTAATGGTTTACTCAGATTGATTGCTTTAATATCTAAACAGACAGAATCTGGATCATCCCATACCCAATCCATCAAATACAGAAAATGAGAAGCTTCTTCAATATAAAGGTAATTGCAATTTAGCAAATTTTAGTCCTGGTCTCTTACAGTTTCACATTAATGTCTTAAACCAACTGTTCACTGTCTTAATAATATTATAATTTAACAGGTTTGGAATCATTTGAAATTCTTAGAGTAGCTTGGGCAAAATATTCATCTTGATCAAAGAGACTCTTCCCAGCATCGTCATTGATAAATGGTAAATGGACTGCACTTGTATAGCACTTTTTTAGTATTCTGACCACTCAGGGTGCTTTTTACACTACATGCCACATTCACCCATTCACACATACAGTCACACACTGGTGGCCGAGGCTGTCGTGCATAGTGCCACCTGCTACTCAGTAACCATTCACATGCGCTCAAACACCGGGTTCAGTATCCTCCCCAAGAATACTTCAACGTGAAGACCTGAGGAGCCAAGGATTGAACGGCCAATCTTCCGATTAGTGGACGACTTGCTCCACCTCTGAGCCACAGCCGCCCAGTGGTAGAGAGGCCCATCTTTCCAAGTTATCATGGATGCCTTTTAACAGAGGCTGAAAGTTGGTTTTGTACATATTTGGAAGCACAGGAGTAATAAATATACCCAGGTACACAAAACCTTGTGTAGTACATTGAAGGAGGGACAAACAACGGGGTAGAGTGTTGTGCACTTGACCCAATGGCATTGTTTCTGACCGATCAAAATTAATTTTATATTTGGAGAATTCCCTAAATCTACTGATAACATGAATAACTGAGGCAACAGAGATTTCTGGTTGTGTGGTAAACAGTAAAACATCATCTGCATGCAATGAGATCCAATGATTTTTTTTTTTTTTCATTAATTGACATACCATGAATATTGGGATGGGTTCTAATTGCTTTCGCTAGCGGTTCAATCACAATCACAAATAACAAAGGCGACAGGGTACACCCTTGCCATGTGCCCCACCCCTGTGCAAAGTACGGAGAATATTTACCATTTGTGGAAACAGCCTCTAACGGATTGTGGTATAACAACTTAACCCAGTCAATAAATTTTCTGCCTAAGCCAAATTCCTTGAGTGTGAAAAACAAATAATCCCATTCTATATGTTCAAATGCTTTCTCTGCATCCAGTGAAATTACCATACCTTCAAGACTTTTTTGCTGACATAATTAAATGATACTGAGTAGCCTTCTAATGCTGTTACAAGAATTTCTTCTGACAATAAATCTTGTTTGGTCGTTATTGATAATATGTGGAAGGATTTTCTCCAGTCTTATAACCAATGTTTTAGATACGAACTTGAAATCTAAGTTTAAATCTAACCAATAGGCCAACACAATGAACACTTGTCTCCTGGTCTATCCTTTGTAAGAATCAGGCAAATTTTTGCTTCTGTTAGTGTTTTGGGAAGATAGCCTATCTCAAGGGAATGATTAAACATATTCAGTAGAGACTTCACTAACAATTACTAATTGTTTATAAGATTCTGAACTAAAGCCGTCTGGACCTGAGACCTTTTCTGATTGTAAGATGTGGTCAACTTCAATTATTTCCTCTGATGTTATAGGTCCATTCAGTTCTGCTTTTTGTTTGTCTTTAGGCTCAGGAAGAGTTAGATTAGAGGAAAAACTCTCCTTCAGTCTTGAGGCCCCTGCCAGCTGCTCACTTGTGTACAGCCTTTGATAGAATTCTGAAAAGACTATACTTATGCCATTGATATCCAATTTAACTTGACCAGTGGCATGCTCGACAGAGAAAATATTCTGAAGGTCGGCCCTTTTCTTCACCAAATTAGCCAAATACTTGCTCGGTATATTACCAAATTCATAAATTTTTACTTCGCAAATCCTAAATTCTCCCTGCTTTTTGAGTGAGCAGTGAATTGATTGTTGCCCTTGCGGCTAAAGTTGCTTATAGATTAGTCTCAGTTGGGATCTGGTTATGTGCAATTTCACATTTAGATAGCTGCAATTCTAACTTCTGTTGTTCTTCTTGACACTTCTTCTTGACACTTCCATTTTGTGCTTACTTCACAAGATTTAATCAAACCACATGAATATACCTCACACATTACCCATGTGAAAATTTTAAATAAACAGAAGCATAGTCCGCTACCATAATACTCCCAATATTGCAAGAACAGAGTAAAGCATTGCTTTGGGACAAACAAATAGCCTATTCAAGAACTACTTTTATGAACCCCAGAGAAGAATGTAAATTCTTTGTTGTTAGTATTTCACGTTCGCCATAAGTCAAAATAACCTAGCTCTTCACCTATAGCAACTGTTGTACGTGCCCCTTTAGTAGGATTATTTCTTTTGCCAGGTAACCTATCTATGCAAGAGTCCAATATGCAATTGCAATTGCACTGATCAAAAGTTGTAATTTCTAATAATGACAAGCAACATTTACTGTATGTGCAATCTTATTTACATGAGCACTACGAGCAGTCAGAAGCAGGCATAGAAAGATCGTAGCTACTAACATATCGATAAATGCAGAAATACACATAAATTTCCTTCTGTAAACAGTTTACACACAAATTCATTATACTCGTGTTTCATGAATGAGACCCAGAGTGTTTATAAATGCCATTGCTTCCTTGGGCTTGTCAGAAGACTTGGTAGAGTTATTTGTGGTAATCCTCAGGGTTACAGGATAATTTGAGCCATAACTCTTTATCTTGAGTGACTGGAGCTTCCTTCTGGCCTCATCAAAAGCACAATGTTTTCTCTGAGTTCCGTTTGAAAAGTTCTGGAAGAACAAAACCTGCTACACTCAAAATGGACACTGTTTGCCCGATTCGCTGCCTCCAACACTACAGCTTGATCGCCATAGTGGTGAAACCTCACAATCACGATAAGGCTTAAGAAAATCGGTTGCCCTCCTCACTATCCCCGGCACTAGGTGCACCCTCTCCAGCTCGATTCTCCCGTCTTTGGTGGTCAGTGCAAGATCATCAGGAATCCATGACATGACTCCTGTGAACAACCTACACCAGGTCCACAATGTGCATTGGGACATGCTGAAGGCTATAGTCCAGCCTAAAGCAGCTGACCCCTCACCAAGCGCGCCCTCTCTGCCTGCCCCAGTGGCACAAAATGGTGAGTCCTCCAGTGACAGTGAAGTGTGGTGTCTGGTCCCCGAAACATCTTGTCAGCCACCTGCAGCTGCCCTGGGTCCCTTGTGTCCTACGGACTCTCCTGTTGTGACCCCTCTGCAGGGCAGTCTCGCCCCGGTAACATCCCCATTACGTAAAGTGCCCCACCACCAGCCAAGTACTAGTCAGCGGGCGTTGCGCAGAACAACTCGCGTTACAGCTGGCCACCACTCTAATGTCTATCACCTCCCTCAGCCTGCCGGCTATCAGGACGACACTGCGAGCAGAGGCTCAGATCCTGTGTCTAACACCCAGGTTGCCATCTTCAGGCTTTGGAGTTAGTTTGCGTATCTCTCTTTTCTGTTCATCGGCGGGCTGACGATGCAGAAGTAGGGGTAGATGTGACAGGTCATCCCCCTCCCTGCCACTATATGGCACTGTGCCAGCTGGGGCGCATGCAGAATTGTGGGGCGGCACCGTGCGCCCTTATATATAGAGGTATGGTTATACCTGTCTCTCTCTTTTCCTCCGCTTCCTTCCTGCTGGATGTGGCCTGTCCGGCGTGGCTGTCGCGGCACACAATCCTCTGTTCAGGTAATGCGCTCTGCCAGTACCAGTATGGCATGTATGGGTTTATTCTCCCTAGAATGTTAGTTTTAATTATAATATTTAATTCACTAAATTGTAGTGGTGTGCTTTCTCTTGTAGAGACCCTGCAAATCGTTTGGCCAGTAATTGGCCACCTCTACCTGAGTCCATGCTGCTGTTTTGGCTCCCTTTATTGATTTCCAGCATTCTGGATCTTGGAGTAATATGCTGATTTGATTCATTGGTTTGGCTCCCTGATGTGGCTGTTGTTGGACTGTGGCTCATCCTACAATTCAACAGAGATTATGTGAGAGTCAAGTCCTGCGTGTTCTTTAATGAAGCAATAGGAGAAGATATTCGGTCTCAGTTAATATGTTTATTAAACTGTAAAGGAATAAAGTTACAGAGCTCTGGGTCCGATCTTCCTGTTCCTGACAAGCAACAAAGTGCGGCAGTTCACGAAGTCTGACTAACTGTCTCTCCCTGACCCAGTATATTAGCGTAACAAGCATCATTGCGCACGCAAGGTGACGTCCTCTTCTGATTGGTTCCCGCAGCGCGTGATAACCTTGTGGTGATCTTTCTCCTTCCGCATGCTTCCTGTTTGTGAGAGACAAGAGCAGAACACTTTCCCACACTCCTGCATTGTACTATCTAAGCTAGGCACGCTGTGTTCTTTTTACCAGATAAGGTTATAATCAACTGCTGAAACTACACTAGAGTAACAGTAGTCATATCTCACACCATGTTCCTCCCTCCTCTTGTACTTTTCCACTCTAGAAGACAAGCGCATTCTACTTAGCTAAATCCTCACAGTAGTTTACATTATATATGACACATAATCTTACACAGGAAGGCACATTATATTCCAAGAGTCTGCTGCAGCTACATGTGGTTACTGTGACCCATATCTTGCGCAACTCTACTTCTTCATCTGTATTTTCCATCCTGCAAAGCAATCACATTTTAGTCTGCTGAAGCATCACACATTTCTTCATTTTATATGACACGATTTCACACAATAGAAGATATTATATTCCAAGACTATCCAGAATGTCCTGACTGTCCTGCCCTTTAAACTGTTTTATTGGTGTTAAATGTAATATTCGTTTAATGTGTGTTTTGTTAATGATGACGGAGTGCTCACTTGTAGTTCTTTGTATTTTTGTTTTTGTTTATTTCGCTTAATTTATTGTGGTTGTCTACACCAGTGCGTGTAGCACATTTTAACACTTGTGTTTTTTTTTGTCTCTGGTCAGGTGCTATGGGTCCGTGGTGGCAGTTCAGTTCCCGGTGGTGGTTCCCTTCATGATTTTCTTTGGCTTTGTGTGTGATTGCAGTGTCATGGGTGTTTAATTTAGGACCCTTCTTGGTTTGCCCCTGCCACTTGGTAAGCCCCAGCGCTGTCCTAATACCCCTTTCCTGCCTGGTGCTATTTTTAATTAATAATAATAGTGTGTGACATTTGGTTTACTTCTTTTTGATAATTTAATTAATTTTGTTAAATAAAGTTTCCTTCTTTTTAAATTGAAAACAGCCTCTTGCCCTGTGGTATTTCTCTTTTTGGAACCTGTGTGACCTTAAAACTTAGCTTAGCATTTCTTGGGGGTGAAATTCCCCCAAGTGGCATTGCCACAACACTTAGCAGACATCCAAAACACACAGTAAACATGGTTTACTAGTGACAGTTTCAAACAAAAGTACACAAATCAGCTTTACTATAACTTGCAGGATTCACATACAAAGCATTTGTCTTTTGCTGGACACATTTTCCCCACGAATACATCATGCTAATGTTTTAAGCACAAGCCTATGGCATTTTACTTCGTATAAATTAGCCTGGTGGCTAGCGGATTTTTCCTCTACTCATATGAAGCCAGGATAAATCACACACAACACTTTTGCAAGGTATTTTGCTGGGGCATTATTGTCTTCATAATTTATTGTTTGTTATCTGTGAAATTAAAGTAAATAAAAAGCTTTGTTTCCACTAAGGGGCATAGTTTCATCTTACAAAAATTGACATGAGGTCTGCGTTGCTGTGATGTGTGGTTACATTTTTGGGGAGGTGCACATCAGACTACGGTGTAGGGTATGGTGTCAGTTTGACGAATATGTATAAATCCCGCTTTTTGAGTAAAAGCCAATACTTTATCAATACACCTGTCTAACTGTTCAGCTTAGTTTGTTCACATATATATTTTTTTTATATTTTTTTCACATATAATTTACCAGTGGTACCTGTAGGCAGTGAATCACATCAGCAGCAGCAGAGGGAGAATGACAGGACAGGAGATGTCAGGAATATTTAAATTTATTTTATTGGCATTTTACATTTGTTTGCAGTGAGATATTAATTTTGTAAGGTGACTTTGCTGTTGTAAGCATCACTGCTGCTGCTCTAGAAACAACATTACACATTGGAAACAAATATGAAGCTGTATTTCAAATATAAAGAGGCCTTGTTGAAGATGTAGAAATGTAACTTTGGAAGTTACTCAAAGCATTTTTCTAAAACAGACAGTAGACAGCAAATACATTTATAAAACAGTAGCAACAATAACAATTACGATAGCAATACAACAATTTATTTGCAATATTGCAGATCTCCATTTAATTTGGCCTTCTTTAAGATGTTATCAAGAGATCTTCTGTCTTTTTCTGGAACGATCTTTGTCCAGAAGTTCAGGAAGTCCTTGTGGTTGGCCAGTTCTAGAAGGGCTATTTGTCCATTGGCCTGTAGAGGAAAATGTTTCTTCATTACCTTGAAATTCAGGAAAAAGAAAATTAGGACTGTAAAAGCACTCAACAAAAAACAAGAGCCACAAATCACAAAATTGTGGAAAAAGTTACTCTTAATCTATAGAAGTTGATAGCCCACCTGATTTCTGGTGCACCATCTTCGCAAACCTTAGAAACAGCAAGAAGGAAGCATTCAGTGAACGTCCTTCCTGCTGTCAAGATGCAGTCAGCTAGCTGGTGCAGGTGTTGTGCCATGCTGGCTCTAAATGCAATACAACGGTGACTAAGGAGGGACAAAGACAGGGAAATTTGAGACAAATAAATCATGTGACTATGTCTCATCATCGCATTTCATTTCTTTTTAATGCTTCTGCCCGGGGAAAAAAAAGGGAAATACAGCCTGAAGGTCCACCGAGAGACGGGACGAAAGATGGACCAAACAGAACGGACAACATGGTATCAACCGGAACAGCAAACACTCGCGAACAACGGATCCTGAGAAAATGTAGCTGCAGGTGGTAGAAAGTGACGACGCATAGGGGCCTGCATGTCCACCAAGGAAAGGCAAAGTGCGGAGGAACAATCCAAATGCAATCTCGCACTGCATCAGCAGATCAGACAAGCAGGATACAGAGCCCGGTTGAGCACCATGTTGCTGCTGTTTCCAATATTGCAGATGTCCAGGGGGGAAGAAGAGCACCTTTCCCAGCAGCAGGAGCACAGACAAAAGCTGGTGCCCACCTCGCAGAATGAGCGTCAGGAAGAGACCCCTAGCAGCGAACCCTTGACACAAGCAAGAGGGGAGAGACCAATCCGACAACCCAAAGTCAAGTGGCCCAAAGCCAGTGGCAAAGAGGCATGGAGAAGCCTCGACCAAGATCTGTACACCATCCTTGGAAAATCTCTACGAGGCAGCGCAACCACCAAGCTGAACCTCTTCTGTAACATCATATACGAAGAAAGCAAGGAGAGATTTGGGAAAAGGACATCCCCAGGGAACCAGGGAGGTGAGAAGAGGGAGATACTCAAGCTGGTGAAGGAGAGGCGGTCACTCAGGAAGTCCTGGAGGAAAGCAGATGAGAATGAGAAGGAAGGTCTGAAGGCACTCTGGGTCCAAATCAGAGACAGGCTTGTGACCTTGCGGAGGGCTGAGTGGATCCAGAGATGGAAAAGCAAGAAAGAGAAGGAGAGGGAGAGGTTCTTCCGGGACCCTTTTAAGTTTGCCAAGAGCCTACTTGAGGAGAAGAAGAATGGGAAGTTGGAAGTCACTGCACAGGAGCTCGAGGAGCACATGAAAAGCCAGCTAGACGACCATGAGAAGAACATCCCACTTGGTACGCCAGGACACGTGCCTCGCCCTGCTGAGCCTGAATCTCAGTTTGACACCACACCACCCAGGTAGGCTGAGATCGGGCAGGTGGTAGACAAGGCAAGATCCGCCTCAGCACCAGGTCTGAACGGCATGCCCTACAGGGTATATAAGAGCTGCCCAATGGTGCTGAAGCTCCTGTGGAAACTGATGAGAGTTGCCTGGAAGACTCAAGAAATCCCATCAGAGTGGACCAAAGCAGTGACTACCTTCATCCCGAAAGAACAGGATTCCCATAACATCAACCAATTCAGAGGAACTGCCCTACTGAATGTGGAAGGGAAAATTTTCTTCTCAGTGGTGGCAAAGCGAATGACTGGCTACCTCCTAGAAAACAGCTTGAGAAAGGCATTGCAATGGGTTTCTCAATCTCTTCCATCCTCTTCACAGCAGCCTTCGAAGTTGTTCTGATTGGCGGCAGACAGATGGTTCATGGAGTGAGATCGCAGTCAGGCCTTGTAGCGGCTTGTACTGCCCGGCTCATAAAGAGGTTTGAAGAACTTATCGGATGGGCCAGAATGAGAATTAAACCACCTCAGTCTCGCAGTCTCTCAATCCGGAAGGGAGCCAGGAATGACCTCGTCTCCTTCACAGTGGATGGAGAAAGGATTCCACTGCTGGCAGAACAACCTGTCCGAAGCTTGGGAAGACTGTACACGGCTGATCTGTCTGATAACCATATGCCTGCCACTGTCATGAAACAGCTTTCTGAAGGCCTAGTGAGGACTGACAAAAGCCACCTTCCAGAGAAGCTTAAGGTCTGGTGCTATCAATTCACCCTCTACCAGCGCCTGATGTGGCCCCTGAAACTGTGCGAGATCACTACATCTACAGTACTGAGGATGGATGCCAAGGCCAACAGTTTGATCTGCAAGTGAGCCTTTCCAACATAGGCCTGTTTGGGAAAAACACACTCCAGCTGCCACTGAAGTCCATCAACCTGGGCTACAGACAGGAGAAGGCGAGGCTCGTGGAGGAGGCAGAAAGAGCAAGCTTCTGGCTGTGGCTGAGAAGGATGGACATGTCGTGGGGAAAACAAGGGTCCTAGGGGTAGCTGCAGGGGGCGGTAGGGAGACGTCCCTACCGTTGCTCCACCACCGTGAGATGTTCTGGGAATAATGGAGCGAAACATCAATGAAGGGTGGCTCCCGGCTGATGACCCTGCAGCTACCCCATTGGCACCGTCGGAGGTGCGTCAGGCAGAAACGCCCTGCAGGTAGCCCTTACCTGTGCTTACACCTGCTGATAAAATCAATTTAGTATTCTCTCTCCTCATACCTCAGCCCTGTTTTCAGCAGAGCGCTCAGGATGCGACCATGGTGCAGTTTGCCACCATGGCATCCAGTGCATCCTGCTGCTAAATAAAGTCGTTTGTAGATGATGCCAGTTTTTGTACACACAACTGTAAGAAACCCATGAGTAAAGTTCACAGATTCCACTACAGTTATTCAGGATGTATATAAAAAAAGAACTTACCTGCTCCATTGGATTATTTTGCAGGATGCAGGAACATGTGCTAGGGTCCTCTTGGGAGCTAGTGGCAAAAAGCACAGGCAGATGAGACACTCTTCTCCTGGACAGAGGAGCTGGTCTGATTGGGGTATCTCCAATCAGAGAAATAGCCCTCAGCTCAATAGGTGTGCAAGTATCAGCTGAGCTGAGGGAAGCAGTCGTGCTCTTGTCTCTCACTGTCCTGTGAGCCTCTTGACATGCAAGAACGGCCATCTCACAGCCAAGAAGCACCTTGTCCCAGAGGAAGTTAGAGGGAAGGAATAAGAAGGAAGTTCTTATGGGAAAAGCTTGTGGTTGAAGTAAAGGCTGAGTGATGTTCTGAACAGTCCAAGTCTCTTCAGAACAGCATCTTTTTGGGCTTTCTCTCTAGCGCACAGCCTTCCTGCGTGAAGAGTTGACGCAGCCCTCCAAGCCCTAGGTATGTCCAGGATCTTGGACTCACTGGTGAAGTCATCAGGGGTCTCCTCCTGTCTCCCAGCTGGCTGTAGAAATAAAGTACAACCCTAGTGAGTAACTTGGTAATCATTACAGTTGAACTGATAGTTCAACTCAGTTATGAACAGCGTGTTGGGGAGTAACTAGTTACATGTAATTAAATTACAAAATAAATGTAGTTGTAATCAGTTACAGTTACTGAGAACAATATATATAATTAAAGTACAGTTACTAATCAAAATGTTGGCCATTACATATAAATATGTTTTTTTCAGTTAAAAGCTTGTATGTAGAATATAACATTCATTCTTTTGCTTTGCATCTATTCACCATGCAGAAATGCCTTCTTTAGGCAGAGCCTATTTCTCGATACTTTCAGTTTTATAGGCCAGTTTAAAAGATTTGTAAGAAAAGAAATCAAAAACTCATTATATATATATATATATACATATACATATATATATATATATATATATATATATATACACACATATATATATATATATATATATATATATATACACATATATATATATATATATACACACATATATATATATATATATATAATTTATTTATTTATTTTTTACAGGGAAGCAAAGAATCTGTAACTAAATTCAAAAATAATGTTTTCCAACACAGAGTTGGTTACTTACACCACCATGATCCCTGTTCCTCTGAGTCCAATTCCAAAATTGGTAGCAGATGCTAGATTATACACAATTCTCCATTGCTCCGGCAAAAAAAGCAACTACTGTGAACTGTTCACAAGTAGAATCTGTTTCTGTTCTGTATGTGTGCCCTTTTCTATGTGTGTGTGTGTGTGTGGGCGCGTGTTTGCATGCACGCATTTAATAAACATATGTATACAACATCAATATTGTATTTAGATTATACAGTGGCATGCAATAGTTTAGGCACCTCTGGTCAAAATTTCTTGTAGTGTGAAAAGTTAAAACTTACTTGAAATTTTTGTTTTAATGTTTTGTTAATATATTCTGGTTTGTTTATTTACCTGTCTGTCATTGCCCTGATATCTAGGCATGCTGTTATATTGACAGCAGTTATTGGTTAATGTATACAAGTTGTGTTTAAAATAAAATTATGAAGAAAAGTATGTAGAAGATGAACAAATCTACAAAAGGCATGAAGTTCAAGATGATACATGCTTTTCAACATTTTAAGCATGATTACTGTATTAATTTTTGTTTTGTACAATTTCAGAGTGAAAAAAAGGAAAGGAGCACCCTGCAAAAGTTTGGGCACCCCAAGACATTTGATTGCTCTGACAACTTTTAATTAATCAATTAATAAATCAATTAATGATAACAATCATCATTAGGAAAGGCCAGGTGCAGCAAATTTCAAAGCTTTATAAATACTCTGCCTCCTGAAACCTCGTCTTGTTAATAAACAGCCATGGGCTCCTCTAAACAGCTGCCTAGCACTCCGAAAACTAAAATAACTGATGTCCACACAGGAGGAGAAGGTTGTAACAAGATAGCAAAGTGTTTTCAGGTAGCTGTTTCCTCAGTTCATAATGTAATTAAGAAATGGCAGTTAACAGAAACTGTGGAGGTCAAGTTGAGGTCTGGAAGACCAAGAAAATCTTCAGAGAGAGCTGCTTGTAGGATTGCTGGAGAGGCAAAATCAAAACCCCTGTTTGACCACAAGAGACCTGCAGAAACATTTATCAGACTCTGGACTGGTGATGCACTGTTCTACTGTGCAGTGACACCTGTACAAATATGACCTTCATGGAAGAGTCATCAGAAGAAAACCTTTCCTGTATCCTCACTACAAAATTCAGCGTCAGAAGTTTGGAAAGGAACATCTGAACAAACTTAATCTAATAAATTCACTGACCAACTCGCTGAATCCTTACATGCTGTATCGCAATGGCTTGAGTCTGCTCATCAGGCACGTGCACAGGTAGTTTGCCCTCTGTTTAGAAAAGTACCTCTTGTACAAGACATGTTTTTTATAATTTCATTCAGTAATTTTATATTTCATTTTCTAAATTTGGCCCATGGCATCAACTCGCAATTAAAAGTGTGATTTATGCACAACACCTGCTCATCCCTCTTCAACTTCTATTGTGACAGCCGCATGCAAATTGAACTCTCTGCCATCATGGACAGCCAGATAACAATAGAGTTCTCGAGCACTTCAGGTCTTCTTCCAGGCTTTAAAAACATACAACAAAGGTATGGCCCCACCTATATAGTAGCAGGAGCCAATAGCAGGCCTTCACATGACCCAGATAATAACATGACAAGTGAAACAAATAAAAAACAATGATTGAGCTTCTGTATATGTTTGTAAAAGAGAGCTTTTTGGATCCATCAACTGGATGCTTTAAAGTATCCTGGTCTTAATGAACATATAGACTTCAGCTTTTGTGTGATTTGTCTCTGCTCTCTGTAGGCTTCAGCATCATGAAATGTCATTAAAAACATCATCACTGGAAATTTGACAAAATTTGACATTAAAACGGGCGTCGGTGGCTTAGTGGATAGATCAGGTGCCCCATGTACAAAGGTTGTTGCTGCAGCGGCCCAGGTCCAACCCTAGCCTGTGGCCCTCCCACCGCATATATGACTTGTTAATAATATTTGGCACAAAGACATCTTGTGGAAACGCCCTCTTTCAACGTATATCCTGGCAATTCACTGTCAATATGGGGTTAATTATAAGTGATGGCAATCACCTGTATAACCAGAGTTGATTGCGAAATTAAAAGGGTAGGCCTACAGGCTAAATCAGTGGGTCTTGCCTGAAACGTCCATGTGGCGTCCATGTAGTTAAACAAACAGGCTAACACAGTTGCAGCAAACTATCATAAGCTTATCATACTTAGCTAACATTACATTAACTTATCGCACACAGCAGCAAGCCAACATTATCTTTCCAATTCAGTTCAAGACAATCAACTTGTTTTTAACGTTAAACAAACAAAACTTTATTCACTTTTTAGTACTCATGTTTGTTTGTTGTCCCTCATCTGAAATCTTGAAATGCGGTCCTCGGTTTTCCAATACGGCAGGTGGTGCTGTGGCAAAAAACTAAGGTCCTGGAACTGTGGTCCTGATACAGTGGATTTCTGTGCTGCAGCTATATCCTACTCACGGTGGAGGACGCAAAATGCGAATGGCATTATCTGGAGCTAGTGTTTGGTTTGTCCATTCTGGGATACTGCAGAACAGTGTTGGGCAGTAATGTGTTACAGTAATAATATTACTTTTTCCAGTAACGAGTAGTGTAACTGATTACAAATGAAATTTCAGTAATAATACTAAAATTACTCCAAAACCAAAGTTCTTGTTACAACGTTATTTTTGTTATCACATAACTACTGACGTGAAATACCTCAAATACACCTAGCGGACTCATTTTTGTGCTGTGCACACGTCAGAAAGCAACAAGCTAGTTGGAAACACTTTCCTTAGCGGCCGGAAATATTGCCATTACTTTAATTTTGTCGGGAGAAAAGATGACAAGAACACTGTTGCTGCAGGTCATGGTACTAAAACTTTTTCCACTGCAAAAACATGTCCTCAAACCTCCGGTCTGAAACACCTCAGTTACTACAACCGACAACACAACAACATGAGGCTCCAGGAAATACACCCTAGCAAAGGTGAGCCCTCCTCGGCTGCGGAGGTCGGCTGTAGCCCTGCACTGACTTAACATCCAAAACTGGATTTTAATAGTGGACACCTGCAGCTACAAAGAAGTAATAAAGCTTGTGGTTGGATATGTGGTGGATGAAATGTTGCTCCATGAGTGACTCTCCGTCTTTCGGGCAACTGAAGACCCCCAGGTAAACAGAAGCTATCCAGCCATACCTACACTTAACAGCAATTACCCTGACATTCACATTGAGGCACACATCTGAACTTTGGGGAGATAAATAATATATTACATTTTTAGTGTAACAAGCCCAACACTGCTGCAGAAACATGGCGATCTCCATGAATGAAGACCTGCTCCCTGCAGAAAGAAGAAAATAATATAAAAGGCTCATTCTAAGGTAAGGAGAACACACATTTCATATTTTCAGGTTATTATACACTAAAGAAAATAAACTCATGACATTCAGTTTCTGCAAATATATTCCCCTAAATCCTACACACTGGACTTTTAAGTTAAAGAAGTGACAGTTCCAGACCTGATCAGTGCTTCTTAAGCAGCTTAATGCTACATAGGAGACATGCTGTGATGTGGGCCACATGTGATTTGACCTGATCTGTGTTCTATCAGAAAATGGAAGCTTACTAATATTAGCATAGACTTTGGTTTTATGACCAAGGTGTCCACTATAATTATATTTTAGCCAGGAATGGATGGTTGTTGTTGCCATGCCCTCCACCCCAACCACCTGCCCGCCAACCCCTGGTTACGTGAGCGTGTGCACGCGGCGACACAGCCGTGTGTGCGTGCTTGCGGAGCAGAGAGAGAACAGCTGAACGAGGGAGAACGAAGAGTCCACGAGAGAGAGAGAGAGAAAGAGAGAGAGAGAGAGAGAGAGAGAGAGAGAGAGAGACCTGCGCCGCATTGACAGGAAACACGGAGTCAGAGCTCCGGTAACGCCGACAGCACAGAGGAGGAGCTGGATCTTTTTCTGATGCCGCTGCGGAGTTGACGGTGCCCGGTGCAGCAGAGAGGAGAGGAGCTGCGGACCAGTGCAGGTAAGCGGACACTTTCTACTTTCTCCCGTGATGCTCCATAGTTGTATCTCCCATCGCACTGACGCATCGGGTGGTGTCCCGCTCGTGGCGGGGCCAGACCGGGGCCGGTGATGAGAACCGAGGATGTGGAAAATGACAGCAGGACGGACTGCAGCTCCGGTCCCGTCCAGGAGGCTCGGTAGCCTTCGCTGTTGCCCGGTCTCATTGCAGTGTTTTCCGGGCACCTGGTGCACACGGGCCCCCGCCTCTCTCTGCGCATCTTCTGGATGATGCTGCGGTTTTGTGGGATTTTTGCTGCTCTGCGCAAATCGCAAATAAAGGTACCGAAGTCCGATGAAATGACCGGGCCCGGCCTCGCCGTCTGCATCTGCAGAGGCCCGTGTGATGTGTGAGGAGAAGTGTCATTGCAGAGGACGAGCGAACGGGGACATTTAAAGGGCTGTCAAGTTGGGCTTGTTTGGTTAGGCCCCGGGGCTGCAGCCTGGGCTGCACACAGGGTGAGTCAGGTCTGTCTCTCAGCACTGGAAGTGGATCAGAGCACATCTGAGTCTGAGGGAGGCCACTCAGAGGAAAAAACACAGCATCTAAAGTCGATTAGGCCTATATCTTGTCACCCTGTGGACGACACAAAAACTCTATTCCTGTAGTGTTATCATACTTGTATGTGTGTCTGTGCTACAGTGGGCTAAATTACATGGTGACCTTGTTGGGCTTTAAGGCAGCCTATTTTAATACCTTATGTGAACACTATTGACTGAAGTCCTTTATTATAACAGCCCCACACAGTCTGTCTGCACTCAGTAGCGAGTTTAGTTACATTATTAAATCTGGTAGCTAATATTGCATGTCAGCAGCAGCTCTGTATTACAGTCATAATGTTCTCACAAGGGATTCCCATCAATAGTGACCTGAAGGATGTTACTGACCTGATGTTTTCTTCGACTACTGTAATATTGTTCTTACTGTAGCTACTTTTAAGTGTGTGTTAATAAGTGGCATGTATATTATGTTCATGCATTGGATTTATCTCCAGCAAACCAAACAATTTTACAACTTCAGTTTTAAATTGTAAGGCTGTTTGGATCTTTTAGGTACCAATGCCAGGCTACATGAATACACAGTTACAACTATAAGTTCTTAATTCACAGTTTTACTAAAGTAGAGGTTCAGAGTACAAATGCACACAAAAGTCCTAGTTATCACACAGAATCACTTCTTTTGGACGTTTTATTATTATATTAATCATATCATTGTATTATTCTGAATTCATTAACATATAAGGGGCAATCTCTTTTTGAGATGGAGCTCATTTTTAACTACTTTACATACTGGTGGGTGATTTAATCTGTGACAATGCATCATCATTTATAAGCTCACCTCATGTTTTGTATATGCAATTATTATCTGCAAAAGATAAGTATCTATAGCTGACAAATAGAGGTATTAGACTAAAGAGTACATATTCTTCTCAGATGTCGTTGCGTACAAGTTTAAAGTAGAAGTGAAATATTTTGATCCAGTACAGAGTACAAGTGCCTAAAGTAAAAATACTGTACTTAAGAACAGCGCTGGAGTATATTTACTTAAATTGAATAAATAAATTCAGGGGCATTTTATCATGATACTAAATTTAGTGTTTGTCCTTGAATGGGTTGATAAGAACTTGTCTGTGGTGCTCAGTTGTGAGTTTTCATGATCTATTATACTTTCAGTATTTTTTAATCTCCTACTATAGGACTTTGATGTTCCTATAGTGTTCTTCCATATGGGCCATGGCCTGTACTGTATGTGCTTTGCTGTGACTGTGAACTGTATAGAAAGGCTTGCTTATCGACTGGTGTAATGAGAGCCTAATGCATGTGCCAGCCATGGGAAGAGAAAAGTGTGTGTGAGCACACGTGTGAGTGAGAGTTTAACATAAAGCCTATAGAGGAAAGGCTAAACTCTTTCTACGCTTATTTTCCCAGCAGAGGGCATTTGAAGTGCACAATGAACCATCAGTTCTGAGAACAAACTCTCAATTTGCTTGAAAGAGTGCATGTAACTTTTAGAACATTAATTAACCTCAGTTTTTGTTCAAGCAAAATTACACTCCAATCATCAGCTCACCTACAATATAAAAGTATAAAAACAACACTTTAGGTTGACTTCAGTAGTTTTTGCTCTCATTTCAAATATGGGGATTACCATGTAGTCACAGCATGTGTGTGCTAAAGTGACTAATATCATGTATTTGTAGCTACATGTACATTTTATCTGACATGTAGCTACATGGCTGTCCATACAGTAGAAAGACTCAAATACTTTTAAAATTTTTGCCACATGAGCAGAGAAAAATGAAAGGGCTGTAGCATTTGCTTTTGCTCAAGATGTAGAAAACCTGCAACTACCAGAATGCACTGCACCGCACTGGGCCAATAAATGCTCATGCTAGAGGAAGACATGATGCAAGTTGGTTTTGGCTCTTCTGAAACAATACGCTGGCTGGGTGGAACCAATGATCTTGTATTACAGTTAAACAGTGAGTTAAAATGTGTTTCCGAAAACATTTGAGGCAAAAATAGGCAACGCAGTAACAGAGTCTTGGTTCATATTTGATCAGTGCTGCCTAGGAAGAGGCTGATCTCTCTCTTGATCCGCTCCTATACTCTTTGTGTCTGTGGTGGCAAGCTTAAGAAAATGCAGAACTACAATCTGCAGTTTGAGCAACAGCCCCGGAGCCAGTGAAAATTTGAGCAAAGAGATGGGCAGTGAGATCTGGGTAATGGTAAAATGAGAGAAGTTTATCTTATCCCAGTTCATTTACACGTATTACCCACATTGTCATGATACTAAGCTGGTTTACAATGGGTAAAGTATCTCTTTCATACAGCTGTATACCTACTAGATTTGTGTGGGTTTTTAGATATATGTATATGTATATATAGTCCTCACACATCTATTGTGTATTAGCAAGTCAACATAATGACCAATGTGCGTGTGTGTGTGTGTGTGTGTGTGTGTTTGTGAGCCTGAGCCTTGGCCAACAGTTTAATGGTCTTATGTAAGAAAAGACAGCATAACATCTGGACAGGCACGGAGCTTACAGAAAGAGGCCAGATGCTCATCAGGTGACAGAAGCATTTACATTATGTCACAGTGTTTTTTCACGGAAACAGTAATTGGTGATTTAATTCATATGATGAAAAAATGAAACAGAAAACATAAAAATCTCAAAAAGGAAAAAAGGAGACACAGACATAAACACACCATGCTATGTAGTTATTAAATGACAGCTTGGACTCAATGACAGAACAAACACTATTCTAGTTAGCTAATCTCAACACTAAAAAACACAAGTTTTTTTGGTCAGTAATAACTTAACACTGAGTGAGAGCCAGTTCACAGTTTTCACATCTACATGTCTGTGAGTGCCCCCATCAGTCCGTGTGATGTAAATGTCATCATCCACCCATGTCAGCGAGGGTTCACACGGATCCCACTGGGGACATACATGTGCAGCCAATCTTTTGTGACCTGCAGACTGTAGGCATAGCAGACACGCTGACTGCGCATGCTCTAATCTCTTGCTCCACACTCCAGCCCAGTCTAAAACACTGTTGTTAAACCATGGTGAAGTTAGTTTTAAGGTGGATTCTCAACGGACATTCACTCTGGACCCAGCAATATCTTCTTAGTTTCACGTTCACTACATTGTACTATGTATAGAACCGTGTGTGCGTCTGTGGATGTTCAGTGCAGAAAGTATATCCGAGCCTCAACACTCATCAAAAATGGTTTGAGATTGGACGAAAACTCTAAACTAATAAAAGCTTTTGAAGACAACTAGACATGTTTCAGCAGGGATAATATAATAATTGCAGTAGCGTGCCTGAAACAGATAACCATATAGGTACACTATGAAATCATACTGTAGCCAGGGTAGAGAAACCTGTTGGAAACAGAGTGTTGAGAATGGCAGGGAACCTGACATTTTTGCTCACAGGGAATTACTTTTATGTATGTTTACGTCATTATTTGAAACTTTGGCCACATTTAAGAACGTCTGTCATTGCAACACGATATATATTATGGAAAAGCATAATAGGTCCCCTTTAAAGCTGTTTTTAAATTGAGTCTAAACACAAACCTCTTCACTTGTTTTATTTAGTGAGTATTGGATCCAGTGTTGTCAGTTACATATTCTTAAATACAAAGCTAAGTCTGACCTCAACCAATGTTTCTTTTTGCACTGATTTCAATCAGAATGGGTCTTACATGAAAATCTGAGTCTCAAAGTTTATTTTACAGACTACACACCAAATTTACACACTGGTATATTCTGTAGGCCACATTAGCAAGAGTCATGTGCCAATAAACATGATTTTTGACTCACCTCTTATTTGCTATGGAAATTGGTGTGGGGTCAGTGGTCACAATATGGTATGTTTAATATGTTTTTAGACATTTAGGCTGGATGCAGCATTAATAGTGCCCCTTCATGTTGAGTTTAATCATAATTTATTTTTTTATCAGAAGATTTTCACCAAATAGGTGAAACTTCATTTAAAAAGTCAATAATACAAAAATCTAATTAAGTAAAACCATTTGCAATGCAACACACTGTAGTTTACACACTACTATACACTACGTAATTTGGTGGATAACCAGAAGCTCACTTGCATTTTTGCCTCATTTGTCTCTGTAGTTTGACCAGTGTGTTGTTGTTGAAGGAAAAAGCTTTGGATATGTGGAAACACAATCTGGATGAACCGGTTTGAACCAAATAATGAGCCTTAAAGGGATAGTTCTGATTTTTTGAAGTGGGGTTGTTTGCGGTACTTATCCATAGTCAGTGTATTACATACAGTAGATGGCGGTTGGCACGCTCCCACTTTGGAGAAGCATCTGGGACTACCACCACAGAAGCTAAGCAATGTACTTGCTGTGGATGGGGGTTAGCAGCAAAACTTATGTTAGGCAGTTAAAAAAAGGCCTACCTGAAAAATCGATATCAGTTTAAGTGGGCACTATATTGAGAGTATTTTCACAACTTTACCTTGCCGTCAGATAGCCCCTTTTGTTTAGTACTACATTTTCTCAAACATATAATTTCCTTATTCCTGCACTGTTTATAGAAGACACAACAAATACAAGACATTAAAGAAAGTGATTCTATGATGAAATGCCACTCACTGTGGAGACAAAAGAATACCACAGCATACAGAAGAAGAACTTTTGCAGAGGGAGACTGAATGGCCTGAAAAAGAAAGAGGGCAATTTTCTGTGGAAACTGGAGGCCCAGGAGGAGGCTAACAGGATAAACTGTAAATGCAATCTCACAGACCCAAAGAGCTACTGCTGCCATGAGTGGGACTTGGTTACAGCACAACTTAAGGATCTTTCTGAATCAAAAGATGCTAGCGTTTCACACTTTTCTGCCTGCTTCTCCAAACTGGGAGGGTGCCAGCTGCCTTATAATACACTGACTATGGGTTAATACCTGTTACAGACCCAGTTAAAAAAATCTCTTTAACCATAAACCGAGAAGCTTTGTAGAGTAGTCAGTTTGCTCTTGAGCTAATTGGATGGCGGTTCGGCAGGGACAGCTCTGGGGTCGATGCTGTAGAGGACCTAAACAGTGAAGTTAGCAATTCAACATAATTCACATAACAGGGCAAGTCATAAAGGTGTTCAGTGTAGTTCTGTGTGAGGCTGCAGGGCTACACACACACACACACACACACACACACACACACACACACACACACACACACACACACACACACACACACACACAAACACATACCACCATCGTCATTATTATCAACATAGTGTAGAACCAGTTTAGTTGTATTGAGATTAATCTAATAGCATATTTATCTACTGAACTGATACTGATTACTGAAATGAACTGCTGTTATATAATATTCCTTTAGATATAACTTTATTGAACACATATAATTAGATTTTTACCAGCTGTGATTTGGGTCTTTTTTTTTTTGCCAGTTTAACAAACCTGGGATCATTTTCATCTTGACAGCTGCATGTAGAACACTGAGGCTCCATTACTGTCTCTGCTTCCAATAATGATATATGATATCATTGGTTCTCAAACCTTTTTTCCATAATCTACCCACTTTGAAATATTTTTTTTAGCCAAGTATCAGACCAGCACAAAAATGTTTTTGGTAGAAACCCACAGTGAACAAATGTAAATGTGAATGTGATTGCATTTATTGCAGCAGTTGAGAGTTTACGGCAATAAATGATGGCATGGAAAATAGGAATACTGAATATAAAGTGTGGTCTATTGTACTTACATTTCAATTTTCTAATGCTCGCGTACCCCCTGCAGTACTTCAAAGTACCCATAGAGGTATCCCCACCCCCATTTGAGAAACACTCTGAATACTGTGGTTCTGAGCTTTGTCTTTGTCTGTACATTTTGCACAATAATTTTGATTAAAAAAAGTTGATAAAAACAAATTTGAAAAACCCTTAATGCCAAGGATTCTTCCATATTTAAAATGCTACTGACCAAAACATCTGCCAGATTTGAGGTACAGAACATTAAGTAATTTGGTAGTTAAATTTAAATGAAAAGGGAATTCCTGAGTACTACTCAGGATGTGAAAACGATTGTATAATGTCTACTGTGGCTGCGGAGGGATGTTTTTAAAGTTTAAAAAACAATCCTGATAATTTCACAGATTTGGGCAATTATTTTAAAACTCTTTCTCTTGTGAGCTGTCCAACTTTATGACCAGACAGACACAGTAGAGAGAAATAATTACCACATTCTGACCAAATTTGAATTTGTCATAGAATGTGGAAAGCTGGGAGACATGTGGCCAAGAAAATTAGCCTTTATTTGGCCAAATCTTTTGTAGCCCTCGCTACCCCACAATTCATTGTGTGCCCGATCTTGTTCCAAACTCATCAAATACTTTCGCTTTATCAGTGTTTTCAGCATCAGACCAGACAACAGAGGCACCTTTTGTGGCAGTATGAATCGCACCGGGCGGTGGCTATTTCTGATGCTGCCGGAAACTACCGTAGCATAAAGAGTGACAAAATCCCTACAGGGTGGGTGGAAGGTGAGAGGGATGGGACAAACACCAGACTTTCACCTGGGAGCCCAATGTTTCCCATGTGAAACCAAAAGTCAGTGGAGGAGTGTGCTAGTATGTGCAGCATGCTACAGTAGTGACCTATGTCACATAACGTATTTAAAACCAAACCATGATGTTTTTCTCTAAACCTAACCAGGGACTTTTGTTGCTTAAACTTGAGGAACACGATTGTATGCATGTAACAAGCAGAAACTATATATTTTCTGTGAAATGGAAGTGTATTTTGAAGACACAATGCATGTAACAAGTGTCAATTGAGACGCCATCTGTGAACATCCAAAACCGAAGCAGGAGGCTACCTAGCACGTCATATTTTGACATTTAAGTCCACTAACAAAGTGGTGATATTTGACAAGTTGGGATAAGAATGGGTTGGACAGGTTGACTGTCCCATTTGGGGAATAGGCTCAGGTCCTCAGGACCTGCTTTTGGAGGACTGTGTCCTTCAGGGGATCCGCTTCCTGAATTTGGACAGAGCTAACAAGTCAATTTCTCCTTTCTGGTGAAGGCAGTATGGAGGTTGATGTGTACACTTCCTTACACCATTGAACTACATTTGAATCCACCAACAAAAAATGGTTGGCAGACAAAAAAAATGTTGCGGTAAGAAGAGACTCTGCCTTACAAAGAGATGAGAACCTCATGTCTAAATAAAACACTGTTAGATAATACAGATATGCAGTTGCAGATACATTCCCTCCTGACTGTCTGCTATTGGCTTCCATATTGAATGTGGGCCACAGTGCCCTGGGATCTGCAAATCTAGATCTACCAGAGCATGCCCTGCTTCTGAATGGAATATATTTTTCCACTATGAATTAAAGATGTCAGGGCAGTCAGAACAGCTTCCATGTTAACGTGACCTGGAGCCAGGCTTTCTCTGGTGGACTCTAGTGGGCATGTGCCATCTGTCAGCAGTGGTTTCATGGTCAGTGGGGTTCTGTACTGAAACCGATCTGGTGGGTTATGACGAAAGATGAACACGCTGTGCTTAAAAATGTACCACACCCAAACCAGATGCAGGATGTATACATGTCTTCAATGAGAAATCTGACTCTAGGGTGTCAGGTGTCAGTGCTTTGACTTCCTCTGATGAATGACAGGAGAGGAAGCAGAGAGACACTATGGGGACACCCACTCACAAATGATAGGATTTCTGAGGCCAGACACTTCAAGCCTCAGTATGCTTCAGAAGAACTCTGTTCTGTGATGTGTTGTCCAAATACATCCAAAGGCAAAAGGGTTTATTCATGTCCTGAAGGGCCACACTGTTTCGAAGGGCCATCCTTCTGGCTGCATCTCACTGTCTCTCTTATTTCTCTCCAAGAATTTGTTTTTGCGTGCCTTTGTCATCTTGATGCAATGATGTCATGAAGTAGTTGTGTAAACAATGAAAAAGAGAACTTTAGAGGGAACTCAAACACTGCCCACTCTCACACCTCCATCCCCCTGGCCAATTGCTGCATAATGTGGCCAGGCTTGTCATGTTGTCTGTTAAGGGAGGTTTAAAATTGATGCTGCCAAGCTGCCAAGTTCTGTCTTCTCAAAGGGGGTTTCAGACACTGTAAGATGATCTGACAAGCACTTCCCTTCAAGCAATCTGAGGTCTTTTATAGCTTGGATTCACATCCCAGCACATGTTCATGTGTGTGATTATGAGAAGGAGGATAGCAAAATTAACCATGATGCAGTGTTTCACAATGTCAGGGATCCCACCCATATGAAGGTTACTCAACATTAGTTTTTGTTTTTTTTAGCATTTTTGTTATTACTGGAGACAGAGAGAGTCATGGCATGCAATAATGGTCCTCGACTGGAATCAGAGTGGTGGCGTTGAGGCAGTGGCGTACGCCGTAGTCCCGTGTTGCCAGACCTATCTCAACAGTGCTGTACATGTCAGTGTTAGAGGAAAGTCTGGAAGCACACAATCATTCTCCTGTAGGAGAAAAAATGCTTTAGCTTGTGTGTATTTCTTTAAACCAATCACAGTCGTTTGGGGGCGTTAAGCCCAGGATACAGTAACAGTGCCCTTGCATAATACTGTAGGGGGCAACCTGTTTTGGTGGAACATTTGCGCATAGGGAAGTGAGCACTGTCATTAAAATGGCTAATTTCTTGCAAAAGAAAACACCACAAAACAGTAACACGCCTCTGTTGACGGTGCTATTCAACTTTTACTGATAAAAAAGACAAACATAATCAGATAATCGTTGTCCAACACTATGCCCTAACAGCACACAAACGTCTGACCATCATGACACATCGTCTTACACTGGACGCTCTTTGTCCACACTGGATCCATTAAATATGGAATTCTGTCACGTCATGTAAACAAACCACTTACCTAGCAGTTATGCACTCAGAGCCACCACTGAAAAGATGGGTGAGAATGTACTTCCTTATTATTCATATTCACAACAGTACTATCGCAGGCAATGTATAGATGTTGTTGTGGCTGCCATACCTATATCATAGCACTATCTCCACTTTGTAAAACAAGCTAGCTTGCTAGCAAACTCTGCTGAGCACCCCACACAATACTTAGCAGAAACGTTCAGCTCCCTGGCGATCTCCCTTCAGCCAGATGCCAACTTATTCAGGTTTCTTTAGTGAAATGAGAGGGTATCATATAGATAACTCCTCATTTCAACCTCGTGAATCAGCTGTTCCTTGTCCATTGCAGGTGCTTTCAACGCGAGTGATAGGAATAAAATAGAAATAGGGTGTCCGACTAAAGTGTCATTGAAAACAACCCGCTGCATTGCACTGCGTTATGTCAAGTCGCTTGCGGGCAGTTAGGACATTCCAATAGAAAACAATGTGATCAAACTGATATAGTTACTGTCGCTTGCTTGTGTCACATCGAGTTAGGACAGGGCTGCTAGAGGTGAGGCCTGACTATAATTTAGCTTTGGAGGAGCTCACTGGATCCGTTAAAACCACAGATGATTTGCTAGCTGTGTGTGGCTCTAGCAGAACATTATTATGATGATATCACAGGAGCTCGTCTGAGGTGGAATGGATTGGTATATAGGTGAAGTCAGTGTCACTGACATATGCAGAGTTAAAAGATGTGGCAAATCAATTTCAACTGGCCATGTCAGACAAAGGAGTCCTGTTAGACCAAGTCTGGGCTTTTCTGAGGTGCGTTCATAAATTATCTTATTTGTTTTTAGATCAAAACAGTCAACCAAAAGAACAAAGCAGGCATGCCTTAGTGCACGTTTCAAATTTTTGTCAAAATGTGCCCTTTTAAGGGTGTAGGTTGTTATCTCAGAGGTTGTTGTTTCATATAGCAAAGGGGATTTTGACGACGGTAACACACAGATTGCATAAGGGAGGGAAATTGCTGGCCTAAATAGCCAAAGAATGGCAGGTTTATACCCACATCTACACATCCACTACATCTGGTGAGTCAGTCTACATTTGCTGTAACCATTTGGCTTCCAAGCCTCTTCAGGTTTGACTATTCTAATACTGACATTACAACCTGATCAGTTATGCCAGGTGCAATGCATGCATAAGAGGACTGAAGAGTATTACAGCACATCACAAGCTTGTCTTTTGATCTAGTCTACGTTATCTCAGAACAGAACAGCTACAGACAAAAATACATTTTTGACAAGTTTATGATTGTGTCGTCCATGAGAGGCAGTACCACAACCTGATGGTTTTCAGTGAGGCATGAGAATCCAGCTATTTTGAGTTGGACCTTTGAACCATATCCAGTTAATGGTCTTTTACTTGGCATAGTTTAAAACCCTCTGATGAAGAACATAAAAATATCTAAGTAGCCATAATCCTGTAATAATTTCCCTAAAGCTTCTCTCTGAAATCTTTGGGCTCCATGCTAAACACAACACTGCAGTTCAAGTTTTTGGCCAGCAGATGTCAGTGTTGTAACATACAATACACGTCTCCTCCACACAGTTATTGACACACATACACTTACTCAGAGCGTGCACCCATATGTGTCCTACAGTCAAACAACAAACAGATGCACTCTTAGACATGCTGGCACACACACACACACACACACACACACACACACACACACACACACACACACACACACACACACACACACACACAGAACATAGTTATACAGCTACACTGAGATGCTGTGGTGCTTTTCTATAATTTTATTTCATACTTAAAGCAGGCGTCATCACTATCAGATGTTTCATTTAGACCATTTCAAATTGAAAACAGAAACATTCAAAATGCTCCTTTCATATTTCCTGTTGGATTATAATAGCCTGAGGTTTTATAGTGCATTTTAGGCGACCCAAGGACACTTTACACATATGGAGAAAAAAAAACCAACATAAAAGTGGTCATAGGAAAGTTTGCCAGAGATAATAAATTCAACAAAGTCTATAGGACGTGGTTAAAAGGTGAGTTTTCAGAAGTTTTTTTGAGGTGGCCATAGACGTAGCGATACAGATTTCTGCCATGAGAGCGTTCCAGAGGGTGGGGGCTGCCACATTGAAAGTCTGGTGTGGGAAGTGATGAGCGGACCTGAGTCTGAGAACTGATTCCAGGTTGGGGTATAGGGGTGGAGGAGGTTCAGCAGCACTGGGGGGCAAATGCCTGGGGGGATTTATAGGCTTCATAGTTTTAGTCTAGTTTCAGTTGATGAAAATTGAAAACATTTTAGTCTACAAAAATTCATGAAATTTTAGTCATCATGTTAGCTCCACCATTCACAGTCAGACACATATGGCTGATTATTTACTGCTGAATTACAGCTCGTAGTGAGTATTTTTGCTGGCTAGCGAAACATCCTGGCATAGACTATTTACTGGAGTTTACCAGCCTGTCACTCATGCGGCATTTGAAGATATTAACAAGTATGGCTGTTTTCGGCTTCAATGTACGACAGTCCACCACAAACATTTTCGTCACATCTTGTCTGGTCAACGAAAATGAAACATAGATTTTGTGTTAGTTTTTATTATCAAGCTCTATTTTTAGCTTGTCATTGTCTTGTTTTTGTCATGGGAAACAAGATGATGTCATAGTTTTCATCAACAAAATTAACACTGCTTGTTTGCTCACTTTTTATTCCGTTTAAGGGTCATTAAAAATAGTACATACAGTTTTGAAACCATTATTACTGTTAACCAAAGCATTACATCAGTTGTTGTGTCTCATGGTAGTGTTCATGCTGTTTCATGTGCTGACAAGAACACATACTGAATACATCAATACAAATTAGTTTTAAATACATAACATTGGCATAACTGTTCAAAACCTTTATTAATCAAAGCGTGGTATAAAGAGTACGTAGTGCGTACACAGCAGTAGGCCGTATGGCTGCTTTCCCAGTGAACCCCTATCCTGGCTCCCATTCAGTTAAATGGAGCAGCCAGTGCAGATGGGCCATAGCCAGGCCAGGTGGATTGTGGGTAGGATGGGGCGGTGCCCAGTGATGGGTAAATTAATTTTGCATTAGGGAAGCCCGCTGGCATCGCTATGATCACCTGGCATGGTGTGCCTGTCTAGGTATATGTGTGTGTGTTGCTCAACTGGCATGGGATTTAGAGCAATCGCCCTGCTGAGGTGAATGTTGGGTTTTAATACTTCACCTGGCACTAAATGTAGTCTGAACCGCAGGTCAGCATCCAGTCTGAGTCTGCCTGAGGGACACAGAGAGAACTGTTGTGGAGTCAGTCAGTCAGACAACAGTATGTAGCTGGGTGGGTTTCCATTTCATCCACAGTTGCTGAATGACTTTGTATGTTAGCAGTATAACAAGGTGGGCTGCTCCAAGTGCCTCTTTGTGTTGCTTACACTAGCTGGGCTTTCATCTGAGGCAGTCCTGCATGGGTCCATTTTTGAAAACCTGCACCCACCCATATCAGTAAAACTCAGTACCAGAACCGACCCCTCACTTGACATTATATCTAAGTCAAAGTGGCATACGCTAATAAAAGTCCTGCAATCTGGCCTACACCAGTGATTAAACACACTCAGGCTACAGTCTCTCATATTAAACTCAGTTCTTAGCTCTTGAATTACAAATCCAGCGAAAGATTCTCTCTCACAGGCTGTGCTTGATGCTGGCATGGTGAAAACAGTCTGCGCAGTCACTGCCAGGTTAGGAAACATTTTAGCATGCTCCTTCCACCACCATAAAACCTCAAAAGGATCCTCCTTGGGTGTCTTGAACCACCTCATCCTCAGGTTGCAAACTTTCATCACTGGAGTCCTTCACGTTGCTGATGAATGTGATGATGGGGTTTGGATATGTATATATATATATATATGTATATATATATATATATATATATATGTGTATATGTGTGTGTGTGTGTGTATGTATGTATGTATGTATGTATGTATATATATTCCATTACACAGCTTTTTGCTTTACCTGCAAGAACCTGACCTGGTGTAGGACTCTGATCTGAGGAGACATGCTTCACGCAGGTGTCTTTAGAAAGCCAAAGTGAAACTTGAATTTGCAGGCTCTGCTCCACAAGAAAGACAACTCACAGTCACATATGTAAAAACAGTCACTACTAAAAAAAAAATCTATCTCAATAACAACTTTGCTCAAAAGTATGTCATGTGATTCATTCCTTTTTCAGGGCCCCATTGACTCCATTGACAGGGATTGTAAAAGAAAAGCGTGAGTGAATATCATGGATGACATGATGGGCACTGCATGGACACTGCTGTTCTGCACAGATTTAATAGCAGTTCTCTATTTTCTGATTCCAGCACAGACTTGGCTATGTTAGTGTGGCAGCTCTGTAAATTTTAGCATTTAATATCAAACATACTGTGTATATATTTTATTCATCTGTTTTTTCTGGCGTTCAGGAAGAGGTTTTCTGATGCCACATTTTGGAGCAAATTTTCTCCCATTTTTGATTAACTGGTTGCTACACTCTGAAAAGAACCTGTTACCTCAGTCTTGGAACCTATTGGCTATTGTTCTGAGGATGTTAAGTCTTAGGGAGCAACAGCCAGTATTTCAGGAGATTTGGAGTAGCAAGTGGATAGCTGGGCCAAGACTTCCTGGTCATCTTGGCTAGTCTCTATAAACAGATATCTGCATGCAAATGCAAATAAATAGATAGCTGATGGGTTCTGAGATTGCATTTCAGCCAAGGCAATCTGCCTTTCCACACACACTATCTACCTGCTGCTCAAACCTGGTCAGTACTACTCAGACTACAAAAGGAAACCAGAACACTTATGCTCCCAGAATTTTGTCCCATTGCGTACAGATTCTGCATACATATGCAGATAGCGGTTTACAGATAGAACTGTAACTTAAGCAAGAGTGCAAGTTAAGGCAACGTAGCGGGTGAAAGAGTATTTCTTCTAAATTGATTTGTCTTCCCTTAATGAAACCTGATAGCAGAATGGTCCCCACTAATCAATTTGGAAATACTTTTTCCAATCTGCTTTACTGAATAAATACCATCTATTTCATACATGGCTCTCTTTTATGTGAGGGAAGCTGATGCAGATAATAGAAATGTTCAATATAAGCTTTATCTTTTCTGACATTTCAAAAACTCATCCAAATTTTCCCTGACAGTCAGGCAGGTGTGTCTTTATCTCTGTGGCTATGGCTCATCCTTGCTGCATACACTGCATCATCTAACTCTACAGCCATCCGTCCTTCAATGGAAAACCTTTTTTCCCCATCTCCCATCCGTCTGCGGTTCCTCTCAGGTTACCTGAGCTGTACCTTCAAGTGTCCATCATTTTTTGCTTTTCAGCAGCTTCTATTTTTAAACGCTTACAGAAGCTGCTGTTTCCTCAGAGGGCAGGGAGGGATGAGAGGAGTGTCAGAAAGAAAAAAGAAGATGGATGGGAAAGAGAGGAGTAAGAGAGGCAAAAGGAGACAGAGGCACATACCAAGATGGAAGGATGAAAATAGAATAGAATGTGAGTGTCTGGAGTGAAGGGCTGTGCTGTCTGGCGGGCTGCCAGGTGGAGAGGATAAATAGAGGAGGGAGAGAACAGAGGGAGGGAGGGAGGGACGCATCCTGGAGTCTGGTACTGCTCCAGGCCTCAGTCTCCACTGAGACCACTGACTGGATGAATAGAAAACAGGGAACAAGGAGGAGAGAGTGTGTCTGACCGATATGATTCCACTGCTGATATTGTTGGATTAATGTTGCTTTAAGCTGATTTTAAAACATGACCAGTGACACACTGTACAATAGCTGAGATTAAATGAAAATTCAGTGATATACTAACCTTGTCTTCTAAGAGAGCAGGCATGGGTGTCTCTTAGCAGCTTTACAGCAGAGTCTAAGTAAGCCAAGAAAATATTATCTTAAGCTCTAAAGCAGTGACATTGAAGATCCAAATGAAGGTGAACAGCGAATGTTACCACCCCAATGGCTGCCATTATAGAGCAACTCCCAGGTTGAACCTGCAGGTTGAAATCAACATATCCTTATACAACATTTTGAATGATATCCCATGAATTAGCGCCCCACAAACGACATTATGTTCTTAGTGTAAAGATACATAATTAATGTAAAGTTACAGAGGTTAGGTTTGTGCAAGTAAAGATATGGACGTTAGGTTTAGGAAGAGAAAGACAGTGTAGATATACCATAAAAAATGAATCCACGTTCACATGGTTCCAAACATTGGAACAGTGCAGGGGGAAAGTCCTGTGTTTTGTGACCCATCCACCGGCCCCAGCCTACGTCCAGAGCATCAACAGAGAGGCTGAGGGAGGGGGGGAGTGAGAGACACTTTTTCCGCATTAAATACGTCTTGTATATGAAATGTCTGTGTTGTTGCTGCATTTTTTAAAAAACACATCTGTCGCCTGCATCCAGGCACTGTCTCAATGTCACACAATAGACTACAGCTACCAAGAAGGACATTGATAAGCTATGATCCACTTCACACACAAACCAGCAAATAAATGCTCACCTGACACAATCAAGCAGCTTTGTCTCCCACACATGCAGCGCAGTGCTGTACTGCACTGCGCTGCATGTGTGCCACTGCAGTAATTTTATTAATTTCACAGACAGATTTGTTGATTTGATGTGAAAAATATAGACCGATGACGCACTGTAGACCAATTAACAGACAGACTAAACAGAGAAGCAGCTCTGTGTCTCGTAGTGTTGCTGAAGAACTTGTGAGTGAGTGAATGAGTGAGTGAGTGGGGAGGAGCTGTGTGAGAAAGGAGAGATGCACACTGGCATGGTTTTTTGGAAGAATGGCATCATGTAATGCAGTTTGACCCTATATCGATATATTAACAGTACTGTGTAAATTTACATCTTGAAAATATATTGATATAGCGCACATAGTCGTTATATCGCCCAGCCTCATCGCCTAGCGATTAGAAGTCTAAGACTAAGATGTCTGAGTGACACAGTCTACACATACACTATGTATTCCAGTGCCTCTGTTGTAGTTTGTAGTTCCACAATCCCTGCAGTGACTACTTATAACTACAAAATTTCATTTATTCATGTCATTGAATCGGGTGGGAAAGACTGCCATGGTTCTGACTTGTAATTCTCTTTGTCTTTACCAGCCTTTCAGACTGAACACAGCACCACCTTAAAAAACCACAAGGGTCTGTACTGGTGTCCAAATGAAATGAGATCCTGGAATCCTGTTTAAGTAATAGATCCATTAGTTATATCAGACTCTAAAACATAGTATGGTACAATGATTGTTTTATTCTCTGTCTCCAGAAGAATTACACTTTGACTGTGTTTTTTTGACTGTGTATTTCGGGACAAGCTGTGACTGTGATGTCACCCATTGGTCTGTGGGCAACTATTTTGAAGCCTGGTGTCTAGAACTTTGGCCGTCACCCTTTTATTTTTGGAGCCAGAAGTGACCATATTCAAACCTGAGGATAGCGTCGTGGTCGTGACTTGTCAGTCACAAGTTAGCGATGCCTTAAAGCATACCCTGCTTCATTGTTTATTTTCCTTTAAATGGAACACTATTGACAGAGACTTGAAACTAGCATTTGAGACCATATACTCATTAGAAAATGTATACTGAGGTAATAAATCAAGTGAGAAGTAGGGTCAATTTCTCATTGACTTGTATATAGTTGGACTTCTTCATTTTGCAACTAGTGGCGTCACCCACTGCTGGCCATTAGAATTAATGCAGCTTTAAGGGACTTCTGTATTTGCGTCACTTTTGAGACCCACAGGATATGTCCACTTCCTTTATACAGTCTGTGATCTAAACATGGCGCGTCAATTGACGCAATGGAGAGTCTAACACCTTGAATACTGAATGAGCACCACCTAACAATGAGGGACAGTTATACAATTACAGAGCTGGTCTTGTGAACCTTATATTGACTAAATTAGTTGTTGAATTTATTTACCGGCTTTAAAAAAGGACTTAAGCTGATGTGAAGCATCATGTTTGTTTGCTCTTTCATGCTCTTGTGTATCGTTTACCGCCAAGTACCATATATTGGAGCTTTCAAAAAAATGTAAGTTTCCCCATGGTAATTACGACAATGTATGTTGACAGGAGCTTCACAAGTTGGAAGCTAATAATAACACTCATTTTTGAAACAAATGTGGCCTAACCTGTAGGTACAATGTATTGGTTAAAACTATTAAAATGAAACCCAGATTATATCTGCCAGACATCTGTCGTCACTGATTGGAGTTGGCCATCCTACCAACTACACTTCAGTCTGAAGGAGAGTGTGAATTTGCAGCTGTGGCAGCACCTGAAAAATCTCTTTCTAAAGTGTCATCTTATTAAATTGAACTTATGTTATGATTATTCCATACAGCCAGTGTAAGGTTATCAGTTTTAAAAAAAAAAGCTGTTATTGGCTCTATATATCAGTCTAGCGCTGGAGGAGACAGAGACAGGGGCGCTAAGGAAAGCCTGATGGAAGACAAAGGTCATAGCTCTGTTCAGTCGATGCACACTGACGATGGTTCAACAAAAGCTTTGCCACAGGCTGCTTTCCAAATGTAGCTGCTCTGTGGTTAGGATTTAAAATACAGTCAGCAGATCTGATCCTCGGAGACAAACGTCTGATTGGGTAGAAGCTGCTATTCAGACAGATGTTATCAGGATAATTAAAGTTTATGGCCTACTTTGTTTGTCTCGCCTCTCCATTTGAAAGCATTACTTCCCATCTCCTGATTTATCGCTCACTTTTTCACATGTTGCAATTATGTCAAAAATATTAGGTTTCTCTCACTGTTGACTCATTGAATCAGTCCTTGGATTGGCATGTTTCATGTGCAGACACTGTAAACAAGGTATCCTTCAGTGTGGTTGTTTGAGGTGCTGCTGAATCAAAGGTAGGGTCACAGAGTTTGTCATATATCCCATTCTTTTTTCCTTCCCTTTGCCGTCTCTTGTTCTACACCCTCTGTTGTGCTGTAACCAGAGGCTGAATGGATGTATATTGGGAGAATAATGGTTAAGTTGATGTGTTGTGTCACTGATAAATGCTGCCTCTGAAGCCCCAATTTAACCTTAATCCAGGATGATTCTGTCAGTTTTACGGCACTGTTGCTATTTTGTATTCTGTAATATTGCCTTTATCTCTCTCCCTCTCTCCCTCTCTCTCTCTGTATGCCTTAGACCATGCATATGCATTAGTGGCAGAAGTGACACATGGCCTTTTCAGCTGTGAAAAGGACAAAAACTAGGAGAAACTCTCCTCTGATCTTTCCACACAACTTGACATGCATTCTAATCTGGAACCCTCTGAATGAATCTGCAGCTTCTGTTTTTCCTGCTCATTTGTCCTGTCCTTCATGGAATAGTTTTGTTGTCTCCTCTGCAGTACACTAAAGTTCAGTCTAAATTGCTGCATCATAACCTCAGGAATAATACTGGTGTGTCATAGTTCTGGTTTTAGGCAGCAGGGTAAAGTGACCCACATGCAGACACATGCAAGCAGAGCAGATTAAATTGAAAACACTTTATTGAGGCCATGGTCAAAAAGCAGACGTTCATTCCACAACAAGATGGCAGTCCAAACTGGCAAAAACATCTGTCAGGGGAGAGATGGGAAGCCATGTTACACACGGGCAAAACACTTGTAGCAGGTGACAAATAGGTTTTAAGAACAGAGGTGGGGACAGGATACTGACAGGCTGGGAAACTGTGTCAAGGAAGCAATGTGAACAGTTTGCAGGGTTTCCCCTAGAGGAGTTGTGTCTTTCCTGACGGGGACCAGCAACAGATTTTGTTATGATTTCAATGTTAACAATGCAGCTAAGTTAAATTTAAAAAAAGCCTTTGTTGTCATATACTTGCAGAATATGATGCAGTTTGAGTATTTATGAGGTACTGAGATTGGGGGACAAAACAAGATTTTGTGCAGGGCCCCCCATAAAAGCTAGAAATGGCCCTGCTAGCTGGTGTACAAGACTGGACTGGAGGCAGTTGTCATGGGGAGAGGCACAGCATGGCGCTAAGGACAAAATGCTTTGGAAAGGCTCATTGCTCATTGCAGCCTTATATGCCATAGGAGAGGATGAGGAGTAGGTAAGTAGGTAGTTAATGTTAGGAATGCACCAATTTAGCTGCTAAACATCTGTATCGCCATTTTATTCCTTTTGTACAGCACTGTGGTCACCATGAGTTGTTTTTAAATGTGCTTTATAAATAGATTTGAGTTGAGTTGAGATATTTGCCTTGTTGACTTGCACCTATCAGCAAAGAAAGTGACATTCAAAGGGTTTAGAAGCAGTTATTTCTTACACCTGGGTCAAATGACTCTGAAGTAGTCAAGGGTATTTATTGGCTCTGGCTCCGATCGGCATTGAGGGAAACAGAAGACCAGGGTGAACGCGTTAATTTTAGCCCTCTAACTGGTGAGATGCAATACCATACCAAAATACCATCTCTGCCCAAGCAATGCTCAGGTATCAGTTCAAATTATTCTGTACAGAGTTTGAAAGAGACACTGAATAATTCTGAGATACATAAAAAGGAGTGACCACCATAAGTTTTTTTTTTTTTTTTTTTTATAAATTAAAAACAGGCCTCCATGCTGCTTTCTACTGTTTACTAACCTGTTTGTTGTTGTTGTTTTTTTGTGGAAACATGGTATACGTCGGGTAGGGCCCTAGATTAGTAATGCACCCTGTGAGGCTGACAGATGGACAGGTGTGGGATGGCAAGGTCAGGAAATGTTCATAAGAATGTGGGGGTGTAGGAATAGATTATTTGTCTAGGGTGTTAGGGAAACAGGGCAGGTGTGACCATGACATGGTGAGTACATCACTGTCCTCACAAATCTTTCATATCTTTTCCAATGAAAAGCAATGTGCCCAAATTTGTATGCATCCCACGTATTTTGAAAGGCTGCGCTGACAAAAGTGCACAAGGAAGCAGTCCTGAGCAGTCTTATGAGGAGGCAGGTTGGAGTGGTGGATGGATCACAAAAAACAGACTTCCACCTGTGACTGTCCTCTCAATTCATGTGTTTGGAACTGTGTGAACTTTGAGTCATTTTAAGGTATATGCTCACCATGTTATTTGTTCCTAAACCCAACCACAGTAACTTTTATTTCCTTAACCTTACCTTTGTAACTTAATGTTAATTATGTTAATGTAAAGTAAGGACACAACGTCATTCATGGGATATCATATTAATGGTTTTATGATAATATGTTGGAGTAAACAGGTATCATTATTGATCGCCTAAGTGGTGGCTGAAACTACCAAAATAAGAGTGAGGTTACAAAAAAAAATCCCTTAATATGTGAGATGCAGAAATTTGCTAGTAACTGTAGGGGGTGTGTGTGTCTGGCCTGTAGACTGCTTCTGGCTATAAAGAGGAAGCAGATGCTGCCGTTGTGCAGAGGAAATGAGCCCCATTTAAAGCCTGCATGGTTAATCATTAACTCAGTCCATCCAGTTTTATCACCCTTAGGTAAGTGCAAATCTGTGCCACTTTGTGCAAATCAATCAGTTTCTGTTGTTTTGCTTACTGTGTGACTTAACAACTACAAATTTAAAGGTTACATGAAACCCAAAGGTGCAGTGATGCCTGTTGCAGTGGGTCATGATTCACAGTGCAAATGGTAGTATAAAATAGATGTGTTTGCACAGTGAAAGGCAAATCAATCAGTGTACTCCTGTCCCCCTTTTCTCCTCAGAAGTTTGCAGCCCTCAAACTGAGAAGCAATATTGATTTTAGCATCATGTTTAAATCCTTCCCACTCTACAGTCATATTCATATTTTCACATTCTGTCTTTGTTTGTTGTTTTTTATTAGTGTCCTCAGTGTCATCTAATGAAGTGTCGATGGTGGACAAAAGCTGTTAAATAAAACTGTTTTTCATGTAGACCAAGAAGCTGGCATGGTCATAGGCCCTTTTCCACATAGACCTCACAGTAACAGAGATGTGAGTTTTTCATCTGATTATTCAGCTCTGTTCCAACCTGTCTGAGTGTAACTAAAGCTGGATGCCTGAAGGGTTGTTCCCACCATATATCCCATCTGTCACTGCACTTTGTGTCTTCCTACAGCTGATTAGCTGCATCTGGCAGGCAGGTGAGGAGTGTCTGCGACAAAAGGCTTTCTTCATTAAGAAGCTGAACCACCTAAACCTGTTAACAAAGGACAGCCTTCCTGCCAGCAACAGTAACCCTGCAGGGCTTTCCCAGTGCTGTCTGACTAGTTGTCACAGCTTTATATTGATCATGGTTAACCCATCACAGGATCAATAGCATTATTACCAGCCTGCCACCTGATATGATTGGCTTTGACACCTTAGAGCTGCAGTGGATGGGTGGGGTTTGTCACAGTGACTTGATTATTGTGACTTGAGGGCTGTTGAGGTCAAGAGCAAGGAGACAAAGACAGAGAGGGATGACAATGATGATGATGATGATGATGATGATGACAGTTTGTAAAACATTCTTAAGGCTCATTCATTTCAGTTTTCCCAATGTTCACGATTTCTTTAAGGAGCTGATTGGTGTAAACCTGGGTGTTCAAACTTTTTTTTGAATGGGGACCAGATTAGATAATGTGATAATACCTTGGGGCCAGCTGCTTCTCGCATCAAATGGGTTATTAAAGAAAAAAAAAAGCACACACAAATTAGACAAACACAACTGTCTCATCTTTCAGTGCAAAAGTATTCAACAATAAAAAATGTCTTCTGATAGGTAACCTTTTCTTTGCTTGCTTACTGTCTGTTTATAGCAACACATTAGGTCTGCCTGCATAGTTCGTACTTGGTTCATGTCTACAAACTATATGACAAACTGTATGACAGTGCGGGAGATGGATGGAAAAATGCAAAGTGATCTTGCTGATTTAGCTGGGTGAACTATATGTAGTATATTTTGAGAGACAACCTGTGGGCAGTTTAAAACTTGTCCGCACCCATGGTTAGCCCCTGGACATTGGACATGCCTGGTTTAAACTGATGTCCACTTAGGTTTTATGTCCCCAGCATTCAATTATTGTGTTTTCTGATATACCAGGACATCAACCACTGACGCTTATATGCAACAAGGTGCTCCTGGAGTGAGCGAAGTTTAGGAATTTTTTGGTTGACAGAAAAGGAGACTGTCCTACCAAAAAAGACACCATAGGTTGTTTGTACATGCAGCTTATTTCAACCCCTGTCTACACTTATTTTAGACAAGGAGGAGGTCAGGTGAATGGATTGGTCAAACAAACACAGAACTTTGAGCCACAAGACCACTGCTCATGTCACGTGTGAAACCAAAAGTCAGTGTTGAGTTATTAAGTTACGTTAATTGAGGTAATGTAACTGTATGTAACGTAATTGTACTTAACTATACATAAAGTAACATATGTAACATCAGTTATGTAACATACTTATTTTAATCCAAACCATGATATCTTCCTGAAACTAACCAAATAGTTTTGTGGTGTAAATTTAACCAAACTGCGGCCATTTCACAATTTTAAACAACGTGTATAAAACTGTGACTGTTACTGGTCATATGTCATTTTTGTGTTGAACTCCTGGCACAGTTAGGGGCATTCATTTAGGAGATGCTCCTGTGGGTTGTATCAGAGGTTAGGAACAAAGGACGTGTATGTGGTCTTATGGGTAGGAGGAATTAGTGAATAAAAGTTAAGAGAAAAATGGGGAGAAAACACAAATGTGTTGTTTATTATGTGCCAGCAGCTCAGCAGATTATAAGTTCCTTTACTGTGAGTAGTACAGTAAATCTACTGAAGATGTAAATTTATAAAAAGGACTCAAAATATATAGTTTCATTTAAAACAAAGTTCAGTACATTATTCAAACAGGATGAAATTGTATATATGGTAAGGACTATTTTCAATGGTGGATTAACCCACATTTGGTGCTCTAATGAGTTTTTGTGGTAGCAGAATGATGAATGTAGGATTGATGTGTTTTGAGTAGTTTTTGGACAGCAATGGAGCTCTATGGCACGAAGAAAGGAGATATATCAGGTGGTAGATATACACACAATACTGAGGTAGTATATATATAATCCCTAAGTAGAGGGATCAATTTATTATTGGTTTTTGGTCTTTACTAGCACTGCAGAATACAGCTTGAACTACAGCTCCATGACTAAAGTGCATTGGGATATTAGAGATGAAAGGAGAGAACAGCATAGATGATGCTGGATAAGGGTTTATTTTCTGGTCACTTCTGATGAAACCATTGTTGTATTGAGCCCAATTTTGGATGTTTCAGAAATATAAGCTACTGTAATTGAATTTTTTAAAGAATGGTAAAATGGTCGAAATTATGTTTCTGTTTCTGTGGTTAATTTGTTTTCTTTCACGTACTACATCTGAGATTACCATGATCTGTGTGATGACCACCCCACACACAGATGCCATTAGCATGCAGTGTTAATGGCTACTGATGGTATAAGGTCAGAGGTTATCCGCCTCTCCATTAGGGAGCCACGTGCTAGCATGGGACAGATGTGTCTGTGGTGTGTGTGTGTGTGTGTGTGTGTGTGTGTGTGTGTGTGTGTGTGTGTTTGTCATCTCCTATAAAACCTCTTTTTCTAAAGAGAGGCAGACCATCATTATCAGTTAAGCATTTCCTGAGTAATCTAACTAAGGCCTGAAGAACTTACATGTACACGCATCCTGACACTCATGTATTTGCTGTCATATGTAATCAGATTTTTATGCCTCCACAGCAGCAATAGCCGAGGCTGGAGGCATTGTGTTTTAAGGTTGTGTGTCCGTCCATCCATCTGTTCGTCCATCCATCCGTCTTTCCTTCCTGTTCTTGTGAACATGTTATCTCAAGAACACCTTGAGGGAATTTCTTCAAATTTGGCACAAACATCCACTTTGAGTCAAGGATGAACTTATTTGAACGCGCAGGTCAAAGGTCACTGTGACCTTGTCCTTTCGCATTCTTGTGAATATAGTATCTCGACGATACCATAAAGGAATTTCTTTAGATATGGCACAAACATCAAGTCAGACTCAAGGATGAAATGATTAGAATTTGATGGTTAAAGGTCAAGGTTACTCTGATCTTACGTACATCTAATTCTCGTGGATGTGATGTCTCAAGAAGGCCTTAACAGAATTTCTGAAAATTTGGCAAAAACGTCCACTTGGACTCTGTAGTTAACTGATTAGAATTTGGTGGTCGAAGGTCAAACAAAGATCACTGGGACCACACAAAACATGTTTTTGGCCATAACGTATGAGTCATATAAAGTGGTGGTACTTTATATCCAAATGATTAAAGGTCAACTTCACTGTGACATCATAATGCACTCCAAAAACACTTTCTGGCCATTGCTCAACACCATATCCCAGGAACAGAAGTGGAGACATTTGGTCAAGATACTGGATTGGTGACACTAATCTTGGATGTCCACATGGAAACTGTGCTGATTGCATAGATCTTCTGTGCTGCCACGGAAAAGATGTGTGTCACTGAATTAAACAAACTTTATTAGCAGCTTTTCTTCAATAAAGGCAAGTCTACTAATACCATAGTGAGGAAAGTAAAATCACAAACAGCCACAGTGAGATGTTAAATGAGGAGCTGCAGACAACAGGCTCTTACTGTACCTCTGCAAAAAGCTCACCTCCAACAGGTAAACTTCTCTTACCTGCCCTGCTGCGTGATGGAAAAACACTAGTAATGGAGGACTTTACCCGTGGATCAGACTACTACATTTAAACGTCACTGAAGACAAGCCGTCATAAATTAAAGACACATGAAAAGTCATGACAAAAGGGCTATGGATGGTAACTGTAAGTGCAACTCTACTGGTTAACAGAAGCATACAACCACAAGGCGGTAGTTCTAGTTGCTTCGTGCTTAAAAAGTGCTATAAAGATTAAAATTTTAATAAAACTATTGCTATTGTTGTATACAAATGTCACCACAGGAACTTCAGATTAAGACCATGGTGCAGCAATAGTCCCAGCAGGGCACAGTCTGGACTTAAAGCTCAGTTTGTCATTAACACTTGAGCCTGTGTTCTTGCTGTTCTCCTTTAATGCCAACAAACCGTCAGTGTCTACATTCAATGAAAGTCTTGTAGCATACATTAACATCACATCCACTGTAGCCTGCAGGCCTGTGCTAGCTTCAACTGTGTTGATACGCTACAGTACGCATACAATACACTCACAATACACGCACACGTACACAATGCAAATATACCCACAATGCATCTGAACCCTGAGACATACTGTGGTCCTTTCTTTTTGTTCAGTGCAGAAGAACCATATAATGTAGAGTAAAATGAGCAGTGAATGCATTGTGTGTGTGTGTGTGTGTGTGTGTGTGTGTGTGTGTGTGTGTGTGTGTGTGTACGCGTGTGTGCGTGTGGTGTGTGTGTGTGTGTGTGTACGTGTGTGTGTGTGTGTCCAGCTGACTGAAAGACTGAGACTGATGTGATATGCTCCATGTGACAATGACAATTACATGGAAGTGAGAAAAACAAAAAACCTCACCGCATCTGTACCACTGTTGTTGAATTCCAAATTGTTGTTTTGTAAGCACTTACCCATTTTAGTCCTCTTTAAAACTTTTGGCACTTTGAGCACCACAAGTCGAGTACCATCTAGTTCTGTTATATTGGAGAGAAGGCAGACATTTTTACGGATGATGTTTCCAACACCTGGCAACTCAAGCTATCTAGATTGATTGTCATGGTTACATCAATCAACCACTTTTATGGATCCAAAAACTTGAGACAGAATCACTCCTATACTAATGCTTTTTAAATAATTTGCTTATAGGAATCAAGTAGTTCGCTTACAGTACAGTGTTCACTATCTGCCTCCAGCTGGCTAATCGATGCTGCTACATGCACATTGAAAAACATAGTGTCCGAAGCTGATGGCTGTTAGTAATGGAGAACGAAACTTAATGCGCATGGGAAAGCATCTGTGATTAAAGCTGCCCTCGTCAGGTGGCTTGATAATACCTGGTCAGAATACATGCATAGACTATATAGACAGTACAATGCAAGCTAATAGGCTAGCGGCACAGTGGCACCCGAGTTTTATTCGTAGAACTCACCTCCAACTCTCACTGCAGAATTGACAACCCGCGCAATCCACGTGCAGCAACCCATTCCTTCACCCAAATCCTTTTCTTCTTTTCCTGTTTCTTCTCAGCGCAGAGCAGGGTGCAAACGACCTGCAGAGCTCCAAGCTGTTGGACATCCATGTTAAAGCTTGGCGCCGGGGAGCTTCATAATATCCTGTTTTGTTCACGTGTGACAAAATGTAGTTTGGTGACGTCACCGCGTTATCTGGGGCTCTGTCGACGAGGGCTCTCTGGAGAAATCTTGTGGTGTGCACACACAGGCCATAACGCAGTTGGCGAGACTCCTGATGACAGAAACACACGTCGCCAGGTATGAACACTCAAAAGATTACGATAGTCTCCGCAACTCAAGACTGGTCGGCCAGTTGTGTAATGTGAACAAGGCTTAAGCTGTTTGATGAGGGATCCAGGGCGATGTTAACTTCCGTGTTGCTGTAGGAATAAATGTCAGCCCTGCAGCACTCTATGAACTTAAAATATGTCATACCATAAACCCATGGTATTATTTAATTATTTAGGAGACTTTTGTGTGTATATGTCAAGGAACATTGGGGATACAATTCAGAGAAAACTGGAATGTAATGTAGTTTACAGTGGTAATAAATACTTCTGGCACCAGCAACTCCTCCCACTTCCCAATCTCCTGGTGTCACAGAGCGTTAGTGCATCTGCAGAGTGGCCATGGATCGTAAGAGACAGAGTGTGAGAGGGTGAACAGAGTGTGTTGCTGTCTGTGCACGCACGCACACATGCACACAAACACACAAACACATACCACAATCACCTCACTCTCTCTCTGCTGTCTGTCACCATCCTCTATAACCCCCCTTTTATCCTTTCAGCACCTCAGCAGATGGGCAGTAGTGCTCCGTCTCTGTCTCTGTGTCTCCGTGTCTCTCTCTCGGTGGGGAGCAGTCTTTTGATACTTGTACTGGCCCTGCGATCTACATACCCTCCCATCGCCTCAGGGGCTCACTCCCCATTGTGTCTATTGTTTTGCCTTGAAAGTGGGTTAAGAAAGACAGCAGCAGCGGACAGAAGGGACAGAGGGCTGAGGAAGATGGGGGCAGTGATCGAGAGACATAGAGGAAAGCTGAAAGTGAGAGAGAGGAAAAATGACCAAATCAAGATGGAGGGGAGGAGGTGTTGGATTATATGAATACAAGACGAGGCGATGATGAAATGATGGGGGAGGGGAAGGGAGGAGGGTTGATTTGTAAAAAAGAAACAGATTGGGGGAGAGATGAGATATGGATACCAGAGGGTGTTAATGCAAACATGGAGGGAGTTGGTGAAAAGTAAAAAAAAAAAAAAGAAAAAAAAAAAGGTGGAGAGGGGGTTGGTCATGTGTTTACAACTCAGTGATTAGAATAGTTATTGTGCTGGTTGTTGGTCATTTTATACACCTGCCTACATTGGTTTAAAAGTATAAAAGTCAAAGAGAGAGGCAATGAACATAGAGGGTTGGGACGTTCCATAAAAAGAGTGAACAGAGTCAAAAAATTCAAGAGGAAATATAATCTAGGACATCCAGTTTTAATGTTTTTTTCAGTGTTTCGTTTAAACTATAACCGATTTTGAGCACTTAAAAATAGATATTCAACCTTTTCACCCTTTGATGGGTTGAGATGAATTACCCTGTTTTGTTTGTATTTGGTTTGGTTTTAATGTTGTTTATTTCGTTTTGATGGTCATTTATATTTCTTTTGAAAGTTTATGCATTATGCTGTTTGGTGTCAATAGTTATCATCAGTCCAAGTGATTAACAACTGCGTCATAAAATATCTGATTCTGTAATAAAAAGTCAAAGGTGCAAGTTTGTGTACATCAGAATTTTGGGGGAGAAGTTAATTACAACTCCCAAGGTATATTTTGGTAAGAAACATAGAATCACTGAGCTAAAAAAATATATCACATGCGCTGCTAACAGTGGGTGGAAGCTAAGTATTATACTGTCGAGAAAACTGATTATCAATACACCAACTTTTCCACCCAATGTCAAGTGTAAAGACTTTTTAGCAGTAAGTAAAGATCTTTTTTTTCTCTCAAGTTTTTGGCATCTCCACTCAGGTTTTTTTATGGGCAAATTGAAAATGTGGTTAAAAAGAGTTGGACGGAAACACACCTTATGGCCCAGTTGTTAACAACTTTAACAAATAAGCACTTTGACATTAATAGCGTTCTGATTTTACACCTCTGATTGGATTCTTCTCCATATTAATGGCAGCCGAGGCTCATGGATATCGCAGTATTTTGAGCTGGTCAGAAATGACACTGACATTAGTGAAACTGGTGGTCGTACTGTATACCTATAAGATTGTTACATTGTCTGTGAGTCTTGTGCTTTGCTTTAAGTCATACTGAGGATACTGTTGAGAAAAAAAAAAATAACAAAAAGGGAATACAGAAAAAGAGAAACCAGCAGGCCCTCCCAGGCTAGATAGCTGAAACAGCTTGGTGAGTAAAGCGCACGGCACTAGAGAGAAGCAACCCAGGACTTCAAATAACAATGAGCATCTCATAGTTACAGAAAGCTGAAACACATAACACATGGTTAATGTTGTGTATGACATCAAAGTTAAAACAGCGTTGACCTTTGGTTTGGCATGGGCCGTTGGTACGTAAGTTACGTAGTGTACGGTGAAAAATTGTTGACTTTTGGTTTTGGATTGGACATGAACTGCCCTTCTCCTTGGTAAAAGTTGGTGAAAGTCCAGATTTTATTTGATCCATCCACCTCATACACGGATTTTCTCACTCTTTATACGATGTCAGCTGCTCTCAGTGTCAGTTATTGCTGCGGATGGCTTTACATTGGAGTCAGCTGAAAGTTTGGCGCATCTTACAATCACGCTAAAGGTAGCCTTCTGCATCGATATCAACATGTTCACATTAATGCAGCCACTTGCATTCATTTTTTTTCCCAATGCAGTATGTTTGTGATCAGTGTTTGTGCTCTGAACACCTCCTTACGTTCTGCTGGATCCTACAGAAGCCAGGCGGAGAGCCAAGGCTATGGCTGTTGCTCAGACTGTTGTGGTACAGATGTGATGTGTTCAGGATGAGAGGTCAGGTTTGGTCCAGGCCACAGATGCTGGGAAAGAGTTCAGTCAACCACAGATGGCGTTTACTCACATTTTAAAAGAAAACCCCCTGCCAAATTTAACAAAGCTCCATCTGTGGAGCACTAGTACACATACAGTAACAGGAAGCACGCATGGTTCAGATTTTTCCCATTCATATATTTTGGGGACAGAAAATAATTTTCTGTCTGATACTAGCAGTCCTGGTTTCCCTCTGCTGCTCACACATGATGTTTTTTGCATGCATGCACACACCACAGACACACACACACACACACACTCACACACACACACACACACACACACACACACACACACACACACACACACACACACACACACACATGCACACACATCTCTGCAGCCCTCATTAGCTCTCAGTGAGTTTTTGAGGCCGAATGCCTTTTCACTACAAACCTGATTTGTCTGCCTGATTTCCCTTTCATTTAACTCTCACACCACTGTGAATGCGTGTGTGTGTGTGTGAGTGTGTGTGTGTGTGTGTGTGTATTCCATGTCTTAGTTTTGTTCCAGCTGTATAATACAACCCTTAACCAAACCAAATGACACGTTTGTCTGCTTGGATTTGAGGCGTAAATTACCCATTATTAGAGTCAATGTCATTTCTGGTCAGAAAATGACATCCATCGATTTGTCTAATAGTCCTCTGCATTTTTGTCAGCCTGCTCTGCAGCTGTTCTGTGACTAATTTCAAGGTTGCTTTTCAGAAAAAAAGGGCTTGAATGCTGCTCAGATTACTTTATACTCAGCTGTGGAGAGTCATTCTGTAGTGTATTTTAAAACAGCAGTGATAGCTCCACAGCAGTGAAGAGGATTTAGATTTTCTGGTTAGTGGAAAACTGTTAGGCTGCTGCTTACCATCAGCAGCAATAATTCCCTGTGTACAATTTATATTTTTTAATGGAAAATTTTAGACTTAATTCACATAAGCCTAAAAAATATTTGACATTTTGTTCTATGACATGAAAACCTTTTAATGTCTCAGCTGAGGATGAAGCTGTAAAATGTCAGCTTTCTTTCCTGTGAATTAGGGGTTTGGTCAGGATATGGTAAAAAGTGTAGAGATTAACTGAAGAAAATTGGTGTCTTTGTTCACAAAGCTTATTTTGAAGCCTAATTTCCATCTCATTTCATTCATTCAGCTTGACTTCACATTGATTTTAGGCGTTTTCCATAGATTGCAGAGGGGGAGGGGCTGCTAGTTCCAGAACTGTTTTTCTTCATTCTTTGTTCCCATTTCATATTTTTCTTTCAACAATATCTTCAGGATTGCTTAACACAGAAAGACATTTCCATTTCAATCCCCATAGACCCCCATGTTGAAATTCCCGACTTTATAGCAGAAATAAACATGTTTGAAGCCTGGTGCAAAAAATGTTTTTGTCTATAGCTAATTTCCATGCGACATTTTACAATTATGTAAATAAACTTGCCATTGCTTTCTTAAAAACAAACTTGGTAATACTATTTGTAAATTGCTTTAAACTTATCTTTGACATTTCTGTACTGTATTTCTTCTTACGTGTTCACACAGGACCTGAAGTCAATTTTTGCTGTTGCGTTACTTGCTGCAAATTTGGCCACTTTACTGTTTTTTAAAGTATTTTGCAACAGGCAGATATTTTCCCTCAACAGCTGTGATAATAGTTGTGCTAGCTCACTAACCGAGGAAGGCAGCTACCAGCTAACTTATTTTGCAGTTAAGAACAACCAATAGCTGGAAACAAGTTGTGTAATTACTCTTTATTATTTTTCATACTGTCACAGGCAGCACACTGCTACTCAACTCCTCTGTTTACTTTCCACAATTAAAGAGCAAATGAAATTACTCTGAGCATTTTTCTAAGAAGCAAATAGCTTACACAAGTCACAAATACACATTTTTAGTACTTACTGTGTAGTTCTATGGCTTTAGGCACTAATCTCCAAGCCTTCTTCATTTTTTTGCTCTGTCTCTGTGTAGTACTGGCGTTGAGTTGTAGAGCTCCAGGTGCCCACAGATGGTGACAATAAGTTTGCCTTCCATTTCTGGTTCTTGGTAACATCTGGAGAATCTCAACTAGATCTCAGCACTAATAGGCTTGCGTAACATGTCATGCAAATTTCAAGCTACAAGTCACTATTTACGTTATCTGTCAACTTTTTAAAATTATTTATTTATTTATTAATGTATATTGTGCACTACGGGGAGTTTGCAATTTCGTTGTATACTCGCTCATATAATGATAAACAGAGTTCTTCTTCAGTTGCACTTATTTCCTGTCCTGACATCACTCGCGTTGCATCATTAGCATCACCCTACACAAATTCGCACCTATTCACACCTTTCATTGACTTTGTATATACTTCTTGCAGTGTGAAACACTTGCTTCATGTTCACTGTGAACACACCATTACCTTGTGACAAGCCGAAAAACATCTGTGCGGGTCTACCATTGTGTCAGATGAGCTCTAATGAAAGCATTTCTCATTAGTTTTTGTTACTGTGGCAAGACTCCTTCCAGTCCCAGCCTACAAGGTTTTTCCTACGTAAAACAACATGCTTTAATGAAGAGTTGTGGAGATGGGCTGTTATTTTGATTACTGCTACTGACCACATCTGATCTGAACCAAGACTGCAATGTTCCCCAGATAGTCCATAACCCATAATCACCAAGTTCTACATGGAGGCCAAACAATAATTCTATGATTAATTAAGGTCTTAATCCCAGTTTAAGCCTTGTGCATAATTACTGAAGTGCCTCATACACAGTAAAGAGGCCATTGAGCTAATTTGGAGGTGGGTTGGTTCATTCACTCAGCAAGTAATCTGATGACTAATCTGTTCGCCTGGTCCATCAGTGGTGATGTGTTGTCAGTCAGAGAGAGAGAGAGAGAGAGAGAGAGAGCGAGTCCTCTTAGATTTGTTCGTGGTCTTCATTATGTATTCATATGTGCACAGGGAGTGTATCAGTGCTGTGAGTGACAGACGTTCAGTCTGGCCTCAGGCGGTGAGCTGTCATGGCAATCTGTGTGAATGGACTCTGGGTTACATGCTCAAATTGGTAATCCTCAAGTCTATCTTGATTTTATTTTATCTTCTCTTTCAGGCTAAATGGTTGTTGCTTTGTAGTTTAGATATTATGTCACCAATTTATGCGTTTGGTTGTGTTGTATAAGTGCACTTTCTGGTGACATCTTACTTAAATTGGCAATCCAGCATAACAAATTCTAACACTAGACTGTGTAATTGTAATGGATGTTAGTCCCATAAACCATTCTGACAACTATAAGGACATTTGTTATGATACTGTTTTGTTACATGCAAATGTGCCCACATGTCTTTGGACTGAGGGAGGAAGCCGGAGTACCCGGATAAAACCCACACTGACACAAGGAGAACATGCAAACTCTGCACAGAAAGGCTCCTGCACCCGGGAGCGAACCAGGAACCCTCTTGCTGTGAGGCGACGGTGCTAACCACCACACCACCACCCATAGATTTTTATGCAAGGCAAATTTATATATCACATTTCATACCAAAAGGCAACCCAAAGTGCTGTGCAGATCGGTCAAGACAAAGTTCACTGTAGCCCTAATCACAAAACATGCCTCAAAGGGCTGCACAAATAGTAATTTTAATTCAATTTCAATATTAGTTTGACATACAAAGTACTATGTTATGAATCACGATTAGTCTCAGAGGGCTTTACAGCATACAGCATCCCTCTGTCCTTGGACCTTCACAGGGGATGAGGAAAAACTCCCCAAAAAACTCTTTAATGGAGAAAAAAATGGTAGAAACCTCACGAAGAGCAACTGAGGAGGGATCTCTCTTCCAGGACGAACAGACGTGCATTAGATGTTGTATGAACAGAACAGAATAACTAGATAGCGGACACCAAGATGGCGCCTATTCATTCCAATACAGTTGCTTGCTGGCGTATACGCCAAAACTGTTTTCTGGCTTCCGGGTTTACTTTCATGGTATGCAGCCCACTGAATATGCGCAGTAGTGTTTCACCCAGTGGCCCTGCCTGTGAGTTCTCACTCAGCTCACAGATTTTACAGTGTGATGACGTCACAGATTTTTAAATAGTTTTTCTCAGCTCTAGGAATTTTTTACAATTATAAAACCACCATGGCTCAAAAATTCAGAGTAGGAAGATTCAAAATTAACCTTGTTTCCAACCTCGAAATGTCCAACCTTGTTGGATGGATGTGACAAATACTAGCCAATCACAGCACAGTAGGGCAGGACTAGCCAAAAATAAATAAATTAATTAAAAATATTGTACAATTTGTCAGTTGCACTGTGGGCAGTGAAGGCTCCAGTATTAATTCCAGTATTCCAGTATTATTCTTTTCAACCTCATATTGTGTGTTTGACAGTGTTACAGTCTGTGTATTGCTTAATCGGTGTAATATTATTTTATCATAATGAAATGTGTGAAAAATAATATATAACTCCACTGATTCATTTTTGGCCACAGAGAAAAAAAACAAGTGGAAGATATAGAGCTACCACATGTAATCAGCTTATAAAGTTGTTACAACAATATGTCAGCAAAGCATTGCTTACTTAAACACCCAGAAGACACACAGCAACATTAGCTTTAGCATGTGCTTCTTTCCAGCTGATTAACTTAACCCAGTATTCAGTCTAGCTTTAGCTCTGTTTTGGTCTTAACCAACCTGCTGTGTTTCACTTTCTTCACCAGCAGGTCGCTAGGTTTATCTGTCTACTGTTTAGTAATGGGCAGGTAATGTAAAGTGGCTCTGCTGGAGGTTGTTTGCCTGAAAGGGCTACCTATAGGTGTTAATGAAAGACTGAACTATGCAGTAAATGTGCCTTAAAATAATAAAAAAATGAACTAAATGTTCAAATCTCCACTGCCGTCCAGGTTTAATTCTTGGTGGTACCGCTCTCTTACTTTATGTGTCCCTTTTACATTTAGTGATAACTAACATTGATGAATGACTGCAGATCTAAAAAGGGATCCCAGGAGTCTCAAAATGTAGCTTTTCAACAGTGCAGTCATATTCTGCTATTCTGCTTTCAGAGTGAAACTGGTACAGGAACTGTTCACCTTAAATTTAAAATTCTGTCATCATCCACTCACCCCAGGCTGACCGTCAGGATGAGTCAGGGCTGAGCGGTGAGTCCTCATCTTGCCCAGTTTCCCAGCAAGTATTAGGAAAACCAGTTGTTCTGTCTGAACTGTCTTTGTTGGGTAATACTTTACAGTAAACTACATCCAACTGTGCTCCCTGCTACAGACCCATCTGAATCTTCTGCCAAACAACTAACATCAATGGAGTGTAGCTGTTGAAAGCTACAAAAATGCATAAAACAGCCATTGCTTTTCTCCCACACCCCACATACAAAATGTATACAGCCAAGTCTTTGCTCATCAAGTCCACAAAGTGGTGAACGTTCCATTTAAATGATTATGGAAATGTACACATAAATGGCATAAAAAAGTATTTAATTTGTAAACTGTCATCATGTACCACCAGAATAAATCTACTGTATGCAAAATGCTCACATCCCTAATTCCTTTTACTCTCCTCATATCCAGACACAGGTTCATGGACAAATGAATGGCAGAATAAACTGATGCAGTAGACAGAAAAAAACGTGAGACAGAGGAAGATGTATCTAGGAAGTGATGAGAATTGAAAGCAGATGAGTTTTCCGGAGGTTACCCGTCTGTTCCTGTGGTCCTCGCCCACCAATTATCCTTTGGACCTTGTTATCTCAATGCTTAATTAGGTCAGCCCAGGCCATCCACTAATTTGAATGGATGGGACTCTGGCCTTAGTCAGGGTGGAGGGCCAATCTCCTTAAAGGTCGACTCCACTACTGAAAAAAATGGATATCCAGAATTGTCTTTGGCTGAGTGATGATTAAGATGTTGGATACAAGATGAGCCAGAGTGAAAGCATGCATGAAGACACACAAACACTGATGTGTGATTGTAGCTGATTATAAGGGCATGGTAGACAGTTGTACTGTGGGAAACCTTGCTAAAGTTCATGACCATAAAGTTGAAGGTCAGTGGCTCTGGATGAAAGATAAATCTTGCAGTGTTGTCTAAAGAAAAAAAAGGTGGATATACTATAAGATGGTTCAGCTTGAACATTTAGTCACCAGTTTGCTAACAGTACAGTGCAGTACTTTTCGGTAATAGATCGATGTAGAATCACTATTGAGATTCTGATGCATAGATCCAGTATGAGTACCAATTATTAGAAATTCAGTTTTCAGATAACTGATACAGATGGCTGACAAATGAAAGGAACAACAGAATAAATGAGCAACCGGGTCTTGATTTCTAAAAAGACATTGCTGTTGAGTTTTTTAAATTTTGAGCAACGCAAGCCTAGCCAGTTGGACTGCTAAATAGCACTACAGGTAAGGGACAAACGTATATTTTTGATTCTGGGGTGAACTATTCCTTTAAAGATTTTCTTTTTTTTGATACTTTTTCTTTATTGCATTTTTGAAAAAGTAACATAAATCTCCCAAAGAGGAGACAAATAAACACAAACATTACAAAAAGAACATGTTGGATTGCCATGTCTCTACAGGTTGTTTCTATATTATCAGTGTGGTAGTCCTTATCCTGTCGTTGGTGAGTAGATAGTCCATTTCTCCCATTTTTCTCGGCATTGATCTTCTTGGGTCCTTATCTTATGCGTCAACTGTTCCATAACATATATTTCGTTCACAATTTTCAACCAGTCATCTTGTGTTGGTGGATCTGGCTTACACCACTTTCTCGTGATTGCTTTTTTACAAGCTGCTAACAAGATTTTCAGTAAATATTTGTACTCTTTTAACACAACATTCCCTGTCGTATTGCCAAAATATAGAAACATACATGACTTAGATATATCATAGCCCAGAATTCTGACAATAACAAGGTGAGCATCTTCCCAAAATTTTATAATAGGGCAAAGCCAAAAAACATGAGAATGATCTACATTTATAGCCCCACATTTTCTCCAACATGGCTGTAAAACAGATGAATATTTGTTCCTAATTTTGGGTGTGATAAAAAATCTTATTAAATTCTTCCAACAATATAATCTCCATATATTGACCATATATTGTAGATATTACACTATATTTCTTTGACTTGTAGATTCCAATTATGGTTCTGATTATTCCATTTTTACATTGTGTTTTATTTCTTTGCCAAAAAAATCCCTTATTTGATATCTGAAAAGGTCGTGGTTACTTAGTTTATATTTTTGTTTAATCTCCTGAAAACTCGTAAAATTACCATTTTTTATTACTGTACATATTGCTGTTATTCCACTTGGAATCCATCTGTTAAACCTCTGGTTGAGAGAACCGGGGACAAAACACCTATCATATGCTATCCATCGAAGTAGTCGAAGTTCTTTCTCCAGTTTACGTTTTTGTACTAAATTAAACCACAATTTTAATGTTTCTTCCCTATCCCCAATAAGACTTTGAATTTCTCTTCCTTGTATGAATTGCTCTATATTTTTCCATTTTGCCATATAGTCTTTGTCACACCAGCAAAGCACAGGTCTAATTTGTGCTGCATGAAAGTATTCCTTAAGGTTTGGCAGCACCATTACTCCCCTATCTTTCCCAATCTGTAATGTTTCAAATTTAATTCTTGGTCTATGACCATTCCATATAAACCTTGAGAAGATTTTATCCCATATTCTGAACTGTTTTCCTGGTATCTGAATGGGTAAAGACTGAAACAATAGAGGAGCTGAGGGAGAATACTCACCTTGATGGTCTCTATTCTTGAACCAGTCTAGTGGATGGACAGCCCACCTATCCAAATCATTCCTAATGTCCTTATCCATTTTGATGTAATTAGCTTCATATAGTTCATCCGCTTTTTGTGTTAGGGTGACCCTAAAGATTTTCTTTTAAACATGCCCTGGCATCTATTGTGCCTTCAAAGTAAGGTAACATGAGGGTCCATTAATCGCAGGGTCGGCTGTTTGATCCCCGACTCCTCCTGCCCACATTTGAAAGTTTCTCTGAGCAAGACATTGAACCCAAATTGGTCCCATTGGTTAGACCAATGCCTTGCTGTTCTGGCTATGGTGTGTTAGCATAAATGAGTGAATCACAGGCAAACTGTAGCATAATATTAACCAGTCCATTTACCAGTTACTCAATGCACATATCAGTCTGGTGATGCTTTGACTTTACGTCTTTATTTGGTAATACCCCACAACTGACCAAGAACTGTCATAGCTATACCCAGTAAATCTTTTGTTGGGAGCCTCTATTCAGTGTACGCACATCATTTTTTCTTGGTATTGCTTTTTCCTTTTTGCCAACACACACAATTTTATTTTGGTATGTGCATCTACTTTGTGGCTTATACATCTTTGAAGTTCATTTATTTAAGCTTATGAAATAATAGTGGAATTGTGGCAAGCACTTGGCTTCAGCCCATATGGAAAGAAGATGTGGTAACCAAGAACCATTTAGAGCTCGTAAGAAATTCTCATATAAAACTGATTAAACTGAAGACATTGTGTTCTATATCTCTGATTGACAGTGTTTCTTTGGACTGTATTCACAGTGCATGATAAGGAAAGTACATGCATACAGTACACGCTTGACTACACTACTAAAGTACAGACAAAGTAATCTGTTTCAATTTTCATCGCATGTGTGTGCTTACAGTGCTGTGGGCCTGTGTGTACAGTAATCTGAGGTCAATGGAGCATAGCAGGTCAGAATTGAATGCCAAGGAAGGGATTAAAGAGGAGTCAAGGGCATTGAACTCATACAATCACTTCATCGTGTGACCTTCAACACACACCCACACACACACACACACACACACACACACCCACCCACCCACCCACACACACACACACACACACACACACACACACACACACACGGCCCAGTGTGGACAGGTTAACAGTGTGTGAGTGATGGAGGTCAGCTCCAATAGACTGATCTTTCACCTAATGCCATTCAGAGTAAGACATGTAATGTAATTCTGTGTTGTGCAGCACTCACTCAGATTATATGTGCTGTCTTCTGATGACCACGGTGCATTCAAGTGTGCAGGCAGAACATTTTGTCGCAAAACCTCATATGCCATAACTCTAAGATGAGCAATGCTGTATGTGGAACCCTCAAGAAAAGTCAATATATAACGGTCCTTTAATATTCCCACCAGAGGTTATACTGTGGCCCTCAGGTGTTTTATTACATAATTCAAACTATTTAAACATAGTTCAACCACCATTTTAAAAATCAAACTACATGCTGATGTGTCACACCATTACTCCAAACTAACTTAAAAATGGGTTACAGTTTAAGTAGTCTTTCTTTGTTCCTTTGGTTAATGATTACGTTTAATTGTGATAATGCACCAACGTGTCATTATATAGAAAATGTCAGACTTTTTGTGTTGTTGAATGATGTTCCCTTCTCCTTGTTGTGCACAATTATTCACTTATTGTAACTAATTACACAGCATATAAGTCTGCATGGAGTTTTCTGTCAAATTTGTATGGCCCCTTCTTGAATAAATTACAAAATGCTTATTGGACCAACCAGGAAGCAATGAGGAGTGGTTAGATAATCGTGACTCTTAAACCTTGCAGCTAAATATTTAAATTAGATAGAACTTAATATCCATTTCAAAGATATCTGCATATGTACACAGAATCTGTAGGCATTGGTGCAATATTTTGATATTGGAAGCTGTCTGGTTTCTGTTCATAGAGTTGACCAATCACATTTGGGTGGCAGGTAAACAGTCCATGTGGAGAGCAAAAGATTCATTAGCCAAAATGCAGTCACAGAACTCGTCTGAAGATGATTTAGCTTTTTGTTAGTTTTTTTTTTTTAAATTATCTGCATGTATTTGCAGATATCTGTTACAGAGATTAGCCAAAATGACTTGTGCACGGAAGAGCAAGTTTTGGCAAATTATTGCCGTTGCCCTCTGGGGCTTATTATTGTCAGACCAATAGCCAATAGGTTCCGAGATCAGGTATTACTGGTAATAATATAAAGCACGATTCAGTACATGGCCTAATTCGTGCCTCACATTGCCTCAGAGTCAGAATTTTGTGATAAGTAAAGTGAAAACCTACCATTAACAGAACTTCCCTGCTTTTTCTGGTCAATGTCGGAAGCAAAGACTAATGACTAATGACTAATGGACAATCATTTATTTTACAATAATGGGACATCTGTCCCAAACCAACCTCTTTTGTTGCTCATCAGACCACAGATTTTGCCATGCTCATTATGGGATGGTGTTGCAGGGCTGACCGAAGACATATTTTTTGCAAGATGGTAAGATTTTGACTTTGATGACATTTGTCTTTTTTTCAGGCATGTAGATTAACTGACTGAAAGAAATAAGAATGGCTGTCTTCCATTGTATGTCCCACAGTTAAGTCTCACATTGTAGACTTTTATATTAGCAGAGCTTTAACACTTCTGATTGGACTAATCTGCAGTTTCAACTAGTGGATGATTAATTTAACCAGGTGTATTGAGGCTCAGTATACCAGAGCACTGACATGATGGCAATAATCCTGTCTCTGACCCCTATGGCGTGTGTGTGTGTGTGTGTGTGTGTGTGTGTGTGTGTGTGTCCTTGCTGGTTGGGTTAACGTGTTATGACCAAATATAACCCAAGCCCAGGGGTCTCCTACACACTGCACTGACACATATAGGTCACCCAACCAACTATGCACACACATACACACACACACACGCACACACACACACACACACACACACACACACACACACACACACACACACACACACACACACACACACACACACACACACACACACAGTGTCCATGTCTTACTATCTCCTCTCTCCTTGTCTCAGTTTGTCTGTTTGCCACTTTCTGCATTTTCTTTTCTTCTTTCTCACATCATCATCGTCCTCACTCCATTAATCTCCAGACACTCAGTTTGTTTACATGACATTATAGAAAATGGATTTATTGTGTTAGTCTTACTAAAACCAGACTTTTAAAATACATGTGAACATATTTCTCAAAGTCAGACTAACAAACCCAGATCATGCAATTGGGAGTCAAATTACTCCTGCATATATACAGTCAGTCAGACCCAAACTGGCAAATCTGATCTGATCTCATAAGAACTTTAGACTTTAGAATTGCTCCGAGTTTAGAGAAGGCTACATTAGTAAGTGGATATGAGTGGATCATAGCACTACTCAATTCAAGTCATCCATGTGGGTAAGTATGTAAGTAGTAATGAACAGGTCCACGTGTATCAATGATCTTAATACCAAAATATTAACAAAATCCTAACGGTATGATTTTCAATACAATCAAAAAATACAGACGCTCATCTTTCTTTTAAACACACACGGAGATGCTGTATTAAAGATTTATGCACATTAGCGCCACCAGAGAACAGGGTTAGGGTTAGGGTTATGGCGACTGCGAGTAGTCAGGATAACGTTACAGGACTGTGTACAGTCGCCCAGCAAGAGACCGTGAAGACAAAGAGACCATGGGGAATAACAGCATGGTAGCACCACACACAAATTCTGTCATATACCATACAACCCGATGAAATTTCAAGAAGGTATGAAAAAATATTGGCCTGTATGACACCTCCTATAAATGTTCATGACATGTGAGCAAATTTTGCATCCTTAGTGGTGATTTGAGATTGGTTGGTTGCCTGTCTGTCAATCCATCCATCTGTCTGTCCTACTGTCCAACACTTTAATAACTCAACATCAACTGAGCAGATTGCATTGACATTTGCTCTGTACACTCATGGTCCTCAGAGCATCGTTATTAATGTTTATGGTGACCCCTGGACCTCAAGTCTCTCACTACTGTTAGGCTAAATTTTCTACCTATGTATGAAAATATTAATATGACATAGGCTATGAAATTTACTGAGCACATTCTCACTCCTCAGAGGACGCATTCTCTACATTTTGGGTGCTTGACGGGTTAAAAAAAAAAAAAAGTATTTCCAAAACCAGTTGCATTCGTGTTTCTCTGTGCCCTCTCAGCTGCCTCTCATTGATCTGTTTATGAAAGCCTAATGAATAGAGTGAGAGTTGAGACTTAAGGTTTGGATGCATTTTGTTTTGTTAAAGTAGATAAGTGGTCTTGGAGGAAGTGTGTGCATGCATGCATTTGCGTGTGTGTGTGTGTGTGTGTGTGTGTGTGTGTGAGCAGTCGCTAGCCTAATTGGTTAGGGGATGTGTGAACTGTGTTCTAGCACATGTGTTCTGTTCCCCAGAATAACAAGCATGGCTGCAGGTGTTTCCCAGAAGTGGGGGAGGTGTGTTTGTGTGTACGTGTGTGTGCGTGCACTTACATACCTATCTAGCGTTTGTGTGTATGTGTAATCCAATTCCTCTTCACCAGTCCTGATGTCTTTATAAGCAGCAGCACACTTACAGATATCTCCACCCAGTTTGTGTGAATGATTACTGAGTGTATGTGTAGTCCTACCATATGTGCTGATTTTCATGTGAAGAAAATATGAGGAAATTAATGTTATTCATATTCATTGTCTGTTAAATAAAATTAGGCTGCTGATACATGGAATCCTAATGCACCCATGTTGCTGATTATTGGTTGTTACTGTCAGCAGTCTTATCACGATTGACTTTATTACAGAATAATTTCAACATTAATATGTTGATAAATGTTAAATATTAAACATGATACAATGTTGTTTAAGGAGAAAATATACTGAACAAAATTTTAAACCCAACACTTTGTTGGGCACATTTTAGAGTGGCCTTTCATTGTGTCCATCCCAAGGCACACCTGTATGATGCTGTTTTAACAGTAGCTTGATATGTCACACCTGGCAGGTGGATGGATTATCTTGGAAAAGGAGAAGTGCTCACTAACATGGATTTTAACAAATTTTCAACCCAAATTTGAGAGAAATGTATCTATTGAGTGCATGGAAAAAAAGTCTTGGTTCTTAAATTAACCTGCAAAAAATGGCAGCAAAAACAAAAGTGTTGGGTTTAAATTTTTGTTTAGGTGTTTACACTGGAATATAGCCCAATGTCTCCACTGAAAATAAAAAAAATAACTGCATTAAATCAAAGTGGCTCAGTTAGATTGTCCTTAGCGTGTCTGTTTTTTTTTTCTATATTAGCCCATACATTGTGGGTAAATGTATGTTGATGTATCAGATCATTGTCTGTATAATAATATACTTAGCCACCATGACATCACCCACTGGTTTGTGGACTCCCATTTTAAAGTCTTGAGTTTGGCATTTTGCCTGTCGGCATCTTGTTTTTTCTTGGAGCCATAAGTGATGATATTTGGAACAGAAGATGGAGATAACGCTAACGTTAGCTTCTAACTTTAGTAGCATGGTGCATTTACAGTTATTGTTAACTTTGATAGTGCTAGTGCTAACGCTAATTTTCCCCTGCAGAAAAAGGCTTAAAACTGGTAAAACAAAATGTACTTACTTACTTGTGTGTTTGTGTGGGTTTGTCAGCGATATTGTTATTCTGGTTTAAATATTTGTGCTTTCATATATGGTGGCATTTTTATATCAAATAATATGACTTCACGAAAGAATATGTTGTTTTTTAAAACTCTGAACCTGGTCAAGGCACAAGGCATTTAAAAAAAAAATTGCATCCCTTCTTTTCTGAGCTATAACTCATGACCATACAGCTGGTTAGAAATAAAATTTAGAAAATCCTCAACATGTTATGACATACTGTATATTTCACATTATTACTACACATTTCATATTATTGTTCTAACGAGATATTTCTTCTCGTCATCATGCAAAAATTGGATCTTATTGAAAGCAAGACACTTTTCTCATGAATTATGCATAACTTTAAGTTTTAATAACATTTAAAGGGGCTAGTTATGTAAAAAGTCACTCTGTACAATTATCATGAATGTTGAAAGTAACTATAGAGACCAAAACTGTTTTTTTGTACCAGGCTGTTTATTAAACATGTTTATTTCTGCTGTAGAGTTGGGGTCTGTTGGGATTGCCAGCTTTGAGTAGCCCTTAGAGGAACTTCAATTTTTGGAACTTCTGTGTTGGATTCATTATTCAGCCTCGGAGGTTGCCGCTTGGTCAGGATATGCCGCTGTCCAGTATCCCAGCACTGATGCTTGTCAATGCTCTAGAAAAGCAGCAGTTTTCATCACATCCTTCAACAGTGTGTCCCGCCCATACCTGGCTACCTGACCATGACCACTACCTCTGTCTCTGTGATGCCTGAGCGAATGTGCAAAAGAAATTTTAAAAATAGGTTATTTTAATGTTCATGGTTGTTTTCAGTAAAATACACATATTTATAGGCTTTGTCAACTTACATGCCTGCATGGATGCATGTGTTTACTCATGCATGCCTGTGTGCGTGTGTGTGTGTGTGTGTGGGAGTGAGTGTGTTATTGATTGGCGCAGATGTTCCACATGGCCTCCATGCCACAGATGGCCAGTCAAGTTGTCTTCTCTTGTTCTTATGTCGTCTTGGCACGTCATTAGACATGCAGTGGCTTGTACATGTTGCATGTTTGCATGTGTTTTTGTCTGCGTGTTTGTGTGTGTGTGTGTGTGTGTGTGTGTGTGTGTGTGTGTGCGTGGGTGTGTGTGTGTGTGTGTGTGTGTGACTCCTATGGATACTGCTGACCAGCTGCTACCAAAAGCTATTGTGTCACCAGACGCCAGGACTATATGACTGTGTGTGTGTGTGTGTGCGTGCGTGTGTGTGTGTGTGTGTGTGTGTGTTGTATGGCTGTGTGTTTCTGAGCATTGTGAGTGTGTGTTGTTTTCAGAAAGAGACAGCTTTTTTGTGTCTGAGTAAAATTTGTGCTTTCTCCCCACCAGCAGCAGTATTAGAGTATTTCTGTGCTATAATGTGTATAATCTGTGAGTGTGTGTGTGTGTGTGTGTGTGTGTGTGTGTGTGTATGGGAGAAGAGGGCTAAGTAGGCTTAAAGGGCTAAATGAATGAATGACCCGTGCCTCCGCTTGGCCCTCGTGGCCCCGCCAACTCATTAACTGTAGAAAAACGACCACACCTCCTGTTGCTGGAGACAAAGACATGGGGGATTGAAGTGTGTGTTTGTGTGTGTGTGTGTGTGTGTGTGTGTGTGTGTGTGTGTGTGTGTGTGTGTGTCTATATAGGTTTGGGGGTGACGCATGGTGGCTAGGCAGGTTTTTGGGGTGGGGGGGCTGTGGGGGTCAGTAAATGGACAATAGGCTTGGCGCACAACAGCCTTTATTTGACTTGATGATCAAGGAAAAAGTGTTTAAGGCCTGATGGTCTCTCTCACACACACACACACACACACACACACACACACACACACACACACACACACACACTACTACTGCCATGTCCTGCTGTTACTGTGTCTGCTGTGGGCCCGGTTTTCCCCGCCTCCTCGCTGTTTTACTTCTTAAACCTTTTAATGACTTTCTGTCGGGGATGTACCCAAATGCTTGTTGTTTTAATTATAGAAAATCTTCAGAAATGTGCTACACATTTGCCTTGGGACACATCCCAATAAACAATCATTAAATGTAAGTTTCAGATTTTTTTAATTCATTTTTTTGTTGTCTTGCTGGTACAATTTATTGTTATGTCATTGAGTTCCCAGGAAGTAATATTTGCTTTGGTGAGAACGAAGTTTTAATAACTTCTAGAATGACTGACCAGAGCTATAAATCAAAAACTTACTTTACCTTAGAGGTACTTTGTTTTAAACAGTATGGCCAGGCAGCAAAATTAACTCTCATTTTGGAACAAGCTTTGTGTGCTTGGTGTGTGGCCTGGCTATATTTGTGGTTTTTTTGCACTACGTTGAGATTTTCGTAGCTTCCGCCTGGATGCATGCTGCTTACGGTCTGGCACCTAGTCACCACTTGCGCACTCTGCCCAGGAACATCCCGAACACAGCAAAATAAGAAGTAAATAAGAAAACACAGGCAGAGCGCAGAGTGTATGCCAATAAATACGCAGCCACAATGTTGTAGAGGGTCATAAGCAATGATTAAGAGGGATTATGTTACAATGAGCCTATATATTTTTTTCTTTGGAATATCATTGAGAAATTTCAGAAAAAAAACACCTAAATCCATTATCACAAATTGGCCTGATCTAACTTTCTACCAGCTTTTATTTCAGTTTGTTTTAAAGGTAAATTGCAGCTATACTCCACTATAACCCCATTATATTTTACATAGCAAATACTGGTTTGTTGTTCTATTAATGCTCTGAATATATCATGTAGAACCTTAAAGAACTTGCAGATGCAACATCTATAAGGCCTTAGGTCTATATCCATGAATCAGAATTTGTTGTTCATTAAAATTATTTCACAAATAATGTATTAATTCATGCAGAATACTGTAAACTGTAACTATTTAAATAATGAATGTACATAGAAACTCAACCCTTTCTGTTTATTAGCATTAATTAGCATTCATTACAATGTTTTTGAATTATTCACAGATGTTAAAGTGTGTTGCTCAGCTACTACAGAATATTTAAATCATCTTTCACATAGTAATGAGGTAAGGCTTCAGGAGAACTAAATGTAATGTGTATGATAGCTTTTACATACAATCATTTTGCTACAAGATCAGCTTGACTGTTAAATCATTTAAAACAATCCATATACAACATACACTGAGTGCCTTCTGTCCTTCACAATAATGGGCAGAAATGCATTTAACAATTTCAATTTCCTGTAAATAATATCTCACAGTTTTTATCATACAGATGAAGCGCAAGGTGTCATACTCTGAAAACCACGCCCACCAGAGGGAAACTTACAGCACCACAATATGCAACTAAGGGCTAAAACGCTAACACAATGTCTGTAGCTCCCTATAAACATTAGATGTCAGCATGCCAAAGGATTATTTTAGGGCCTTATGTCTACCTGAAAGGAAAAGTTACATTGACAGATTCACTCTGGACAGTCTATCTCAGTTACCGCTCTCCCCACCTTGCTAATCTTAGAGAAATTATCCGACTGAATGGCCAGTAGTGACACACTTTAATATTTGTCAAATCACCAGGTAAGATTATCATTTAATCTAGGGAGGCACCTTCATGCATTACAAACTCAATGGAGAGCATTGTATTATTTTTATCTCTGTTGGGAGCAGGATTAAATGTGTTCTGTCTCTACATTGTTTACAGTTTTGTATTCGTCTCTGCGCTGTATGTAACTGTCCTGATGGTTATTTTACCTGCCCAGAGTCTCAGTGAGACAAACTGAATTAAAATGAAAGGAAAGGCTCATTGAAGGCTGTTTTCAGTGCTTAGACTTTCCTGCCTCTGAGTTGTTTTGACTAGTGTCCACCCTTTGTCAATGTGTACGTGTGTTTTTGTGTCTAGGGCTGGGCATGGGCGGATATTCAGCATCAATGTAGCCATAGCAACGGTTGCTCAATTACCAGTGTGTGTCTTGTTTACCTCAAGACCGCAAGCCTCTCTCTCTCTCTCCTCTGTACTGTCTGCAACAGCTGCTCCCTCTGCACTCCCTGTCTTTCACTCTTCCCCTTTCACTGTCTGCCCCTTCTTACTATTTTGATCCCTGTTTGTCTTTTATATGACAATATATATATATTATATGTCTTTTTCTCTGGCCCTAATTTTACTTAACATAAAATACATTAAAGCTTTAATCAGCCGGCAAGTCATGATTTGTGATAGAGCAAGAACAGATTTGTGTGTGAAAAACTGTTCGGTGCTGAAACTGTTTTGCCAGGTTCTTCATGACATAATCACACCGCACCACAAACCGGCAGCCAGGGTAAACCCAACACTGTTTTAATAGGAAAATGGTAAATAGGTTAGTCGGCACAAAAATCCAGGATACTGGCATAACCTACGGTGCGGCCACAGGGTATGCTTGAACTTTTTTACTGTACCCAATAGCTTGGCATGCACCTCCCCAGAAGTGTAACTACACATTGCAGTGACGCAGATCTCCTGTTAATTTTTGTTAACCTAAAACCGTTTCCCTCAGCAAAGCTTCTATTTATTTATTCCACAGATAAGAAACAACAAATTATGAAGATAATAAAGCACCCACAAAAAAGCATTTTAAGCCTTTTGTGCGATTTATCCTGGCTTCATATGAATAGAAGAAAAGTCGGCTAGCTGCTAGGCTAATGTATATAACAGGCAATGATGTAGGCCTATGCCAACAATGTTGGTATGCTGTATTTGTGGGGAAAACTCATTTGGTATGAGACTAATTTTTTTTCCTGTGAACGTTGTGTGTTAACGTGTACTTTTGTTTAATATTGTCACTATTAAGCTATGTTTTATGTGTGTTAGCTGAATCAATCAACCTTTACTTCACAGAAACTCAACATAGTGGCATAGAAAGTGTAATTGCATTCCACTGCATAAGTATAAATGCTTACAGCGGCGTAGGCAACCTCAGAGGCTAAAAAATTAAGCCAGTGTGGGAGTGCCAAAAACTGCAGTTCATCGCATGGCCACTTGAGGCTTGCTCCAAAATACAGTCAATTCCCAGAGACCCCCATGTTATGATGAACAACTTTACAGCAGAAGTAAACATGCTTTGCTGAACTCGAGGCTCCAGAACGGCAGTTTACCAACCAATGGGTGATGCCAGGATGGCTATGTCCATTATTTTACACAGTCTATGCCCACAGTCAGAGCTTGTGTACAACCATAAATCTGCCTTTACTCTGCACACTGATTTACTGGTGGCCCTACTTTCACCATTATCAACGTCAACTTTTGATGCTGATTCAAACACATCTACTGGTAAGCAAAGTGATGCTGTTTCACTTCGTGATTTTGAGTTGTCTGTTCTCAGTGCAAAACAAAAGACCCAATTTCCACTAAATCTCCAGCAAATTTGCAACTTTCCATGCACTGCTTGCACTTGTTGTCACGCTGGCATAAAAACAAAGACCCTAAAGGTCTTTTTACAAAAATTAAAAAAAAAAAAAACCCTGATGTTACAGAGAAAATTGAGTCTAACTGATGCAAGTAATTAGTTCCAGATACTATGGAGCCAAGCCACAATAGCCCCTCTTACACTGCCTGTTCAGGGCGGCAATCTCTCTCTCTCTCTCTCTCTCTCTCTCTCTCTCTCTCTCTCTCTCTCTCTCTCTCTCTCTCTCTCTCTCTTACACACACACACACACACACGCACACACACACCCTGTTGTCTGGGAAGAACACGGTGTTACTGGCAGGAGGGGGAGAGACAGCCCTTTATTAGACCTTGACTACTCTCAAACCATGAATATACTTTTTACTATTAACCACTGCATGGCTGAATTTGTTGTCTTTTTTTCTCTTACTAATTTATTGATGAAGACTTTTAAACTTAAATGTAAGGACAATTTAGAGTCAAATTTGGTTATTTAAGCTCTCAAAATGGCCTTAAGGGACTCTCTTCCCAATTGTGGAAACAACGTTAGAGTTCTTGCTTTACTGGAACTAGGTTGAACATTAAGTTGGGTTAGCATGCAGCACATCAGTGCGTGTGTATGACTCATATGCCCCTTGGCTGGCTCTCCCAGTGCACAATGTGATTTTACCCAGCTGGGTCCTGGAGGTGGATGGACGGCTTCATCCATGCAACTTCCAGCAGAGAGGACAGGTGTCCTTGGTTGCCTGGAGGTCAGGGGTCCCAGGTGGCTGATAGTGAACAGCAAAAACACCTCAGCTATGTGTGTGTTATGTGTGTGTGTGTGTGTGTGTGTGTGTGTGTGTGTGTGTGTAATGGCTTGGGATGCTACATTTGTAGCACACCTGAGAGTATAAGACAACTGAATAATATAATTCTTTAAAAATTAGTTTTTCTGTCTTAAAGAATAATACTGAAAGAGTTCTTGCTCTACTCTTACAGTGATGCATTTTTTGTAAAACATGGCACCTCTCAGAAACAATAGTGTCCTGGTCTGCTGCAGCTGACATGTTGAGCACTCTCTCTCACACTCACACACACACAGGCCAGCATCAAAACACATTTTTGGCTCCCATCCTAAACTTGTTTGCTCTGATGAAGCAGCCCACTGGCCACATGATTAGAGAGAAATAAACAACAGAGGATTCAGGGAATGTTCTTTGTGTCCTCACTTCCAGGGAACTGCACTGCATGGGGTTAAAGAACTCGCTGCAGACAATTTTTACTCTCTTATTCACCCTTTTGTTTTTAATTGTTGTCTGTAGTCAATGTGTGTGTGTGTGTGTTTTGTCTGTGAATATTTAAGTTACCTCCCCAACAAGTATTTTTTATCTCTATGCTTCTCCTCTCTTCCAGCCTCTCTCCCTTTATATCTCTGTCACCATAAATTTTTAAATAGCTCAATTAGCGAGCTACCTGATACTGATGAAAGGGGCTGTCGATGTATGACCATGCACGTGTGTTGTGTGGGTTTGTCAGAGGTATGTTGTTCTGGTTTAAATATTTGTGCTTGAGCTGCAATAATTGGCCATAGATCCTGTCTCATAGTCATTTATAAGAAAAAGAAAAATGATAGGAGTTACTTTTTAAAAATGATTTTATACTTCCTTACATTTACTGACAGAATGTGGCTCAGAATGTTGGCTCAACATGGTTCTTCTATCCCTGGAACACTGACAGCCTCCTCTAACCAGTCACATACAGATGTTTGCAATGTGTTGAAAACCATGAAAAACCCAAACTGGCTAAAACTTTTTCAAAAAGAAGCCTCGTGTACTGTGTAGTACCAATCATATGCCAATTGATCATACTTCTCAGTCGCCTAACTGAAAATAACGATATACAACATGCCTAGCCAGGACATGAGGTGACTATGTCATAGGCCTGTTATAAAAGGAACTAAAAATCAAGTAAAAACAGGTAAGGGTTAAAAGGATTAATGCTGTTGAAATACTGGTGTATGAAACAGGATGTTCTTGGCACAGATGTATTAATGAATCACTCCTGTTTGTTGTAACCACAGTTTGTCTCTGAATTTGATGTCTGCGAGCTTGGTAACATGCCCCCATGTTAAAACACCTTGATGGGTTTCCTGTGGGTCCCATCTTCTGCTCGACAGTAGGATGTTGCTGTGTGTTACTTGAGAGGGAAAGAAGGGGGCACTGTCTGTACAATGGATGCAGTCTGTTCCTCCACCATATTGTTTGGCTCGATCCACAATCCTCCGTCCACTGGACAAAGCCTTATTTATAGTAGCCCACATACTGTATCTGCTTACCATGGATTAGGTCTGGACAAACACAAACACACACACACTGACATGAGAATGGGAAGTACTGGAATTTTCTGTATTTGAGGGAAAAGGACTGAAACGTTCAAATTCACCCACTCATACACCTAACAAAGAATGTGTGTGTGTGTGTGTGTGTGTGTGTGTGTGTGTGTGTGTGTGTTTGTAGATAGGTGACATTTCAAGTAAAGTTGTTCTCAGTTTGATGTATGAGGACACACACAACCAGTGGCTCCCTCCAAAAATACTTTTACATTGTCTAATGACTAATGAGTGTTTTTACGTCTTAGTGACTTGTGTGACCCTTCAACCACTGGTTTCTACTGAGTCATAGAGCCGTGTGTTCATTTTATGTGTGTGTGTGTTTGTGTCCTTTGATTGGAAAACATACTCTCTTAGTGCCTAGGGTGAGATTTGCCCCCCACACCAAGTTCAATAACCACAGGACATGACTGTACTCTCTATGTGTGTGTGTGTGTGGGGAACGGTGGGGGGTTGATGCGCAGGGTCAACAGCAGAGTTAATTAACGCATAGCCCCCCATGGCATACACTGTAATGAGTCCAGTTACTGTCTAGCTATGACGTTATATCCCTCATCCTTTACCGTCTCTGTTTTCACTTTCCTTACTTTCTCATTCACGACTCAGTGATGCTCAATACAAGCTCCAGTGTGATACCAAAATAATACCTTACTTTGCTGAGTATACTGTAAGCACGTTTTTCCACAAAACCTTTTTCATGCTGACAAACAGCATAGACTATAATAATAATGGATGTAGCCACTGTGACATCATTGCTTGGTTTGTAATCTCCCCTTTTGAAGCCTCATGGTCAGTACTGTGGCCATGGCCATCTTGCTTTTTTGGAGCCAGAGGTGACCATATTTCGATAAGAGGTTGGAGCTGTGGTAGAATGAGGGGTGGATCTGACTTACAGACTATGGAAACGCCTCACAGACAGCCTATCACTCAAAGCAGCCCTGCCCTTAATTATGCATAATGTTAAGCTTTATTAAAATGTAAACGGGTAAGTTATATAAAAATTCATCCCCGCCAGAGGGGGACAGTTGTCTTGAATGGGAAAACTACCCAGAAAAACCAAAACCATTTATGTACCAGGCTGTAAACATTATTATGTACTGTATGCTGTAAAGTTGAACATTTTAACGTGGGGGTCTGAGGGTTTGACTTGCTTTTGGAGCCAGCCTCAAATGGCCTTTAGAGGAACTGTAGTTTTTTGCACTTTTGGCTTGTTTTGGAGTGTTGGCTTCATTTTTCAGCCCTAGATGTTGCTGCTTGCCAAACAGTTGATGCAGACCCTCCTCACCTAAAAACGGCTGTTATGACAGGAGCAAAGGGGGAAGTCAGGTGATGTAGTACACAGAATGACAAAGTCTGCATAGTGAGGTAGTTGAAGTGAATGGATAGGTCAAAAAAAATAGAGCTTAGACCCAAGAGACCGCTGTTTATGTCCTGTGTAAAATAAAAGTCAGCCTAAATTTATTTTAACTTACGTAAGCAAGTTAAGTTACTAATATACTCAACTTACTTTGTGTACATAATGTACTTTACTCACGTCACAGTGAGTAAACTTACGTATGTAACTTCAGTTACATAAAAAACATTATTATTTGTACCAAAATCACGATTTTTTTCTCAGACATAACCATTTCACAGCGTTAACCACGTGTTTAAAACTGCGGCCCCATCAATGTGTGTGCCTGTTGCTATGGTCATACATGTCAGATTGGCATTTGTTATTGGCAAACAACGTATTCATTGTTTAGGTATAAGGACGTGTTGGTTGACATCTATTGGAAGTGTCTCTCAGTGTCTTTAACTGCACCCCTCAGGCTTCATCAGTGGATAAAAGTTCAAGCAGTCTCGAGTTAGTTTTGTGACTTAAGTATGACTCAGTTTTAAGTCTCAAATCTCAGGTTTACAGCTCTGTTATCCTCTAATTGTAATTCTAATTAAAGACCTTTGGTCATAAAAATATACTCTCATGTCATAGTTTAAGATAAGATATGTTTGATTAATCCGCTGGTTAAGACACTATGAGACACGCCTTAAGACTGTCAACACAGATTTAATGGACTTTCCTTTGTGTGCTGATTTCAGTCTTTATCATTTAGATTGAGTATTAACCGGAGTATGCTACCTTAAATGGTAAGTAAGTGGATGTTATCGGACATGAGCATAACTCCAAGCCGCAAGCTTTAGTTTTGAGCTAGTAGCAGAATGATTTAAGAGGGGTGTGAGTCAGTATGTGTGTGTGTGTGTGTTGAGCATGAGGGGGGCTCAAGTGCACTCATCTTGATGCCTGTTTGTCTGTGTGCTTGTCTGTTGCAGATCTGAGCAGAGGTCAACTGACTGGAGTCCATCTGGGCACGAGTTGATGTTGTCTTTGCTTTTGTTTGTGCACATTGTGTGTGTGTGTGCATGTGTGTGTGTGTGTATGAGTTAATGTCTTGGTGCACGTCTTAAGGAACAGCAGAGGGGAGGTTGAGGTTATCCTATTGTTGTCAGGGCATATCTTTTAATTATATGCGAGGGTCATTTGCATGTCACAGCTAACGGCGGCAGGGTGGGGGGGGTTATTGATTGTTTGGGGGTGTGGCTGGAGACAGAAGGGAGCTGAAAATGCTGGCCGAGGTCAGGAGGTCAAGACTTGATACACACACACCACATAGATACATAAAAATGAAAATCTCTCTGTCTTTCTGTGTCTCACCAGGCCTTACGCCTGCCATAACTGTGGGGGGGGGCTCTTTAAGTTACCCTGAAGGCCTAATCCTCCACCCACCCCCCTCTCACTGACCCTCTCTCTCCCTCTCTAGATTTCTTGCTCTTTTTGCTCTTTCTGCATTTTCTCTCCTATTAAGAATATTCTCACATTTTGAAACTGCTAAGTGAACAAAAAGGTTTTATTTTGATTTATTATGTTTGACTGATGTGTATATGTTGTCCTATTAACAGACTGTGCCTAACTGACGTTTCCGTTATTAACCTGTTTGTTTTGTTGCAACTGTTTGGGCAGTACAGCTCACGTCTTGGTATCTGGTGACAACAACTGATGTTGGTTGTGTGATGGTTAAAAATAATGGAAAGGGATGTCAACAGTTAACCGTTAATCAGTTAACTGCCTAGAATATTTTTGGTCACACATGTCGGTATATATATGTGAATTTTGCTACTCTTTAGTTAACTGCACTGTGCACCAACCGAGTCGACTGGAAGCTAGTTAACGGTCTGCTCATTCTGCAATTACTGCCAATAACCCAACAGCATTGCTATGGAAACATTGTTCCCGCCCTCAGCTCTTCCCCAGTTCACCCAGCTCAATTTTAAGCTACAAACCTCCTTTAAGCATCGTTAACTATGTTATCACTGTTAGCTCAGTTAGCACCATTAGCAGCATCAGCATGGCTAGTTGTGCTGTAGTTAACAACAAAGGGGTTTTACTCCATTTCTGCAGTATCAATTTTTAAAAAAAAAGATGCATGATAAGAGCTACCTAAAATGACAGACACCATTTTTTGGAAAAATGTATTTGACATGCACTTTGACATGTCCTATCCGCTAACATGGAGGGCGTGGGCTTTATGACCTATACTTTAACCAGCCACCAGGGGGTGATCAAGATTATTGGCTTCTCTTCTGAGAAGCTGCCATGTTGTCCATCTTTATATGCAGTCTATGATGAAGACTAGAGGGTTGGCAGTGGGCACTATGTTTCTGCAGGGTTTTTTGGTCTTAAAAATTAACCGGTTAGTTACCAGTTGATTGGTGCTGGGCTATTGAAAGCAAAGATAACACAAACTGACATCCCTAATGATGTGCATTGAAAGTAATGCACTATAACCATTACATACAGATAGAGATAGCTCCAAAATACATGTAGCCAAGGTTTGCACTAAACTGGAAGCAAAAGTAAAATATAAACCTGGAATATACAGTACGTCTTTATGTATTTGATCGCATGCAATAAAGGTTCACTGCCAGATTCACACCGATGTTGTTGTTTAAGTGGTACATACATACAGATACAGATACACATGTCAGTCTCGAGGCCAGTGTGACATCTCTACTGGAGCTTTTTGTCGATCAACAGCTGGATGCAGTGACTGTGTGTAACATTTTAAAGGTCCTTTCCTCATAGAACGGTTGCCAGGTTTGCACACTGCCCTAAATCTATACAAAACCTAATTGACCCATTAATGGATTGGTGGCCAGTTTGATATCTATATAAATCTTTTCATATGACTTTGGGTATGACAGCCATGAAAGGTCTACACCAATATGTTGGAGTGTCCCTTTTCATAAATTTAGTGTGTTGTATTTAGAGTTAAAAAAGGCATTCTTTGCTATTATATTATTGTATTGTCCATATACTGTATTTCTTGTGGGTTTTGCTTCTACCCACCATCCCATACAAACGCACACACAGACCCACACACGCACGCACGCACACACACACACACACACACACACACACACACTTTTCTCTGACTTCCAGCCATGTCTCGTCCATGAGAAAACTCAGATAGCCTCCAGCTGCGGGGGGCTTCCTCGCCTGCACTACAGGCATGGACAACTATAAGTGTGTTTGTGTGTGTGGGAGATTTTGTGTGTGTGCATGCATGCTCTGCATTCATGCATGATTGGCCCTGTCTTCTCCGTGACCTGCGTGTGTTTTTTTGCGTGTGAATGTGGTCATGCATGGCTGACGTGTGTGTTCGAGCTTTTATAGGTTATACGTTCATGTGGGGAGAGTGCGGGAGGAATGCATATTTTTATTTCACCAGACAGACCCACTGAGATCTGTGTCTTTAATACGATAAAACCAATGACAATACAAATAACTGCTCATTTGTGTCCACAAGGGAAGAATACTAAAAGAACGAGACCCTACCTTGGTAAGGTACTATAAAATCAGATATATTGATACAAAAAAATGTATTTCCTGTTTGTAAAGCTGCATGTTTTGGTGAGTTCACTTGATAAATGATGATTTATGAAATGACCACTGATTCGTTTTCTGTTGATTGACTAATCAAATAATCATCATACTGTTCCTACATGTTATCTGACTGTTGATATACAGGGATTTTGCCTGTCGCCACTTTAAAGGAGACCTATTATGCTTTTTCTTATTTTCCATCATATATACACTAACAATGTCAGATGTTCATATTAAATGTGGCCAAAGTTTCAAATAATGAGATTAACATATGTAAAAGTAATCCCTGTGAGTAAAACACTACTGCAAGTGTTTACATTATGTAGTTATGTACATGCTAACGTCGCAGAGACATGTAATCTTGGCTGCTGATGTTGTTCATTTCTCCCAGATTCTGGATCATATTCCTGCTGGAACATGTCTGGTTGTGAAGATTTTGGTTTAAAAGCTTTTATTGGGGATTTTTCATAGTAGAGAGTATCATTATAAGGTTACCCTGTTACAGTCATTTCCTTGGCGGCAAGTACACTGCTACATATAGCTACATGCTAATGTCGGGGAAACATGTATTCTGCTTGCTGATTCTGTTAATTTCTTCCTGATTGTGGATCATTATCCTGATTGATCATGTCCAGTTGTGTTAAGAAGCGGTGCAGAGATGCCTACATATGGAAGACCTGACAACTCTGACCAATCAGAACAGACGGGAGCTTAAACAGAGAGGCGCTAAAACGAAGCCTTCTCTGACAGGGTGATTACTGATGTTCGAGCACAGACAGTATGAGGTGTTTTGGGAAACACTGAAGCATGTAAATGTTCTAATGCATGTTCTAATAGAAACCTTAAATACAAATATGAACCTAATAATGAGCATAATAGTTCCTTTTTAAGATAAGCTCAAATACTTGCTATACTACACATTATACTATACCTACACTACACATTTTGTACTACCAGGAAATGATGCAAGTTGTGCAGCACCAGGCATCCAGCAATGACATTGCAGTAGTTCCAGTGGATTTACACATGTGGACACATAGCAAAATAACATGTCAAACTGTTTTTTTTTCATTGTGATAAAAAAAAAAAAAAAAAAATCAAAAATCTTATTTTCACATTGTAGTTATGGGGTGTTGAGTGTAGGCTGATTAATGAAAAATGAAAGATTTAAGTATAAGGCTGCAATATAACAAAACAAGTCTGAGGACTTTCTGAACATTCTGTATGTAGTAAGATGATGTTCCCCTTCTCAATTCTGCATACAGCGCTCTGATTGGTCAAAACAGGGGAAATCTGTTCCATAATCATTTTTGTGGTTCGATGTTACTAAGGGGTTAGTTTAGTCATAGTTTAGTTAAGTTTACCATTAAAACATCCTGTTTGAGTCCAACAAATAAGCACACCTTTCTTCTAAACTAGAGAGGAACCATGCCTCTGTGATCTCTCACACACCTATGGATTGTGCAGAGATTGTCCACTGTGTTTGACTTGCATTTGTGTGTGGGACATAGCTTGTAATATGTGTGCATGTGAGTGTGTTTGACAGCAGTGGGGCATGTGTGTGTGTGTGTGTGTGTCTCTGAGACTCATTAATAATGTATGAGGTGGGAGGGATGAAGGAGAGGGGGCGGTGACAGATGGAGAACCAGTGTGTGTGTGTGTGTGTGTGAGAGAGAGAGAGAGAGAGAGAGAGAGAGAGAGAGAGAGAGAGAGAGAGTACGCGGACAGAGAAGCAGCGGGAGCAAAGAGAGAGGGAGAAAGGAATAGACAGTGAGGGAGAGGAAAATAGATTGGGTGAAAGAGATGGACAGAGTGTAGTGTTTTCCTCCATTTTTACAGTTGTTGCATCTGTTGTGTTTTTGTCTTCGTGGTGGATTTGGCTGACAGACGCTCAGTCTTTGTGTTTGCTGTTTTCTCTTTGGTTTCTTGGATGCTGAAGGATTGATCGGGATGGAGATACAACACAGTCATCCAGCACTGCTGTACACCTGGACGCAAGAGCTGCACTGACAGAGGTACTAATGTCTGTACACTGTGTGTGTGTGTGTGTGTGTGTGTGTGTGTGTGTGTGTGTGTGTGTTTGTGAAGGGGAGAACTTTTAGTTTTCCACTTTTATTTTAGGCACAGATGTAGAGTTTGGCCACACTTAAAGCAAACAGGATGTCAAATTCACAGTCAACACATTTTCTACATAGCATTGAGATAAAATCTGCAGTTACAGTATAAACTGTGTATGGGAAATAACAGCTCTGTGAAAATATTCAGGTTTTTAATTAGGTTATTTAAAGCCTCACAAAGAGACTTGTATGTTGAGAAATCAGTTTCAAAGACAGCAGCATGTGGATCAAACAGAATACAGTGTACTGTGCTTTATGATGGGTTTAAATCCCTCACAGCTCGCAGTCCTTATCCCTTGATTGTTTTCTTCTCCTCACTAAATATCACGATGAAAAGAGAAACCACTACAAAATCTGTTAAACATGAAATTCAGCCTGGTAGTGCTGGCTCTGTGTGAGTGAAGGCAGGTGTGAAACTTCAATTCATTATTAAACAAGTAATCCTGCACGGCATGTGATTTATGCGAGTCAGCGTTATTGTGGATAGTACAAAGTATGTGTACTGTAGCTACCAATTATATCGCACCTTTATCATTTGAAATGATTCACTGGAAAAAAGACGCTCAATATTTTATCAACTACATACATCATCTGAATTTATCTTGTTTTAAGTGTCTTTCTGTTGGCTGTGAGTGATTATTCAGGCTGTTGAATGGAAGAGAAATGCTTTGTGGATAAACCTGTCTAAACTGCTAGGCTGCACACACACACACACACACTCACACGCGCACACACTGATTAGTCAGTCTGCCACAGTTGATTGGGAAAATATCGATTATGTCTTGTCTGCATGTTACCACATTGGTCACAATTACTTTTAGAGCTGCTGTGTGTCCATCTGCATTTGTGTCTCTTTCTGTTTATTGATTTCTGTATTTGAAATGGATTTAGATATCTGCCTCATTCTCAGATGCTTACAGTGACATCACGAGCAAAGTTAGCTTCAGTTCCTGAGTATCAAACATTACACAGACATGATGTGATGTGGCCACTGTTGGTCATATTGGAGTTACTCAGGCGTCATCACCACTGATAATAGTTAATTGTTTCATACCAGTTACTGGCAATGTCATGATAGTTGACTCCTAATGTTAGTGGTATTAGTGGTATTGTGGTATTGAGTTACATGACTTGGACTTGAGTCAGGCTCGACTTGTCAAAACCATAGAAGACTCACAACTCGACACAGACTTTAACACCGATGACTCGTGACTTTACTTGACTTTCACTTTGACTTGAAAGTACCTTTTCCTAAGCCTGAACATGAAAAAGTATGTTATTTAAAAAGTGTGCCATGAATCAATTCACTTCCTGTCATTTCCCGAATCATCTAACGTGGATGCTATTCCCAGCAAGTCGACACTTAATTCCCAAGATGAACCACTCTGAGCCAATCCAACAGCATCAAACCATGAAGAAATAACATTACGTCACTGAGCGCCAGTTGGAAGAAATTATACCAAAGTTACTTTCCTTCATGTTCAAAAACTATGTTTTGGTCAGAAAAAACAAAAACCTGACAAGGACAGGACAATGTCACCTCTTCTTTCTTATGATTAAGTTCAGTTGCACTTGTTTTAATATACTTGTATTATTAAGTTATTATGACATTGTGTATAATGACTTGTTTATGAATAGAAACTCAAAGTTTTAGACCTCAGACTTGATTTGGACTTGTCAGTCTTCACTTGGGGCTTAATAGCAAAAATTAGAGACTTGCTTGTGACTTGCAAAACAATGACTTGGTCCTACCTCTGATACATAGCAATAACTGACATTGTTGATTGATGTAGATAATATTGTCTTTTTTGCTAGCCAGCCTTTTGATCCAGGTGTCATCATAAAACATGCCATTTCTAGCCTGCTGTTTAACAGATGAATTACAACAGTCTTTTTCATTCAGACATGAACATACACTCTTCCTGTACCTGACTAGTTGAACACACGACTCACTGGGCCCTAATTTTTGGATTTTTAAAGCTCCCATAAAATAAAAATAGGTGTTAAAGTGTTTTTTTTTTAACTTATGTCTTGTGATGATCACCTACATGCCAATATTTAGCCCCAAAATGACAAAAACATCAATTTCATGGGTATGAGTTTGTGTGTAACCACATTCAGCACAACTGGCTACTGTAAACACCAATTACTATCAGTGACAAGTCCCTACCTTGCTTCCTGCTTTTTACAGGAAACACAGAATTATTCTGAATCAAATAACACTTTGCTAGGCATTTCATGGGAACCTTAACTGGAAAAACCTGCCAGCTGTCCTGAAATTGTTGTCAAATATCTCCTACACTAATCTACCAATATTGTAAAATCAGCCATGCGGTTGTGGTGTCATACTTGTCCAGTGTCTAGAATGTGTAGTTTAAGTTGTTCATGTGGTTCAGGAGTTTAAGGGGTTAATGAGTCATGTCATCTAAACACTTTCTGTAGTTTTTTGATTGATCTGATACTGGCTGGTCATCAGTTTTCACAGAAAGTTTTTTCCCACCCTAAAAACTTGAAGCCATCTCACAAGTTGAAGTCTTACATTGCAAATTTCAGCTGTCTTTGCATCTATCTTGACTGTTATTCACGATATCATATGTTACAATATCTTTTACACAACAAACAGCACATCACATTCAGTATAGATTTTCCTACTTCATTTAGTGTCAAGTCTGTGCCTTCACACATTATTCAGAAAAAAGCATTAAAAGCCACACAAAATTAATTTGTGTATGATATAGTGTGTAGAAAGTTTAATGTGTTAACTGTGTCACTTTATTGTGTGAACATCTTGTTAACAATGGTTGGCTGTACAGCACTGCGGGGGCGTTACACCAACATATAACCTTTTCTGAGGTCAAAAAGTCAAATCAATAAGGAAGAGATTGGTCTATTTATTGGAGATGATTCAGTGAGAAGAGATGTTCTGCTGCTGCTTTCCAGTATAAACTGTCTTTACCTCATGGCCTAAGTCTAATCATACTGTACGCCCTGTGTGTATGTGTGTGTGTGTGTGTGTGTGTGTGTGTGTGTGTGTGTGTAGGAGGCCTAAGTGGCTGTAGTGACGCAGAGCTGTCTGAACATGCTGTTTGTTTGTCACGTAGGAGGATTTTAATACTGAACACATTACACACAGTTACACACAGCTCTCTCACAGATGTTTATTTTGTGTGTGTGTGTGTGTGTGTGTGTGTATGGCATATGAAAGTGGGAGGATTATTGCATTAATACATTTCAAGTGTTTTTTTTTTCTTCATGTGCAGGTGTGTGTGTCTGTGTGGTGGATAAGTGTTTGTTGAGGGATGCAGGAGGATGGACAGCAGTGCCAGAGCACACACTCACATACACACAAACACACACACACACACACACACACACACACACACACACACACACACACACACACACACACACACACACACACACACACACAAACACACACACACACATACACAAATACAGTCATGTCTTTGTTTGGGCGCATTGTGAAGAGGAGGTTAATGCACCCAGAAAAGAGAAAGAAAGAGGGAGAGAGAGAAAAAGAGAGAGAGAGAGACCCTAATGGACAACGACGGGCCTTTCACTGCAAATATTTGGCCAAGAGGTTTCATACTAACATCTAACATCCCATCCCCCTTTCTCTCTCTCTCTCTCTCTCTCTCTCTCTCTCTCTCTCCTCCCCCTCTCTTCATGGCCAAAGGGAAAAGATCAGAACAAATTGTCACTCTGTGATCTACCCACATTACATGGCTTTTTTTTCTAGAAAGAATAATGCTCAAGGCCATGTGTCTGATGCCAATCATGTGGTTGTTGGAAAGCAGTGAAACAAATGTGAATTTGATTAAAAATTGTCATGTTGATCATTTTGACATCAGTTAATCTTTATCACAGTGATTTAGGGACATAATTATATTTACTGTGGAAAAAAACAAGCAGCCCTGGCTTTTATTTAGCATGTTCATACAAAAATATTAGGCATTAGCAAGTTACATTAGAACCCTGTCTATATCAAATAGGCAGTAAAAATAGTCTTCAGATACTCATATTTACATTGCACCACCTCTCGTTACAGTTTCAATGTTTACATCAGTCACAGACATGAAAAAACTGTTACTGTTACAAATGAAGTATTTATTTTTGACTCAACACTTCCTTTTCCCGTTTCAAAATAAAAATCCCTGATAACGTTTTTGTGGACAGAATCCCTTCATTTGTTAACACAAGGCTTTTTTCTTGTGAAATATTAGCAGGATCATGTTGTTGACAATGCAGTGGTTCGCACAGCACCAATAATACATGGAGTACCGACTTTCACTTGTGGAAATACAGTAGTTATGGCAGCATGCACCTACGAAGCAGTGCGCTGCTCAACTAATTCAGTGAAGTAGCTGCACCTGGGATGGAACCAGGAACCCTCTTGCTGTGAGGCGACAGTGCTAACCACCACACTGCCGTGCCGCCCCTGATATAAATCTCTGTCATGTAAATATATAGGGACTTACATGAAGTTATCTAAGGAAAATGCTCATATATTGCTTTTCAGTCTAATTAATATTCTCTCTATATATTGTTTTAATAGATGTCAGAGACATATAAGGCATCTGTGCAAAGTCTTAGTGCTGTGGTCCAAAAAAAATCCCCATCCGCAAACTGAACATTTAAAATGTGTGGATTAATCAATTTTGACTCAGGTTGAATATCACAGTGAAGCCACACACAGTTTGGTCACATCATGAGTTGCAAGCTGCATCAAATTCAGTTGCAACCAAACTAGTTAAAGAAAAAGGAATTAATTTTTTGAAAGCAGAACTCTAATTTTACTAGCCCCCATATTGGCTAAATTACCTTCAAATTTTGTTAACTGCCAACTAATTTTTCATTTAGGACATACCTGGAATATAACTTTACAGATTTAAATGACAAATTTTGGAAAGCAGTATTTTTTTGTGTGCGTGTGATTTCTTTTCCTTGACTGTATAGCATAAGTTCTTTGCTTTTCAGGGTTGTTTCCATTATCACCTCATTGTATATCACCTGATTCCACTATTGTCTGATCTTAAGCCACATAAAGTTGAAATCAGCAGGTGTTGCATGAACCTATTGCAAAATGCAGTTTATAATAAAAAAGGAATACTTCACCTGCAAAATGATCAGTTGTGTATCAGCTGCAAACGGTGTGTCACCTTGAATTCATGAAGTAAGCTTCGTTTTTCTTTCATTCTTTATTCATCATGGAGGCATGTGAGAAAAAATTGTCTTCACAAATTTAAGGTAACATAGGGTTAGTAACTGATGTACAAATGTTCATTTTGTAGGTGAAGTATTTCTTTAAGTTTAACATTTCATAACATAGAGTTCATGCACATTTGAAGTCAGTTTGTTATACAATAATGAAAATGTTTTATACTCTTTTCAAGTTTGTCCTTCCAAGACAAAATTATGTGCAACTTTTTGACACCCTAAATCAAATAGTGACAGAATATAGCCAAGATGAACGGATCACCAGCAGTTTTTTCTCTATTTTCATCAGCATTAAATCAGTTAAGTATAAAACAGATGGAAAGAGTATAAACTGTTTTAAAATTGAATTTTGCATCAGAGCCAGACTTTAGTGTCGCTTCTTTTTGAGCTAAAGGGGCGGAGATGGCAAATCGCACTATAGCCCATCATATCTTTGTTGTTTCAACTTGGACTGAAAATCCTTTGACCAAATAAATGAACACACATAACGTGATTTTGACTGACACTGTGCACATTCATTTCCTTTATTGCAGGTTTACAAACAGATCCAACCCATTCTCACTCCAAAGTCACTGAAAAGCGGTCAGTGACTTCTGGCTTCAGACACCAACCACGTGTCGCCTTGGCATTATATGTGGCAGGCGCCGTTATTGTTTACTGGTGTCTGGCGGCATCAGGGGGAAATGCTGCAGGACAACAATGGAAGTTAAGGCAGGGGAAGTCCTAATAGGGTGGGCGTGAAGGGTGTGGGTGGGTCCGTAAACTGCTGACTTGAGTTGTGCGTGTGTTGGCAAAACATGACCATGTGCGTTTGTTTTGTAAGGAAGAAAACGTCAATTCATGGTGTTGTACTGAAGTAGTGCATTTATTTTGAAAGAGACTGTACGCAAACTGTACATTTCCTGTGAAAGCAGAAGTGTATTTTGAAAACAGACAATGAAGTAACAGGCAGAAGTTGTCCCAGAACATCAACAACCACATAGCCAGGGTACCTTGCAAATCACATCTTGACAAACATCGAAAAGGTACAACGTTGGAGTGAGAATTTATAGACAGATCATGACTCTGCCCAGCAGCTGCATGCAACTCAAGCCCCTGTTGGGTCAAAGATAGCTAACGCTACCTGCAGGTAGGTTAACAGGTGATATTGTAGGCTACATGTATTTGATCAACAATAAGTATTCAAACCTCAAACTGTTAAGGATATTTAATAATATTCAGGACTGACTTTTATCACTTACCAATACTTTATACTTTGTTTGTCAATGAAGTATTTAACATCTGCACTTTGTTAGCTAATGTTAGCAAGCAGACATCCTACATTAATTTGAAGATAATACCGTAAAGTCAACTCTTGAGTCCAGCCAGAATAATAATCAGAGCCATTAATAAACTGATCTGGTCATAAATGCAGTCTGGTCAGTGATTACAGGTTGAACCTGCCCTTTATGGTCATGTATCATGATGAAGCTTGGACCAAACAAGGGCTTGAGATGAGCCTTATGCAGCTGATGGACACAGCCATTATGTGTTTGGAGACCAATAACAAGAAAAAATAAACGTGCACATTTAGCTGAAAAACATCAGTCAACACAGTCAGTGAATGTCTTTTTAATTTGGTGGAAGGATTTTTCAGTCGAAGGTGAAACAGAGCAGATATGATGACTTATATGTGATTTGTTGCAACAGAATAGCAATGAAATAGCCTATAAACAATAGTAGGGTTATAGAAGCATATTTTTTCATTAGTCCTTCGTCTGCTTTACCTCAGTATTTCTTCTCCATCAACACTGCTTGGACTTTTACATTTACGTAACTGTAGGTATTTAGCTGTAGATAACTTCTCTTTTGCCATGTCCAGTTAATCTGTTGGCTCAAAGTGTGTGTGTGTGTGTGTGTGTGTGTGTGTGTGTCTCACAAGTGTGTGTAGCCAGATAGCAGCGGATAAGCCACTGCCTCATCAGCAGAATATTCAAATAGAAAAATCATGGCATGCAGCAGAAACCAAGTTCCTGTCATGCAATATTCTGTCTGAAAGCTGTGTGTTAAGTTCAGCAAGAACTAAAGAGTGGAAGGTTATCTTCTGTGCTGATGGGCCATCTCACATGAACAGAATAGAAGAGGCTTTGGATTACAGATCTGTACTCAACCGATGGAAGTGATGCTGTGACTTTTTTCACTGCAATGTATTATTGTTTCAAGAACAAATATTCTCAGTTTTTTCCATCATCTCATAATTCCTCTGTGATCTTACAAGCTTTATTTTCCTATGATCACCATAAAAAAAGAAGCTTGTTTAGTCACCATCAGCAAATAAATATATTAACAACAGGAGAGAACTGTGTAAGAACAGATGTGTTCTTCCATCAAGGCAAGGAAAGTAAGATATTTGAGAAGCAGGATGGTAATGTTTTTGACACTGTGACATGTTTCTTGTGTTACACTGGCTGTCTTATGAGAGATATTTAAACAAATGTGCATTTCCCCACAACTAAATCTGCACATTAATATGCAGCAAAATGTAGTCAGTTATTGAGAAATAACAGGCTTTTAAAAAAAGGGAAAATGGGTTAGATAAGTGAGAGATGAAGGGATGAGGAAGATGTTAAAGAAGGTCAAGACCCAGAATTGCCTGATTCCAGGTGGGAATACAGATGTTGAGCTCGTGAGCCAGGTACTTAACCTACATTACTACACAGCCATCCATCTGTGTGTGTGTGTGTGTGTGTGGTTGATATAAGGCCTGGGGACAGCTCTGTCTGTTACACTATGACACACTGTTAAAGATTAACACTCGGACACAAATGCTCTGGAGCGAGAGGTGGTAACCTACAAAAATCACCATGGTACTGAGATCATTTGGGTGCGTGTGTTTTTATAGTTTACCCATAGAAAAAGGACCAAAAGTAGCACCAGAAGAACATGGATTAAAGTAAAGACAAACACCAAACACACAGTAAAGTCTAATTATTAAGTTGCAGGCCCAAGGTTTAAATATTAGTTTGACTGTAAAACCTATCTTTTAAGAGACTGGGTAAAGTGAGAAGCTGCGTGAATAAATATATTGAAAGAGTTAATTGTTAAAAAAAACATAGAACTTGGACCCAGAGATCATAGTTAACGTTAAAGTCAACGTTAAGTTATTTTCAGTTATGTACGTATAGTGTCATGTTATGTAGCAGCACATTACACTAATAAGTAAGTGATGTGGGGCGACCTGTAGCTCACCTGGTAGAGCGTTGGCCCGATATAGGTTGAGCCCTCTGCAGCGTCCTGGGTTCACCACCCCCCTTGTCTATCTAAAGTATCTTCTCAAAAAAGGCAAAGACGCCCCAAAAAATAATCTTTAAAAATATGTGACAAAAAGATGCCCGACCATTATTCTTTTGCTAAACCTAACCATATAATAGGGGTGCTAATGTAGGAGGGTAGGAGGAATCATTGTATGTGTTCATATAGGTTTGAGGACTTGTTGGATTGAATGGACTGGGTTGTTAACATGAGCATTTATACCACCTGATTTTGTGAGCATTTTCAGTTTGGGCAAAACAAAACTGGAAAGCGTGGAAATGTCAAAAATCTGAAAAATTCTCAAATCGCAAAAAAGCTTTTATGCTTAGCTAAGGTGGAAATATTGGTGTATTAATAAAAGGTAAATGCAACTATGTGCAATGGAAACAGATTTAGTACATGAATGGTGACATACAGTAATGGCGTACCTTCATTGTCATCTCTGAAGGCTTTTAATATGCTTATGTATGCACACAAGGTTGTTACTAGAACACTCTCAAGAGCACAGAGCTGTAATACTAGTTGTTCAAAACTCTCAATGTTCGTTGTCCAGTGTGCTCTCTGGTACTACATTTACGTTGTTTTCCTAAGAGTTTTGGTGCTCCTTTAATTACACCATTTCGTCATACCCTCCTCTTCTGTGGTGACACCTAACTGGAGAATAATTTTCTTTTCCCGAATATCTGAAAATTCTGTCGGCAAAATCTAACTATTAACAGGTGATCTCAGAGACAGGAAGTAGAGAGAACATGTTAGTGATGTGCCTCCAATGAAAGAGACTGAGAAAAAAAATCATAATAAGAGAAGTTGTGAAACAGTAAATCAGCTCTACCAGCACATCTGTATGAACCTCTTCTTAAATTGTGTCATAAATCCATTGTATTAAACGGGGTGACGGCTGCCTTCAATCTAAAAATGCAATTTGGGGGTGACTTGTTCTCATGTATTTTTCCACTCAATGACTCTCTTGATTGGGGAGGACTCAGGGCTCAGCTTGCCATTGGCCATTGCTCCACTCAGTCGTGAAATGGTTCCTTTAATTTGTGACCAATGCTGCTGCTGCTGCTGGGATAGCCTCTCTCATTTGAATTTACCCACTTACCAAAATATGACAAATGGATATACAGGGTTTGTGCTACAGCATTAATTTTGTCTGTTAATCCAAGTGATTTTTTTTCTTTTCTAGATCTCCACTTCTCATTTTTGTAGCGTTTGCTACCAAGCAAAATGTTTCAGATAACAAAGTACATTAATAAGAGTGTATGTCAGTGATACGGTTGACATTTTTGACCATGGTGTCTTTGTGGATGGGCTCACACCACAGCTCGTATTTCTTCGGCAGCTTCTGAAATGTGTGGCCCAGGGTGCAGTGGATGCTCTCACATCATTCTACAGTTTTAATCTTTGCTTAATTTGAATTAAAGAAACATTACAAAAACCAGGCCCTTACTGTAATCTTAAGTTTCAGGAAACATTATTCATGCTTTTATACTGTAAGTATGGGGGCAGTCACATTTACAAAGTCTGAAACGGAGTTATATATTTTTGAACGTAAAGGGAGTAAATAAGCCTTAAGGCAGTGGTATTCACACTTAAGCAAAGCTTTTCAAAAACCATCTCCAGAGTGAATAAATCTGGAAACACACCTGGCCAAGCATTTCAGGAGGAGGAAACACTACTGGAAAACAATTCTGTAAGCCTGGTCAGGGTTATGTTGTAGTTATGAGGGCAGCTTTTTGTTACTTCTAACCCACTCTGTGATCACTCACTTTAAATGCTGCTATTACAACTACTTGGTAGTAGTGGTAGTGTTGTTGTCAGTGACCTGTATTTATTTAGAATGGATTCGTGATTATAATATTTGATGATGTGGTGATTTAAGTGACATCTCAGTGATGTAAAATTTTGTGGTTTTCCTGCTGAAAAAGGATGATGAAGAAGAAGAGCAGAGTAGCACTGTACTTTTGCTTCAGTGTTTATGTCATGATTGGGCTCAGGCTGGACATCAAGGCTAGTTTGGGCTTAGTCTCAACCTCTTCTCAGTAGCCCCCCTTACACAGAGATGGCACTGTAGAGCCATTTTAAAGTCCCTTCTTCATGCTGCCTTTGCATTTTTGCACAGAGTCAAACAATGCAGCCAATGCAGAGCCAAACAGCATCCCAGCATTGCAGAAGCCCAAGAGGCCTGACAGGCATGATATGAAACACAACAGCATCGGCCTCTAGTGTGACATACAACATACACGTCGGCAGCGCTTTATAAACAATAATAATGGCATAACATGACAATAGCAATCATTTATTACCCTTGCTATATGGTGGCTGATCTTGTCCTCTGCTTGGAGGGTAAGGAGCTCCCGGACCTCAGTGTTTTCCCCAATTTGCGGACATTTTCGGCAGTTGTTCTTCTTTGAGTTGGCTGCTAACTGCAACCAATTACTTTTTAAACCTCCCACAGTGGGTCGCATGCATAACACTTCGTTAAAACGTCACACCTGTGCCGCCCATTGTCCCGTTCTGCTTTGTTGTCCCATTTATACAGATCATTTCAGTGCTGGCGAGACAACTCTGTCCCCTGATTTAGCCATCGTACCATCTATACAGAACAGTGCGCAACATTCCCGCCTTGAAACTATTGTTGTTGCTTTTATGTTTGGAACAGCCTCTCTCAAAATCTCAAACATTTTTGAAAATCATCATGTTCTCACAGCATTTTCCTTAAATTATATTTTCAATGTGTCATGTTGTCATGTAGTTAACTTATTTTGTACATAATGCTTAGGGCTTTGTGTATGACATGCTTTCTGTCAAACAGCCCACTGTCTCCTCTAAGGGATGTGTGTGTATGTGTGTGTGTGTGTGTGTGTGTGTGTGTGTGTTTGGTACCTGATACATATCTACAAAGTGTTAATTAGATTTGTCAGCAGCTCAAACACTCAACCAGCAACCAGCCCTCATGCAATTTTGTGAGCACACATACGCACACACACACACACTCTTACAGACTCAGCAAAAATAAAAAGAAAATACCTTCTCTTTCAAAAGCATGCACACACACACACACACACACACACACACACACACACACACACACACACACACACACACACACACACACACACACACACACACACCACCATCCTGCCTAATCCCCTTAAATGTGTGTCCATACACACTCATACAAAGACACACGTTATCACACCTTTTAACCACTCCACCAAAGCAGTAATCACTACACACACACTTGCACACTGACATGTCAGTCATTTTAACACCATGGCTCCCTCAGGAGGAGGTTGGGGGTGGGAGGGGGGGTTTCCTCAATCAAACGTGCATGTGCACACATGCACTTTATCTCCCAAACATAAACACACATGCACAAACACACACATACTCACACTGAGCTGTTGGTGTGTCAAGAAAAAGCCAGACAGGAGGAGCTGAAAGGGGCTGAAACAAAGAGACATGTGGTTCTTCACTACAGGGAAGTTGAGATACTCTATATATTACCTATATGTATCTTGATATAAACACCAAACATGATCTTAAAACAGGAGAGCAGCTGTGTTTTGGAGGAGATGAAGGAGAGATGGGAGGGATTGATGTAATATCATCCTACATAATGAATGAATAGAAAGAATGATGGAGGACAGGGAGGTGTCTGTTCACTGTATCCCTTTAAGTGGACACACATCCGATAATGGACCTAATGTCATTTTACAGCTGTGCAAGAGAAGAAGAGCACAGAGAGAGAAACCTGAGAAAATGAGTTGTGATATGGTTATAATCATGGCAGAGAAATTGAAATGGACAACTGCTTGTATGCTTGTGTGTGTGTGTGTGTGTGTGTGTGTGTGTGTGTTTGTGTGTGAGAGAGAGAGAGAGAGAGAGAGAGAGAGAGAGGCTGCAGGACAAACCAGCCAATGGTAAAATTACTTTAATCACCGTGGTAACCTCATGGCAAAGGGCCCACGCTGGCAAATTAGGCCTGGTAGTCAAGCTCACAGAGCAGCACACACACACACGGAATAGGCCGATATAAGGGTCTATGTCAATGTGGTTCAAGATTTTACGTTTTGGTATTATTATATATTTCTTTGCAGTTTTAATTCCTATAATGTTAATTTTGATAGATTGAACAAAATTAACAAACATTATTAACTCACTCACCAAATGTGGAAATATCTAATCCAGCCAGTAAAGCCAATCCTTTATTAAGAGTTGGATTTTTAGAAAAAAAAAAAAGAAAGAAAAATGAAATGTGTTCTGCCTCTTCATGACATATTAATGGAGAACTACAGATGACCTCAACAGTCCACTGAGTATTTACACACACATGCACACGTCACATTAATGTACAGCATACACCACATACCGTGTGTGTGTGTGTGTGTGTGTGTGTGTGTGTGTGTGTGTCAAGTCTTTGAGTTGTCTTGTTGCTGAAATGAGTATTGATATTATTAGTAATATTAGCATATTTTTTCTTGTAATGACATGCTGAAATTGACCTGAAACTTTTTCTGCCTCCAGATACTTGTGATGGTTTGGATTTTTTGAAGTGGGGGTGTATAAGCTTCTTATTCATAGTCAGTGTATTACATACAGTAGATAGCGGTTGGCATGCCCCCAGTTTGGAGAAGCAGATAGTACCACCAGGAAGGCTAAGTAGTGTACTGCTGTTGATGGAGGCAGCAGCAAAAAATGTTTTAGCCACGTAAAAAAAGGCAATTTCAGTTCAAGTGTACGCAATATTTAGAATATTTTCACCACTTTATCTTGCTGCAGACAGCCTGCTCCGATGGGAAAGCCATTGAAGCTTCAGTTCCCCATCTGTGCTCTTGTCCAAGCCAGACTCTATTGAGAGAAACAATAATTTAAGCTTGCTGAACACTGGAGCTATAGGTCTACTGCTGTGGGACTATTGCGTTTTCAGGGGCAGATTCTGTGCTCAGCAATGTTAAATTTAAGTTTTTCTCAGTGGAGTCTAGCTTGAAGAGAGTCAACACATTCCAACTCCCAACTTGTTAAATACAGATACTCGATCAGTGACCCTACATACAGGTTTTGCAACAAGAGTCCGTGCTTAGGTTCAGAAAAAAATGTCATGGTTTGGCTTGAAACAAGCTTATTACTAACATTATGTCACGAGACATACGTCATGTGACATATGTCGCCAGGGTAGTATGGTACACATACTAGCACACTATGTTGTTATTAAAATAACTCTATTGGCCTGTGGCACAAGACCCAACAGTGGTCTCTCATGTAAAAGTCCAGAGTTTGTTTGACCCATCCACCTCCCATTGTACCTGCTCAATACAGACTTTCTTGCTCTTTCAACAACAATAGTTGCCCAGCACATAAAACATGCCACAACCTAGTGTGTCTCAGCGCCACTAAATGATTCCTCAGTGCATCGATGTCTGACGCTGAGGGCCACTGACCAAGCATTGGTATTTGACAATTTGAGAGTGAGACCGGGTTGAGGGAGCATAGATGGGTGTGATGGCCTCAGTTTCCTGTTGAAAATCTGTCTGATGGAAAGGCCAAGCAGTGAAAATATTCTAAATATGATGTACACTTTAAGTGATACTGAATTTTGTAGGTGGCTAAAATAAATTTCCAAAGCAGTACATTGTTTAGCTTCCATGTAATTACTCCTGTCTGCCTCTTGAAAGTGGTAGCATGCTGACCGACATCTACAGTCTGTAATACATTTACTATAGGTAAGTGCCTCATACAAGCCCACCTCAAAAGATCCAAACTATACCTTGAATATGTTTAATACAGCATGTTGAAGATTCAATTTAACAGAAAACAGATTTTACTGTTTAACTTCTTCAAATCAAACTGGTCCACATAACAAGAGATGTTTATGCATTTATTACTGTATGGTGTATTTGAATTATTTATTGAATTGGGAATTTTGAATGGATTAATGAATTACTATTTAGTGTCTTACTGACTCCAAACTGAATGATACTTCCACATTGGCTTTTAGCTTCATCCCATGATGGGTGTAGGTTACTATTAGAACACTGGACATTCACAACCAACAACTTTTGTCCAAATGAAGATTCAGACCATCAAAGATTCAGATTTGTGTGATACCTGTATTGTGTAGTTGCATCACTGCAACTAGTCATTGAATACCGCCACTTTGTCAGTGATTTCGGTGTCAGATACCGACGCCAAAAGCTACCTTTTGTGAAGATGAGATATGCTGCTGTGTGGCATCAGTTTGTAATACGGCTGGACGTAACCTTTCACGTTATCATACACCGCTGGTTAGCTGGAAGGCACCTGTTGTGGTGGTATAATATACTGCTGTATAACGTAGCTGTAGCTGTATAATACAGTGTATAAGCTGGAAAGTCTCTACAGGGCAGGTGGGAGGTGTGGTACATGGGTCTTCCACCCGGGAGCCCACTGTTTGCTCCTGGTATGAATGTAAAGCCAAACCATGATGTTTTTTTCTAAACCTAACAACGTGCTTTTGCTGACATCCTGGCATTGGTAGAGGCGTCCTGGAATGTCAACAGCAGATGCAGAAGGATACCTTATGCATAATATGTAGACGTGTAAGCGACAATTTGGATGAGATTGTACTGGTCTTTCCCACATGATCTTTTGCACTCTGAGTGACATGCTATGGTTACTGATTGCATATGCTGGTATGAAGGCATAAAAGGATATTTTTATACCACATGCCCAACACCATGCTAGATTCATGTTTATTCATTAACTCTTTCAGTAAGTCACTTGGGAGCTTACAAGGCAGTCTGCTTGTTTTCCATACCCATCTTTGACCTTGCTATTAGGCTGTTTTTTTTTATTAATTGGAATATAAAATAGAAACACTGGCTTCTTATCGAGGAGGTTGAGATTTTGTTTCTGTGTGTACAGAGAGATGAAGACAGAGAGTGTTTGCCAGCAATGAAATATGACTGTGGGGTATTATTGCTCAGTGCACCTTGTTCCCTGTGAGGTCCAGGATCCATGCATACACACACACACACACACGCTTTGAAATGATGCCTCCTGGATCATATATACACTTGCCATTTTTTGCTCTGCAGCTCTTGTTGCAATAACACACACACACACACACACACACACACACACACACACACACACACACACACACTGAGATAAAAGACAATGATTGCACTTTTGCTCCATGCATTTCAGGCCTGTATGCTCTCCCTCTCTCTTACCCCCTACACACACACACACACACACGCACACACCCGCACACACACACACACACGCAGACACACACACTCCTCAGATGCAATGCTTTGATAATGGCAAACACACCTCCAGCCTCACACTCCCGCTGGGCATGGTCTCCCAATTCACCTCCTCCTCCTCCTCCTCCTCCTCATCTTCATCCCGTCTTACTCCCTATCACATCTCTCTCCTCCGTCCTCCCCCTACCTCCATCCCTCCTACCCCTTGTGGGGCTGTTGCTAAGGAGCCATGGTGACCGGGGAGTTTTCTTATTGGAGGAGAGGAGAAAAGAGGAAGTTGAAAAAGGAGGATGGATGGAGGGCGTGGGTGTGTGTGTGTGCATGTGTGTTTGGGGGGGTGTTGCTGGAGGGACCAGTGGTTGGAGGAGGAGCACAGAGTGAGATCCAGATGTGCTAATGAGGTAGCGTGGTGAACAGGCATTGCCGCAGCGGGTGATGGAGACATGGAGGCAAAGATAGGACGCATGGATTGCTGGATTGGAAAAGTGAGGGAAGATAACAGGAGAGGAGTGAGGAATGAGTGGAAATGGGAAGGAGTGATAAGATGAGTAGAACGGACATGGACCAGGAGTGATAGAAATGGTAAATATATAAAAGATAGTGATGAAATAAGTTATGGAGAGAAAGAATGAAGAGTTTGGCATTAGATGGAGACAAACAACAATCAAATATGATGAGATCATGTTGGCAGAGAGAACAAAGGATTGACAGAGATGAGAATAAAGGCAAGGAGAAGGAAGCTAAAGGAAGAGAGAGAGAGAGAGAGAGAGAGAGGTAATTTAAGATGGGGAGGGTGAATAGCAGTATGGGGGCAAGAAGAGAGAGAGGGCCAGACTGTATCCTTCATTTATTTTGGCTGGCACAAAGGAACATTACCTCTGGACACACACACACACACACACACACACACACACACACACACACACACACACACACACACACACACACACACACACACAATCTTGTATTACTATACATGTGAGGGCCTGCTCATTTCTGAACCTCAATCTAAAACTAATTAAAGTCTCAAACCCTAACCTTGGTCTTAAAAGAACCATTCACATGTTTCTACATGTTTGTTTGTATTTCACAAAATCTGTTTGTTTAAAGCAACTTGTATTTTGCACATGTACAATCACTGGCAACAATTTGGAGTTCAGAGTCATGTTCAAGGACACCTGCTTTAATTGGTCAACCTGCTTTGCCACCTGAGCTACGAACGTTATTTGGTGATTTTACCTTCCGGGCAGCAATCCATTTCCATCTTTATTAGTACACAGTACTACTCACTGGGCCTCATTCACCAATATCTGGGAAAAGGAGGTTATGTCATCCATGAAGTGCTCTCAAATTCACACCTGTATTATTATAATAACAAATTCAATCGTCTTTGTAAGTTGACAGTGCACATACAAAAACTGAAAAAGAGGAAGAAAAAGAAGAAGAAGAATGCCCAGACAAAAGTCTAAATAGGGTGGACTGGACTCTAAACATAAACAAAACCTGTAGTAGTTCTAAAATGGAGGTATATTTCTGCAGAGACTGAACACTAAAGAAGCTGTCATATTAAGTAGCGTTTGGAGCGGATATTAAATAACACAAAAAATGCATTGGATGTGAAAAATACATGGCAATCAACCACACGACCCACATACAGCAAACTTTATGCATTATAGTAACACAACTGTCAGGACTGAGGACAAAGACAAGCAGGGCAACACTCTCTAAGAATTGTGCATGTTTGAATAGAGAGAGACAGCAAGAGTGCAAGGTGGACTTTTTCACACAACGTCTAAGTTAATGTAAGTTATTAATAACAAACTTACCCTTTGTCCCGCACACCTGAACCACCCCTGATATTTTTTGGTGTTATCTAACTATTAGATGACATGGCTTCCAATAACTGATATGAATTAAAGTTAGTGTGGTGTTTAGAAGAACATAATGTTTTTCTACTATGATCGAAATAGTATCATACATTTTAAAGAATGTTACAGTAATGTAAATTCTGTAATATCATACAACTATACATATACTATACTACTCTGTACGAACATGTCAACACACAATGTGCGTAAGAGTGCTCTTGATGATGTGCATTGATTCTGTTCTTACCTAAGAACAAATCCTAAACAAGAAAACACTGGAGAATGTGAAAATCTTTGTGAAAACTGTGTGTGTAAGTGGATTTTCAGGAGAAATTTCTTCTTAAGAACAGTTAGTGAATGAGGCCCAGTGTACTTCCAAAATCTTTGGGGTTTTGACTGTTGATGGGACAAAACTACCAATTTAAAGATGTCATGTTGGGCTCTGGGAAATTGTGACAAACCATAATTGATAATGACAATAACTGTTGTTGCAGCCTGAGTGTACGATATGGGAATCAGCTTGCAGTCTTGAATTTGCCTGTAAGGTAATCAGCGATGATCATATTGACTTGAACTATGGTCAATGATTGGAGATGTTTAAGCTAATTTCTGTAAACCAGTCTTGGCCTCTGTCAGCCTAGTGTCCCTGTGTATGTCCTCTATATTAGTCAATACTGCAGTCCACTATTTATGTCCACTGCCAACAGGTAGTGCCAATGCAAGAGATAGTTATTTAGGAAGATAAAAATTTACGATCAGGAGGTGCGTTTTTTTCCCCCAGCATCCCCTGTGACTTCACTGTGGCAGCCTAGACGCATTAACAATCAAATTTATGGGAGGACTTGTGTTTTCACCACAACACCTAATCTGACAAAAAACAGTAGGACATGTACAGTGAATCCATCCATTTTCGTAACTGCTTATCCTCTTGAGGGTCGCAGGGAGGCTGACATTGAGCGAGAGGCGGGGTACACCCCGGACACGTCGCCAGACTATCGCAGTGCTGACACATAGAGACAGACAACCATTCACACTCACATTAACACCTACGGCCAAGTTAAAGTCACCAATTAACCTATCCCTAACCTGCGTGTCTTTGGACTGTGGGTGGAAGCCGGAGTACCCGGAGAGAACCCACGCTGACACGGAGAGAATATGCAAACTCTGCACAGAAGGGCTCCCTCCTGTGCTGCCCATGTACAGTGAATATACAAATATTGCCAAAGGTACAAAGCTGTTTTACATGGTAGTTATTGACATCTCATGATAGGTATTACTTAATTATTATAGCAAACAGTAAAGAGGATACATATTGCCTAACCTGTGCACACTCAAGAAAGGGTTGCCCAGTCTTATGGAATACCTCAGTGGAACTGCTTAAGGCACATTTATACTCCCTTAATGTATGAAAATAGATACGTCCATTTCAAACGTTGTAAATGTCACTGCCCTCTTACTGCCATGCATCCTTGATGATGGCATAGATACAGTCAATAGATGGCACTAGAGGGCAGACTCAAAAGTTTCACGCACAACGGTGAACTCAAAGTGGTAATAATGTACCTTTAAACTGAGGCAGCGTTATAGTCGAATCTCACTTGATCTACGCTACACTGCCCCCATGATCTCCAGTGGTAATGCACAGTGTTATCTTTATTCAAAAACTTTCAGAAAATATAAAAGAATTAAACACAGAGTTAGGACAGAGGGCTTTGTCCATGTCTGTATACGTATCTAACACTGAGCATAAATGAGCCTTCAAAGTGAATCTATTTTTTTCCAGTTTAAGGTGTTGCATGAATCTTTGGTAAGTGGGAGGTTCAATGGAGTTAATCTGTGTGCTAAATGGGTTTTCATTTTTTACCACAGTGGAAGTGAACGAGGACTTTTCTCTCTCAGTGTACCCCCCAGTATAGCCACACATTGCCAGTTCTTCACTATCTAGACTGTATCTTAACTACAGTCAGGTCGTTATAACCATCTTATAAACTTATTAACCATTGAAATAAATCACCTATTCTTGAGAACTGGGACAAATCATGACCTACCAAAAAACAAACAAACAAAAGAAAAAAACTATTAGAGCTTTTCAACGTGCTAATACCGTTTTGGGGGTGAAGTATTGTTTTTAAGGAATCATTCATATGAAATAAATATGTTTTAATTGTTGTTTGTTAATTGTTAATTGTTTTAACTTCAAAATTTGCCTTGTATCAGAAAACAGCCTCCCAGCCAAGAATTCATCACTTCAAACAACTAAAATTTGTGTTAAAACCTCAAAATCTAAAACTGACTTTTTGTACTGATAACATAGTGCAATAATGTATCGCTATAATCATCTTTGTTTTTTGAATATATCCTTTTTGAAAATGTTGGCCCTGTAAAAAAAGATGTGTCCCAGATTTTTGTCAAGGCCTTCAGAGTTTTACAAAAACATAACTTAATCAGGCAGTAAAGGGGTTTGAAATATCCTAAGGACTCCTATCTCCTAGAAATCTTTTAAAATATATTTTCACAGCCTAATTCAAGAGTAAAAAAAAACCAAAACAAAATAAGGTTCGTTTCAATTCTCAAGAATAGGTGAAATTTGACAATATCAGCAATGATCACTCACAAACATTGTCACAACAATAATTATCTCAATAAAATGTAAATGAGAAATATGGGAAATGTTCAAACTCTGAATTCCAGTTGTAAAAATGTTAAAATTTCTGAACCTTAAACTCGTGTATACCACAAGATGATATCATTCATGGCAACATTTTATTCATGCTGACCTGCTCTATTTAACACAGACCATTCTAGACTCACTATGATCTTACAAATCATTTGTCAGGTTGTATCAGTGTCGTAATCGGGCTGTGCAGTGGTCGCCTAGTAGGGCGTGGACAGTTTTGTCCTCTTTGTCTTAGTGAGGACATCAAGTATGGAAGCACGCACACACACACACACACACACACACACACACACACACACACACACACACACACACACACACACAGGTAGGTAGGCAGGCTGCAGTAAGGATTCAGCCTTAATAAGCCTTTTTCAGTGGAGCAGAGCAGCAGCAGTCTTGTCATAAGCCTCTGGCTGAGCCCTCAGAGCCGACCTAACATTTATTTAACCTCCAGCTGGCTGCAGCATTCTCATCTGCTACAGTGCACGCTTACTGACTCACTGCTGCTGTCTGATGGCCCTGGCTGTGTTGACTCAGAGCTAAATACTGTACAATATAAAGAGCATAATTATATATGGAAAACTATATGGTAATGGTCACATTAACATAAGAGAAATATTACTATGATCACCACACCACATAATCAAATGGTTAAATCTGTGTCTAAAGCAATATGGGATGGTAAACCTAACATGGTCCTTTTGTTCTTCGATTTTTTTTATACCATATTGGAAAACCTTTAATAGTGCTGGTGAGCATATTTGGCTGGCTGCCAGCTCCCAGTGGGTGGGTGTGGTTTTTGACTGTGAACAGTGTGCCTGGAGGGATCACTAAATAGCCTCTTTGTATGTCATGAATACGTGATGTCGTGACAAAGGTGAGAGGGGACGTCTTTAGTGTGATTTGGATGTCAGCAGGAGGTCTTCAATATTTCAGATGAAGGATGGAGGACGAGGGGTCTTTGTTAAGTCGTGTAGAGACACACCAAACAAGAAAACTGTCACAAAGCCTCGCTGCAAACAGGTCCTGCTCATTGATTTTTGTTTTGTATTTTATTGCTTTTGAGCTCTTAATAAACAGGAAGTCTGACATGAATAAAAATGACTTAATTGGTCTACGAATTTCTATAACACACACTAAAACAGACAAATTTTATGTTCTATATAAAGGGGTTTTCTTCAAAATGTAATCATGGTTTAGAGAAACATGAGAGAAACAAACATCAAACACATGCCAGCTTGTCCTGAATCTGCTATGTTCATATTAGGGGTTATCAGGTGCAAAATCACTGCTAACAGCTCAGTGGAGAATATTGGCCAAACCATAGCGGTAACCTACTTCTGCTTTTGAGCGACTGTATTGGTATGAGGACAGGTGAGAGGTCAAATCAGAGATGATGTGAAAAACTATTCAGTGTCATGACTTTTGGCTTATACCTTAACTCAGCTTTTGTTTCATTGTTTTCCTTAAAAAGGGAAAGCAGGGTCAGTGGGAGGAGAAAAGGATACAACATGTACTGTACACATCTTGAGTTAATGATATTGAAATTACAGAGAATACAATGATATGAAATAGGAGAAACAAATAGAACTTATCCTGACATTAATAAACATCTTTTTATAAAAGATAGTCCACAGAGCTGAGGGGTCCTAAATGCTAAAACCCCATCACCTTGGAGCCCTGACACACCAGGCTGTTGATCAATGTCAGGCAACTTATTCTGATAGAACAGTTAGTATGATATTCTACAAAAAATGCATACACAACAGTTCATATGATATCTTACGAATTTGTGCCTCATGAATGACAGTACGTCCTTAACATACAGTTATGTAATTAACGTAAAGTTGCAGAGGTTAGGTTTAGGAAAGTGAAGTTACTGTGGTTAGATTTAGGAAACGAAACATGGTGAGGACGTACCTTAAAATGACTCAAAGTTCACTCAAAGTTCACACGGATCCAAACACACGACTCCAGGGGAAAGTTCTTAGCGAGTCTGTTTTTTTGTGACATCACTCTGAATGTCAGTTAAACGTAGTGCACAAGAAGAGAAACGCAAGTGTGGAAGGATAACAAACGACCACCACTGCCTGCTGGTATGGAGAGTTTTCTCCTCTCATGAACATACAGAACAAAACAGAACATGCGCGCTAGTTGGCTGCAGTTGTTGTGTTTGAGTGCAGTTTTTTTTTGCAGAGACACAGGTGACATGAGGCCATGCAACAGTCGGCCTTCGTAGACACTAGTTCTTTGATGTAGGTTTGGTGTGTCTGGGCCTTCAGTCTTTAGCTGGGACTCAGGAACAGCCATGCCTGAATATAGTGTATTTATGTTGTTACTTGTGTTATTTAAGTTCTTCAATTATCTGCATGATGGGCGGATAGAAAGAAAATAATCAAACATAATGACAACAGTGACACCATTCAGTGCGCCTGTGGAAAGGCTCTTCACTTTGGGCAGTCTGTGCTGACTCAGAGGAGGAGCAAGTTGTCTGACAATAGATTTAATGATCTCCTCCTCATGAGGTATAACCAGTATAAAGTCATGGTTTGGTGACAGAGCAACTTGAGTAAGTTTGATTGTGATTGGCTATAATAGGCTGTTCATATGCCATATTTTAAGTCTGTCTTCATCTAATGATGTAAGGGAAGCCAGTCTCTTTTATTTTTTTAGTTACTGATATATTATTTTGATGCAATTAAAATTTGCGCCAGGCAGTGTTAGGAGGGCATTTTTCTGGGCTGGTTTGCATTAGGTTTGCTGCCGGCTTTGGTTATTTTACTTTGCATCACTTTACACATTTAATTATTTAGTAAAATTAATTTCAGCACAAAACAACTGTTACTTTTTAATAATGAATAATAAGCCTAGGCAGATAAACTTGCCTATAGAGCGATGTGTTGCAACCTATTCTCATAGAGTGGATCGTATATCCTACAAATTTGCGCCCCACGAATGACATTACATCCTTAATGTAAAGTTACAGAGGTTAGATTTACACAAGTTAAGTTACTATGGTTAGGTTTAGGAAAAGAAACATGGTAAGGACGTACCTTAAATTGATTTAAAGTTCATGCGGTTCCAAACACGCGACTCCAGACAAAAGTCCTGGCCGAAAGTCTGTTTTTTTGTGACCCATCCACCACCACAACCTGCTCAGGACTGCTTCCTTGTTTACTGCCATCAATACATTGGTCACATAATCGCAACCTTTCAGATACCTGGGATATGTACAAATTTGGGTGCATTGCTTGTTATAGGAAAACATACAAAAAATTTGTGGGAACAGCCTGTGTGTTCTGGTCTTCATTCACATTTGTATTCATCTGTCTAGACTATTAGCAGTGTGTGTAAGTGTAACACACGAGGACAGACAGGAGGATTGACCTCCTTGTTCCTTTGTGAGGCAGTGTTACAACATCTGGCATGTTATCAGCCCTTCTGTCTTCTCTCCACCCCGTATTTTCATTTCCTTTTTCTCTCTCTCTTTCATGCTTTTTCTCTCTTTATCCTTTCAACCCTGATCTGTTCATGTTACAACCCTTTTACCCCCCACACATCTTTCTGTCTCTTTGACTCTGACACTGGTATTTTCAAATTCGTGAATCCAATTTGATCACTTTTTCTCAGCTCACGTGGAAACTATAGTGTATTTGAACATCTAAAAATACCCTCATGTTGTTTTAATTGTTGATTCAGTGGCATCCAACCACTGTAATAACTGTCAGTGCTGCAGTCGCCAGTCATATTCTTTGTGTTTCTTTCTTTATTGTCTTTATCTAACACCTCATCTTCTCTGTCTCTCTGGTCCAGTCTGCTGATGTCTTGCTGTCTCCATCTTTAACCTCTTTCCCTCTTGTCTCTCCTCCCCCAGCCTCACTCTCTGCCTGCCTGCCCCCATCCCGTCTATGCGGGTGTGATGGGTAGAAACTGACAGGGGGTAACGAGCTGATTGGGGTCCCCCCCTGCCTCTTGTATTTCCTGTTCAGACAGTATGAGCTGAAGAAGATCTGGGTGGCTTGACATGATGTGGTTTTGGTTTCTGCTCTGCTTGTTTTTTTTTCTTGTGTGAAGTGCTTTCTGTGAAACTACTGTGAATATGGTCACCAAATACACATGTCTGATCAAGGCTAGACTGATACAAAGTTTGTGGCTGGTATTGGTCTTCATCTGATACATATGGTGCAGTTTGACTGATTTTATATTTGTCATTTCAGTGGTTATTATAGTGCTGGCTCATTTCAAGCTGTCCTTCATTGTCTCACACCACCGTGGTGTGCTTTGTAATCTGAAATTATTAAATGTAGATCACTGTCATGGAGGATACAGCAAGGTGTAATAACATTAATGATGGCTCTGTTTCATGTGGATGGACCAGAAAGCAATGATCGAGCATGAACAAAACCAGAGCCCTGGAGGTGAAACACCTACATGATATGCAGCCATGATTGATGTTAGTTATTACACCTGTGTTTAACAGGTCAAAATGTCTTCTGTGAGAACTATTGCTCGTTAGCTCCAGCTTTACTTTCCATTTCACCTTTCAAAACTGTTGAATAAATCTGCTCTATGATTTGACAGCTAAGGTTTGGTTAGGTTTAGGGAAGGATAATTGTTTGAGTTAAAATTAGTAGCTAGTTAAGGTTAGGGAAACATTATGGGAAGGAGAAACAAACTGAGATCTCCTGTGTTAAAGCAACTTAATCACCAGGATAAATGTTGGCATTGTATATTTCTGCAAACCAAAGATACGTTATATTTGTACGTTATTATGAGGTGGGTATGTTGAAATGTAATGTTTCAACATTGCTGTGGTTAAGTTTAGGCACAAAAAACGCTTGGTTATAGAAAGACCATGTTTTGGTTTAAAATAATCAGTTTTGAAAGTACAATTCCAGCTGTAAAAGCAGGGGTGTCTCAGTAAAAACCAACTTCTTTTATCCCTGCTGGAAAAACGGTTTACTGATTGCTACAAAACATCCATGTTTAGAGCCTAGAGCCCAGTTCAGACCAAAGATTCGACTACATAAGATGGTGTATCATCTCTATGCAACATCTCTCTATACTTCTGTCCAGCTTTTCAGACTTATTTTGTGGCTGAATATAATTTTTAGCTTCTTAAAATATGAATGAGGATAGTGATAGTGAGATACTTACTACAGTTGCATTTGAAGTAGCGATGAAATGGTGAAAAACATAAACAAAAGGTGCATCAGATGGACTGTATTCATTATAAATACGTTACAATAATATAAAAAATATAATTTTGACTTGACCAGCGGACCTTTATTACAAGCCGATTGGCTGTTGAAACGTGATTATTTTATGTTCTAAAACCAGCTGCTGGCGATTTGACTTGCGGAGCTGCAGCTGACATTGTGAGCCGGCTCAAGCCGATCTCAGAGTTCACACCAGTTCACACCACTGCAAGTTATGTCTTCTAAAACTGATTCGTCTCGTCATGAATCTTTGGTTTCAACTGGGCTTTTAAATCCCCTGAAAACACAGCGATGGCTCTCTAAACCACAACCAATTTTGTTATTTGTTGGATTTCAACAGTGGTCTGCAGCTTGGCGTGCATCTTGCCAAGGTGACACACCATCCACCATCTCCTCCACCTCCCAATGACAAAGTCAGCTCATATACTGTTACTTTGTCACTTTGAAATGTTGATGGGATACGTATGACACTTGCAAATGCAACATATTAGGTTCTGGGGCACAAGGTTGCCATTTTAATATTAAATACAATGTAAATACAAGGAACATCCTTGTATCAAAGCCACACAGTGTTCCTTAAAGTGCAGGTTATGAGAAGCTGCTGCTAACAGCTTGTGAGGGTGCTGGAAAGGAACTTACAGAGTTTCATGTGGTCAGGTTCAGTCAGAAAGCTGCTGGATGAGAGATAACATTTCTGCTTGTGCATCAAAAATCACATAAGTGGTCTGTATTGAGCATGGCTGGTACTTTTAGAATTTGTGCAGATTGGTTACGATTGGAATCAGTAGTGTTTCCTTCAGCTTCAGTCCATTTGACCAATCAGTCAACCCTGCATCCTCTCTTCTCTCCCCGTCATGGCTTCCCTCCTCTGCTGTTTCTTTCTTTTCACCTCTCCTCTCTCACTTAACCCTCTGGGACATCTTTTCAGTTCTTTATCACCTGTCTTTCTCTCTGTCCACCACTGTCTTCTCCTCCAGCTCTCCTCTTTTTTTGTCCAAACCAGTGAACCTGCTTGTCTTCCCACTTTGTCTCCTCTCCTGCTCTCTCTTTCTGTTCCTCGCTCTTTCTTTCCATTTCGATTAAAAGTAGGTCATTCTGCAACATTGAGCTACAGCTCCTGCCAAGCATGACATCCACATATACACATGTATTGCCTGGCAACCACGCGTTCACCCCACAACCCCCCTCATCCTCCATCCTCATTTCCTCCATCTTACCTTCCCTGGAGGTTGTTCTCAGTGCAGAGGGCTGGGTTTGCAATCTGACACTGCTGTGTTTTGTCCCTGCTCTGCCTCCATAGAGGGGCTGAGGGTTAATTGAGCAGTGTTTTGTTGAGGACAGGAGGGTTAATTTCACACATACATAATGTCTATAAATGACTATAGATATTCAGTGGAAGGGGACAGTCTAAACGATGTGTTGTAGAGGTGAGATGCAGGAAGATGATTTATGTAATTTGATGGCATATATTATATGAATATACTATAATGATGTTATGTGCCATATTACAATATTTGGAACTTTGTTATGCCATAATTCCATAAAGTATATAAATTCAGTGTAACCCAGTCTCAGCAACAACATTCAGACTGCACATGAAAGTTCATTTAAGGCCACAAAAAATATTCTTAACTCAAGTACCAATTGGTAGCTGTTCTCTGAGCTTTTAAATGCATCTTAGTTTTTCTCAGCAGATGGAGGTTGATGGAGAAAACTCATTGTACATTTCTTCTTAATGTCTTTAAACTGACATAGCATATGAACTGCCTGTCATCAGGAGGTGGAGGAGATAATGGATGGTGTGACACCCATGCAAGATGCCTGCCAAGCTGCACACCACTGTTAGAGACCAACAAAACCTGTTGTTTTTTAGTGACTTGTCACTGTTTTTGCAACAGGGAGTTTCACGAAAAGCATTTGTTTTTTCCAGAAAAAGCGCTTTGATTTCTCCTGGGATAGTGCCACAAAAAGTTGGCATTTTAAACCAAAACATAATCTTTTCCTAACCAGAACCACTTGGTTATGGTTAAACATTAACCACAGCATTGTTGAAACATAACGACATGTGAAGTTTCAACATATCATACATACAAACATAATAACATACAAATGTAACACCACTGTGGTTTACAGAAACATACAATGGCAACATTTTTTTCTGGAGTGGGTTTGGAATACAGTATTAATATATTCCCTGAGCTTTCAACCACATCTCAAACTCTCAAGGATAAACACTGTGAGGCACTCCAGTTAAAGATGGTAAGGGACCCCTGAGTTAAATTTTTTTTTCTTTGGTCAAGCATTTAGACCAGGGGTGCCCAAACTATTTTGAATGGGGGCCAGGTAAGATAATGTGAAAATGCCTGGGAACCAGCTGCTCCTCGCATCATACAGGTTATTTAACAAACAAACATACACACAAAGAAGAAAAAGAAGATTTATTTTGTTATCAATCCCTGAGGGGAAATTCAGTTTTTTTACTCTGTTGTCATGAACAGAGTTCATGTGTGTGTGTATTTCAGGCCTGAAATACAGACACATTCACAAATTGGACCTATACATGCATTAAATGGAGAGATGTCAGAATGAGGGGGTTGCCCATGGACAGGCGCCCCGAGCAGTTGGGGGGTTCGATGCCTTGCTCAAGGGCACCTTGGCAGTGCCCAGGAAGTGAACTGGCACCTCTCCAGCTACCAGTCCATGCTCCATACTTGGTCTGGATGGGGACTTCCCAACCTAAGTTTGTATGGACTGGATTACTGCTGCCCCATCTTTCAGTAAAAATGTACTCAACTTTCTATGGCTTCTAAAAGTGGTGGTCTTCGCTGTCAACTTTATGCTTGCTTGCTGTGGCCATGTCTGCTATAGGAAATGTCTGCTGTTAGTTAACCATTCTTTTTTCTTGTTTACTGTCTAATTATGAAAACACAGAAGTTCTGCCTGCATAGTTCCCAGTTGTTGCATGTCTAAAACTGTATGATAGTTCTGCCTCTGTGAGGTGAACACAAAATGCAAAGTGATCTTGCTTGGTTGACCAACATTGTGTGGCGGGCCATGTGTAGTATATTTTCAAAGTCGAGATGAGGGCCATTTAAAATTGGTCCGTGAGCAACAACTGGCATGGACATGCCTGGTTTAGAATTATGGGACAGTTAAGACATTCCAGGAAGCCAGGAATTACTTCCACACTAATTTTGAACTGTTACTGCTTCTGCAACTATGAACATAACTTATAGTAAAACAGTCAGTGTGCTAAGTAATAAAACCCTTGGATTGATTAGTATTCCCATAAACCAGTTAGTCGGTAAGCAGAACAGTGAAGAGCAGCGTTTTAGTTGCCAGAGTTTATGTTAGCTCATTATTGTGTGTCCTCTGGATTGAGGTTGCCCTCTTCACTAACACAGAGCTGTTCAGCAGCCAATTCTAATATCTTAGATTTCAGAGCCCCTCACCAGCACACAAATGCATCCCAAGTCAGAGTTCATGCTTTCAACTGCATTACTATGCAACAAGGATAATGTTGTCACAGATGTTATCACAAAATATATTTGATGTGATGGACTACCCAACATAAGCAAGTTTAAAGTTTTTGCTTTGTAAGTTTGAATAATGATGGCTGCCACTAAGGTAGGAGAAACACTCTACAGGAGTGCCGCATGCTGTAGAAAATGATAAATGGTAATAAAGAGAATTTGTGATCTGTAGGGATAAAATAAACAAACCAAAACAACAAAAACAATCTAGTGACAGAACCCAAAGCTAAAATACTTCTTAGTTATCAGGTGACAAACTGTAATATATACTATAATACCATAAACATCTACAAATTAAGAAACAACATCATCATAATATTTCGGTGCTGTGCTGAATATTTAATCTGGATTCATAAAGACTGTCGTTACACACAAACATGATCCAAACACCTCCCACACTTTTCCCAATTAGCTCATTAGCTCCTGAGAGTGGTTGTCATGTCAACCCCTTTAAAGAGCGTCTTTACTGAGGAAATGATGTCACTGTCATATAGACGTTCCCCTCACAACCTCTTTAGCGTGTGACCTGTGACCTTCTTGTGTGTGCATGAGCTATTCATTGCCACATCCTCTGTGTGTGTGTGTGTGTGGTGTGTGTGTGTGTGTGTGTGTGTGTGTGGCACAGTAATGGACTGAGTTCAAAGGCCATAGCTGGAGGGTGAATAGGAGGTTGGGGATGTATGGGGGTGGGAGGTAATATGCATGTATAGAAGTGTACATGATACACACACATGGACACAAACACACACACCTCTGGGACAGTCATTAGTGAATTGGTGAGTGCTAGACCTGTTATAGATCAGGGAATAGCAGGTGATAGACTGGACATCAAAGTGCCCACACACACTCACACACACAAACACACACACACCCCCACACAGACGCACACACACACACACACACACACACACACACACACACACACACACACACACACACACACACACACACACACACACACACACACACACACTCTTTATTGTCCCATGAGGCTGTTGAAAGCAGTTCAGAGAAAGCTGCACTAGGGTGTGTTTGATTGAGGGCATCAACAACATCAGACCTTTCTTTATTCACCTCACACTCTGAGTGCAGTCTTTACTATTTACAGTCTGTGTGTGAAGACACACCCAGTTTACTGCTGGACACAAAGCTGGCTTGCTTTTTTAAGAAACACTTCACGACATATATTATTCATTCAATCTAACCACACGTAAATCAGTGTGTTGTTGAAACATAAAGTTTAAATGTACCGCTATATCATAACATGCAAATCTAAAGAATATGTCGCTTGCGGAAATGTACAATGCCAACCTTTTTTCTGCCGTTTGGAGAGGCATTACCAGAATGTCAATGGCGGCTCATATGAACTGCATACAGAAAATTCCTTAAAATGAAATAAAATAAAATACTGTAAAGCTGGAAAACCTTTGGAAATATGAACAACTGATCACTGCATGTTGGCAGCATGTCTGCTTTTTTAAACAAAGGTCTTGAGAAGGCTACAGTCTGAATCCTTAAAGAGTTTTGGCTTCATGCCCATAATAATCATTTTGTTTTCTTTTGGAGGTGAGAGAAGAATTGACAATCCAGGCTGTCAACATTTCATTTGCAGAGAATGTGTACAGTAATATTGTCTTAAGACAATCTGTACTTCAGCAGGATAATTTGACAGAAGTACCATCTATTGGGATCTGAGGGTAGAGTAATGGGCTGTAATCACATTAAGACCAAATGCAGCTCCGTGCTTTTGGCCTCTGCACACCAGACTCACTATAAGTTACTGAGAGTCATAATTTTACAATCAAAGCTCTGTCTACTCTGTGTTCATCCTCCAATTCAGACTTGGTTATTTGAGCATAAATGAGTGTTAATAGAATGAGCTCAGAGGGTACAGTGAATTAAACCAACTGGCTGATTATGGATGTTTTTCTTTTTTTTTTTTTTTAACAAATTGCATTTAATTGACAACCTTTGCTTCATGCAAGCATTATAGATTTGTTGAGCGATAACAAAACAGTCCCTTATGAAATATAAGTAGAAAAAAATATCTGGCGGAAAAACAAGCTAAACATTACGCTCCACAGAGCAGCTGTGCGTCTGGTCTCTGATGATCTGACAGACTGTTTGTGATCTGCTGATCAAACTGATTAGAGTGGTAGATAGATAAACCATCAAGATCCATCATAGATAACATGATAGGCAGGCCAAGTGATCTCCAACTATATAGTTGTATAAAATAGAACAAAATGGAAACACTCAACTAAAACTCAAGTTAAAGGGACAGTTCACCCCCAAATCAAAAATACATATTTTTCCTCTTACCTTTAGAGCTATTTGTCAGTCCAGATTGTTTTGATATGAATGTCTGAATGTTGGAGATATCAGCCATAGAGATGTCTACCCTCTCTCCAATATTATGGAAATAGATGGCACTCAGCTTGTGGTGCTCAAAGCACCAAAAAGAAAATACATTTGAAAAGCTCAACAGCAATGTCCCTTTACAGAAATCATGACCTGGTTTCTCAAGATAATCCACAGACCTTGTTGTGAGAGGTTTCATGAAGGAACCATTTTCTTTCTACAGAACAACACCCGCCAACTGTATCACTGTGCAGAAGGAAGCGTGCATCTCCTGCTAGCTCACCTAGCACCACTGAGCTAGCTAACGTTAAAGCTCAGCCGAGGAGGATGCCATTAATGTTTACATCTCGCGCTGTCACAGGCCTCTTGTCCATGCATGTGATCTATACATACTTCTGTGTGATGATACGGTTGTTGGGTGCGGTTGGCTCGTAGATCAGTTTAGGGTTTTAAGAAAATGTTGTTGGGGTGAAGATGGGCCTGGTCCGGAACTTCAGGTGTATTCCTTGGCCAGGTAAGGCAGTCCTGCTGCAAAACAAGATGACACACAGATGAGTCACAGTGTGTGTCACTAGTATTACACAGCGCTGCAGCCTTTCTCACATACACAGACTCCTCAAGTAGGGCATACTACTACTGTGCCCTTTGGCAATGCACTTAACCCAGTTAAACATTTCTCCCCCAGATGTTCAATATGTGCTATAGTGTAGTTAGAGGGGGGGTTCACTGCTTAAACATGTATCAGATGAACTCTTAAGATATCAGATAGAGTTAAGGATGATGTAACAGTTTATAAATACTGATCATTTGAAAGTGTAACCACTCTGAATATACTTTTCAAAATGCAGCCGAGTACAATAGTAGATGCCTTCACTTTCATGTGGTAAAAAGAATTTAATCACAAAAATAAGTAATTTTCAATCATATCCTCATCAAAGCAGAGGCATATTTGTAAAGTCTATATTACATTAGGTTTTTAAGATATACTCAAAGTTGCCCTCTGTAGATACATGCAGAGAATATTGTGTTTTTTCTTTAATGTGTTCGGTACATCTTGTCTTGTATGTTGCCACTCTTTCCCTGTGTCTGGGAGCTGAGCTGTCCTCCCTCTCTGTCTCCACACTTTTGCTCTCTCTCTGTCTGTGTGAAATTCACGTCCTCCTTCCCCTCATCATTATCCACCTGAATATTACTATCTGACCTGCTGAAAGTCAGCTATACAACTTATGAAAGGGAGTTGTATGACTCATATCTCTGTCTGAAAGTTTCGGACTCAGTGTGCAAGTGTAAGGTAACACAATTTGAGATCAATTTTGAACAAAAAAGATGGACTCCATGGAGTCTAACAAGAACTGGACCCATCTACCCGGTCCCACCATATCCCCACCTGGACCCAGTTATTTTGTCGTGCCAGTTGTTAGTCAATCAACCACAATCTTTCCCTAATCCTTACTAAGTTGTTTTGTCACTGAAATGCCCAGACACACCAATTTGACTTCAGAGATGTAGAATGAAAGCCGACTATTGTGCTCCCTCACGTCGCCTGTGCTTCGGCCAAAAAGTTGCACATGAACATACCGCAAAGACTATAGCCAACCGCCAACCAGCATGTATGTTCTAAGCCTGCGTGAGAGGAACTAACTCTCCACACCAGCAGATGGCAGTAGACTGTATATGTCATTTATAAAAGGAAACTGGAAGAATGTCATGATGCTAGTTAGCCAGTTTACACATTAACAACACAATCAACAAGAAAAATAATCTCACCTTATGTACAAGTTGTAGTCTAATTCTCTCTTGACTTTAGCTTTTTGTTTACTTTCCTCAATTGTGTTTCTCTTCTTGTCGCTGAGCTGAACTGGTCCACTGTTGCCAACACAGATTCAACATTCTGAATCGGCCAACAAAATGCTGACAAAGGCCGATGAGGGGCAACGCTCACTAATGGCCAACAGCTGACCGTCGGCTTGGTGTGTCAGGGCCTTAAACCTTACTACCAACCCCTTCTTAGTCACTCTTAAGTCAAGTCATGTGACTTAACCGCAGACCTCTTCTGTGTCAAGATACCACACAAAATGCTGCCCTTGGCATCATTATAGGTGCAGCCTTTTGTGTTGCAGTGCGTTGGGCCTCAAGTGATGTCACTTGAGTCGATTATGGGCAGACAACTACAAATTTGGAATAGAAAAAAAAATGTAGTGGTGTTCAGTTACAAAAAGTGAGCTAACCAGACCTCTGTAGGCCACTGCTTATCTCAGCTTGAGGCTCAGAGCTACATTAGCCGCTAAAGTAACACAGCTGTTACATTAGCTTCTTAAGTAGAGTATGGTTTTGTTGTGTTGATGGAAATGTTGTTCTCACTGTAGCACAAACTGTTTATATATGCAGTGATGTATGTATAAAGATACAGTGTGTTTTTATGTGTTTTATATTTTCATAGAGGCTTTTCCACAGACCTCCAGGCAGACTGTGTGTCAGTGTGTGTTTGTGTATATGTGTGAGTGTGTGCAGCAGCAGCAGCAACACAGACAAGAAGGCCACAAAGGAAGAGGGAAAGAGCATCCTGTGATCCTGAGGGCAGCGGCTGGCGTACAGACGAGCTCTTTGAAAGCACAAACACATAGTTGAAGAAACAACACTGCTGCAGACAGTCCTTAGGCGTGTGTGTGTGTGTGTGTGTGTGTGTGGGTGGCTGCCACTGTCTGCTCTGCTGTATTTACTGCTTCTTCCTGCACTCAGACTTACACCCACTAATGAGCAGTCAGCACATCTGACTGGCTTCCTCTCTTTAGACTTATTTTATTGCAAACTGTCTCCCTTTGCACTCTAGACTTGAGCTGGTTTAGGTGTTAACATATTCAGTATTACTGCACACCATAGCCTGTGACTGGGTCCAGTCAGAATGACCACAGATATTGCTTGTTTCCATAGCTGTTGAACTCTGGTGTGATGCTTCCTATGTAAACTGATTAAGGAGCTGTGTGTGGTCATTTGTTTGTTCAAGAGGATTCAAGAGGTTATTAAATTGTTTTTTTGTTGTCTTTGTGTCTCATCAGGTCTTTTGAGTGGTCACGACAGAGTGGGTGGACAGACGGAAGCTAAGTGTCCACATCAGTGAACGTAAGTCAGTGTTTCTGTTCAATCAGTGCTGCATGTTAGACATGAGTATTCACAAGAATGGACTGTACAGAGTTCACTAGCTGCTTCATCGTCAGGAAAGAAGCCTAATTTCTCATTTAGGACAGGGTTTTGTATTTGTGTGTATTTATATGTATATGTACAGTTATGTAGATATATATGTATATAGAAATTGGTCTTTATCAGTTTAGTTAGGGCAAACTAATTGTACTGATAAATACTGGGAATAAAAATTTCTTAGATAATGTTAAATTACAAAAGTTTTTTACTCATAAGAGCAGATTTATAATGATTTTTCTTTATACAGCAGTTCGTATCCTATCCTACGAAAATGCACACACACAACAGTTTGTATGATATCCTATGGAGAAGCACCCCAAATGACATTAGGTCCTTAACGTAAAGTTACGTAATGAACATAAAGTTACGGAGGTTAGGTTCAGGCAAGTATGGTAAGGTCTCCTGGGAAAAGTCCTGTGTTGTATTGACCCATCCGATACTACAATCTGCCTCTTCAGAGACAGCTCGTGACTGCCTCCCTCTTTACCCTCTTTACACATTAGTCATGTGATTGCAGCTTTCCAAAATACATGGGTTATGCACAAATTGGCTCATTGTTATGTGGGATATGTATGAATTTTGGTGCACACATCTATGACAGAATAATAATCAGAATTGGAAAGAGTTTTTACCTAGTTGTGATAAACTGAAATGACATTTGGTTTTGTTGCTCATCAGTTATCACTCATTATTGGAGGAGGCTGTGGCTCAGGAGGTAAAGTGGTTTGTCATTTAACTGGAAGATTAACAGTTCAAATCCTAGCTCCTCCAGTCAAAATACTAAACCCCAAAGTGCTCATGCAAATGTTTAACTGAGTAGAAAGTGTCATCTTGTATGGTAGCCTCGGCCACCACCAGCGTATAAATGTGTTTGTGAATGGATAAATATGACGTGGTGTAAAAGCTCTTTGAGTTGACAGAACACTAGAAAGCCTAACCCTAACCCTGCTATACAAGTGCAGGTCCATTTACCATATATAAGTCATCAATCATTGCATTTCGCTACTGAAGTGAGAGGAGCTGCGGATTTCTGGGAATTTATCCTAGTGTCTCATTGGTGGAAAATGCCCAAATGGTACAAAAAGTAGCCCACATAATTGTGACCTGCACAGGTAAATGTTTTTTGCTCCTCCTTACCTTTGACTTATCAGAAAAGAGTCTTTACAAAAACCAGATCACCTGAAAAGAACAGCTTAATGTCCAAATACCCAGCTCCCATACATATTCAGCTGATAAATATTAAACTTAATCTCACTTTAAGTTGTTGACATATCTTGCTGATGGCTGACTGAGTCAACATTTCCTGCCTGCAGAAAGGTTTGCCTTTGTTTTTGTCTGACTCCGGAACATGCTGCTTTTATTGATTATTGTACAGTATGGAAGTCTGAATCATCACTTACACATCTTTTGGAATTAGAAATCTAATTACCTCCCCCCATAAAAACTATACAGCACCACTAGTGGAGATGTACAGTGTAAACCTCCTTCTTTTGTAATTTTGTAATGTGGGTTACACAAACAGAACCAATGTTACCTCATGTTGTCACCTTATCCATCTCATCATCCCATCATCTTTGGAGATTTCAGTTTTGATGGATTCAGAGAACAGAGAAAACAAAAAACTCACATATCATCATCGTAATGCTTAATTGTATAGAACTAATATTATTACATGACCTGTGTGTATGGCAAAATATGGTAGGTAATTTGCAATGGAGTTTTTACTTGACAAATTATGGACATGGCAGATTTAGACATGATTAAGATCACAGATGACCTCCGCAGTTACAACTAAAGGTCCTCAGGTAATACTACTCCTGTGCGAATAGGCCTTATGTGTGTATTACCTTCGTGCAGTTGCTTCCTAGTTTGTGATTTCCTTTGACTGCTGGCTTGCTTGTACATACAGTATTTATTTATGTGTGAGCAGTGCTCCCAGTAGCCATGAGGGTACTTTGGTGCTGAGGGTAATTGTGTGTGATGGATATAGAGCTATTTTCGGGGTGTTTGTAGAGCAGAATTGGTGATGCCGTGGTGGGGGTATGTATGGAGGTCAGAGAAATGGTTTGGGGGACAGATAATGTGTGTTTTGCCTCCAGCTTTGCCCCTGTTTCAGAGCGATTAAAATCAGGGGAGAAATGTACAGGATTTGTATTTAGAACAAGCTTTTTTAGCAAGATGGAAAGAGGGTTTAAGTGAAAAAAAATTCTCCCAGACTTATGTCTTAACTGCCCACCTTTTCATTATGCTTATAGTATAGTTATAGTAGCATAGATCTGTATGACCTACATTCACTGTATATACTACATGCAGTGAATATATAATGTATAAGGAGTGAGATTAAACGTACTGTATGTCACATTAAGAAGTGGAGAACAGTGTAGATCTATTGTTAATTATGTGACCCTCCACCAACAATTAAAGGGATAACTCAGATTTTTTGATGGTGATGGCACACCCCCAGGCAGGCAGGAGAACAACCACAGAAGCTGAGCAATGCACTGCTGTGGATGAGAGCAGCAGCAAAACATATTTTTAGCCACCTAAAAAAATCACCAACAAAAATCATTGTCAGTTAAAGTGTACGCTATATTTAGAATATTTTCACAGAATTACTTTGCTGTTAGAAAGCGATTTCCATTATATCAATCTATGCTCTCTTAAAAGCCACCAGACTCCTTTGCTAAATACAGTATCGAACCAGCAACTCCCTTGTTTACAAGATAGTTGCTGGTTTGATCTGTCATTTAGTTTGTATTATTGTGTGACTTAATCCTTAAAAAAAAAGTCACACAATAACAATAAGTAACTCACCGATGGAAGAAGCAGTAGACCACACACTCTGGTGTTCTGTGAGGTAAAATTACTGTATTTGTCAAAGAAGTCTGGGGGCTTTAAAGAGAGCAAAGATAATGGCCTCAGTTCCCCGTTGGAAAGGTCTCTAAGGTTAAGGTTAAGTAATAAAAACATTCTAAATATAGTTTACACTTAAACTGATATTGATTTTTTTAGGTGTCTAATATATAACTTGATGCTGCCCCAGTCCACAGCAGTACATTGCTCTTCTTCGGTGGTGGTACTATGTACTGCTCCAATAGGGGTGTGCCGACCACCATTTACTGTAGGTAATACACTATGGATGGACTATGGATAAGTGTCTTGTTCAACCCCACTTCAAAAAATCCAAACTATCATTGAAACTTTTGTACAAAGTTGCCAAATAGTCTGTGCTGTTCATGGTTTATCCTCTAGGAATGATTTTCCCTTGACAATAATCAAAATTGACATAGAAGCTTTATAACTGTCTCAGATCTGTATCGCCATAAATGAACTGATCCTTGTGCCAAATAACTTGCTCTGACAGAGTATGTTACAACAGCAAAGCCTTCTTGTAGTGATAAGTGAAGGACCTGCATTGCAGGAATAATTACATCATCTGCGTAAAAGACGCAGATGGATTCCTGTATACCCATGATTTTTGCAGTTTGCTCATTGGCAATAATGGTGGACATACATGATGTACAGTGCTCTTTTCCAATAGATAAATTATTTGCAAAACCCACATTTTGTCAGTCAAGTTACAAATAGGAACTTCCAATTGCAGGCTGTTTATATGGACTTTTTTATGTCTTCCTACAAAAAGTAATGCACCAAAATTCATGCGTATACCATGTAATCCTAGTCAATATCTTGTGTCTAACCTATGTGTTTGGGAAAGCTTTGGTCACCTGACTAATGTGCTGACAGGAGTTAAGAAGGAACTAGTCCTGTAAGGACGTAGATTGGGACGTAGATTGGGGGTGGGCTTTCACCAGGAGACAGGTGTTAAAAACCGTGTAAACTTTGAGTGATCTCTATGTCATTGTAAGGTATGTCCTCACCACATTTCTTTTCCCAAACCTAACCCCTGTACCTTTACGTTAAGTAGGGAAATTTATAGTAAGTGCCTAACATCATTTGTAGGGAGCAAATCATATAAACCGTTGTGTGTGCATTTTTGTAGGATATCGTACAAACTGTCTTATGAGGATATGTTGCCAGTTGACTGCTTTGATTTTTTTTTTTTTTTCGCATTTAGTGACAGGATCATGGTTTTTAATTGTGTGGGAATTGAAGCTTAAACTTAAGCCATTACAAAGCAGAACAAGGATAAGGTGTGCACAGACAAACACAAGCATTCATGCACACACACGGATACAAACCTGCTCTGTTTGTCTGCATGGGCATTAAAATTCATATGTACTCTACAGGTACAATTACAGGCAAACTCATTAAATGGGATTCAAGTGTGAAATGAGGGATTCTCAAGTTTTAGGACATGTTTACATACACATATACACACACTAAAATACACACTCAAAGTCTACATGAAAACAGTGTCATTTTACCTCCTCAGCCCTTTACCCATTGTGTTTGTGCCAGTAGAGCACCATTAGCACTCAGCATTATCCAAATCGACTCTAATGGAATCTCACAGTCATAGGAACAATGGGAAAGTGGCAGTTGGCTGTGTGAGTGTTTGTGTGTACTGTGCTGGGGATGGGCATAACTGCATATGAATGCACTGTCTGCATGGACAAAGAGGAAACACAACAATGAACTCAATGTGTGATTGCACGTCGCTAAAGGAAAAGATGATAAGAAAAGACAAAAATAAGGCAATTAAAGATCCACCTGAACATTATGTTTAAAGACAGTTTGTATTTACTCTATTGTCTTCAATATGTGGTCTACAGTGCCTTGTATTTGTAGCTATAACAATTATGCTTATCATGCTTTCATTCGCAGTTTATGTGATGGTTTGGAATTGTTTACCTCTTGCATTTTAGGTTCCCTCCTTTAAGACATATAAAACATATAAGGGCTGTGATATGAAAATTAGTCTTAAGATTAATGGATTCAGTCTCCATTTGTCCTCACAAGACTGGGAAATGTGATTTCTTGCATTTATGATCAAATATCATTAGTCTACTCTCATCTGAAATAAGTGAAGAAGTTGTATAATATTTGAAGAACAACTGTCTCATTTAGCAAAAAAAAGCAGTATCTAGAAGTAGGTTAGCATTTTTTTTATTTTATTGCTCTGTGTCATGATTTGGACTTTGAGCGTGCTTCTGGCAAAACTCATGGAAGGTCACTAAGCAGTGCTCACTGATACACAATATACTGTATACACATAGCACAAATTAACATGTTAATTTTAGAAATAGCCTGCAACAGGCCAGTCTGTTTCTGTTAGAGCCTGTAGCACAGGACACAGAAGGAGAGGCCAGACGAAATTGCATCCATTCGTCTAATGGCTTCTGTGATGCACCCTTTGATGTAATGTAAGGAGAAGTACTCAGTGTGTGTTTGTGTGTGTGATGATAATGTGTGCCTGAGGTCCTGGACCTTAGGCTAAACCAAGGTAACTCTGACCTGGTTGTGTATCAGCTAGTCTTTTAGGTCACCTAGTGTGTGTGCGTGTGTGTGTGTGTGTGTGTGTATGTGTGTGTCTCCCAGCGTGTGTAAACCAACAACTGTGTCAACTAGAAATGTGAAACAACCTACAACCGAGTACACTACCATACTGTCAGCCAGCCAAACCAAACTTGCCAGCTCTGTACAGCACCTGTGCATGAATGTTTGGGTCCCCCACACTATCTTGTTAAACCTTTGACCTCCACATTGATCCTTCATTTTTTGGAGCCACTGCCATGATCAGGGTTGCACCAGTTTCTTGTGACTGACACCAAGCAAGGCTTTGAATGAATGCCAGATCGAAAACAAGTGTTAACACCAATGTCCTCCTGACTTTGGTGTTACGCTATTTGGTTCTTAGTCTTATGGTGTATTTACACTGAATGCGAAGCGAGTGTTTTTCATGAGGCAATTACAGACTAAGTCAATGAAAAGATGCAAATTCGCACCAGGTGATGCGAATGACAGGAACACCTGAAAAATGCCCCATTTGCATATTTGTGTGAGATGAAATTTTTCAACCTGTGCGAGAACTTTGTATGATATTCTTTTGCCGCCATAGTCTTGTCAATGTATGGGAAACACTGGACTACACTGTGAGGTCTGAAAATATGTATTTGTGACTCGTATATGCTGTTTTGTTGAGCTGCATCTTAACTAATTGCTTTGAGTAATTTTTGGTACAAGCTAGTTCTGAGCACGGAGCCTCCTTGTTCACATTATTTGATTTCAGCTATTGGTAGTGGTTTACTACGAACTAAGTTAGTTGTTAGCTGTATTCCTCAGTAGAACTGTTAGCACAGGTAATAAAAGCAATTATTTAGCAATTGCAAAAACAGCCCATATTTTTGCAAGTAACTCAAGACTGAAATTTGCCTCACATTAAAGGATGAACACACCATTAGTGAAGACTGTAGACAACCACATGTCTCCTCTAAGCGACAGCTTCCAGGGCTGAAAAATGAAGCCAACATGGAAGTGCCAAAAACTGCAGTCCTTTTAATGGCCACTTGAGGCTGGCTTTAAAAGTGAGTCAATCCTTGTAAAGCCCTGTGTTAAAATGCCCAACTTTACAGCAGAAATAAACATGTTTACAGCCTGGTACAAAAAAAGGTCTTGGTCTCTATAGCTAATTTTCCTCTTGATGACAACTGTACAGGTACCAATACATATATAACTCACCTGTTTACATTTTTTAAGGCTTAAATCAGACATAATTAAGGGCTTGGCTGCTTTGAGTGACAGGCTGTCTGCTGATAGTGTCCTCTCAGTCAGATTCACCCCATCACTCCTCCATAGCTCCACCCTCTCATCCAAATATGGTCACTTCTGGCTCTAAAATTCCAAGATGGAGGCAGCCAAAATGCAGAGCTTGGGGCTTCAAAACAGCAGTCCACAAACCAGTGGGTGACACAAGGGTGGCTTCTTCCATCATTTTTATGCAGTCTGTGGTCTCCAATACCATTGGAGTTGTCTGCCACTTCCACCATCCATCTCCTGGTAAGGTCTAATGCCTGCATGACATCAGCCCTCAAATGGGGCATTGGGAACAAAAACAGATGTTGAGCACAACATACCCTCATTTTATCCTGTTGAGTTTGTCTAAATAGAAGACAGCTAATTCTGTATTTGGGAAACTATTTGTAATATTAATATGTTTTACATTTATGAAGGAGGATTCTGCCAACATTTGTTAGCAGACTGTAAAAAAAGTTGGATATCAGTTTTGTAAAGTAGATCCCAGGTTTTAGCAGCCTGCAGTATCGATGCTAGTCTCCACTGCCATGTGAGGTAATGTGTAGTATGTAGTATATGGCGTTCATTGACCCTTTTTTCTTGCCTGCATGTGTGCTCAGCTTCAGAGTATCACTGTATGCTGTCATTTATAATGCACTGCAGTGTGTAGAGAAGGTTCCACACGTGGGAAGAAATACTGACCTACTTCAGAGCTTTCACTACTGTTCTCTTTCTTCTCTGTCCATGTCTCTCTCTCTGTCTTCCCTCTTTATCTTGATTTCTCTCTCTGTGACTTCTCTGCTGGGAACAGATCTGCAATTCAAAGCAGATTTCTGTTTTAAGGCTCATAGTGGATTGTGTGGCATGCTCTTTCCCTAATCCCTTCCCTTTACTGTTCGTCTCTTCTGGTGTGCTTTGGTGTGTGTGTGTGTGGGTGCGCGCGCGCACGTCTGTATGTGCTGAAAAGAGTTCAGTAATTAACAGAGATGGAGTGATGCTGGTTCAGGTTTCATAACAGCTGGGCTACAGAGATATGTGTGTGTGTGTGTGTATGTGTGTATGCTGAGAGGGATGAGGGTGAGTCGGGGTGCGTCTTCATCCATGTGTGACCATGTACTGTACCTCCCTGTGCATCTGCATCCATGCATGGTGTGTGTGTGTGTGTGTGTGTGTGTGTGTGTGTGTGTGTGTGTATGTGTTGATTGGCACCTTGTGCCAGCCAATGCTGGGGTATTAGCTCCCCAGGGGCAGATTAGCTATTTAGTTGAATAGTGTTGGACTGACATACCACCAGATGGTTTATGCATAATGTGTGTGTGTGTGTGTGTGTGTGTGTGTGTGTGTGTGTGTGTGTGTGTGCAGGGTAGGTGTTTGCAGGTTTTGGGTGAAATCTGACTACTGCCCCGAGGCCAAAAAGCTGTTGTGTCCCCTCTGTTCTGAAATCGGTCTGTTATTTCACAGCTCTGAGTTTAAAGTAATAAAGGCTGATTTGGATAAATTTGTAAGCAAAAAAAGTTTGTATGATCATCAGGAAATAGATTTATCATAGACTTATCCTAATTTAACTCCACAGTGCTGATTGATGATGATGATTATGCTAATGTGCCTCATGCAGGATACTGTGCAGTAAGGCATTAGTAAATAATAACAATAAAAAACATTTGTTTTTCATTTCATTCATTTCATTTTATATTCTCTTAGGGAGTTTTTGTCGTTTTTGCTGGACAGCTTCATCAACATTAAAAAAGAAAGAAAAAAAATGTGTAAATGAGCCCAAGTGACATTAGAAGGCTAATTTTCATCCTCATGACCAGATGCAAAAAAAAACAACAACAAAAAACCCACAACACTAAAAGTAATAATAATAATAATAATAATTATAATAATTATAATAATAATAATAATAATAATAATAATAATAATAATAATAATAATTATTATTATTATTATAACAATAATAATGATAATGATAATAATAATAATAATAACTCTATAACACTACACTTCACCATGAAATATTATAGAAATATTATATAATTAGAATCCCTCAGAATTTTTTTTTTTATTACTGTGTAACTGTATTTCCAATTTAGACATAAAATATAGGGGTGGGAATCATCAGAGTCTCCCCGATATGATATTATCATGACACTTAAGTCACAAAACAATATTGTTGAGATTTTAAATATGTTGCAATATGCTGAGTATTGTGATAAAACACATTGCCATATATTACGATTTGTTACCTTTTTTCAACTTGAATGGTTTATGTAATAAAAGATATTGATACTTGACACTGTGTGACGATACAATATTGCTACACAAAAGTTGTGCGATACTATGCTGTATTGTAGTAAAGTAGGTACATTTTTCTAATCAGAAATTTATAATAAATCAGTTAAAATACACATTTTAGTTGTGTTACCGGGTTTGCACTAATGCCTGTCACGTTATTGCTTTCCTCCTCTAAAAATTTGGAACATTACACAAGTCACATGATCAACAGGACATAGTATCATTTGCGATTTGCGTCTCCTGATGGCCATGGGAAGACCAAAAGGCAGTCCTGTCTTTTTTTTTTTTTTTACCAACAATAGATTTGGTAAACTACTTGAAGATGCTCAGTGTTGTCATGCTAAAAGCATGTAGCTACATTTCAAGTATTTGCTAATGCTAGACTAAAAACTCAGTTATTCATATGAACTGTCTTCCACTGAGAAACCCAATGAAGAAATAAACAAAATGGCCTGACACTGACCCCTACACATTTTGAATTGTTAAACACGTGTTATTAGATGCAATGCTAAAAAAAAGCTAAAAAATGAAGTTTAATTTTGAAAAGGTACAGCATGCAATTGGCACAGATTCGACACCGATTAGCCACCATAAGCTACTGGTCATACCACACCAAGTAAAGCTGTAGTAGTAAAACCCTATACTGTACTGAGCGAAGGTGCGTTAAATTGCTTATGAATTCAGCTTTTCATTTATAAAAAGAAGACTAACGTTTCCTCTTTCAATGGTTTAATAGTCTTGCTGTAATTAATACAATGAGGTAAAAATAATAATGTATTATTTTTGGAACCATACTAACAGAATAATAACAGTTGAAGTAATTGTAACTATATTAAACATTTAAAATAAGGGATCTGAGTCCAGTCTTCTTTGTTTATTCATACCATAGACAGGGTGTGCCCAGTGCAGTCTCAGTCCTCCTCAGCACCTCAGCAGCCCTTTGTGTTATGTCACATTCTCCGCCCTAATTTTCCCATATTTTCCTGGAGATATGAAATTGCAAGCTTATGGTAAACACCCACCCCCACACTCCCACCTGTTTTTTTTGTTTTTTTTTTAAATTTATCCTGTTGTCATAGCTTTGAGCTCTGGTGTGATTTGAAGCAGAGTGAAGGATTGATCCTGGTGGGGGATGGCAGCATGAGGGACGGGGATTAACAGTGGGCAGGTGGTCCTGCCATGGTTGCCAGTACACAGACCTGACTGTCATGTGGAGGTGGTAGGTAGTAAATTAGAAATCTTTGGCTTGTGGGCTGGCTGCTGAATACTGTGGGTTTAAACCAAGTTTAGGAAAACATGGGTGTAATGTCTGTGCTTTCACCAGCCTACAAGCTCCTGCAAGATCATTCTAAAGCTCCTTTTCAGGTTTGTTACTGAGGCCAGAAAGTGGTATGAGGCAAAAGGCAAGGAACAACCCAGTTGCTAGAAAAAATGTTGGTGTTGTACATTTTTGCACACCACGGATATGTTACATTTGTACATTATTTTGTAGCTGATACATTAAAACTTTACATCTCAACAGTGCTGTGGTTAACACGGGGTTAGGTTTAGACACAAAAACCACTTGGTTATGGTTAAGAAAGATCATGTTTGGGCTTAAAATACACAGTTTTGGGTGCACAATACCCACTGGAAACACAATGATGTCCTGGTAAAAAATAATCAGTCTTCATGGCATAATCATTGCAGGACAAGCAGCTACAGATTGCTACAAACCATCCACTTTGGTGGCCAAAAAGCAGCTGGAAACACAGCAATGACTTAGTAATTCGGAACTGGTTTGTTGTCCGTTTGTCTCGAACAGTGGTCTGCAGCTTGGCAGGCATCTCACCTAGGTGACATGCCATCCACCATCCTCTCCACCTCCCAAAGACAAAGTCAGCTCATACACAATGTCACTTTAGAAATTGTGATAATTGAATATATCCATGGGCTGGGCTGTAAGGAAGCTTGGTATGGGTGGGAACACATTCATCTTTGCTCAAATTGTGACATTTAGTTTTGCAGAATTACATTTTGCCAAAGGCAAAAGGAGTTCAAGTATCTTGCGGTCTTGTTCACGAGTAAGGGTAGAATGGAGTGTGAGATGGATAGTGGGTTTTGTGCGCTGTCTGCAGTGATGCAGGTGAAAAGGGAGCTGAGCCAGAAGGCGATGGTTTTTATTTACCGGTGCATCTATGTCCCAACCCTCACCTTTAGGTAGTGACTGAAATAATGAGATCGTGGATACAAGCGGCTGGAATGAGTTTGCTCTGTAGGGTGGCTGGGCTCAGCCTTAGAGATAGGCTGAGGAGCTCAGACTTTCAGAGGGAGCTCAGAGTAGAGCCGCTGTGCCTTCGTGTCCAAAGGGGTCAGTTGAGGTGATTTGAGCACCCTGATCAGGATGCCTCCTGGCCTCCTGCTGTTAGAGGTTTTCAATGCATGTCTAACTAGTAGGAGGCCCCGGGGCAGACCCAAAACATGCTAGAGGGATTAAATATCTCATCTGGCCTGGGAACGCCTCGGGATCCCCCAGGAGGAGCTGGAAAGCGTTGCTGGGGAGAACGGCGTCTGGAGTACTCCCGTGACCTGGCCCTGGATAAGCGGATGAAAATAGATGGATGGATTTTTCCTTTTAAATTTTGAAATAAAATATACGCTCCAAGAATTTAACATTCAAGATATTTAAATTCAGTATGGAAATTCACATATATATGAGACCTGTGAGCCAAAATGTCTTGTCACTATAGTACCATATATGGGGAGATTATAAATTGTAATATAATATATTTCCTAGTCCTATTAAGTCCACAAATACCTCTTTGTAACTTTAAATTAAAAGATTGTGCAAATGCACATTGTAGCAAAGACACTGTATCATTGGGATCATTCCATCAAATCAAATCTTACTGTTGTCCATCATCACTTCTGGGCAGATCATTGGAAACATTTTACTGTAAAGCAGCTTGTGATTGGAGCTGTACCCCGCTTCAAGAATCAGTGCCACAGAGTTCCTCCTTGGCTTTGTTTCTAGGCTGCTCTCTCCAGGGAGCCACGAAGGGACTCAGCTGTGAATGTAGGCCAGAGACGACACACAATCTCATGCCAGAATATGAATACAGATACACACTCACCTACGCACACAAACAGTTCATACTGTAGATATACTGTGTGGTTTACTATGCCATCTTCATCCTAACCATCTGTCCCTGTCACTGGGTCTATGCTCTTAGGTCCTCAGCGCGGCTGTCAGGAGAACTGCCCTAGCCAGTCAGGAGAGGTGAGGGAAGAGGCCGGCCAATCGGAGGGGGAGAGATGTTGGGGCAGGGCGGCCATGTGGCCCTGGCTCTTGTGTCATTACTGCTGCTACTGTGGCACGAAGCAGCACCAATTGAAGTCCCACAAGACCGTAAGTCACTCAGCAATCATCAAATCCACTGTAAGGCAATATGTTACAACAAATTGTGATACAAATGCTGTACCGAAAACTATGACACAGTTTATTTAGTCAAAGAGGTTGACTGAGCTGGAAGGCTCAGGGTTTTGTGTGCTCAGGAAAAAATCCAATATCGTACCCCACATACTGCAGTCCCTTGCTGGACTCATACAGTGTACATTGTGGGTGCAGGGTATGTGTCCTTGTGACAGTTGTCACAAATGCTAAACCTGATCTTTGTTTAAAATGTTTTTATGAGTTTAGGAGTTAAGTATGTAAGGAACATAACTTTGAAGTAACAGAATGATGTAAAAACCTCTAAATAAGTAAATAAATAACGGTCCCACCCCTTAAACCAGTTTTAAAATTCTTATCACACCATAAAAAGCCAAAATGTGTTGACAGGTTTCAAAATATTTTAGCATTTATTTTGAAAATATGAAACCATAAGCGTGTTGCTGGAGCTGTGGCAGTGGTAACATTAACATGTGATTATCATGTGAATAGACTACATCATATCCCTGGGTCACTTTGGGTGGCTCCCTCACTGCAAATACAAAGATGATGGGTCTGCATTGGTTCCAAAATGCACATATTAATATATTATATAGATAAACATCCAACACACACACAGTCAGTCACATTCTCATACCTGCCATTATGAAGAGTATAAAAGCCTGACTGAATTCTGCTGTTAAATAGATTCCTGAGGGAATTGGGAACAAAAGCACAAAGGAGGAAGGGAGGAGTCATGGCTTTTTCTCCTCTCTCCTTACTCGCACTACACACACACAAACACACTCCTTTTTCATAGCAAAGATGAATGTTTCACAATGAAAAATGATTTGATACAGAGAGAGCACCAAGGACACCTGGCCTATATGTCCCATACACAACTGACACACACACACACACACACAGCAGTCAGCCGTCAGCTGCTCTGCCTTCTATTTCTCAGCCCCCCAATGGCGCCTTCTTTCTCTCTGTTTTTTTTATAAGCCTGACCTTTCAACCCCGGACTTATGATGCTCTATTGATCTGGTACAAACACACACACACATACACACACCCTGCCCAACTGAGGCAATTTGGATAAAACCCTTATAACCCAATGACCTCTCTGAAATGTATTCTCCACACTGTATAAAGTGACAGTGAGGGATTTTATTTATTTATGACAATAATATCATCAGTTGGTCACTTTTAGATAGAGTCAGCTCATAGTTCAGGATGATTCACAGTAAAGGGTCCATGTTGTCCCATGCAAGAATTTGAATAAATAAAATGTGCAAACACTGTGATGATTTGGAACAATTTCTTAGTGTCTTGTTATGTTTTTATTATAGGCTTTGGTGCAAAATGGAAAAAAACAGAATCTCTTATGATGAGTACAGAATGAAAGATAACACAACGAACAAACCTCTAAATCTTGGGGGATGAGATCTGGAAAACAAAGTCATAAACCAAGCTTAGGCTGGCAACTAACATATTTTATTACCTACAGGTCTTCATCAGAATAAAAAAATAAAAGTTGCTGTACCTTATTAAAAGCTATAATTATAACCTTTAAGAAAATGTTGGCTTTGTATGTTTCTGGAAACTATGGATATGTTTGATTTGTACATTTCATATGTAGTAGGCAGCAGAGTCACTATCAGGCCAAGTATGTTTACACATACAACCCAATCACCAGAAAAAAATGTTGGCTTTATAAGTTTCTGCAAACCATGGAAATGTTACATTTGCATGTTATTATATGGTGGATGCGTTGAAAATTTGTGTATCTTTACATTTAAACAACAATGTGATTAACATGTGGTTTAGGAACAAAAGCCGCTTGGTTATGGTTGGGAAAGGATCATGTTTTAACATAAAATACCTGGTTTTAGGTTTAAGGCAGGGTTAGGCAACCTGCAGCTCAGGAGCCACATGCAGCTCTTTAGTCCTCCAGTGGCTCCCTGTGACTTTAACAAAAAAAAAAAAAAAAAGGAAATAAATAAATTATTATTTTTTTAACATTTTATTTTTCATTTAACATTGTTGTAGCCCTAAAGCGATTCTTACGTTTTCCAATTGTATTAATGTGTAGCCTATACGCTGAATTAAAAAAAATGTTTTAAAATCTCATCCACTATGTGCATCATATGTCTATGTCCTAGCACCTTTTCCTAAAATTTGCCATATCTCTATAGCAATGACTAAGCCTCCTTAGTGAGGCTAGCTATTGATTCCAATCCGAAAACGAAAACGTCTAAAATTCGATGGAAAATGGAGGAAAATGGACAGATTTGTTTGCTTTCACTACTAATGCTGCAAAGTTTAAGTACCAAATAATCACAAATAGCCCACTGCAGAGTAGCTTCTTTGTTGTAAAACATATCAATGAATGCTCATTTAGACCTATTAGGAATGTTGATAGGCTAATTTAGATTAAATAGGCTGTGTTGCCATCATTATGATGCTCAAAATGTATTGTGGCTCAGACAGATTTTATAACATTATTTTGGCTGAAAAAGGCTTTTGATAGTAAAGGTTGCTGAGGTTTTATGTTGGAAAAACAGCTTCAAAAAGCACCCATTTTTGGTGCCTAAAAAGCCGCTGGAAACACAATGATAACTTGCTAAAAAAACAAATGAGTTTTGTTGTGTGTTGGTCTTGAACAGTGGTCTACAGCTTCACAGGCGTCTCGCCTAAGTGTCACGCCATCCACCATCCCCTCCGTGTCCTGATCACAAAGTTAATTTCTTTACTACTTTACTTTAGAAACAGAACGTATTCATGGTTTGCAGAAATGTAAAATGCCAGCATTTACTTCCGTCAACTGGGCTGGGAATTTCAATTGGTTCATGGCGTTCTATTAGCTCTCTGTGTACTTAGACACAGTTGCAAAAACAATGTAAATATCGGTCTTTTAAATGGCCCATTAGGCATTGAATGTGTTTTAAAATAAAGCCACTAGTGGCCTCTTGGTAGATGCATAGATCGGATTTATCTCATTTTTTAGCTTTGTAATGAAAGTCATCACATTTTGACTCCCAAAATGATGCTAGACACTAAAGACTCTTTCTTTGTAGCTAACTAAGGGACCACATGCTTCACAGTGTGTTGATGGTTTAATTCAATAGACAGAATGAGAAGTCCCATCCCCCTCTTTTCCTTATGTCTCCTTATCTGCTTCACAGCAAACTGCACTTCTGACCTTTATTGATGAGTGCTTTCCGCACATCCCTACAGGACACACACACACACACACACACACCATTTTTACATAATAACATCTAAAGTGCATATGGTGAATACTATTTCAGTTTAGTATTAAGATCTGTGGAGTTGTAGCTGACCGAACACAGTCATCATTAAATGGATTAAATTTGGAAAACATGCAGGTGATAACACACATAATAGCAAATAGCAGCATGAATGTAAGTGTGGACACATGCACGCACAGCACACATCTTATATCAGGGCTCATCTGTCACGCACAAGGTCAAGCTGCCGACACAGGGTCACTTTATCACTGTGTGTGTGTTCCTTTGTCAGTGGGAAAGGAGCTTAAATCAAAAACAGACTGGCAAATCCATATTACTGCTAAATATCTACACATGCAGGTGTTTAGTACATTTACAGCATTTGGTCAAACTACCGTGATCTCTAGTTGAATAAATTCTTATTAGTGTTGTATTACATCATCTTCACATGCACCTAAAATAAGTAACGTTACACACTTCACTGTCAGGTGAGAGTTGTCCTTTATCAGGCTGTTGTTGTCAGTCAGCACACAGCTCACTTGACAGAAGAAAATGTTGGCATTGTACATTGTTGTAAACCATTGATTGTTGATTGTTTTTTTTACCAAGACATCGCTATGTTTCAACCCGGGGTAGTCCTAAGAAAACTAAACATATCCACTACAGAATAATGTACAAATGTAATCTATCAGTAGTTTGCAGAAATGTACAACGACAACATTTATTTTACAGATTGTCTTGCAGCACTTTATTTCAGATTGTCAATTAAAAAGCCAGTCTGATCATATCCAGCATGCATTATGAAATGACTGCACCAACATAAACTAGATTTATACCTTAAACATGTATTTACCAAATTGTACAAAATGATGGAAGATGGAAAAAGGTGTTTTCTGACATTCACTTAATCAATTTATTATAACCCAGTCCACCTCCGTGCTTTCCTTATGCACTTCAGAAACCAAAACTCATGTGAATCACATACAGAATCTGGCTGCCGAGGAAGAGTGAGTCATGGCCCCACTTACTGAGATGAAATAAAATGAAAGTCAGAAGGAAATACAAACTGCCTCCTTGCCAGCAGTAAGCAGCAATCCACTCAGACAAAGCTGAGCTCATCAACAGTAGATCTTAAGTCTCTCTCGTGTCTTTTATTTTGTGAGAGACTTCATGAGTTGGCTGGATGAGAAAAATGAATGTAAAAATGTAAAAATAGACTTCTCTGTTTTTATCACAGTGCCCACTACAACAGGGCATGTGTGAAAAATCCTTTTACAATTATAAAAAAACCCAACCCACATCAGTAGTAAAATAATCTTCATATAGCCCTGTGCTGACTTTAAACATGTGCTGGCCTCCCAAATACAGCCAAGTATGTACTGTAAAGCTTGAAAGGCAATTGGTCACTTATGTTACTCCTCAGTTATTTGCAATTGAAATGTACAGCATGACACTGTGTTAAAGTTTTTGATTTACAGTCTAAAGCATAATTTGTGTGTTGTCTTTCTCCTCCGTACTGCTCACCTTTTGCTGATATGGGAACTCCTTACAGGTGAGTCCTCAGTCCTCTGTTTTATTCTATAGATCACAGTTCTCTCTCTAATGTTTAGAACAACTAATTTAGATATTTTATTACATAAACTCTTCACAACATAACTGTAATCTTTAATAGTGGTTCTCAACTGGTCCGCCCTCCAGGGTTCAAATTTCCCCTAAAACAACAGGTCACAGTCCACAAAAGCAGGCCAATGGACCCATTCATTTTATTTCAGTCCAATCATGCTGACCATTGTGCTATACCTCTTCAATTTGATTCCACAAAGTGAAACTAAAACAGATTAATCAAACTACCAAAACAATACTTTTTTTAATTTGATTTTTTTTAGTTATGTTTCCTGGTTGTCTGTATGTTTGTACATTCCATTCTTGTGAATGTGGTACCTCAAGAACGCCTTGAAAGAAATTCTTCAAATTTAGCACAAACATATACATATACACATATCATTTGATTCAATAATGATCTAATTAGATTTTGGTGATTAGAGATCAAAGGTCATGGTGACCTTATCTGTCTCATTCTTGTGAATGTGATATCTCAAGAATGCCTTTAAGGAATTTGGCACAAACACTCAGTGATGAAGTGATTCGATTTTAGTGGTCAAGGGTCAGAGGTCAAGGTCAGCGTGTCCTTGCATCCATCTCATTCTCGTGAATTCAAGAATCTCAAGAACAGCTTGGGGGAATTTCTTCAAATTTGGCACAAACACATACTTGGATTCAATGATAAACTGATTAGATGTTGGTGGTCATAGGTCAAAGGTCAAGGTCTATGTCATCTCATCTTTCTCATTCTTGTGAATGCAATATCTCAAGAATACTGTAAGGGAATTTCTTCAAATTTGGCACAAATATCCCCTTAGACTAAAGAATAAACTGATCAAAGGTCAGAGGTCAGAGGTCAAGGTCACAGTGACCTCACAAAATGTGAAATTGGCCATAACTCAAGAATTTAAATATGACAAAACTTCACACAAATATCTTAATTGGATGAAATGATGATTGTATATCTAAATGGTCAAAGGTCAGCTTCACAGTGACATCTTTATATTCTTCATTAAGCACCTTTTCTGGCCATTACTCAGTGTCATATGTCAGGAACAGAAGGTGACACATTTGGTCAGACACTAAGTTGGTAACACTAATCTCAGGTGTTCACCTTGAATCTGAGCTGACTGTATAGATCTTCTGTGTGTGAAACATCCATGTTTTCACAGACATTGATGTAAACTATAACTAAAACTTATCTGGTGCACAGAGGCATACAGCCATGGGGCAGTAATTTTAGTTGTATATATATCATATCACAAGAGAAGGTCTGATTAAAGGAACAGGGCAATACAGCTGCAGTGAGGTAAATAATAAAGAAAGGAAACCCCAGGCCAGCACTTTACTGCAAAATACTTTTTTTTCCATTTTGTGTTCAGAGTAAGTAAAACAAAGTTTATTATGTTCTATGTTACGTTCTGTGGTGTTCACCTGTATTGTGAAAGTTTACAGGTAGTAGCGTCACTACCCTCCAGGAAGACAGAAGTCGTATTTCAAAACAGAAGCACTGCTCTTGAAAATTCAAAGCATTTTAAAGAAGAAATGTTCTTTAACAAAGTTGAACCACCTAATGCACTGCATCAGTTGGGAACCACTGAGCTGAACATAACATGATACTATAAATGTTTATATGTCTCTAATATGATTAACAATCACATTACAATTTTTCCATGCTTCTTTTTGTCTCTCTTTGGCTTTACACTGGACTAACAGCAAAGATCCTGCAAGACCGTAAGTGTTTCTTTTTAACATGTCACTGCCAATGTTTCTGTCCCACCTACTCATTTTATAGCTGTTAGCTTGCAGCTTGCAATGCTGCAGTAGCACTTGCTAATTTGACTGTTAAAAGACCGAACGTTACACACTCAGCAACTGCTGTTTACAGGTTCTTTCTATGCTTGCTCCATGCAGGTGAAACACATTGATACAGTAGATTTCAGAAAACATTCTGCTGATGACCAGAATGACACTGTGGGACACACATCTGCCGACCAGTTAGATTTAGAAAACACACACTGCGCAATCTGTGATTTTTGAAAAAAAAAATTGGTATAATGAAACAGATCAGTGGTTGTAAGAAACAGTATGTGCGTATAAATTACGCTGAGGAATAGCAGCATCACATAGCAATACAGCGCTCATAATTCAGAGAGTTTGTAGAATGTGAGTCTTGGAGCATGTGGAATAAGCTGATACGTTAAGGAGTAATTTCCATAGCAATTATCTCTCATAGCCTGGCTTTTATCACGAGCAAGCATACTATGAAAATACTCTTATGGTTGCCATAGCAACATGAGGGATATGTATAATACAGTCCTTTCTCAATTGTGGATGAGATTAGCTGGAATAGCTTCAATTACAGAGTGAAACTGTTCTCTCGTCTCCATCCTCTGTGTTCGACAGGAATTCATTCTCAGTGCAGTCACAGAGCTTTCTTTTACAGCATCAAGCTCCTCCTTTAATCTAGCAGGCGGCTGGCCCTCTGAAGTGCTTGTTATCTTGTATTGTGTGTACAGTATGTGTGAGTGTGTGTACTTGTGTACAGTATTAGATGCACAGCCCCTGCAGGGCTCAGTGAGCTGGAAATGCAAAAGGGCAGAGAAATGTTGGCTGCATGTTGTGTCTGTGCTGCTGAGGGGTTTGATGAGCCATTAAATATGTATAATAGACTGAACACAGCTGGGGAGGTGGAAACTATGATCTATTTATTTCTTTTATCAGAATATAGAGCAAGTTTGAACTGATGTTTTAAAAATGAATAAAGAGAAAAGGAAAAAAGATGAATCACTGGATATGTAAATGGGAAAAATGAAAAAGTGCATGCCGTTCTCATAAATGTTTTTCTATGAAAAGTAATGCATCAAAATTTGTACATATCGCACAAAATAATCAGCTAGTAATTCATGCATAAGCCATGTATGTTGGAAGGTTGAAATCATGTGTCCAATTTGCTGATGGGACTAATGAAGGAAGTGATCTCAACTGGTCCACTAAGGATGTTGGTTGGGATGGTGGATGGGTCACAGAGCACAAGACCTTTCCCCAGGAGACTAGTGTCTGGAACTGTGCGAACTCCTGTAACCTTCTATCTGTGTCTCCCCTCCTCCCACAGTAAAGCAGCCCCCAACTATAGTGAAACAGTCAGTGAAGGACTACATTGTCGACCCCAGAGATAACATCATCATCGAGTGTGAGGCCAAGGGCAACCCAGTGCCAACGTAAGCAGTACACACATGCACACACACACACACACACACACACACACACACACACACACACACACACACACACACACACACACACACACACACAGGCACACACACACACACACGCACTGCCATCACAATATATTCACTTATCTGTCCTCTGGTCATTACATTGCACAAGCAGATGATATGTCTAAGGAGGCTATATGGCAAATTTTTATCATTATCTTTTTATTCCTATTTTAGAGTAATCATATCACTTAGGCTACTAGCAAAGCTGCAGAATCTGATCGTAAAATTTGCATTTTATTTCATATTTTACATGGAGGGTTTTGCCATCACCCTATTACAGTGGATGAAGTTTATTTTGGGTGACTATTGATATCAAAACTAATATTTAAAATATTAAACAGGAACAGCTCTCTTCCAAAACATTGTCCCCATAATTGCTCCTAATAAGTAAACCTAGGTAGTAATTATAATAAATATATTTTTGTAAAGTATTAATATGTCATAAAGATGCCATAGTATATCATGAGAATATGTCATAAAAAAGTCATAGTGTGTGCATTTTCCCTCTGCTGCCCTCAATCATGTGTTGGCTCCAAGCGTCAACCTCCAAGGCTAAAAAATGAAGCCAGTGCAGAAGTGCTAAAAACTGCAATTCCTCTAATGGCCACTAAAGGCTGGTTCCAAAACAGTCAGACCCCATAGAGACTGATGTTACAATGCCCAACTTTACAGCAGGAATAAACATATTTACAGCCTTGTACAAAAAACGGTTTTGGTCTCTATAGTTATTTTCAGCATTCGCTGCACTCTGGTAGTCAGATCCAACCCTCGCTCCTCCACAGCTCCACCCTCTCATCCATATATGGTCACTTGTAGCTCCAAAAAAACAAGATGGCAATGGCTGAAAAGCAGAACATAAGGCTTCAAAACGGCAGTCCACAAACCAATAGGTGAAGTCAAGGTAGCAACCTTTATTATATATACGGTCAGAAACCCTGATCTAAGATTTTTTTTGCAAAAGTTCCAAAATGGTCAGTTTAGCTGTAAAGTTTCAAACAATTTCCCCTGCGGGGAATTCCCCCCACAACCCCCTGGACGGTTACAGTTGGTGTAGGTGATCACGGCTCTGCAGCAAATAGTTCTCCTAGTGTGAAATCAGTGGGGCACGGCTTTGATGGAAATTAAATTAGGATAGAGCAGCTGAAGGTAACTGATGTAGGATGGCATGTCGCTTCATAAGAAAGTTTGAAAAACCTTGCAGGTAACTCAGCTGAAAAACTCAGTGTGATTAGTGTCGACTTGACAAACTGACAGGCTGCAGACTGTGTGCACCCATCAGACACAGCTGCAGAGTAATCAGGAAAATGTAGCACACCTGAGGACAGATCAGTCCAGGAAAGATACATGTGATGCTGATTCCTCCTCTTCCTCTCCTTCCCACCGCCTATCTATTCATTCCATTCACTCAGGCTTACTGGTTCTTTCTGTCCTCTTTCTCCATTCTCTCCTTTGCTGCTGTTTGTCACCCTAGTCTGTCTGTCCTTGGTGTCTCCTTGCCCTCCTGTCTCCCTCTCTCTCTCTATCCATCCCTGTCTCTCTCTGCCAGTGACAGATATGCAGAGTGACAGTGCCACTCAGATGTGCTCTTCTGCCACTCTGGCCCACTCTGTCTATCTGTCTGTCTGTCTGTCTCTCTCTCTCTCACACACATACACACACACACACACACACAGTTATACACTTTCACCTTAGCGAAATCTTTCTTTTTCAGTGACCCTCTTCTCCTTCAGCTGAATGGTGTCTTACCCTAAAGCTCTTTTCATGCCCTCTAAAAACCCTATAAACTCAGTGTGACACCTGTCTGCCTGCTCTCTACAGCATTAATCTGACAAGTAGTCTGTTGTGCTTTTTGCTCTCTCTCTTTCTGTCTCTGCGACCCCCCCCCCCGCTGTCCTTCTGTGACCTCCACTCCACTCACTATGTCAGGCTGTCTGCTCCTGCTGCTGTAAACCAAACAACTCTCCCCTTTGTTCCATAATTTCTTTTGTGGTTTTCTGGATAACAATGTGCCTATAAAAATCTGTACATCCTGTGCTTTGTTTTCTCTCTACTCTCCTCCCTTTAGACTAATCTGTGTTGCAGGCAAAAGTAAACAAACCATGGTTAACTGGAAGTTAAAATGTAAAGACTGGGGAGTGTACAGTTGGGGAGCCTGATGAATTAATGACATGAATAAACGTCATACTTACCTGCTAATATTTTGCATCACAACTATTTATACTGACCCACAGCAGCGTCTGGCAGTGTGCCCTCTGGTCAAGCCGACTCACTTCCTGTTGACTGCTCTGCTGGGATAAAATGACGTCATCACAGAGCTGTTCTTGACATTTATTGGACTGAATGGAACAAATCCTAATTATAGAAGAGTAATTTCATCATGGTTTGACAAGATTCTTCTACTTCTTAAGCTAAATAAACTCTTTAAAAACCCTCTTGGTGTGCAGGAAAATGCATCGTCACAAAGCTGAAAACAGGCTGTTTCTCTGACACCATTAAAGATGACTTTTTAGAGATATGTGGTTCATACAGACAGCCACACTACAAACAGATGATGATGTTTTTGACCATGAGGCATTGCTGTAGATTAAACTACTCAACAGTATATAAATGAGTTAAAATGAGCACAATCTGAAAAATCTACAGCAGTAAAATGACACATGCACATTAATGCAGCAGGAATATTAATCCATAAACATCAGATAGAATAGGAAAACACTGACAGGGAACCTTTTACTGCACAGTGAATACTTCTACTTTTTATACTTGTAGGACATTTGCTAAATATACTTAGATTATTGTACTTTAGGCTTTGAATGCAGGATTTTACTTTGAGTACACTCAAAAAGGTGCAACCTGAAGGGTTCTTCAGCTTGTCCCCATAGGAGTGCCCTTTTTGATTTCTGTTAAACATTTTATAAAGGTTCCTCCTGAAACCCTTTGAAAGGGTTCTACCTTGGACCTAACAAAAAACGGTATACATAGGACCATCTGTGTCCTTGTAAGCTGATGATTAGCTGATGAAGCAGTTGATCCTAATTAGCAATTCAAACATTAAAAAAATGTTTTGAAGTGGAGGTGCTTCTGCAGAGTGAACGCCATACGAGCTGTCATATTTAGTAGCGTCAGGAGAGGATGTAAAATAACAGAAAATACACATTTGTCAACCTCCTGACCTGTAACTGCAAACTTTATGCATCACAACTGTCAGGACAAAGAACAGAGACAAGCACCGTGGCGCTGTTTAAGCTGTGTGTACGTGTTTAGAGGGAGATAGAAAGAGAGAGAGAAGGTGAAAGCAGGTCTCACACAAGGTTTCTGTAAGTTAGCCTATTAATATAATTACTTACTCAGAATGCTGCTTTACCACTTTTTGTTCTGTCCGCTCAATCCACCAGTGATATTTTGTGGTTTGATGAATCACTAATTATTAGATGGCTTGGTTCCCATTAACATAACTGAATAAAACATACTGAGGAGATAAAAGGCTGTTGTTTTTTGTAAAATAATCAAAATAATTATTGAAAATATTATAAATTCCAAAAAAATGATGAAATCTAAATCCTATATTTTACAACCGTAGAACTGAAGAAAATGCAATAAACTGTTATTCTGCATGTCAGCACCAATTGTGTGTAAGTGTGCTCATAAGTGTTTGTAGATTTTGTTCTTACATAAGAACAAATCCCAAATAAGAAAACATTGGTGGAATCTTTGTGGAAACTGCATAAGTGTGTTTTAAGAAGAAATGTCTTCCTAAGAATGGTTGATTAATGGAGCTTGTTGAATTTGGTCCCATGACATCACAACCTAAATTCAACCAAATATCAACACTGAAAGACACTGGTGGATAGGTAACAATTTCATGTTTAGATAGTTATTAAAAGGTGTTTTTAATCTGATTGCAAGCAAGACATGATGGATTACAGGTTTGCTAATTTGCTTCCTTATAAACCAGCAAAATTACCAGCTAGTGCTACAGAGTACTTTCACATCTGGCACAGACATGGAAGGTAATGGTGTTTTTTTTTTATTCTCCCAAAGCCAGTTGGAGGAAGGGGTGACTGTAGACAGGGATCAATAGAGAGCATAAATCAGCTGGATTAGTCTACATCCCTGTTGTATCTCTCTCATCATTCTCATTCACAGATCAGATTTTTTCCCTCTTGCTTTTTTCTTTTGTTCTCCACACACATATATACACAGACAAAGACACAGACACACACGCATGCACACACACACACACACACACACACACACACACACACACACACACACACACACACACACAAAAGTACAGTTAAAAACTTGCTGTGATGTACACCAAATCACATACATACACTTCACATGCATCGACATATATTTACATAATCCATACTCAGATTTAGGTTTACACACACATGCACATGCACACACACACACACACACACACACACACACACACACACACACACACACATACACACACACACACACACAGAGTCTCCAGTGGTTACATCACTGTGGGGTATGACCAGCTCAGGACAGTGGTACATTGTTTATTTGGAGACCAATTGGCTTTACGTAAGACACACAAACACACACACTTGCGTACTCACACAGATTCTCATGTACATACACACATTTACACAACCTCACAATAAGGCACTCACGGCCACTCTCCCATGCACACATACTGGCTCTCCCCTTCCCAGGACAGGCATTGTGCTCCAATAATGCACTCAGTTGACTATTCATGCTCATGAAACATTCAGCGCAAGGGATCGTTCACTTATTCACTCACAGTCAGTCTCTCACTACGCAACACATGCCACAATGCACACACACACACACACACACACACACACACACACACACACACACACACACACACACACACACACAGAGAGCTCTGGTCCCCAGAGCTTCAATAGTGGCCCATTGTTCGTGCTCAGTGCTGTGCTGCACCTCAAACAGGCCCAAGCTTAACTGTATCTCTCCTAAAAATGACAGGAAGCATCTTTTGCAAATCCCCACTCATCACTAAAAATAGCGATGGGTTATGTAAGCATATTGAGTGTTCTTCACTAATCAGGGAGCCCTCTGGAAACACCACATGGAGCAGGATTAAGCTACATCACTATTACAAGCACATGGAGAGTGTGTGGTGTGGTGGATTTTTGTGCAGCTGTCATGTGGCAGTTGAGTAATGTAAGATGGCAACCACATGACAGGCGAAGGACTTTCACATTTTCCGGTTGTTGAAACAATTAAAAGTCCATGTTAACATGGTGATAGCCCAGTGGCCATGCCTCATGCCTAGATAACTTTTTAAATCTTTCCCCTGCCTATTTTTCTTTTCCTCTTGGCCAAGTGTGCTGGTGTGTTTTTTCATGTATAAGTCTTTTCTTATAGAACCACATGTACCTTGTATTACTGGTTAATTTCAGTACAACAACAGAGTCCTATCACATCATATCACTCTGCTCTTGTGGTGAAACAAAACAAATCTTAATCTGTAACAAAAAGGTGTATCTCTGAGAGAGTCCTTTTAATGTTGTCAGACACTTGAGACACAGACTTGATACACTGAGTCTGTCAGTGGCAAAAACAAGCACTTATAGTGGACATAAAGTGATGCTGGGAACATGTAACCTTGAGAGATTACATTCCAATCTGTTTCACAGCTGCTGGCTGCAGCAGTCTTTCAGAAACTGTTGTTCCCTTCAGTTACTCAGACACAATAACATGAGAAAATAGGGTCTAGGTTGGAAAAAACAAAGTTACCCTTTAACTGTGATTAAAAAAGTGGTGACATGGAAGTGATAGGAAATACTTAGTGATTAAACTGTAGAGGGAAGCTCAGAGCAGGGGTGAGTATAACCGTTTCTCCAAACGTAACCCTTTGTTTTGGATATTTTATGTGTTAAGTTTGAGGATTGGTTGTAATGCAATCGAAGGTATGGCTAGTTTCCACTCTGTCAACTTTTAAGGTCTGTCTCTTATAAATGTCCTGTGATAAAAAGACGATTAAAGTTTGTTGTTAGCGGAATGGTTGTTTTAACCTCATCATGAGCATCACATAAAGGGACATCAGCAGAGTGAAGCTCATTTTCCAGGGGTCAACAATGGTAAAATGCTAATCCTTTGATTGGTTCTGTTCTGGCTCAGGTTCTCATGGCGAAGGAATGGGAAGTTTTTCAACATCGGAAAAGATCCCAGGGTGACGATGCGTAAACGCTCTGGAACTCTGGAGATTGGTTTTCGTAGCGGAGGACGACCAGAGGACTATGAGGGAGAGTACCAGTGTTTTGCCACCAACGACTTTGGAGTGGCTCTGTCCAATAAAATCCTGCTCCGGGTCTCCAGTAAGAATACACCAGAACAGACACATTATGACACAATTTTTGGACATAATTCATACAGTGGAATATCAAAGGCTCCAAAGAAATCTATTTCAATTAAAGCATTGTAGTATCTTATATCAGGATGATGAAACTAAATAGCAAAGTTCTCATGAATGCCCATTGCATTTTGACTGTGCTTGCTTTAAAATATCTTCTGACCTCAATTGCAGACACTGGAAATGCCCTATAACACAGCAAAGAACAGTAACAGTTCAGTGGGAGACGTTGTCTGAGGGACAAAATCTTATTATCCCTGCCTGACCTTTGTTTGACTGGAATTCTTGTCGTATATAATTTCTTACATCTCCATCTCTCTTTCCCCCTTCCCCTTCCCTCCCCCTTCTACTTCTATCCCTCGTCCTCATCCTTCAGAGGCTCCTCTGTGGCCTAAAGAAGTGCTGGAGCCAGTGGTGGTGAATGAAGGCTCCCCGCTGGTTCTAACCTGCAACCCCCCACCGGGCCTGCCTCCTCCATTCACATTTTGGATGAACAGCGGTGAGAGACAATTACACACAAATATACAAACACAAGTACACTTTGTACATTTCTCTTTTTTCGATATGTAGTATGTATTATCTGAATGACTTGATGGTTTTCTTAATGCAACTACTGTATTAATCAGTAAAAATGACACTTTCACCCATTATTGGGTGCAGTTTCATTATCATAAAGTAGAAAGTGACATGTGGGTTACCCCAGCAGCGGGTGACAGATGTTTGTTTACTGGCTTTTACACCACAGGGGGAGTAGAGGTGAATCATGACTCCTCCATATTCCATATTCCTCAAATGCAATTTTAAAATAGAATTTTGTATCTGAAAGGACCAGTTCATCCCAAATAAAAATATGTTTTTTCATCTTACCTGTAGTGCTATTTTTCAGTCTAGATTGTTTTGGTGAGAGTTGCAGAGTGTTGGAGATATCAGCCATAGAGATGTCTGCCTTCTCTCCAATATAATGGAACTAGATGGAACACGCCTTGTGGTGCTCAAAGTGCTAAAAACAAACAAACAAAAAAAAACAAAAAACAGCAATGTCTCATTCCAGAAATCATGACCTGCTTACTCAAAATAATCCACAGACCTTGTTGTGAGCAGTTTCATGTAGGAGCTATTTTCTTTCTACTGAACTACACCCGCCAATCCAAAGTGATCTTACTCTGAAGTTGTTGAATATTGGTATTTGGGCAGTGACTTCCGGTGTCAAACACCAACGAAAAAAGCCGTCCTTTCGCGTCGGCATGATACACAGCCAGTTGCCATTATTGTTTAATGGTGCCTGGCTGTGTCAGGGGGAAATGCGGTGGGACAACAATGAAAGTTAAGGGAGCAGAAGTGTGACTATGTTGGTCAGGAGAGGTAGTGGATGGGTCCAACAATCATCGACTTTCACCTGGGAGACCAGTGTTTGTCATGTGCGTGTATTGGCTAAATGTAACCATGTGCATTTGTTGCTGAAGGAAAAAAAATGTCAATGTTGTCAGTGTTGTACCAAGGTAGTGGGTTTATTTTGAAAGAGACTGTATACAAACTGTACATTTCCTGTAAAAACAGAAATGCATGGTGAAAACAGACAGTGCATGCAACAGGCTGAAGTTGACACAGTGTCCCAGAACGTAGACCAACCAAGGGACCCCAGGTACCTTGCACGTCATATCTCCACGTAGAAAGTCCGAGACCAAACGCTGATTTGTGATGAGGTCATAGTGAGAATGTGTTGGCCAACCATATCACAGAAGGAAGCATGCATCTTCCTGCATCTTACAGCTAGCTCATCTAGCACTACTCAGCTAGCTAATGTTACTGCCCAGCTGAGGAGGATGCCATTAAGATTCATATCTCACACTGTCCTCACACTGTCACAAATACGAGCCTCTCATCCATAAGTTGATGCAGGCTTCCTTCTGCATGGTGATTTGGTTGTTTGGGTGTAGTTCAGTAGAAATAAAATAGTTCCTACATGAAACTGCTCACAACAAGGTCTGTGGATTATCCTGAGTAACTGGGTCATGATTTCTGGAGACAGATATTGCTGTTGAGTTTTTCAAATGTATTTCTTCAATGCTATGAGAACCTTAAGCTGAATTCATCTAATTCTATTATATTGGAGAGAAGGCAGAATTCTCTACGGCTGATATCTCCAAAACTCAGCAAATATGTATTTTTGATTTTGGAGTGAACTGTCTGTTTAAAACTTAGCACCTGATTAGCTTGGGCACCATCTGCATCATTCTTGTGTTTACTGTCAGTGTTTTTTTTTAAAGAGCTTCTTGGTAAAGTCAATCAGCATCCCCAAAGAGGAGCAATCTAGATGCTGAGAAGTGCATTTTATTTGTTTTTAGTCCCTTTACACTGTGATAGGCTAGAGGTCTATCAGGTCATCTAGAGGCAGGCTTTATTCCCCTCCTTTCATAGCAGTTTGTCTCAGGTGACCTCTGAGTGTTTAATTTAGTCTTTTATCCCTCATGCTGTTGTCTCTCGCAGTTTCTCTCTTTCAGCAGTTGGAGGAAGACTTCATAGTCTCAGGCCACTCTAGCATCTTATCATCACCTCTCTCCTTTGCACTGTATTGTCCTTCTCCCTAGTGGGTTACACTGCAGTACTGCTGACCCAGTGTGTGAGTGTGTGCGTGTGTGTGTGTGTGTGTGTGTAAGTGAGTAGACCCCATGTCCAGCCAGAAGCCGTTTTACAGCCATAGACACTGTAAAAAGTACCTTTAACAACAGGAGCATTGTCTGAACAACTTGAAAATACTATTTATTACCTGAAATTGATTTAGGAAGAATTTACATAGAGATTACCTTCCCAGTTAAAATGACACAGACACTAACATATACACCCAGATACACCACAGTACATCAATGGGTCATGTAGCCCAGACACTGTAACACGCCTGATTAGGACTGCTGGCCTGCCTGCTGATTGGTCCTGGGGCATTGTCTTGACGAGCATACGGCTCACGTCAGCTGGCGCAGTTACAGAGAGCGGCTGATGGTCTGTCTGGACGTCTGTGTGGGTGTGCTGCAAGTTAACACTTGCCTGTAGCGACTGTAGGATGACACATCGCCTGGGTCAGCAGAGCTAACTTGACAGGACGTTGAACTGAATTGTAAGTGAATATATACACATCCAACAATCTACAAGATGGTGGTAGGCCTTGAAGGGCTCTTTGCTTCTACACTATTACTATTACTACATGATAGGTCATATTTCTAGCCTTTGATACAAGATGTGAGAGATCAGTTTGTGATGATAGCTTTGATTTCTTGACAGATAAACTTCTGCTCTGTTTCAGAGAAGAACGCTATCACTGCAGAGGAACTGTGGTTTGGATCATAGATAGATAATCTATAGATACTCACTTCCGTGAAGTTGTGGGACTTGCAAAAGACAGAATTTTAAAGAAGGACTGGTCAAAATCAAAGCAATAGAGGCAGCAATATCCAGGTTTGTAGTCCATAGAATGGATCAATCTCAAAACATACTGGATGCTGCATTTCCATAATGCAACTGATTTTTTCACTGCCTGCCTGGTCAAAGCCCACCTCTATCAAACTCCATGAACCTGATGTGAAATTTGTAGTACAACCCATAGATGTATGAGGAGACCTGGATATAGTATTGGAGGTGGGACCCCATTAGCAAAATGGTTAATGTTAACATGCACAGATTACTCTATGGGTGTGTTACCACCATGACCTTGGAGCACCCTGCTAGTGGTAAGTTCTCAGGTGTTGAGTGCTGCAAACATTGAACTCGCAACCAAAACTTTTTAACTTGCAAGCAAAATGATCATACGTTTTCCATACTGTACAAATTAAATTGCTGATGTGAATTCATTACTCCTCTATCTCCCCTTCCATCCTGCCCTCCCCCTTCTCCGTCCTGCCCTCTCTCCGCCCCCTGTGTCTTTCAGCTATGACTCCGATTCCTCAGGATAAGAGAGTGTCCATGGGTCTGAACGGAGACCTCTACTTCTCAAACGTTTTGGCCAAAGATGCTCACACTGACTACAGCTGCAATGCTCGCTTCCTTTTCACACACACCATCCAGCAGAAGAACCCCTTCACACTCAAAGTTCTGACCAGTGAGTAGACAACACACACACACACACTCTCTCTCTCTCTCTCTCTCTCTCTCTCTCTCTCTCTCAGCATCTGCTGTGGGTGTTTCGATCATATGCCAATCCAACCCTAATGGAGTATGACATATCTCCATCTAGAGGTGATGTCATGACATAACATAACATATTTTCATCATAACCTTTATTGATATTTTCTCAGGTCGTTGCAGAATATAGAAGACAATAAGATGTTGGATTATCATGATATAACATGAAATCTTTTCCCTCAGATTTGTTCAATGCTCAACACAACTGATTGTCATCAGATCCTGTAAGTGTGTTTGTGTGTGGACTCATGAGCCACTGTGTGTGCCTGTGTTTTCAGAGGAGCCATATAATGACACATCTTACAATGCCACTGACCCCTTTGGTGGTGAGTCACTTCCTATCAGGACAGATCCGCTTCCTGTCCACCTTCTTAGTCGTGTCCTACAGTAACATGGCTGGCACACTAACCTGCTAGCTCAATAAAGTCATCCACTGACCTCAGACACAAATTTAACCTCCTAACTGCTCTCTACGTGTGTACTGTAGAATTCATTGTGTGGCCTTGTGTGGAAAAGTAAGTGTTTCAGACTGGATCAAAATCTACATGTATTCAGTCTGCTGGAGTTCTATTCTTGTCTGGGTCGTAACCAAACTTTGATCATTCTAAAAAATAATTTTTAAAGTATTTCCCTCAATACGTCTAACAAAGATCATACAACCTAGACAAGAAAAGACACTGCCACATGAGATTTAATGAGCAACATTATTAGAATGTGCTTGAACTGTTGCTTCTTACATACTAATTAAGTGCCGTCGGAGCGAGGGAGGTTTGTCAAATCAAAATTGACATCATACGTCTGCTTTTAGAGCTGCCACTGCTTCTTAAGATACTGTTTTTCAGTGTAAGTTTCCTCATCTAAACATTGCCCAAAGTTTAATGGGACCTTGCAACAGTCGATTATTTTCCCAGATTTAAATCTCAAAAACAAGTGAGGTCTAGCCTGACCTCAAAATGCATGGTTTACACTGTTTTATGGTACAAGACTCAGAAATTTTATTGACATTGTGCAAGCATAGTGAAATTGCACTTGCATCATCCTCAAGTGGTGCATTGTGTTAAAGACTTAACACATTTTTTTTTTTTTTATACAAAGATCACAATATGGCATGTAAGAGATAATAAATACTCTGATAAAAAGTACAGAATCTAAGCAATTTAAGTACAAAAACAACTATGTTTTTGATAAAGACTGCTGTGTCTTTGTGTCTATGCACATTATGTTTAAATCTGACCGTTCCTTGCCCACAAGTGCTTCCTAGAGCAGAAGTTTTTGTCTTTCCTTAACATTAGAATAAACTGTGTAAAACCCTTTTGACCATCTTGGCACACAACAGCTCTCCACTGAAACATAACTGACAACACCTGAAACAATTAAGTGCCAAATGTTGCAGCAGTATCCAATTTCTCCTATTCATTTTGTGTAGCGTCAGTCAGCTGTTTATTAAATATAGACTCAAATCAAATGACATCATATCTAATGTAGGCGAGGAGAATGAGTGACTGGACCAGATGTGATTTCCAATAAAAGGCGAACTCAAATCGCTCTGACCCTAATATGCACTCACACAGTACAAGTAAATATTCATCTCATTTAATCCATAATCTGTTTATTCCACCTTTCAATCAGTGTTAAATGATCACATGTAATGAATAAACATACAGTGATTATCTCGCAAATGACTCTTAATTCAAGTGTATTGCCCATACAGTATGCCATACACCTTCTCTGAATGAGCCCATAGCTGGAGGGAACAGATCAGCCAAAGTGGCAGCATATGTGCCATTGGGTGAACTTGGGGGGGGCAGTGAAGCCCAGGGGTAGACGGGATATGTCCCAAAGGGAGAAGATGCTCGCAGTGACAGACCAGGCTAGCGGCTCTGAGGCCCAGAGGGACTGAAGACGCAGACGATGCTCCAGTACAGAGGAGGATTAGGTCACATGATGAATATTCAGTCTGGATTCATGCTGTGGTCATTAATAGTCATATATGTATGGAAATAAGGTTTGCTGCCTCCTATTTCTGCTCTCACACACATTTCTGTGTGAGTGTGGGGGAGTGATGGGGATTCTAACAGCTGTCGAAATGCTCACACGCAACCACTCAAACACACACTCATACACACATGCTAGCTACTTTATCACTAATCTGTTATGAACGCACACAGAAGCAAAAAACACAACTCTGTCTTTTTTGTGGTTGGGAGGGGGTCTTAATAGCAGCAGTGCATCCTGGGAAGCCCTGCCAGCATCATCAGTAGGTTGTTTGCCATATTTGCCACATTTCCAGGGTGTTCGCTGCATTACTACAGCTCCCATTACGTTGTTTTGACTAATTTTCTTCTGTGTGTTTCCTCCTCTTGTCAGTCTTCGTCTCCTCCCAGTGTCACTAACAATAACAGATACGCCTCTGCTGACCACTGGTGAAGCTAACCGCTAACAGATGCTTTAATCCCATACAGATCTGCATCACAAAGGAGGCTAATGCTAATTTAATCCCATACACTTCACAGAAAGCTGTAGCTCTCTACTGACTGGATTTTATGTCCACAGTGTTAACAGCATTTGTTTTGGGATTGGATCAGACAGGAAATGTGCCATCTTGAACTCTAAGCAATCATCAAAGAGTAAGACAAATTAATCTGTATGATACCATCACTTAAAGAAGCTGCCTTTGGTTTAGTCAGTGGTGAAGTTGCAAACAATAATCAGTAAATTATCATCACCAATGTTGCATAAAATTGGATATAGTATAGGCGTTGCCCAACAGAAATTGCGTGTTTTTGACCACAAAAAGTGCCACTCAACACTTTCCTTCTTTTTTTGCGCAATAAAAGGAAAGTGTTGAGCGGCACTTTTTGTGGCTCAAAGTGCATCTTCTGCATTAACCACCTCCTTTACGTATTGCTCCTGAAGTCTTCTCAGTAGCAATACGTCTAAAATCTCCTCCTCTTTAATTTACTCACTGATTTTGTCAAATTCCTAAAACTAAGAATCATTGTATGTTTATTACCTTAGAAAGTGCTGTTCATATCTTACATATGGAGCAGGTCTTCTTCCATGGAGTCCACCATGTTGCTCTACAGTAGCCCACAACAGACAAATCAAACACTGGCTCTAGATAGGCTCATTTGTGTTTTGTGTCAGTAGGGCTGGGTATCGCTACCAAGTACCGTGTAGTTGAAGCATCTCCAGGCAAACGATATCTGCATTCCATGCCAGACCATCCCAACTCCTCACTGGATCAGAGTCAGAGCAGCTCAACTCCAGACAAACTGTTAGCGTTTGCCCAATAAGCACAAGCTATCACAGCAGCAGTGGCTAACATCCAACATAAGCTGTTAAGTGGTCCAAACAAAATCACTTTGACACCGAAATGGCTTAACCCTGATGTTAAACTAGTTGATAACCATGACATTAACTATGTGAAGCAAACAGTTAGCCCTGTCCCTGTTTGTGACCTTCGGTAGACTTTTTAAGCAGTTGATAAAAATGAACTCAGTCAAATCTGACACTACTATATCTGTTTAAAAATGTTTTCTTTTATGGCAAGCCCAAGTGTAGAGCATAAAAAACACAAGATAGGTAACTTAATATTTGACTTTCTTGGTTTGTCATGAGTTAAGTTTCTGTGAAAATAAGATAAAGGTGTTTAACTCTTTACTGCACATAAATCAGGGCAAGTAAGTTTCCACTCAACTACATGCCTGATTAAAATGCCACATGTGTTTGGGTGTTGTAGTGTGCAAACAAAGACAGCACTTAGCAGTTTGCTCACACACAGACTGCTTAGCTGAACTGACGGATTCATTTATGCTCAAATGTTTTAATCACAATTTGCGTTCAAAAGTTTGTTCCAACTAACTGAAACAATACTGATGCTAAACCACCCCTCAATTACTGCTTAAAAGCACCTGTACAATTAGCATAGGTTTCAAATAGGTTTGTATTATCTCCACTCCCAGTCATTGTACTGTGTGTGTGGATTATAAAAGGCCTTACAACATAAAAGCTAACCCCAAACAACACCAAGGCTCTATTCTAAAGGTTGTTTTGGCAACGTTACTGCTGCTCATTGCTTTAGCCAAGCCCTACAGGGAGGTTTAACATTAGGCTGAATAATGTTATCAACAACATGGTCTTAAATATACCTCAGTTTTCTGTTAAACTAATCTCATTACTTCAGAAAAACTGCATGTTTTATCAGCTGCTCTATTAAAGCTTTTAATGTCAATCTCAGCCATCTCTGTTCCCTTGGCAAACATAAAGCAAGATCAATGACCCTGTTGTTGTTTCTGCATCTCTTAATGTCTTCCTGTGAGAGAAGCCAGAGGGTGTTAAACCCGTTTACAGGCCGCTTTGGCCGCACAACAGACTGCAGGGAGAGCCAAAGCCTGGCGGAGATGGAACACAGCCACAAGGAAATGATCAGAGTAATAGTGTTAGATTTATGTGGCAGTGCCTACAAAAGACAATGCTCAGCTCCTTGTAGGAAGTGAGTCATGGTACAAAGATAAACTGTGGTGTGTTTTTGTGTGTGTGTGTGTGTATTAACCCCACCTTGCTCTTTCATCTGCAGGCCGTAAAGTAGCCGAGTCCACGCCGACCTTCCTCTCACCCTTAGGAACTGAGAGCTCCAAAATGGTGCTACGAGACGAACAACTGCTACTAGAGTGTATCGCCGCTGGACTGTGAGCACATACACGCGCACACACACACACACACACACACACACCCACACACACAAACACACACACCCCCACCCACACACACACACACACACACACACAGATAAGATGAAATTAATTGTAGTAAGCACTGTAAGGGCACTGCAAAAATAGACTACACATGTCATTTCAAAGGTCATTTTTGGTGTTTGGTGAAGCTTCTTTAGCTTCCTTAAACTTTTCAGGGGTTTAATGTGTTTCCCCTCTTTGTCCTCCCTCTACAGTCCGACGCCCACCATCAAGTGGTTTAAGAAGGGTGGGGACCTGCCAGGGCGCAAAGTGAAGTTTGAGAACTACAACAAGACCCTGAAGATTATCAACGTGTCAGAGGAGGATGCTGGGGAGTATTTATGCATGGCCAACAATCATTTAGGCAGCATACGCCACTCCATCTTTGTTGAGGTCAAAGGTGAGGAGGTCGCAGTGGTTATGTGTTTTTATATCAACTTGTGTCTGTGTTTGAGTCCGTCATGCTAACCTGACTCCCTGTGTTCCATAGCGGCACCTTATTGGTTGGACAAACCTACAAACCTGGTGCTCGCTCCGGACGAGAACGGGCGCCTGGTGTGTCGGGCTAATGGCAACCCCAAACCCAACATCCAGTGGCTGATCAATGGACAGCCTATTGAGAGTATATATCCTTTCTTTCTGTCTTCCATCCCTACTTCCTTCCTACTTCCTTCCCTTTTTTTATCCTTTGTTTCGTTCGTTCATTCTCTTTCTTCCTTTTCTCTTTTTCTTTCTTCCTTCCTTCCTTTCTTCCTTCCATTTTCTCTTTCTTTCATTCTTCCCTTCCTCTGTTCTTCCTGTCCTCCATCCTTCCTTCCTTCATTTTTTCTGTCTTTTTGCCCTCCTTCCTACTTCCTTACTTTCTTTCCTCTTTCCCTCCTTCCATTCTGCTTTCTTTCTTTCTTTCTTTCTTTCTTTCTTTTGTTTAGGTTATAGTTTTTTAATTATATAATATTGTGATTGTGGTTAGTTTTAATTTTTAATTAATCAATTTTTTAACATTACCACATTTGATTACAAACTAAAAGAAGACTGAAGGCTACAAATCACTCAGTATTTTTTTTTCAGAAAAATGGTTTTATGCTAGCATTATTGTTACAAAGCTCTGTGTGAGTGAGACTGGTGAGACTGACATATTTACACTAGGAGCTGCCCTGTATGATTACAGTCGTCTACATGGTAAATGGAGGTGCATTTGTATAGCACCTTTTTAGCCTTCCGACACTACATGTCACGTTCACCTATTCACACACTGGTGGCTGAGGCTACCATACAAGGTGCCACCTGCTCTTCAGTTAAACATTCACACACACTCACACACAGATGGCAGACTGTAGGAGCTGGGGATTGAACCACCAATATTCTGATTAGTAGAAGACCCCCTCTTTCTTCTGAGACACAGCCATGTAGCCTCTGAGCAATGGGGTGATTACTAAGTGAATAGGGGGTTGATTACACACAGTAAATTACAGTTGTTCAACAATATTATCCAATCAGCCCTCGTTGTATACAGTTACTCCCTTGGAATTTTTCCAAACACTGTGTCTAATTTCTTCAATTTCATGTTTTTTTTTTCAGATATATTTTATTCAGTATTATAATATTCATCATTACTCATCACTCACATAAAGAGTCTCTTTTTTTTTATAATACTGATATTGATATTTGATGATATTTGGGCACAGGCACCTTTCCAGGTCAGTAGCTGTCTGGAAATTTCTCTCACTCCAACAGCTTCATTAGGGTCTCTGTCCACTATCATCCTCTGTTAGAACACCTGACAAAGTAACACCACCAACTGTAGGCTATAACATTATCTTATGTAATACATGGTCGCATCTCTCAAAACATGTAGCTGCTCATGAACAGGTGGCTTTCATCAGACTGAAACCAGCAAATTCCAACAGGCTTGTAAACTCACAAGAGTTTAAATGATCACATTTGGCAAACATTTGGAGCCTCATAGAAAAAAGTAGGAGAAATGTTTACAGAATAATATGAAAATGTTTTTGCATGAGACCCAGTGTCTTTAATATAGGCTGAATGCAGCTCAGATAGAGAGAGATTTCAGTCAGTAAAAATGACAATCAGGACCAGGTAGTGCTATGATGTACTCACTAAAGTTTGTGTTATAGGCCTATTATACACCGACTTTTACCACTCAGATCATTTTAAAAGTTAACAATGTCTTGACTTTGCAGATGTATCAAATTAATTCTGTCAGGCGTTCTTACCATATTATTTTTGTCACTGCCCTCTCCTCCACTGATCCCAGTTGCACCCCCCAGCCTGAGCAGGCAGGAGCTTGGTGACACCCTCATCTTCCGCTCGGTGCAGATGGGAAGCAGTGCTGTCTACCAGTGCAACGCTTCCAACCAGCACGGCTACCTGCTGGCCAATGCCTTTGTCAGCGTCCTCGGTGAGATATGGGGGAGGGAGGTTGATTTCAAAATGTATACAGAGCAGTAACAAATATTGACATCTATCAGTATTATAATACTCACCTGCAAAATTACCATTTATATATCACTTACACACTGCAAGGTGCCTTGAATTCATAAAGAAAATGTTTTTCTAGTGTCCTTCAATGGTAAATCCCAAAAAGGCATACCCTCCTAATGAACTGAAGTAAATGGGGAGCACATTTAACAACAGCAAACCTTTATCAAAACATCAGTTTACAAACTGTCACACAACTCATGCAGTATAATCCAAGTCTCATTTATCCAGTCATATGCTCAGGATTTCCTAAACACATGCATTGTCAGTAAAGCTTTATGATTTGAAACACTTCTACCTATGAGTAACACACGCTGAGCGTGTCCAGGCATGCTACTTGGCTATGCATGAGAGTGTTTGTACCGATGTGATTTAAATCATAAGGTTTAGGCAAAAATGCATGTGTTTGGGAAGTACTGGACTGGATAAATGAGACTTGGATTATACTGCAGGCATTACATTAAGCTGCTTCAATTTCAGGTACCTGGTATCATGCATGCTTGCTAACTGTCACACTGTCCATGTTTACTGGGACACCTGAATAAAACAGAGCCATCATTAATGTTGTAAATTAAACCTGTGCTTCTCCTACTATGACAAGTCAAAATGTCTGCTGTAAAAAAGGGTCTGTTGGTGTGGAATGAGTTGGAGAGTTTTTATGACAAATTAAATTTTTGCTAAAACATTAAACCAGATCACTGATTAAACTGTTCAAACCTTTAGATTTACAAATGCCAAAAACTGAAATACAAGAGACCTTGAAGTGGTTAAGATCTCATTCACTGTCCTTCTCTTGCATGTAGACATGCCTCCGAGGATGCTGGGCCCTAAAAACCAGCTGATCAAAGTCATTGAGAACAACCGCACCTTCCTGGAGTGTCCCTTTTTCGGTTCCCCTCTGCCAGATTTGCGCTGGTGAGCATTTAATGTTAATTTTTTCGCTCAAATGTAAACATCATCCACTGTAAACCCACATCCACATGTTCTTGAGCGTGGCACTTAATTCATACATCTATACTTTATTATTTATTAGTTCTTATTTTCTCTTTCCGTTTGTAGGTTTAAGAATGGACAGGGCAGCGGGCTGGATGGCGGTCAGTACCGTGTTTATATCAATGGCACCCTAGAGATCAAAAGGGCGCGAGCAGAGGATGAGGGTACCTATACCTGTGTGGCCAACAGCATCCTGGGCAAGGCTGAAAACCAAGTTCGCCTGGAAGTCAAAGGTCAGACATTACATCACTTATATGAGGCATTCTGTTAAGACTCAGCATCCAAACTATAGACTACATATAAAGACAGATGATGCATCTCCACCTCCTCCTGCTGTACAAAAATTAAGCCAAAACATCCCAGATACAGGCACTGCCGTCTTGTGCTGTTGACGTCATTTGTAGCCAGAGAAAATCGCAGTAGTGTTTGGGGGGGAAGTGGAGCTGTCATGTTGTCCATCTTTATTCACAGTCTATGATCCTGAGTCTCAGTGAACCAGAAATGAAATGCTAAAATTAATCTTGCAACCACAAATGAGATGGTGATATTATATCATTCTGTAACCGTGTAGCCAGACATTATGTGCAGTCCACGTCTGCAGCAACCAGCACCAACAAAGGTTTATGACTTCTTAGAAGGATTCCCATTGCATGTCAGAATGGTGTGTGAAGGATGAAATATGTGAAATATGAAATGATTTCCTTTCCTTGTGCCAAATAGCCTGTGCTGTCGGGTTATATTCACATCTCTTGTGCCTTTAATTAAATTGCCTTAATTACATTTTCTGTTTACTTACAGTTACATTTGTATTCAAACTGTACACAGCAAAAACATCTCCACTCTAGCATCCAAGATAGAACTTAAAACAGAACTAATCTGCCAAGAGTGAGATAACTTTCAATTTTATCACATTCTTTAAAGTCAGCCGGATGAAAGTCTATTGGTGTGAATGAGCTTTTTGGAAAACAGTGTGATCCATCCAACTTTGTGACATTAGTCATTAGACACACCTTTCACTTCCTGGATGTGTCTGTATGTGCAAGTTTATATAGTATGTACGTGTTTGTGTATGTGTTCCTCTTCAACGTCATTCCAACTCAGAGCCGACTCGTATAGTTCGAGCCCCGGAGCATCAGTCAGTCATCAGGGGCTCCACGGCTCGCTTCAACTGTAAGGTGAAGTCCGATCCCACTCTGTCCATCACTGTGGCCTGGACCAAAGATGACAAGCCTCTCTACATGGGATGGAGGTAACAGCACCTACACTGACTCGAAAAATATTCTCTTAAGATTCTATCCTGCATGTGTAAGGCCACAACACCAGTGACCATGTAAGTGTTTGATAGAAAGAAATATGACCAATCCATGCAGAGGTCTCATTTAACAACAGTAAATGTTTGAAAAAAGTAAGGGATAATACGTGATGAGGTGTCCATTATCACTTTTTAATGGCTGATGTGGAGGCAATAACTGTTCCGTGCGCAGCGGAGCCATTAAAAAGTGATAATGGTACCCTCGAAGGGCATTATCCTGCTTATACCAAAGACGTAAAATGTAACAATATTCATATACATTTTCATGCTTTTTGCAATCTAAATGTGAAGTCTTTCCCTGGTAACACCTTGGGGTTTACCTAATACCTGGAACAATCATTTAGGACCCATAAGGTTCTCTTGCTATGGAAAAATTATTTACTACTCCAGTAAGTACAACTTAGCAGCAGGAGGTATTTCTACCCCACTCAACTTATAGAACTCTTTGGCCCAGCTATTGAGAACAGCTATTAGCCAGAAAGCTAACTGTATGCTAACAAAATTCAAAGTCTACTACGCTGGGTACGGTTGACAAACATTAAATATAATTTGACAGTGTGTGTAACAACAAGACTAGCCAGCTATCCAGCCATGCCATTGTCCCCAAATCTATATCAAGATTTTCCCAAGCGATATTCCATGTGTAATGTTACTGTGGGTCACAGCCTGAAGTAGCGAGTTGAACAGTCAGTGGGATGTGAAATGGTTGCTCAAGTTCAGAGGAACAGAGTGTGTTACAGTCTCCATCCTGTTGTGTTCAGAGAATAAAGCACTGAGGGACTAACATTACACTCAGTGTTTTAAATTAATTGTAAACAGACGCTTTGACTGTGTCCCTTACTCATATCAGATACAGGCTGATACTATCATGTAACCAGCACATTAATTTAAAACAATATCACCTGGACTACTGAGTAGGTGTTCATTATCAGTTTTTAACAGACACCATGCAGCCAATCAGAATCGGGTATTCACTCAGACCATGGTATAAAGGAATTTAAATGGATCACTGGTCTATGGTTTGTTTGTGATTATGGGAATTTATAAGACAAGATTTTTTGCAGCCTGGCTCATGTCACAGTTTCCCCACCCAGGGTCTTTCTGAATAATTAACCAACCAGCTGAAATCTGACTTTCTTTCTAGGTTGTTTTTTGTAATTCTCACATACTGCTGTCATTAAAACACATGCAGAATTGAAAAATGTAATTTTGAAACATTGCTTGCTGTTGTATAGTTACATATTAGGCTTTTCTATATGGCAGGATAATGTGGGTAATGTAAGTCTTTTGAGACATTAGTATATTTACAGTATAGTCAACTTTAAGGAAGATTTATGACACAAAATAGAAGCCTATCTTTTTGTTGTATACATGTCCAGTGGTGTGGACTTGAGTCACATGACTTGGACTCGAGTCACACTCAGGTAACAAATGTGAAGACTTTAGACTTGACTTGACAAAATCAAAAATTACTTGCAACTCAGGTTGGACTTAAACACCAATGACTCATGACCTCACTTGGACTTGAGCCTTTTGACTTGAACAAACTTCAAACCTTCCTCCAAGCCCAAAGATTAAAAAAAATATGTAATTTAAAAAGTGTTCCAGGAATCAGTTCATTTCCTGAATCTACTAAAATAACACTATTCATTTCCCAGCAAGTCAACACTTAATTCCCCAGATGATCTACTTTGTTTGAATTAGACCGACAGCATCAAATCAAATTGCAGGAGGAAATGCTGAAAAACGAACATTACGTTACTTAGTGACATTTGGGAAAAAAAAACACCACACAAAAGATCATTTCCTTTGCGTACAAAAACTAGGTAGTGGTTGATAAATGTAGAAATGTATTACTTTTAAAAAAAGAATAGTCTCATAGAAAACGTCAAATTTGATAAAGTATATTTCAGTCAGGAACACTTTTGTCAAAGAAAACTTTATTTCCGTTTGCAGTGTTGTATTTGGCGTTATGGCTCTGTTCTGGGGCCTCTCTGCCTTTCCTTGGGCCTATGCAGAAAGCCTCTTCCACACACCTACGTGGAAAGCATAGGGTGGACAGAGCACACCTCTCTGCCCTTCCATGTGCCTGTGTGGAAAGTCATAAGGCAGGGAGAGCAGCAGCAAAGGCTCCCCAGAACCAGAACAGAGCCAGCATCAATGACAAACAGAAATGACATTGATAAGTCAGACAGATGAAAAGGAGGAGGTGGGGTGGAGGCAGGTTGCAAAGCGGCTTGCAGAGGAAGCAGCAGCAGTAGGCAGGCCAGAGCCTGAGTTTCAATAGGGTGCCTTGAATGAGATTTGCCAGTTGGTTGCATAGAAAGGATTCATGTGATCTATCAGCTGACTCCCTTCCACCAATCAGCTGCTCCATCAGTTGACTTGGCTGCTTGAGATCAGCTGATGTGGCTGGGATGTGAGCTGAGCTTGACGCTATGCTCAATATGTTTTTTCAAGTTAAGATGAGTTGAATACAAGGAGACAGGACAGAAATGTACAAGTTTCTGTTGTGCTGCTGGTTAACACAACTATAACTCATGAAAGTGCACCGTCAGTGTCACTTTTTCTTTTTAGATTAGTTTTTGGCCTTTTTTGTGTTATTAGATAGGACAGATACATATGAAACGGGGAAAGAGAGAGAGAGAGAGAGAGAGAGGGAACAACATGCAGTAAAGGACAGCAGGTCAGACCTGAATCTGGGCCACTGCTTAGGACCCAGCTCATTAGGGTGCACACTCCACCTGGCAAACCACCAATACCATTTTATGATTAAGTTAAGTCACACCAGTTTTAAGAAATCAATACAAAATTTGAAAAGCATTTTGTCGTTAAAATGGCATTAAATCTGGTGAAGAGCACATAAAGACTTGTTAAGGAATAAACTCAAAGGTAAAGACTTGGGACCGTACACAGCAGTGCTGGAACTTGCCTGTCTTGATTTGGGATTTGACTTGAAACTTGTAAAGCCTTGAGATTTACTTGTGACTTGGAAAACAATGACTTGGTCCAACCTCTGATACATGCATACAAGTATACATATATGGTAAAGTAAATGTGGGGAAACAAATAATTTGCAAATAAGAAATTAATGTTTAAAGCAACAGTGCAATCAGTCCATTCTAAGAGTTAATGCACACAACAGGAATATAGCTAAAAGATGTCAGAAAATGAGTCATTTGTACACTCTAGGATTGAATGACTGAATCATTTTATATACATAGATGTCAGCTCCAAAAGTATAAACACGAAATTTTGCTGATCTTTTGTCTGTTTTTCTCCTAGGCTGAGGAAAGACGAGGAGTCGCTAACCATCCCCAATGTGAATGAGGGCGATGAGGGCTCATACACCTGCACTGTTAAATCTGAGATAGACGAGGACTCAGCCTCAGCCCGCCTCACTGTGTTAGGTACACTCACATACACAGCAGTGCTGGAATTAATGACATATTAAGATTGAACACACATAAAGGAGTTATTCTGTAAAGAAAATTAAGAATTCCTCTGAACCCCAGTCTAACAACTACTGCCAGTAAAATGTTGTAAAATAAAAGTAGGAAGGAAAGTACCATCACTTAAGAATTTACATTTCTTTTCCTCTTTGACACACACACACACACATGCAGGCACGCACGCACGCACACACACACACACACACACAATGCTTGTATTTTTGTTGCTGGTGTTTTATATTTTCTCCTTTAGTCCCTCTTTAGATATTTACTGTAAATGTCTTCAGTTTTTCTTGACACTGTACTATTTTTCAGCTCTTCAAATGGAAATCATGCATGTTGTATTGTTGCTGCAGTTTACTAAAATACTGACCTAGCTTAGCTTTAACTCTACTTACTCCCACTGATTCAAGAGTTTGCATGCAGCATATTGAGACACTGTATAGTGCTGTGTAGAAAGCGCTGTAGTGAAGCTGTATTGTAGACACAGTTTGAACATCCTGTGTGAACATTGTTTTGACATGAGACTTTTTCATTAATGACATTGAGTCACAGGAATAAGCCACTGTTGTTTGTTAAGAATAGACATTTAGCAGTCATTTAAATATACATAATGTAATTTTCAGCCGCTAGGCATTTTCAGTCACAACAATTACAAAAATGGAGCAATGGTGTCGTTGTACTTACTTTCTCTAGGTACAATTCCTTCGGTGTTCATCATTCAGGAAGTTTTTACTGGGAGCTGAATTATCCACAGAAATCCCTTCCTCTCCAAAACAAATAGATCTGGTGACTTAAGCTCTTAGAAACACTGAATACAGCAGTTTCACATTTAAAATCAGTGTTTCTCTGACCCTGTTTGGCTCAAAAGGGGCTGGAGCCAAGCTGCTGCTCACATTTGCTCAGCGTTTTTCTCTGATAACTTAAGATCGGAACACTAAACTAAAATCCTTCACTTGTGTAAATATGTAGTTTAGAACAACCAAGACCTTAAAAGTGCATTGTAAAAATGTGGCTTAAAACGGATAAAAAGATCATTTGTAACAGCTGCAGACAACCACAACCCTGACGTATGTGATCAGGGGCTATGACACCACTGAAAGGCAACAGAAACCAAATGACATGGACTGTGTCCTTAATTAAAGTTGCATATCTCTCAGTGTGTTAACGCTGGTGGAAATGTTTGAGATAATGTAACAACTCAACAAAATACACCACTGGTTCAGTCATTTTTAGACATTTTGATGTGTAAAAGTTATGTAGATGTTACCATGTTTTGGAGGCATGTTTATCAGCCTCAAAGATTCATCCTCTCCACTTAAAAAGTAGTGTTTCTGCTGAGCAGTACATTTCGTTTGGGGTCAAGAAACAGGCATAGCTCAAGAAATGTCTCAAAATTCCACTATTTTTCTAATTGACCTTGTTGTTTGTTTATTATCTGGCTTACATCTGTGTCTCAAATCTAAATGTCAGTGCAAAAGTCTCAAATGTGATGATAATGATTACATGATTGTCTCAAACTGAATCCTAGTGAAGCTGACTTTTATTAATCCAGTGTGCACTAAATGACATGTTAACCATTGTGCTCCCTTGCTGTTGACTTGCTGGTAGACTAACCTGCAAACTCTAACCTTTATACCCACTTCCTGATCCTTGACCTCGCCCCACAGAGGAAGCCTCCCTCAACCCCTCAGTCTCTAGTGCCTTGCCTCCAGGTAACACATGGCTCGGGTCAAAATCTTTGTTTTGCTTTTCTCTCCTGTTCCTGATATGTATCAAATTTATTTTGTCTTTTTAATGTTTTACTTTCTGTTCTCTGTCTCTGTCTAAACGTGTGCCTCTGCAGTGTTATAATATTGATATGAAACACTGTTATAATCATCTGAGTATGTGCTATTTTTTTTTCTCCATGATGTGTGTTTGAGAATAGTTAATAATGATACAGAATGGATTTTTGTATGCATGCACCTCAATTTGTCCCATCAAGTCATTTATTCTCATAGTAAGTTTCATAATGTCTGGTTTGGAACCATATTTCCACTCACTCTGAGTTGTATGTTGATGTAAAGTAGTTTGTCTGATTTTTCCTCATTTCACTGGGCAAAACATTTATAATTTTCTTAAGTAACTCAACAGTGCGCTAAGAGGAGATTTAGAGGTGCTATTTGGTATTGTAACAAAATCTAGTGATGTAGCTTATTTTAAAGGGATAGTTGACTCCAAAATCAAAATCTTTCCTCCTACCTGTAGTGTTATTTTTCATCTAGATTGTTTTGGTGTGAGTGTTGGAGATATCAGTCATTACTTCTGCAACTTTGCAGTTGACGGGTGTAGTTTGGTAGAAAGAAGATAGCTCCTACATAAAGCTACTCACAATGAAGTCTGTGAATTATCTCAAGTAACCGGGTCATGATTTCTAGAAAGAGACATTGCTGTTGAGTTTTTTTAATGTATTTTCCAGCACATTGAGCACCACAAGCTGAGTGCCATCTAGTTCCATACTGGAGAGAAGGCAGACATATCTCAAACACTCAGCAACTTACAGCAAAATAATCTAGACTTTTAAATATCACTACAGGTAAGAGGAAAAATATGTAGTTTTGAATTTAGGGTGGACTGTCCCATAAAGGTTAAAGTACTGATTATAGGAATAGAGACATTGCACAGTATTCTCATAGAGTGGTTTGTATGATTTCCTACGAATTTGCGCCCCATGAATGACGTTACGTCCTTAACGTACAGTTACGTAAAGTTACTGTGGTTAGGTTTAGGAAAAGAAACATGGTGAGGAATGTACCTTAAAATGACTGACCAGGTGAAATTCCCAGGCAAAAGTCTGGATTTCTTGTGACCCATCCACCACCCGAGCCTGTCTTCTTACAAGCACTCGGGAGTGCTCCCTTGTTTACTGCTGTCAGCACATTGGTCACATGATGGCAACCCTTCACAATACGTAGGATACGTGTAAATTTTGGTGCACTGCTTTTTGTAGGAAAACAATACGAAAAATTTGTGAGAACTGCCCTGAATGCCCCAGCATGCCTGTGGTTGTGTGTATGTGTGTTTGTATGTGTTGCTCTCCATCTAAAGTAAGGTTATTCCCTGTATCTGTGCAGACCGTCCAGACCCTCCCATGGATCTGGATCTGTCAGACCCCGCGGCCCGCAGCGTTCGCCTCACCTGGATCCCTGGAAATGACCACAGGAGCCCAGTCAAAGGTCAGTAGACACACACACACACACACACACACACACACACACACACACACACACACACACACACACACACACACACACACACACACACACACACACACACACACACACACACACACACACACACACACACACACACACACTCTTCATTTGCCTCTATCCTCACTTTTCCTGGACATCCTGGAAGGCATTGTATTACACTTGCATTATCACATTTCTCTAAATTTGCCTATACAAGCACAGTCTGAACCTGATTTGTGTAGTGTTGTGAGAGCCTTGCACCTTCTATCTCTGTGTCCTGACAGAGTGTAGCAGTGAAGTGCATCCTTTAGGGAGACTGTGTGAGTTAAGAAGAGCCAAAGTGGTGATACAGTTGAGTTTGTCTCAGGTCCCCAAGCTCAAGAGAGAAATGGTAATAAAGGGATGTTGAAATAGAAATACTCATTACTGAAGAAATGAGGTACATTCTGATAGGCCACAATTACAATCCATCTGTGAAACATTGTTGGAGGGCCTATTACTCATAAAATGATAATTATAATCTGTATTAATAGGAAGATTTGTAAAATTAATGCAACAGGCTCATTAAACTTGGGTGGATATGAAGTAATGAAATGACAAAATAATACATGAAGCCACAACTGCAGGAGGTCCTGCTGTAACAGTAAGTGGTCTGCTGTGTGCCTATGCAGAATTCCTGGTCCAGTTCGAGGAGGATCGCTGGGAGCCTGGCAGGTGGCAGGACCTGGCCTATTACCCTGGAGACCTCAACTCTGTCATTCTGCAGCTCGCCCCCTTCGTTAACTACCAGTTCAGGGTTATCGCCAACAACTCAGTGGGCCCAAGTCAGCCCAGCCGCCCCTCGCCACGATACAAGACAAGCGGAGCTGGTGAGGAGCACAACACACTCATCTAAAAATCACATGTATTTGAAGACACATGTAACTTCTTAGTTGGCTCAGTGTTGTTTACATGTCTTCAAATCAACGTGCCTTCATGAAAATTACGATTTTTTTGACTGAGGGCCTCAGGTCACAACAACCTGCCTACATTTGTAAGAAATTTTGAAAGAAAAAATTGACCTTTGATTTGAGGTAGTAGATGTATCTTCTTGAAATAAATCTGTTTGAGTCTATAAGACAGTGGTCTCAAACTAGGGATGCACAATAATATCAGTACGTCATTGGTATTGGCCGATATTGGCTTGAAAATTATCGGAATCAGCCAACATGCTTTTTCTTATTTTGCGCAATGAATGGATATTACATACATTGAAAGCATTCTATTTCATGTCTCCACCTGCTGGTGGGCCATCACCATAAGAACATGCATGTATAATATGATGTTAATTCCACTACAGAAGAACTTTATTATCACTAAAATTAGGTAGCAGAAACGTTGGCCAAATAAGTTGTTATATATTGGCATATTGGAAATTGGCAAAAAAAAAAAAAAATCAAATACCGTGCATCTCTATCTCACACTCAAATTACTGAGGGGCAGGTTGTTTTCTCCAGGATAACTCTAAGTGAAATTACTTGATCATATTACAAACTCTTCTGGGGCGTATGCTGTTATAGTTGATGCTATCATGTTTCTCTACATTATCAATAATTTTAGAGTTTACAACTCTGATCATGGCCACTCTGCATATAATACTTTTTTTGCCTTGTAATGTTTAGTTTAATTAATGATGTATAGTTTCTACAGCTGTCAAATGATTATAATATTTAATTGGGATTAATAACATGATTGCCCATAGTTAACTTGCGATTAATTGCAAATTAATCGCACATTTTTTGATCTGTTCTAAATGTACCTTAAAGGGATATTTTTCAGGTTTTTAATGGTCTTATCAACATGGGAGTGGAAAAATATGCTTGCCTTATGCAAATGTATGTTTATATGATTATTGCAATGATCCAAAACAATGACAAATACTGCCCAGATTATTCTCCAGAATAACGTAAAAGGTACTGTATGCTCAAAAAAAAGCATACCATGGCAAACTCAAGCCCAACAAGCACACTCTCTCACTATGCTGTCAAACAGACTGCCCTGCAGAGAAACTGTGATGGCTCGTTGGATGCTTCATGCAATGAAAGACCTAAGCTTGAACGGGAGCTGCCTGACCACTGCAGTCATGTTGCGTGTACCATCAGTGGCCAGTGTGCTGACTTTATGTTCACTGTCCCACTATCTTGCTACCTGCATGAAGTGCTCTGCGCATGTGTTGGCAAAGTGCCTCTCCTGTGTCTTCATAACATTCAAAGCATGCAACTGAAGTTTCCACTGTGGGTCAGAATAATGTGCTGTGACCCTGAGGTAACTGTGATTACTAAAAGAAGTCCAGTAGTCCACAACGTTTCGATACGCAATTTCCGAAAGTATGCGGTGTGCCAAGGGTCATAATTACAGAATGTTTGTGCGTTAACCGCACATCAAAAAAATTTGTGGCATCAAAGGAATTTTCGGTAAGTCGTTACTAAGGCGTTAACTTTGACAGCCCTGATAGTTTTTTTTTTCAGTTTTATATACTTCATATATTATACTTTACTATACTACGTTTCAAGTTTTATTTATATTTCATTTATATAGCACCTTAGAAAGAGGTTTGGCACCAAAGTGCTTCACAAAGACAGACATATATAAGTATACACATAAAAGCATGTAGACATATAAGAGCATGGATAAATAAAGCAAGATTAAACTTGAAACAAGTTTAAACACAATTTAAACCCAGGGAATCAGATAAGAATAGAGAAAAAACAGGTTAAACACAATTACTGTGAAAGCCAGAGAATGAAAGTGAGTCTTAAGGTGCATCTTAAAAGCATCAACAGACTTTCTAATGGCCTCCGGCAGGCTGTTTAAGAGCCTAAGAACAACGTGGACATGCCTCACATATTTGAGTGTCGCTTTGTTGCAAATAATATACTTTTTTACTGTTGAATTTTTATTTTTTCATTATTTCTCTCATTATAAATACTTATTTGTGTCCCTCTCGGTTGCTGTTGCAACACCTGGGAATCCTATCTAATGTTAAAATAAACACTAAGGGAAAAATCAAAATAGGACAAAATAAAGGTTGAATTGTTGGCCTAATTAAAGAATAAATTATAAACCCGTGGGCTGAATGTGCAGTGTATAGCCCTTGACTTGAAGGTAAAAGTACTATAAAGGCTTGGCTTTTCAGCTGGTGTTAGACTATCTCTGTACCTGCAGCTGTCGGGTTTGTTGGAGCTGATGTTGTTCAATCTAAGTAAATTTTGTCATGTTAAAAAAAGCCCCAGATGCCATTCCCAGAGGTCTGCGAGGATGGGGATCCAAGAAGGACAACATGGAGATCACCTGGGAGGTAAGAAATGTACAAGGTAGGAATAACAACTCATAAGACTTCTGTTGCCTGTTATGCTTCTGTGACAGCCGTGACTGGAGGCAATAGGCTGGTTTGAGATGAGCCAGGCTTGCACAGATTTGATCACCAGGGGTCGCCACACAGTGTATGCCAGATAGATTTATGTCCGATTTTATCCCGATGTCATGCAAAAGTGGATGATGATATTCTCATGAGATCGAGGCTACTGCAGTTTTTAGACGTAGGTGCTGAAGTAGCTCTTTAACGACTGCAAAACCCAAGGCATGATGGGAAACACCTCGCTCTCACCTGATCTAACAATTGATAGGTTTAGATGTTAACTCTGTATTGTGAAGTTGTAGATAAACTTTTCATTTTGTTTAATTTTTGAGATTTAGGTGTTATCTGTCTGATTTGAAGATTTATTCTGTTAACAGAATAGATGTTGTGTGACTGATGGTGATGTTCAGTAGTCAGAGACTAAGCACGTTCATCATAAACTATACGTAGTCTACTGTATATTAACATTGGACTGTTTTTGTTATTGAATTATTTAGCATCACAGAGACCTCAGTACAGTGTGATGTGAAGACTCTTAAAATAACATCTGTACAGATGTGAAGCCCTGACGGATCTTTAATGAAAGCTGTTGTCTGGTATTTGCTTCCTCTGTGTTTGCTTCCTCTGTGTCCTCTTCCTCAGCAAATTGATATGATGCTGATGTACATGAGAATTTATGTAAAATCAAGGTTGAACCATGAATATATATTACAGATCACCTGTAAAGCATTTTAAGAGGCTACTCTGTCTTTGAAACAATTGGAGGCTGTGATCAAGTTGTCCGACTTGACCATGGCTTTTTGTCACCTCCTGCTGCTGCTGCCTGATCTTGTCCACATGGGCTAGACGCAGTTCATCTAACAACAAGCATATTATGTTTTTGGGGTTGTCTGTCTGTCTGTCCCATTCTTGTGAATGTGGTATCTCAGCAATTTCTTTAAATCTGGCACAAATGCCCACCTTGACTCAAAGATAAATTGATACAATTTTTGTGATAGAAGGTCACTGTGACCTCACAAAACATGTTTTTGGCCATAAGTCAAGAGTTCATGTGCTAATTATGACAACATTTCGACACATATGCCTAATAGGATAAGATAATGAAGTGATGACATTTTCTATCCAAAATGTTAAAGGTCAACTTCACTGTGACATCATAATGTTCTGAGAAACATTTTTCTGACCATTACTCAACATCATAATTCAGGAAGAGAAAGGAAGACATTTGGACTAGTCTTGGGTGTCCATCTTGAAACTATGGTGATTGTGTAGATCTACTGTGCTGCCGGAGGGAAGATGTCAGTAAAGCATCCATGTTTTCCCAAAAAATACACTTATTACCTTTTGTTGAATTCCTTCAAAATCCTCACTACATGTTTTATAAGAGTGTGAATGGACATAGATGGAAACTGCAACTTGACTGGTTGGTGGAGACAGACAACCGTGAGGTGGTAATTCTGTGTTTTTTTATTTGTTTTGTTTTCTGCAGCCTCTGCTTGATCTGGAGAGAAATGGCCCAAACCTGCACTACAGTGTGTGGTGGAGACGGAAAGATTCAGGAGAGGAGTGGAGTAATGTGACCACGGTGGGGTCCAAACATGTCGTCCACAACACAGAAACCTATGTGCCTTATGAGATCAAAATCCAGGCCAGGAATGAGTTTGGACAAGGACCTGAGTCTAATGTGGTGATTGGATACTCTGGAGAGGACAGTAAGTAGATACACACTGGATATCAGTTTGTGAAAGCTAATACCAACATTGATTTTTGGACTAAAGCTGGTAGATATTTTGTGTTGAACCTTTTTAGGCTGACAGAAACTCTCTTTGCCTCTCACAATGTCATCAGTGAATCTTTTCACTTTGATTTTAAGCCATTTGACTGCAAAGCAACAACAGCACCAATAAGGGAATGCTCTTATTCCTGTTTAAACAGAATCTTTGCGACTTCTCACACATACTGTGTCACTTTTCATGTGTTCAGAGCCCACTGATGCTCCCACTGACCTGCGGTTGTCAAAGGTTGACAGTACCAAGGCGAACATACACTGGAAGCCTGTGGACCAGAGCTCCGTCCAGGGAGAGTTCAAGGAGTACAGAGTGAGACTGGCTGTCTTTAAATGCTAATGAACTGACTGCAGATTTGGTCTAAAAATAGACTGATTCTCAGTCTTTGACAAATTCTCTTGTTTCTCCTCCTTACCTCCCAGTTGCACTACTGGCGTGAGTCCAGTCTGGTTCCAGGTCTGGTGGTCAGTAAGGAGAAGAAAGCCAAAGGTTTCTACAGTATGGTGGCCGAGCCATCTGGCATCCTCAGCGACCTGGTGCCCTACTCTAAATACAAGATGTTCATGGTTGTGGCCAATAACCTGTTTGAAGGTCCGCCCAGCAACACGGTGGAATTCACTACTAAGGAGGGGGGTAAGACCTTTCAACCACATCTCATGTAGTTTTACAAAAGTGTTCTAACAAGGCTTTAGGTAAATTGAAGATTTCACACTACAATTGTCCTGGTCAAAATAATTACAGTGGATATTATGATGATAATCATCAAAATATCTCAAACTCTTAACATGTCATTAAAACATACTGGGATCACTTTCATTTTGTTAAGAAACAAACCTGTTGCGGTGGTTCAAGCATCTGATCAGGATGCCTACTGGGCACCCCCAGTTAGAGGTTTTCTGGGCACATCCAACTTGTAGGAGGCCCCAGGGCAGACCCAGAACATGCCGGGGGGGTTATACTGGCCTGGGAAAAGTTTGGGGTCCCCCAGGAGGAGCTGGAAATCATTGCTGGGGAGAAGGACGTCTGGAGTACTTTGCTTAGCCTACTGTCCCCACGAACTAAGCAGATGAAAATGGATTGATGGTTGGATGGATAGATCACAGATAGGACACACTTCTTTATTTAGTGAACATCCTTTTTGGTAAAAAAAAAAACAAACAAACAATCAAACATTTTTAAAAAGTCAGCGTTTTCAACAATTTGAAATTACATCATATCAGAGACCACAAAAGCTGTACCTGACTCAGGATTATGTCAGTCGAATCAGATTTGGCTGTTCAATACAAATATTCGACATCTGTGTTTTTTTAATTTTTATATAGTTTTAAAGTTTGAACAGGAGAGTGGGACGTTCAGTGTGACAGCAGCACTCACGTAATATAATAAACAAGCTAACTGTGCTTATAAGGCATTGGAAATGTGCATCTTAATTTTTTTCCGACACTAACTATCAAACAAAAGCCAGAGACTGTGTTGTATTAAGTATGTGTGAGCTGTTAATTTACCACTTCTAAACAAAAGAGAGAAGAGCCCAAAATGTCCCCAGAAGTACACTGCACAGCACAATGACAAGCAAAAACTAACAAAGAAAAAAGTCAACTGAGGTGTCTCCGATTGATGATTCAAATCTCCTTTATTCCTATCTGAGAAGTGAATGTTAACACAAATTATAACAGATTTTTGTTCGTAATAGTCACTGAAGTAAATAATGGACATATTTTTTTACAAGCCACATATCTTCCGAACATTGTGGACACTGAAATGCCATTTTTCAGAAAGACAAATCTGGAAAAAAATAAACTTTGTTTGAGACCTGCCTCTGTCTCTGCAACACACTCTTGCCAGATCTGCCAACAACTGAAATGATCTTTTACTAGCTTTATATCAGACGTTAAGCTAGTAAATAAAGCGGCAAATAAGGATTAGAAACATTCTATTTCACACTATATACATATAGTGTATATTGTTTTGACTCTGCTTTCATTCATCCACACACCATTCACAACACTCCAAAACAAGGTGGGAGGATTTGGAGGTGCCCAGAAGTGTATACCATTTTATACCATTGGTGCAGCTTTTCAGTGTGTTTTCTTTTGTTATAGAGCATCTTTGATCATATCTTTTGATTTGAAATATGCCAGTGCTTGATTAAAATATTTTGCGCCTTTTATGGTTGGTGTGTATACACCCTGTTTCTGCAGTCTTTGTTGTTGTTAGTTGCCCATCAGTCTCTTGCGGTGCTGCTGGACGCGATATTCACGATTATATTGGCAATGGAAAATCCCTACAATCAACTTATTGTGTGTGCTTTTTGTACAGTATGACAGGCTAAGAGCCCGTCACTCAAACAGACGCTTACTCTCTCTTTAACACTTACTTTAAATGAAACAAAAGATTTTCTGACCCTGTTTGAATGGACACTATGGAGCTAACTTTTGCAGTTGAAGTTTTTTTCCTACTCTGTCTGTTTTCTTAATCCCTGCTCCTCTCTTGTGTCCTCTTCACATGTTTGTGTGATTAAACGTGTCTGTGTGTGTGTGTGTGTGTGCTTGTAGTGCCGGATGCTCCAAAGTTTTTCAGGATTAACCGGAGAAGTTTTGACACCATCCACCTTGAATGGGACAAACCTCTGGAGCCCAATGGCATTCTGATTGGATACCAACTCAAGTACCAAACAGGTAAGCCACTCTGATTTGTCAAACCCCAAATAGTCTCACATAAGTACACACTTTCAGACAGAAAGTATTTTTTAACATTGTGTTTCCACTTAGTTATGAATTGCTAAGCTGTGTGAACTCTATAAAGCCCCATTTCCACCATGGAGTCCGGTACAGTTCAGTTCAGTTTGGTATCGTGAAAAGTTCTGGATGGTACCAATGGAACCATTTCGTACCATCTCCATTTCTGGTCACCCCTCTCTGAGTTGTGGCTGGTTTTGAAGCTCATCTAACCTCTGTTCATACCGATGCAAGACTTACATATATTAGTAAATTTTTTTTGCTGCCTCTCGCAGCAGCTGTAGACAGAGAAAAAAATAATTTGATTCACTGGGCCAATTGCGGGCAACTTTTAAGGTGGAACGTTTACTTGTAATTTTACTCAGTGCATGTTGATGACATGACTGCATCAGTACACTTTAAATGTCAATATGACAACTTTGACCATTCCATTACTTTTTATTGTCTCTCTTGGATGACATAGACTTTAGTAATGAGTACATCTTCAAGTGTTCAAAAATAATTATTAATTTGGACTGGATTATGGAAACTGTGTATATTCTAATCCAAGCGTTATGGATCGTCGTTCCTGTTGGATCCAGCAGCATTAAACCCCTGGCCTTGCCTGAGAAGAACTAAATGCACAAACCTGCTATTTTTAAATATCCCATCAAGGGAGACTCTCACTGCAGCCTGGTCTATATGAGCTGAAAATGTCAGTGTGCAACCCCATTCTGTGGGTGATTAACAAGGTGCAGACTTCCCTCTGTGTCACTGGTGATGAGGAAATACAGCGAGTGCTGGGTGGCGCAGTGAGTGACAACAACCCTGCCCACATTTAAGAGTACTGTTTATGGTGGAAACACAGACCTAGGGTCTAGGTACCATGTCTGAAGGGTTACTTTTGATACCAAAGGTACTAGACCGAATGTGTTTGGTGGAAACGGGGCTTACCTGTTTGTGAGCCTTGGGTGTTTGCTATGTTTTATAGTTTTTATTTTGAGTTATGTTGACCTTACACCAAACAACTTTTCATGCAATTTCACTTTAACAGAGAAATTCCCGATGTCAAAATAAAATCATAAGAGTTTTACCTCAGTTGGTGTGCTCTCATGATCTTTATCTTTGGTGAAAGGCAGTCATAAACTCAGTCTTAGATGTCTTAAGTCAGTCTTTTCTCATCTTGATCTACTGACAAAACCAGACATGTTATTATCTTTAGTTTTTGGTCTTGACCCATGCAAATACTGAAGTTCAGTGATGTCAACATTGTCAACAACTGATAGGCGCACTCTCTTCAGCACCAAACAGGAAGCAAACCAGGTAGACAGTAAACACGTTTTTGTGTACACATAAGGAATTGTTAATATGTCATATTTCTAAAAGGGAGTTTGGCCTAATATTTTCCACCAGGAGCAGGATGGGAGTCGGTCTCAAAAATATTCTAATTTTAGTCTTGTGACCCTGCAAGATCCCCAGTCTTTGTAAAACCTTATATTGTGCAACAGAAAACTCTCATTGTCTTTAGATGTAAGAGGGTGTCAGACAAAGTTCAAAGTCTTTTAATTTATGGTATACATAAATTGTAATAAAAAATGCATAGCTTCACAACAAAGACACAATAGGATAAACAGTCACACTCAGTCTCAACCAGTTTAACTCTTTTATCTTAACCACTTATCTAGAAGTGGCAGTGAAGGTGAAGGCACTCCGGATGAAGTATTGTACATATGCACACATCTGCAGTATGCAAAGCAGGTCAAAATGGGACGAGGAAGTAACTCTGAAGGACCTGATGGAATAATAACTGGAAATTAAGTAAAATGTTGTCGGTCAACAGCAGTGACTGTGAGGAAGCTCATAGTTAACTGGCTGGCCCTCTGCTGAAGTACCCACCTCCCCCATTCAATGGTTTGGGAGTAATTCTGCCAGTAAGCTAACCTATCTGTCCTTTTCTGTCATTCTCTTGTGAATGTGTGTGTGTAGTCAATGGCTCCAGGATGGGTCGTCCCCAGTTGGAGACTTTCCCTCCTAATGAGACAGAGTTCACCATCCGCCTGCCGGACCGATCTACCCGCTACAAGTTCTACCTGTCAGCACTCACTCAGGTGGGAGCGGGGGAGGTCATTGCTGAGGAGTCACCACACTTCGCAAATGAAGGTGAGTGTTTCTCCAGTGTCTCTCATTAAGGGTGAGAATGGATCTGAAACTCTAAAACTCACTGAGGTTTACAGTGCAGCCAATTCACCACGGGGTCACTCTGTGTCAAATAAGATGGGGGTTTTTGATTACATTATAGATTTTACATTCACATTTCAGATTTTTTTTACAGACAAACAGACGGTGTACAACAGATCTAAATAATTGTCAGGCACAAGCAGATGTCATATTTTCCATTACTGGCCCAAAGAAAATGGTAAGAAGTGCTATTTTTGGGTTTTGGGGTCCCAAGACTGTGACCCAATACACATGGATACATATGGATGTTTCCATGCCTTTGTCTAAAAAATATAGTATGTGATTAATGTTATACCAAATTTCAGGGGCTCTAATGTAATCACTAAGTTAGTATGACAAGCCAAGGTTGCTGTTTGTTGCCTTTTCCAGTTGCCAAAATGGCAGTGTTGACCATGAAAAATTGTGGGAAAAGTTGTCTGTCCATGTGGGCATTTTGTGTGTAGAGTTACAAGTTCCTTACATGTTGTCTTCATGTTTAAATCTATTATATTTGTTTTAAATGATAAGGATGAGGCTATGAATTTAATTCCACACAGACAGTAGGGAAGTCGGAAAATGCTGACAGAAGAGTAATATGGAATGGCCTTGTACTGAACCACATTTCTTTACACTGGTCAACTTGAAACTTGCCTGAAATATATAAGCATTTTGAAATGTTCAACAGGATAATTTCTGACTCAGTTTATCCTTCCCCTCTGCATGGGAACTAGGTTTGTTTGATACTGTGTCTACATTGTGAGTCTGGTTGTGTGAATCACTGGAACCTGTGTGTGTGAGAGAGACAGAGACATAGAAATAGAAAGTGAGAGAGCCCTTTAGTGAACACAGGCCTCTTTGTTAGGGTATCAGATGGAGAAAGAACTGGTCTTTCTCTGATTGATTACATTACCAGCACATACACACAAGAAAGGACACATACACATACACACAAAGACTCATAGCAGATCAGATTTCCCGGGTGATTTTCCAGTCATTCAACCTTTGCATACATTGATAGTACAGCTATATGCTGATATTTAACAGTCATGAATAAAATACACCTAACAGGTTGTTTTAAAGGATTGGTTCACCCAAAACATCCTGGAGTATCTAGTCATTTTTATTTATATGTGTATATTAGATTTCTGTGTCAATCCAATAAAATGGCAGTGTAAGGAATTATGTTTGTGCTGCTTACACAACAAACCAAAAACATTCACAGACGTCACTGTGAGCAATTTTCATGAGGTTTTTTCTTCAGTAGAAAGCACAGAGAGTTTCACAGAGGCAGATATCTCAAAATCTGAACAGATGGCATGGTATAGCATTAGTGGTAAGTGAGAGGATCTGTTGAATGGATCTTCCAGCTGCTGTCATGCTTGTTGTCCCTCTCTGTCTTTCTTACAACTTTTTCTCCTCTCCATTTCTCTTTTTGTTGGCAGAAAACTTTACTGACTCTACAGGTCTAGGTAATGGGGAACGAGAAGCACAGCGTGCCTGTTGCCCAACCCCCATCCTCCATATTCGTCTCTTAATCTGTCCATCTTAACACTAAGCAGCAGTGCAGTCCACCTTTATTATATTATCCACTAAAGTGCAGTTCTACTGTACCAGCCCCTGCAGCTCACGCTGGCAGGCAGAGGGAGTTGCTGAACTAGTTTTAACACCCCCTGTGGGAGAACACAGATTTGCCTTCTTGTAATTTACATAATCAGCAAATCATTAATAAACAAACCTAAAGACATACAGTATGATTAAAGATACGAGATCTGTGTGTGGTATCCCACAGGAAGCTGGTCAATGACTGGATAGTCAACATATTCAAGCAGATCTTGTGACATTAGCCCTTCCTAAGTATAGTATAGTAAGTATATCTGTCCATCACATACTGTAGTCCTTGCTGTCAGCTTCTTGAAGCCATATTGCCTGACCCAGAAACTATTTAATAAACAATGAGACACCTGGCTAAATGGAACTAATGTTCCCATGTTCCTTTTTGTGTGACCTAGCAACAGTACCTAAGGGGGGCAATCAATTGGCTTTCTATGATCAACTTTGATCAACCTTTTAATGTTAATATTATATACAGTTATAGCAGTGATTATAATATCTTAATGTTTGAGATAAAAGGCACAATCCATAGTCCAAGTCCTGCTTTAACCATATCTAAAACAAGATTAAACCCACAATGACCATGATGACAAAAGTTATTAAGGATTTCTGAACTTTTAAAGCTTTTGAAAAAACAAGACTTCTCAAATTGTTTTTTTTTTTATTATAGTAACAAAAAATGGGCAAACACTCACAATGACTGTCCGTGGGACAGTTAAGTAACGGCAAATACTGGTGAGGTATCAAATATCAGCAAAAACAATATAAGAAGCCATAAAAATCACTTAGAAAAAAAGCTGGCCAAAAAATATAACACTTAGAAAAATAGCCAGTCAATCTGTGTAAAAAAACATAACAACTTCTCAAACTGTATTTTTTTTAATATAATACTAAAAATGTGCAAAGAAATCACAATGACTGTCCGCAGGACAGATAAGTGACAGCAAATACTGTTGAAGTGTTAAATATCGGTAAAAAAAATATATAATATAAGAAGCCATAAAAATATATCACTCAGAAAAATAGCTGGCCAAAAAATAAAACACTTAGAAAAATTGCCAGTCAATCTGTGTAAAGTGCAGAAGAGATAGAGATTGGTTATAAAATTACATAATATACTGTACATTATTATCATATATATGTATATGTATATATATACTGTGTGTGTATATATATATATATATATATATATATACATATATATATATATACATTTGATATGGCTGAAAGCTCAGATAAATGCCAGACCTTTATGCTTAGTCTTTACAAGAACTTTTGCGACTTTAAAAGATTTGTTTTCCTTATTAACATTGCAGACAATACAGACAAGCTGATAGGTGGATTGTTTAGGACAGTATCAAAAATGTCTGCTTTAAATACGATCAGTGTAATCAAGTACGTAAGAATGCAAATAACTTGTCTTATATATTTGTAGTTGTTCTTTTTGTAACTGCTCAATGTATTGTTTCCAATTTTGATTAGTTTGAACTCATGAAAAAATGATATGAAACAGACAAAGGTCTAAAGCTCTAAGTGAGAACAGACCAGATTGTGTTTTTGCTAATGGACTGAACTGCTGTCTACACGTTTTCTTTCTTTTCTCATCTTTCCATCTGCCTGTCTGCCTCTCCTCATCGCTCCATCCTCCCTCTGTGTGTGAAGCTGCTGTTTGTCTGCTGCTGTGTGCTGTCAGGGATTGAAGAAGCCCTCTCCACATGCTCAGGTCATCATTGGTTTCCAGAACCATAGTTTCCTCCATGATTGACATGGTAGTAAATGCAATTTACAGGAAATTTAACATATTATATACATCATTTGTTTACACCACATGTCCCACATTCGAAACCTTTGGTATCGTGTTCTACTAGATCATCTTCACGATCAGGACACACATCTTGAGAGCTGCTCTAGAGTCATCCTCCAGGTCATTTGTATTTTTATTGACCTTTAACCTCTGATTTCAGAACCAATCCCTGATGGCGCACCTTCACAATGCAATCTCACAGCATCACTGCCTCTTCCTGTCAACCACGAAACGCAAGTTAGCCTTGTGTAGCAGCAACTAATGTGGTTTGATGCGTTTTTCTGTCATTGCCATTGGATACAATGTCATGATGACGCTGCTGTTTTGGGAGTGTGTGTGGGACGGGAGGAGTTGCACGTCCTTGCATTAAGATGTCGAGACGGGGGAAACGTTTTGATGAATGATGCGACCTGATGAGCGTGCTGGGGATGAAAAACAGAACTCCATCAGCAGTTGGCTTATGCACTCACTTGCTGGCTTGATTGTCCTGCTTCTGAGCTTTTTTCAAAAGTCATGTCACTCTGCCATCTTTATCCATTGCTCATGTTCACCTGGTCAGTTGTACATAGAGTACTGAGGATTAAAGGTAAGGTGGCTTGAAGCTTTGGGCTGAACTGGTGTACCACACTGGGCTGTAATGGCTCCTGAACATGCTGACATTTCCATCATCCTGTCCTACTTTCTCTTTCCTATGCACGGTGGTTTGAGGGCATGCTTGGCATCCAGCCTGGTGATACAAGCATGCTGGCTGGGGTTTGGGGTTGTTGTGTGATGGAAATGTTTGGGGTGGGGGCATCAGTAGTGGGACCCTTTACTGGCTGGAGATGACCTGAACTTCAAGGTACAGTAGGAGTGAACAATATTTTAAGTGAAAAGGAATGTGCTGATACAAAAATTGAGGAGGGCCTGACCCCCACAAGAGGGGACCGGAGGGTCAGGGCTGGCTGAATTTTTTTCTTTTTTGTTTTGTCTATTATTAGTAAAATACGACTCATCAAACAATAAGTAGAGAGTATAAGGGCAGCTTTTAGCACTTTACACTCTTCCATGCTCTGTTACTTACACAGTTTGATTGGTTCTCAAAAAGTATTGGGGTCTGATACTCAGCCCACCCTGGCACACACCTGGTGCCACAACTACTCTGACATTTCTAGCAAGCCCTCCAAATAGCTTCTACATGACTAAAATACTGTAAAATACAAAAAGAACTTAGCTTGCAAGTGATGGCTATGCATAAAGAAAAAGAGAGGACTGTATTTGTCAAAAAGAAAATGAGTAATAGACTGCTGTTATAGTTTCTACTGTAATAACAAACACTGGATGAAATGTGGCATAACACTGCATAAAACGCATTTTCCCATCAGTGATGTGTGTGTGATGGAGGTGTCTGCAAAGGGGCCTGTAAATGTAATACATGAGATCCTCCTGGTCAGTGCTTCAGAGTAACACTACTCTCCTAGAAATAATGTTTAAATACAACTAATTTGTAACAACAAAAAGGAAACATGATGCCAAGTGAATTACATTTTCAGTAAACATAATGAGGAAATATTGCTAATTAACATAACCGTCAAGTCGCAAAAATGTTGATACTGAATGTATCAGTAAAATGTTCACTGACAACTTATATCAGTGGTTTTCCACCAAAATAGGTAATCTTGCAATACAGTATCCACTCATAGTGATTATTTTTTATTACCTTCATGAAATCACAATATTTCCCTCATCTTAATAACCAAAGTGCTTTTGTTGCCTAAACCCTTCAGACAAGAGTCTTTGTCTCTACTTGTTTTTATTAAAATGTTGCCAATATCATAATCTTTCCCTAGTCTTAACCAAAGTGCTTTTGTTGCTTAAACCTAAGACAGGAGTCTGGACACAAACCCAGGGTTCTGGTATCAAGGTCTTGCACTACAGTGTGTTTGCCTACCATCCTCCCCAACCACCTTTTGGCAAAACCTGTGTGATACATGAATGTAGTGTTTCGTTACCTAAAAGAAACATTGTCTCTGAACATAATGCAGGCAGTGATAATGTTGCCACAACAACGTGATTAAAACAGCAGTTTAGTAGCATGTAAATGTAATTTCTGGGGGACAGGGTTATAAAGGGGCACTCTGGACATCTAATTCTGCGTTTACATAAAGTTGGGGGACTTGTGAGAGACAGATAATAAAGAAGAGTCAAAATGGAAGCAGCAGCAGAGGTTGAGGTATCTTGGCTTTGAGTTCCCAGTATGGGATAAAAAGCTGCATCCTACATTTCCCACAATGCAACCAACAGTGTAATTTTCTTACACATTTTTTTTTTTTCAAACTCTATTTCCCCAGTTTTTAACATGGTGGTCATTTAAGTCAAAGCCAAGGTAACCCCCAGTTGACATCATCATCACCAGGGTAACCCCTGATGTCACCATCTGGGGTTGCTCCTTCAGATTTTACGAAGTTGAGTTAATTCAAGTCAATGCTCTGTGGCTCCTCTAGAGCTCTAACTAACACCCTCTTTACACCTTGCATTAAAGTGTTTTTTGGGTGATTGGAGTTGGATAGTGCTTGACCACATGAAAGTACAGGTGTAAATGCATCTATAGCACAATGGGGACGGATGCGATCCAATTGGTCAAACCACTAACTCTGCTGGGGTGTCTTCCTCATCCTTAAGTCGTTTTCCAGTCAATCACTGTCTTTATAATTAGGTAGGCCTGTTTCATCCTCGTTAACCTCGGTCTGGCTCTGACATATATAACAGGGACTACTGATGGACATGGAAAGTATTTGTTATATTTATTATATTAATATTGACTCTGAAAATGCAAACAGTATCATAATGGGCACCCAATGTAAAAAAAAAAAAAAAAAAAAAAAAGATAATAATAATTAAAAAAAAAAAAATCTAATCATAATAGTTGTCAAGAGCAGGGGCAGGGAAAGGGCCCGATTTGACTGTGCTTGGTAGTTTGAGCTGAAAAGAGCGATCAGATCTAAATCGTGTCTCGGTGTGGACACTGAAGCCACATGTTTATACCAGGTTTAAATGCAATCAGATTTAATCATATCTATATACAATCTTGATACAGGATACATTTAAATGCAAGTTGAAAAGGGGGTCTAACTCTCTTTATGTAATTATTCTCACAGGCTGCACTGAGGAAACTGACCCCTAATAAATTTAACTAGCGAGGTACCTGCTTAACTGCAATAGAAAAACTTGACTAAATAAAAGCAATGTTACCAGTTTGATGTTCTCCAAATCACACAGAGTACCTGGTCATTTGCATCCTCTTCACAGAAACCCAGTGTGACAGGCATGATGTAATGTAAGCATTTGTCCTCTTGATGGCAGTGGAGTCCTAGTCTTTGCAGGACAATGTTGAAGTGTGTGTATCCAAACAGAGATGAAGTGGAAAACACTCAAATGAACACTGTAATCACTTACTGACTTGTGATGACTCAGGCGTGTGATGTGTGCAGTGATGAGTGTGAGGAATTCCTTGTGTTTTAGCTCAGGGCTTCATTGACTCTTTCCTGTGTGTGTCACTGTGTGTCTACCTGTTTGATGTTCCTGCTGGCTTATCTTTAACCCTTTGCTCTCTCCCACCTCCTCCCTTGTAGTTGAGCTTACAGACGCCACCGTGGCTTCAGCTCTCACTCCTACTCCTCCTCCTCTCGCTCCTCTTCCTCCTACTACCATCGTTCCTACAACCATTAGTACCTCAACTTCTACCACTACTACAACTACGACTTCTACTACTACTACTACGACTACTACTACTACCACCACCACCACTACAACTGAGGCGACCACTACCACCAAACCTCCTGAGCTGGTCACCACCAAGCGTATTGATCAGAATGTGTTGGGTACATGCTGTTGTCCCATTGTGGTTTTTACTGTCTTTCTAGCGTTTTAGTTTGCCATGAATGGCACTTCATGGATTTCAAAAGACGATTGCCTTCTCCCACCTGACGAAACAGGAAACTACATCAAGGCTGCATTCCGATAAGCTGTGCTGTACCTGCTGTACAAAAAGTGGGGAATTACTTCAGAATATTGTGATGTAGCCAGCAACTATCCTCCTGGTCAGGAAGTGAGAATCCAAACTTTTTTTTTTTTTTTAATTACATGGATGTTGATAACTGTAAAGAGAGAGTACCCTTAAACACTTTAAAGTGATGAGGGTTGCCTGTTTAGCTTGATGAGGAGTGTGATACTGGCAGAGCTCACCATTGTAGTCCACTCTAAACCAAGAGTAAGCATTGCAACCAAGTGTGTCATGAACTGAAAAATCCTCTGGCAGTTTCTTGTGGGTGACTTTTCTGTCCATGAACATACTAAACTTACTTCTGGTTTTGAGCAGACTTTGATCTGGATTGATCCTGATCAAAACAATCATTTTTGTAGGTTAATTCCCTTAGTGCTAGCACCATACATAGGTCTAAATGGAGCCCTGTGTACGGTTGTTGTAACTGTGCAATCTCTGCCCCTTGCCCCTTAACCCTTTACCCCTGACCCCCCTCTTGTGTAGTGGCCCCTCGGCGGGAGATCTGGAATCTGACGGTGGAGCCTAACAGTAACTACGCTAACGTCAGCTGGAGACACAACTTCCCGGCCGGCAGCAGCGAGTTTGTGCTAGAGTTCACACTGGACAGTAAGAAACCAGACCAAGCCCACCTTGAGCTATCAAAATTATAAATTAGATCTAAATTTGATTAATAAAAACTAAAACAAAATAGTTAGATGATATTAAGTAAAAAGAGCAGGAGCAGAGTCATTTTTTGGTTCTGGTTATAGATCCACAGAATCATCACCAATTCTGCAGTTCACATCAGCTAAGCACCTTTTAACTGAGTGTTTCGGTATTCAGTGGCCTCATTACAGAAACTTCCTGAGTTTGAAATGCTATCCTTTCTCAGTTTAAGATGACATTAAGAATTTTGGTATTACTGAAACATTATTCATAACTGCACTTTATCCCAGCATAAGAATTTAGCCATTACAGAACCTTCCTAACCTAGGGATTATCCAAGTTAGGAATCCTAAGGCCCAATCCGAATTCACCCCTTGCCCCTGCCACTTTGCCCTTACCCCTCTGTTTTGCACATTAATGCCTTGGGTTAGGTTGTCCCAATTCTTGTTGGGATAAAGGGATAGGGCAAAGTGTTAGGGCTATATGGCCCTTTCAAACAAAGTGTTTTCAGAGGCACACGTCAAACCAAGTGTCATGAGAAATCATTGGTAATATGGCTGCGTGAGTGCAATAACCATTGTTTATCTTAGTTTGATGTCATTTTAATGTTTAATTAATGTTTAATGAAAAGAATTGCATGTATGCTGATGTCTTGGTAGCTAACTAGCTAGCTAATGTGACATTGTTATTGCTAATCTGTGCATGACAGCCCTGCATTTTGACATATGTCCATATTGCATTCCCCCCTAATTGATGGCAGATGATGCCTGAAATTTAATGAAAGTCCAGCAGCAAAATTGTTGCACTTTGTAAGTGCTTCTCTAACATCAGAGCACACTGGCAGGGTAGGAGCACAGTTTGCTAATGTTAGCCTACAGACCATAGTTAGTTGCCTGGTAATGAAGGTAATTTTTGATTGATTGACAGTGTGAACTTAAGTTGTGAATGAATCGCAAGCATCCTGACAACCACAAAAGGCTGCCACAAGACAGCATACTTGTAATGACCGGCCGGCAACACTTGTCTCGTCTGTTTACATAAATGCCTGCCTACCGATGCTTATCAGGATCATCAAGAGTTGTCCCTTTTGTAGTTTTCAACAACTACCTCTTGTAACTCTGTTCCGAGGGGCAAGTTGGCACTTGAAAATGGCAGGTAAGGCTAAATATATAAAATGGGATTAGACCTAGGTTAGGATGGGATAGACCCCATCCTAAATTTAAAATAAATGCCACAACTAACTACAAAAATGACAGCAGCATTGTTGTTAGGTCTGTATAGCAATGACAATGAAGATAGGGAACACCAGGAATAATGAAATATAATAATTGACAGGCTACTAAAACCCTATGACTTAACTTAAAAATTCCTGGATCATATTAGGATATATATTGGCTGTCAAGATGATTAATTTTGACTTTGATCAAAGTGCTACATCTGGCTCTGGAGAGACTTCCCATAGCTGAAATTTAATACCCATACGTTTTTGACCATGATAGTAGGCTGGCTAGCCAGTGACAAGTAAGAGCTGTTGTTATTATAGCTTCTCCATCTTGATTAGCCTACTGATTCTAATCAAAGATACAGGTAATCTTATATAGGTTCTAAACATAGATAAAGGCATAACAGGAAGAGTGCCGACAGAAGAATTGACTTAACAGTTACAGGATTTCTTAAATTAAGATAGGTAGGAGGATAAGTAGGATGTCTGAGATAGGATTGGACACAGCCAGGAGTTTAGGAATTGCCTCTGTAATAGGAAGATAGGATTTTTTTTTCTATCTTTGAAACTTAAGACAGGACAAGCAGTCAGCATATTTTTCTGTAATGAGGCCCCAGGCCCTTGAGTTTACTGTCTGGTTTAGTCTCGCAGCCTCAGCAGCACTGAGGCAAGTATTTGCTACACATGTATCAACTTTATAAGGCCACAATTTGCAATATGTGAGTGAGATTTTTATCTCGTCATGGAGTTTTGCCCCAAAGTGGCAAATAAAACCCAACCTGATTAATGCAACTTTAAGAGAGCTGATACTGTATATTTTTACATTCTGTGACTTTAAAAAAGTACAGTGTTTGACATAGACTAGATTTGTTTTATTGTTTTCTTAGCTTGCCTAAGGTGTTCAGTGCTAAGGATTAAAGAAGTGACTGAATGTTAAAGACATCATGATCTACAAAAGCACCTCAAGCCCACTCTCTTAAATTGCACTGTGTGAATACTGTTCAGCTCATCCTTATTCATAGAAATCCCCATTAGATGGAAATATAATCATATTCTGGCCAAACTATGTTTTCCCTGCATGTCTAAATGAAATTTAGTGCTGTTAGCAGCAGAATTTTGATTACAATTACAAGCCCCCATCATAGAAAAACTAAAGCATGATTCATTAGTCTTCTCATTAAATAGTTAATGCCATATATTTTTAGACTTCAGTTACACCTCAATGGCAGGTTTTTGTTACCCCAAAATTCCTTGCTCAAGGGTTTGCTGAAATCTGTCCTCGTCTTAGGAATGTAGTTTTAGCCAACCAGTTGCTGACAAGACAAGCAAGTAATGAGGCAAGAGCATAAAGGGAAAACTTCACAGAAGAAGGGAAAGGAAACATAAGGATGTGTTTTTGGTGGAAAGTTTTTCAATAAAGTGTGTGCTGTCACAGCTCAAAAACAGAAAAAAATACTGTTTATCTCTTGCCAGAGATAACCTTTAACTGCAGCAGCAGCAGCTGTTCTGTTGGCCTGTTGTCACCCTTTTTATTGAAGGATGTGATATGTGCACCTAAAGGCTGATGTCTCAATTGGACTTTAAGAAGGGAAAAAAAGCAGAGGGTGCAACACAACACAGTCTGTGTTTCTGTGTGTCCTTCTCTCTTGCTCTCTTTCTATCTCTCTCTGGTCTTTATATGTTGGAAAATGTTGATTGTCATCATGTCACTACTAACTTCCTGTATAGTGCAACATCACGATGGTTTCTTTTCAACACGCTGCCTGGCTTTGAGTACCTCTTGTTGGACCAGCACTGTGAATGGGCTGTTTGGCTTGCTTTGCGTGAAATGCTGTTTCAATGTGTCACTTTTTGGGCCATCCATGCTTCCATAATCACTTGCTTTTGCTTTGGATTGTGTGGTAAGCACTTTTGAGGTCTGCCTTTTTAAAACACATCATCCCTCCTTCTCTGGAATCTCAGAGCTGGTTGAGATTGGATAGTCCAGCATGTATAGGCTCTCTCTTTTTGCTGTCTACCAATTCACCAGTCTGTGATCTTTAATCAAGAACGGAAAGAAGGGAGGATGTATTTTTCATGTACTAGAGCAGTGGCTTTAATTCTTAATGATGTCTGAATGTGAATAGAAAGAGAAAGGGAGAGAGGGAGGGAGGAGAGGGGGAAGATGAGACTGATCTAATGGGTTCTGCCCCTCCCACCCATCTCCTGTTCTCCAAGGTCAAATCTGAAAGCTTTGACTCGAAGCAAAGAGTGGCAGGGAGCCCCTGACACTCCCCCACCTCCCATCATCCACCCCTTCTCTTCCTGACTGTGATTCAGCAGTGTCTACATTTCTGTCAGATTTAGGTGAAGGATGATGTTTTGGTAGCATAAGAGAAGAAAGCTGGGAGCATTTGTCATGAAAAAGGAAGTGAGATATTGCAAAAGGAAAGCAAATTTGAATAATTTTCAGTTTATGGGCTGTGATTTGTACATGTGTACACAACTACATATTTATATTCCAACCTGTTTTCACAAAATTCTTGTGAAATGATTCGATATTTTCAAATAATTTGCTTAACAAAGAAAGAGTGAGAACTACTTGAATTTAATCCCAATCAAAGTTGTCTGACTTTCCCAAACTATGTTATTAGGCAGTCTTTTCACATGATAAACCAATACCAATGCTTTGTCACACCCCTCAGTGTCTCATAGTGATGCACAGGTCACCTTTAGCATATCTATGAGATGTACAGCTGAAACACATTGTAACACGTGGTTCAGGTTGGGAAATGCTCAGTTAGGTTTAGGTAACAAAACTACTTGGTAGGGTTTAGAAAAAGATAATGTTTTGGGCTAAAATAAGTTTGTTACATAACAATAACAATAATGTGATATAGATTTGTCACATGAGTGACATCAGTACATGATGACTGTATGTCAGTGACATAGTAGTAATAATAATAACAATAATAATAATAATAATAATAATAATAATAATAATAATAACAACCTTTATTTATATAGCACCTTTCATACAATAAATGCAACAAAAAGCGCTTTAAAAAAGGGTATTATAAGCACTGAGTGCTTCACATGAAAATAGACATGAAGAACATAAAACTGACTTAAAATCAAATTTAAAAAATCACTAGATAAATTTAATCATAAAAAGTCATAAATCATTACATCATAAAATCATAGCTATGAATCATAAAATCAAGTGAGAAACAACACTTTCAAAGACTTAAAAGAATTGTAGCAGCATAAAGCATAAAAAGAAAGATTTTCAGACCTGTATCAGGAAAATCAGAGGCAGTTAAAGGCTAAGTTACAAACATAATGTAGGCAGTGTCAAATACATAACAAACATACTTACAGTATCTTAACCCTTACCATAATCCTTTCTGAAACCCAACCAAGGAGTTTTGTTGCCTAAACCTAACTGCGGCCATTTCACAACGTTAACCACATGTTTAAAAGAAGTGGCAACCTCCAGCTCCACCCTCTCATCCAATTATATTCACCTCTGGCTTCAAAAAACCAAGATGGTGATGACCAAAATGCCATACTCGAGGAGTCAAAACAGGAGTCCACAAACCAAAGGGTTACATCACTGTGGCTACATCTGTTATTTATACAGTCCATAGTCTAAAACTATAAACATTAATGGACATATGTGTTGTGTCCTGCCACTGGTGGGGGCACTAATTCAGGAAATGCTCCAGGGGGTTGTATTAGAAGGTAGGAACAAACGATCAGTGTGGTCCTATGGGTTGAAAGACTTCAGCAGATTGTAAGTCAATGAGACGATTGCCATGTATCGATAGCTTGATCTGCCACAGCAATATGCAACACGAGATTAATCAAGTCAAGATCTATAATAATATGTAATTATTAGGAGCCACGCTAAAAAAAGTCTTTGAATAATTTTTCCATTCACCGAAAACATAAAGATTGCTACGATGTATTTCAGAAGTATGTAGAAAGTACTGGCATGTCTTCTCTTTTGTCTACATTAAACGTTTTGTTTGGCTGGTTTAAGGTCTTATGGTTTTGTTGGTTGTTAGTATTAATAGCATGGCTTTGGAATGAGTTTTGTTGGATGATGTACGTCAACCTTGTGAATTGGTTGACAGCATGGTGCATGATGTCACCACCTTGTGCTGCCCTCTCCTCTCACTGCAACTTCAGAGTCATGCTCATAGCTTGGCCATGACCGACACGTCTTTCCACAGGAAAGATGCAGGTTGTTGTTGCAGTTTATTTGTTTGTTTGTTTTATTTCGACGTCATGGAGATAAGTATGGGCCTGTGAATAATTGAGACAAACAATGCTTTGCCACCTTTGACTCCAATGTTACCCGAGAACAAAGAAAGTTCTGTGATGGTCAATTTCAATTACACCAGGTAGAAACATGATGCACAGTGGCCATTTCATGGGGCAGTATAGTTTTTATAGTTGTGTTTACTCCTTCACCCCAATTTTTAGATGAATTTTCTCTAAAGAATTATGCCTGTGAAAAGAAAAAGCTTCTTTTGTTATAGCCACAAAAGAAGAAAATGGACCAAATTTTGTCAGCTGGACTGAGTTTCAAAGAGTTGCACCTCATACATTAGCTATAATAGCTAATGATGTGTATGTGTCTGTACTGTAAAGAAGGGAATGAATCTTGATGATAGGTTTGGGCATTGCATTGTTATCAGTCTCGATTCACTTCAGTTACCTGTACCCTCACTCAGAGAGAACAGTCTCCCTGCAAAGCATCGTGATGCCGTGACCTTTGCTAGTAAGCCATTACTGTGGAATGAAGGCCACGCCCCCTGGAATGTGATTGGCCCCTTTCTTGTGTCTTCAAGGCGACAAGTCGGTGACAAATGTAACGGTGAAACAGCAGCCCCCCATTAAAGTGGCGGATCTGATCGCAGGCGCCAAGTACCATCTGAGGGTTTACTCGCATGAGCTCAACACCGTCAGCAGCAAACCTGTCACCTTTAAGACCAAAGCAGGTGAGACCCCACCTGGCCAGGTGGAACCGGGTTCCAGCCAGGTGGGCTGCTCTGGGTGCAAGTCTTTCAGTAGTGGTATCTACAGTAACTCAGTCAAAGCTGGGTGAGTTGTTCTGGTTTGTTTTTTTGATTCCATGCATGTTCTCCCAAAGGTAAACTCAGTTCAGTCAGACTAAGATATTTCACCCCTCTAGATTTGGATGTCATCAAACTTCAATAGGATTGTCTTTATCAATCAGTTTTTAATTTTTTTGTGTGGATGTTATAGTTGCATTTCTGTGAGATGGTTTTGTGAATTATGGAACTTCCTGTGACTTTCCACGAAACCCACATCTTATCTTCTGACAAGTGAATGCTCAGAGATTGTTGACAACGTACCTCTAGGTTCTCCTTTGATTGGTGTTCATGGACATAAAGTATAATAATAATAAGTGTAAGCTACAGTGCAGCTTCAGATCTTTATGATCTTGAGACATACTCTGGTGATTTTCATGGACAACTGCTCCGCATTTCGCAATTCAAATATTTATTCTAATTCACCGCTCATATCTATAACATTCAAAGCAGGGTTCCCACACTGTCCCAAGCATCAAATTAAAGGACTTTTTAAGAAAATTCTAGGCCCAATTTCATCAAATTTGAGAACCTAACATGGCATAGTCTGAGACACGGATTAAGGTAAATTACTATTAATTTTTAAAGTGAGAAGTTGCAGGCTTTACAGAAGTTCACAGATAAAGGAAAGAGGCTTGAATGTGCAGCCTAGTCCACAGAAGAAAATGTTAGCATTGTATGTGTCTGTGGACTACAGATGCGTTACTTTTGTACTTTTTCAATGGATCATATCAACTTTTCTAGAGTGAAGTAATGTCATCGGGAAGTATAGGGGATGGTGGATGGCAAGACATCCAGGCAAGACCAACAAAACAACCACACCACAAAAACTGCTCCAGTAGCTTTTTAGTCACAAAATGAAGGTGTTTTTTAGACACCAGTAGCTGTGTCTCCATGCAGTATAGTGCCATGAAAAGTGTTTTTTTTTACAAAGACAGTGCTGCTTTTCCACCCGGGATTACGCCCCCAAAAGCAGGTATTCTAAGGCAAAACATAATCTCTACGTAACCATAACCAAGTTTGTTTTGTGCTACCTAACCACACATTAACCTCAATGTTGTTGAATTGTGAAGTAATGAAATGTATCAATGTATCATCTACATAAGAAGGACAAATGGAACGTATAAATGGTTTCCAGAAATGTACAATGCCAACATTTATTCTGCTCATTGACTTTGAATGTTTGAATACAATATTACAGTGATGGCAGACAATATTCGATGACCCATATCAATGTATGTCTATTTTCCTAATCTTTCAATGCATTTTCCCCTAAAATTCACAAACTTTCAAGGATTTCAAGGACCCATGGGAACTCTGTCAGAGGTAGAATTTCTGGCAGCTGTCAAAGAATGTGTGTTCTTTCAGGCTGTACTGAAATCCATCTGGGTGTATTGGAAGTAACAATCATTTTCAAACCACAAACCTTCATATCCCACTCTTTTCTGATTTATATTCACAGTCTTTGTAATAGGAAAGAAGACAAACACCTTACTGTTACAAATGGGATCCTTTGTACAACATCGTCCTGTGTGTGAGCTTAGGGGCAAATAATGAGATGTTGATTCTGAGTTGTTGATGTGCTGAGCGCTCCGAGATGAGAACAGATTGTCTCATGTGTTAGCTCTGATTTATTGTGGTCCAGAAAAAATCACTCACTGTTGCCACTTTTCTCTCTCCTCTCCTGTGCAACCCTGTCTGTGTGTTCTGTGTATGTCTTCAGCCTACATAGACCAGGTAGACATTGCCACCCAAGGCTGGTTCATTGGCTTGATGTGTGCCATCGCCCTCATCATACTGATCCTCCTCATCGTCTGCTTCATCAAGAGGAGTCGTGGTGGCAAATACCCAGGTAAGACCTGACACTGAGGCTTCGAGACCCATTAGAGGACCAATATTAGTCCGATGGAGCTGTCTGACAAAGGTTGATAGGATGGATTAGACCTACATCAATAGAGTAGAAGGTAAAGAGGGCGAAGCTAGTGATTCTCGAAATATTTTTCACTTTGGTATGTTTAAAGCTTCTGAATACTAGTGTTATAGCATAGTCAGACTGCACTGCCACTGAAGTGAGTGCGCAAACATCCCATTGTATTCACTGAATTGTTCTCAAATTATTGAAGAAACAATCAATTGATCAATCTACTGAATTCATTTAAAAAATCGTCAGAGCTCAAACTCTAACTTCTGTCTGCCATTACCAACACAACTTAAATTCTCTATTTGGATGGTTATTACTGAACTCAATAGTTTACTCTGAAGTAGTTATTAAATAGAGATGTCACACATTTGAACCATCAGCGTTTTAGTAGCAATATGTTAAGTAAGCAGTCTTGCATGATAGCCCTGAGAAGCAAGTAAGAAAAAGTTTGTGGTGATCCATTGTCTAAGTTTAATCTGACTTGTTTTACGGTAACAACCAATGAGTGGGAAGTTTTACCAACAACGAAAAAAAAAAAACCAAAAAACCCTTTGTAAGAGGGGCATTTTTGACACTATCTCAGGAAATAGAATAATTTTGTACATTTAATACTAGGTTTACACAGCAGAATAAGCTCTTTGGATACATTTTAATTTTGGTCAAAATTAATATTTCTATTATTCACATTATGAACAGTATAACGCATAATGTATGTACCTTGTGTTTAGAGTGCATGGAGAAATGAAAAGACACCTGGAAGAAAACATTAATGCTTTTAGTTCCATTCAGAGCATGGGATAGAGATGCACCCAAGCCTCTTCTGGCTGATATGATATTACAACAACAAATATAACAAAAATAAAACCCGGACAAAAAACTAAATCAAAAAAGTCACCTGCCAAAACTTTTAATTTTAATCTAATTTTTGTGGATGAGAAAAAGAAACTAACAAGAAACTCATTACTGGAAAATATTCTTTTTCAACTGGCAAACCTTTTTAACACAAAAAATTGAGGAACATAAAAAATATTTTTCCCACCTTTTTTCAGGTCATAGACACAGCCCAGCTGCCACAGGATGTCAGTATGACATCAGAGAGGTGTTGGACTCTTACTTTGCACAGACTTTAAATTTTGCTTGGAATAAAATTGGGTTGATAATGTTTTAAATGTCTAACAGTGTTTGAATGTCCCGTCATTTGGATGTCAACACTATGATGTATCAGAGACGCTGGGTTTTGTTCTCAAGACCTCATGGGTAATTGTCATTATTCCATGTTATGGTGACATTGGCATGAGATGCTTTGAAGATGCTGGTTTTTGGTTACTTAACAACGTAATTTAAAACTAAAAAACAAAATATCATCTGTCATCAACATTCTACGTCAAAATGATGTCAGCATGGGACGCTGTCCTGACATTACTAAATTCAAACAAATACCAATGCCTTACAAGGTTTTTCATCAGCTAGGAGGAAAGAAAAAAATGAGGTCAGACTTAGAATTTGAATCACCAGAATGTTTTTTTTGTCTCACTTGCTTCTCAGGGCTTCCATAGCCTTATCCTAAACATAGTTCTGTGTCTACAAGTAGCTGCATAATGTTTGCTACAGTACTAATTTCAAAATATAGCCTGTTATATTTGGTGTGAAATTTAGGTTACAGTAATTTATCTGTTTCATACTTTGGTCCATGACGAGCTGTTGTGCAAAAAAGCTTTCCCTATCGCATTTGTTTAGTTACTGATAGAAGTTGTGAAAGTTCATCAACTATGTTGAAACTTTAATAAGCTAGGTGTGTTAGTTCTGAGTATTTCTATATCAGCATTGTTCTTTTTTTGTGGAAAAACTGTGAAAAACAACTGAGCAATATTTCAAATGTCAGCACCTGTTTTGAATCAGCTGACACTGGAAAATAAAAACCAGAGGTCTTACAGAACTGGCTGCTGTGTACCAGTTAAAGATGCACTTACGTGACAAAATGGTAGGGTTAAAATGGTATGGTATGGATAATTAAGTTTTTATGAACATGAGTGTCATCCGAGTAAAATGTGGTGATCCTCTTTTGGGTAGCTAAAAAGTTCACTTACTGCTGTGATTAAATATGATCTCAAGCTCAATCCTGAGGCTGTTCTGTAAATAATAGATAAGACTGATCAACACATATCAATTTCAGGCTTAATATCAACGTCTGATAACTCACTTCTGTTTTAAACTCCGCCCATTCCTAGTATGGATACAGATACAGATCATTTAGTTGGTTGACCAGATACATATAATGGTGTAACTGCTCATCCCTATAAGATGTATGAAATATCAAAATGTAACAGTGTGCATTTGTGGATTTTTGAAAATGATCTTATATAACACTACAATCAATGTATTTATTACTCCTTAATGAACACTGCAATGCACTTAAAAAACTAGATTATCCTTGTTCTTTTGTCTGTATTTATGCTGATCTACAGTATGCATTAATTCAGTGGTTTGGAAAAACAGAAGCTGGAGTCATTTTAATCTTTTGCAGTTTCTATAACATCTAGGTGGTGGTTGCGTGACTGGTTTCGCAAAATATCTAGGTAGGTGCTGAGGTGTGACTATGTGAAAATTAAGAACTAACACCCAGTAATGAGCTACATCAGGATTATAACAGAAAAAGTGATAGACAGGAAAAGACTAATGAGAGAAGTTCACACATCCACCAGGAGTAAAGCATGTTTTCAGTACTGACTGAAGCACTTACACACCTTACAAACCCAACCCAATGTTTTGTAACTGCTACTAAAACAGGCTTGTAAGTCTCTTATTAAGCGCACTGTGTTCTTAATGCATATTTCAGTATACATGAACTACCGGGGCAGCAGCTCAGAAAACAGTTAATGACCCAGTCGCCAAAAAAAAAAAAATTGGTACTGTATGTTTCTGCAAACCATGGATATGTTATATTTGTGTCTTTGTTTTTATGTAGAGGATACCCTGAAACTTTATGTTTCAACAATGCTCTGGTTAAGGTGTTTGGTGTAGGTACAAGAACCACTTGGTTAAGGTTAGGGAATGTTTTGGTTACCTGATTTTGAGGGCACAATCCCTGGTGAGACGCAACCGTGTGTGTACAAAACAAATGCAGACCATAGACATGGGTCATTGATAGTGCTTGAATAAATATATTTTGTGCAAGAATATGAAATTAAGTTCTTTTGATTTTGTCTGCCATCACAGTACATTTGTACATTATTAGCAGATACTGTATGTTGGAACTTTCCATTTCTTTATGGCCTCTTTTACAAAGTGATTGAATTATAGGGCCATTATGAAGTCTTTTACACAGCACCAAACCATGCTGGCACTGCGGAATCAAAAGAGGCATAATGGACATGACATGTAACACAACAGTGTAGGCCTCTAGTGTGACATGTAACATATGCGTCGTTAGCACTTATAAACAATGACAATTGTGTGACATGTCAATAACACTCATTTACTGTCCCTCTTATGTGACTGATCACGTGCTGTGCTTGGAGGGTAAGGAGCTCCCGAACCTCAGTGTTTTCCCAATATGTGGACATTTTCAGATGCTGTTCTTCATCTTTGAACTAGTTGTCAACTGCTAACAGCTACTTTATTAATCTCCCGCGATGGGTCACATACAGAACACATTGTCAAAACAACACCTGTGCCACCCATGATCACGTCCTGCTGGCTGTTCCAATTATACAGACACCATTTCGGTGCTGTTACTACCCATGCTCACAGCTTAGAGGTGAGACAACTCTGTCCCACCATTTTGCGATCGTACCTTTCATACAGAATGGCTAGGCAGCGTAACAGCATGAAATTCCCACCTTGAAGAAGCGGCGTAAAAAGGGCTTATGTTTCCACAACGCCATGGTTAACATGTTGTTATACACGAAAAACAAATGTCATGTTTTGTTTCAAAATACCCACTTTTGGAGGCACAATCATGGCTTGAAAAGCAGGGATGTCTTGATGAAAAACTACTGCTGCAAATGGCACTATACCCAGTAGCAAAACAATCACTAAAACACCCCAATGTCGACTGAAAAGCTGCTGGGAGATGCAGCGATGACCTGCTCAAACACAACCAGTTTTGATGTTTGTTGGTCTCTAACAGTGGTCTGCAATGGTCTGTAGCTTGGCAGGCGTCTCACCCAGGTGATCCACCTTCGCCTCCACTTCCAGATGACAAAGTCAGCTTATATATTATGTCAATTTAGAAACGTTGCTTTGATGCATGTAAAACATGCATCCGTAGCATTTTTGTGTTTTGCAGAAATGTTCAATACCAACATTTTCTTCTGGCGACTGAGCTGGAAATAATGGAAACACGTGTTTACACTGTATTTTTTTTTTTTTTTTTTCAAAAATTTTAAAGGCAGCAATTTAATTAATGTCTTTCAGCAAGGGTATCATTTCCTATTAGTGCAAAAATGGTGGAGTACATTCATTTCTTGTGCACAGTCCACGTTTCTTTGCTTTACGGTACCAGTTTAAATGATATAGTATGTGCACAGTATTGAGAAAGTAAGTATGTAATTGGGACACAGTGTTAGTTAACAGTTTAATAAATGAAGGCTGAGGATTAAATATATGGAAATTAATGATCGGACAAAGACTAACAGAGGAAAACTAACTCCAGGAACCCCTCAACATGTGGATGGTTTTGTTTATTAAAATAATCATAGCATCAGTTGAGCTCTCAGCAAAATACTGAAAATGTTACCCTTGTTTTTCTCTCCTTAGTCCGTGACAAAAAAGATCTCCCCTTGGACCCAGTAGATCAGAAAGACCAGGATGGATCCTTTGACTACCAGTAAGTATATACCACAGTCTGAATGACATGTGCACCAGCCACATCAGTGACTAGCTTTGTTTGAACGCTGACCTTTGAAAATTAATTTGAAAATGTTTAGTGGTCGAGGGACTTTGTGGGAAGTGGATTAGGCTGTATAACTGCTAAGTCCTATTGTCACATCTCATCTTGTATATGAAATGGAGACTGTGGTGTTAGGTGCTATAACAGAGACTGTGAGAAACAGCTGCAGCACAGAACATGATGAACTTGTTTAAGTGGTGATTTTTATGGAGTTTACTGAAAGAGATAAGTTAAAAGTTACAAAGCTCAGCTGACTTTGATTTTTTTAAGAATCAGCATGACAGTGAGCAGGAAATAACCCCCTAAAATATTATATCCTTAAAACAACAAAATTACAACCACCTGCTAATTACTGACACTGCAGGAAAACGTAGAGCTCCCACTGACAAATAAAACCTCATTTTGGACATTGTGTTCATTTCCATTTTCTCTGTTTATTGTAGCGGATATGAGATTTTTGAACGATGGCAGAGAGACTTTGCTAAAAGACTTTGTCCATTTAGAAAGCCCTCTATTATTGGTGCTACATGCAGCGTTATCACCAGCAAATGATGCACAGACAAGGGTTTTCAGATCAGATTGGATGAGACCATGTTTCAATTATGGAGGACCCTTAGGGACAGAGGTGCCAGACTTTATCGATTAGTCCTACAGGTGTGCTCACAACTGGTAATGAGGCTCCTTCCAACACTAATGCAGATACATCTGAAAGAACAAAACAAAAAGGGATCAGAGAGAAGGTCGAAGGGAGCAGAAGGCAGATATAGTCTGTTAACACCAGCCATATTTGTCTGTATTACCTTTCTATATTTCGATATTTAAAAATTTTGCAACTGGCCACTGTTAGCCAAACAACCAGCAACTGTTGGTTGAATACACTTGCATAGGTGTGTGTGCTCGCCCTTCCAACCCCCGCTGATATGAGTTAACCATTCACGATAAATAAATTCACGTCTTAACTCATGTTTTTTGTCATAAAAGTTCTGATAAGGTCATGTATTATTATTTTCACCATTAGGTGGTTTCTGCATTGAGATTTATTGTCCATTAGAATGGACAGAAAAAGTTACACACAATGGTGCAGTGATTAGTGCTATCACTTTACAGCAAGAGGGTTCCAGGTTCGAATACACTGACCGGCCAGGGTCTTTCTGTGTGTTTGTATGTTCTTGCTATGCCAATGTAGGTTTTCTCCAGGTTCTCTGACTTTCCCCTCACAGTCCAAAGACATGCAGGTTAGGTTAACTGATGACTCTAAATTCTGCTTCCACTGTGAGAAGTTGTGGATGGTTCCTATGAAACCGTCACTGTGCCCATTTTTGGTCTCCCCTCTGTTGGGGTACCTAGCACACAGGTCTGGTACTAAAAGTTAGAGCTAGAAACACTCTGTTCATTGGTCAGTTGTGGACAGTCACTCTGGCTCAGGGGTCTGTTGCTACTTTTGAGGCTTATGTAACCACTGTTCATACCATGGCAAGTCTTACATATATTAGTAAACTAACTATAAAATAAAAGGATGTTTTGTTCATGTACCAGCTGCCGGCAACTTTTGAGGTGAAAAGTTTTCTTGTAATGTTACTCAATGCATGAACTGATATTAATCCATCAACACACTTTAAATGTCAATATGATGACTTTGACCATTCCATTAGTTTTTATTGTCTCTCTTAGATGACATACACTTTTGGTAATGAGTGGATTTTCAAGCATTTAAAAATATATATGTTAATTTCGACCAGGTTATGTGAACTGCATATATTCTAATCCTCACTTGGAGAAAAAAAAAAAAGCATTGTGGAGCATCGTTCCTGTGGGCTCAGTGACACTAAACCCCAGCGCTTGTCTGAGTAGGACTAAATGCACAAACCCACTATTTTTAAATATCCCATCGAGACAGACTCGCACTGCAGCCTAGCCGTGGTCTAGGTACCATGTCTGAAGGGTTACTTTTGGTTCCAGAAGTACCATACAGACAGTGTTTGGTGGAAAAAGGGCTTAAATGTCAGCCCTGTGATAGTCTGGTGACCTGCCCAGAGTGTACCCCGCCTCTCGACCTGTGACAGCTGGGATAGGCTTCAGTCCCCCCCGCAACCCTGAACAAGTTAAGCAATTAATGAATTAATAAATAAAATATCCAAGTCAAAAAATGATTTGTTTATACGTGTATTTAGATTTTTATTTTTTTTTTGTTAGGAACATAATGTGGTTCTGAGTTAAGGTCTTGCGGAGGGTGTTTTTTGTGCAATTAATTCACACATTTATATGTTTTCTTTGTGTGTTGAGTGTTCTTTTTGGCACATGTATTTTCACACACAAATATTACACAGCAAAAAAGTGACTACATTTTTTTCACAACAAGATAGATTTTTCTGGGCTTTTGCACCATGTATAAAGGCAACAAACAATTGCATTATGCCGAAAAACGACAAGATGGTCGCTCAGAGTCTGAACATTATTACTTCTTTCAACCTTGACAAATCTATACATATATACCCTGCGTAACTGTTGACCACAGGGAACTGAAATTCAATCAGGGCATTTCACTAAAAGGAAACTTAATGAAACAGCTGACAGTAGCTTAGGCTAAACAACAACTTACCTCAGACAAACTGCCAGACGCTGCTCTGGGTCAATAGAATCCTCGCAGTTCTCGCAAATTTGCATTGCTGCCAGTATGAATAGTTTTAATGTGAAAGATTAGCAGGCGAGCATTTTGTGTTTTTGTGTCATTTATTCATTTATTTATTAAAGATGTGAAAATATACTGACTCTACACACAGTTTTTTTTTCTCACTGTCTCTCTCTGTCATTGCTCTGTCCACCGAGCAGCGACTCTCATGCTTTCTTCTCTTAAAGAGAAGAAAGAACATGCTTCCTATTCTTCCACTGTTTGAGGCTTGAGCAGTGTTTTCAAATTTATCTGCATTAGTGTGGATGAAAGCTTTCTAGCACCTGAAGCACCATGTCATCCCACAAGTCAAAATTTAAATTGTTTGTTTATTGTTTATTTGTTTAGGACAATGCACAATAATGAACAGTTTGCGCCGTGGCATCCTGTAAGTGTGCCGGATTTAGCTCAAAGCTAATTTCCATCCGCAGTCCTCACATTAAAAAGACACACTTGACATATTACAGAGCATATATAGTAATAACAATAATAAACAATATAAAGTGCACATAGTGTTAGCAGCAGTTATAACAATAGAGGATAAAAGGATAGACAATATCGTAAAAATTGTTGTTAGCAGCAGTTACAGTTATGATAATCAGAAATGATTATTAATGATTATTCCCAAACAACACCATCTTTTCTAAGAACAACTGAAAACACTGTTGTACAGTGGGCTACATTTCTGTGATGTGATATTGTATATTCTGTACAATGTGTCTGCACAGTATGTGTTGGTAAGTGATGTGTCTTTTGCTCCTTCCAGGTCCCATTGATCTCTGTGGCTTCATTCTTCTTTATGAAGAATGAGTCTATCTTTTCTGTACCTGTCCACTTTGACTAAAAACATGTTGGATTTAACCTGCTTTCTAAATCTAAGTTCTAACTCAGCTGTGTGAGAGTGGCACTAAAACTTTAATCTTCAACTATAGACACTGGAGTGAGAAAAGGCCTCTAAATTGTATTATGACCTTGGAGACAACAGTATATATCAATGTACACATAACAGCAAGGATCTTGTCTTCAGACTATATATATATATATATATATATATATACAGTGGTGGGAAAAAGTTTTCGGACACCTCATGCATTTGTGAAATATTGCATTAAGAATCACTCTTAGGTCTACAAGTGCAATTTCTTTTAGTACAGTCACAGCCAAATTACTAAACAAATCCTAAAAAAGCCATTAAAAACTTATAATTTAATGGTCCCATAAAAATACATAAGAAATTTTGAGTATTGGTTCATTTTGGTGCCAGTGATCCACTAATGAAGGTCGTGCTTTTTATTAAAAGACACAATTTTTGTTGCCGTGCTTCGTGTCTATATAAAGCCAGCATATTTGAAAGTTCTTCAGAGACAAAAATGGCTAAAACAAGGAACCTAACGCAGGAAACATGCCTGAAGATACAGATTCTCAGCCAGGAAGGGTACAGCTGCCACCAGATAGCCAGGAAGTGCAGATGCAGTCCATCAGCAGTTGGATACACTCTGCAGAAATACAGACGAACCAACAGCTTGGAAGACAAACCAAGATCTGGGCGTCCAAGGGTTTCTTCAGCAAGAAATGACTGCATCCTGATCCGCATGTGCAGGGAAAACCGCTGAATGACATCACAGGAGCTTCAGCAGCAGTGGTCAAGCCAAACTGGTGTCCAATGTTCCACCCGCACTGTACGTAGGCCGACTTTTAGATCATGGCTTAAGGTCCTACAAGGCTGTCAAGAAGCCCCTGATCAATGAGAGACAGAGGTTAGCCCGGCGTCGTTGGGCCCAAGCACACAAGAACTGGACAGCCAGGAACTGGAAGAAGATTCTGTGGTCAGATGAGTCCAGTTTCCAGCTTTATCTTCCTCCTGCTAATGTGAGGCCAGGTGAAGCATTATCTCCAACATGCCATTCTCGAAACCGACATGCCATTCTCGAAACCGACATGCTCCCTTCTGCACGTGCACTGTTCCGTCGAGGTCAAAACTGGATGTTTCAACCAGATAATGCCCCTTGCCACACATCCAGGGCCAGTAGAACTTGGCTGCAGGAGCACAGTATCCAGGTCTTAGAGTGGCCAGCTCAATCCCCGGACATGAGCCCCATTGAAAATCTGTGGTGGATTATCAAAAGGTCTGTTTCAAAGCATAAACCAAAGAATTTAGAAGAATTAAAAGCAGTAATTGAAGAAGAATGGGACAAGATTACCCCTCAACAGTGTGAAAGGCTCGTGGGGAACAGGCCAGCCAGGATTAGAGCTCTACTGCGTGCTAATGGCAGGACTACTAAATATTAATTTGATGATGTGACGGTTTATTTATTTTTTGTTCAGTTTTGAACACCTTCTCTGTTATTTGTTGACTTTGATACCGACAATGTTGAGAACTGACATATTGAAACTGTCAAGAATTTAGTTTTGTTAGTTTTTCTTATAAACAATAAACAAAAAAATATAATTTGTATTTGTTTGTCTGTCTAATGCAGCCACACCTTTTGAAACACAAAAAAGATTTTTCCACAAATATTTCATGATAATATTTGAGATTGTGTAAAATTTTAAGGGTGTCCGAAAAATGTTTCCACCACTGTATATGTACACATACATACATACTGTATCCAAAGCACTAGGGGATGTCTTATTGTTGCGTAGCTCTGCTTTGGTGTGAAATGTCTTTGCTTAAATTATGAAATTACAGTCTTTGATTGATGCAGCATTGCATCTGATGGCATTGAAAATCAAAAGATGGCTCTGTATGAGTGTGCAGGGTAACACAAAAGAGGTGCGATCAGCATTTATTATCACCTGATTGGGACTGTGCTGTTGTGCTTATAACTGTGTGATTAATCCAACTCCAGTGTGAGACCCTGTTTTGTTTTTCAATCAGTAATAAGTTGAACATTGATACCCAACCCCTCCCTCCCAGTCAAGGTCATTGCTTTACTCTGATTCTGACCCAGACTCCATCTCTGGTGCTGATCCCTCAAGTCCACTCAGCTCTCAGCTCTATGTGTATGTGTGTGCTTGTGTGCATGCAAGGATTTACATGCATGTATCATGTGGAGCTTCCTTCCTCTTTCTTTCTCTGCACTTCCTCTCTCTTGCTGTCTCCCCTGTTTTCTTACGTCTCGCCCGTCTCTTTTCCCCACGCTGAAATGGGTCATCTGTCCCTGACAGGAACGAAAACGAGAACAGGTACTTTGGATTTGGCACGGCATCTCTCTTGGCCTGTGCATGTCGGGGGTAGGAGGTGTTTCCCCTGATCTGGGGAAAACATGCTGCTGGATAAGGCGTAGCTTAATTGGGGAGGTCAAACAGGACAATCTGCCTGATAAATGCATTGCTGGCTCTTTGGTCGGTCTGCAAAGAGTGCGCAGATTTCATTCATGATGTAAGCAATATCAGTCCAGCGGGCCTGCTTTAGTTTTTAAAGCACTTTTTGAACAATGTGATAGACAGAGGACACATCATAGACAGTAGCTGACATCAGTAATTAAACATGATTATCATAGAGATGGACAGGATGCAGCGGAGAGCTAGGCTTTGGTTCCTTTATGGGTGTCAAACTGTCGATTCAATAATCACCAAACTATCACATTTTAAGACTTGGTCATTTGATAACATGGGGAGGGCTCCCTGGCTCTGCAGCATTCTGCTTCCATGATGGTGACATGACATCCAAGTGAGAAGAATTGACAGGGTTGTGCATTAGTCAGTAAGTATGTTCAACCATAAACTGCATAAAATAATGGACGTAGCCACAATGACATCGCCCATTGTTTGTGGGCTCCCGTTTTGAAACACAGAGTTTGGATTTTGCCTGTCACCATCTTGGAATTTTGGAGCCAGAGGTGACTACATTTGGATGAGAGGGTAACCTTAAAGCTAGCAGCTAGCTTGGTTAGCATGGTTTATTTACAGCTGCGGTTAACTGTAATAATGCTAATGCTAACTTTTGCTGGTGAAAAAGAGGCGTGAAACCATTAAAGCAAAATGTACTTTATGGAAAAAATTAATGTCCAACTCTGTAGAGGGTCTTTTAGTAAACCAAACCCTGAGCAAGACTTTTTAGGCGACCAAAAAGTTACAATTAACTTTCATGACCTGAAAACACACTGAAATAGCAACAGGTACGGTTAAACCTATACTCTGTGCATATGGGGTTACATCATGGCTATATTACCTAACCAATGTTGTTGGCATGGCACTCACCAATGCCCTTACTATGGTTAACTTTAATCCTTAATAACATTTAAACCAATGAGTTATATAAATTCTAATTAAATCACCCCCCATACAGTTGTCATAAATTTTAAAATTAGCTATAGAGACCAAAACTACTTTAGGTTTAGGCAACCAAACTCCTTGCTTAGGATTAGAAAATAGATCATGGTTTGGGTTTTAACAACTACATTTGTTACGTAACTTAAGTAAGTTCACGACTATGTGACTCATCTGACTCATCCACCACAACTTTTTTACTCTTTATACTATGTCTCTTTATACTAGGTGCTGTGGATGGATATACCTGGTGTATCTCATCCAGACGCTGAAGGGTGCCTTGTGCATGGCAGTTACGCCTATGGCTGCTGACCAGGCTGCCGTATTTGACACCCTGGAATGAGAAATGGCTTAGACTTAAATCAAACTTAGATCAAACACTAAAACTAAGCAGTGCTGATCAAATATAAACCTAGATTCTGTTGCTGCGTTGCCTATTTCTTGCCTTAAATGTTCTCAGAAACATATTTTAGCTTCCTTTTTAACTGTAACACAAGATTGTTTGTTACCAGCTGACTACCATATTGTTTTATGTCAAAACAGACGAACTCACATAGCGTCACCCTCCAATGGGAGTGTTTATTGATCTGGTGCAGGGCAGTGCATTCTTGTAGTTGTAGGTTTCCTACCTCTTCAGCAAAAGCAGATGCGTTTCCTTTTTCTCAATCTTTTTCTTGTCATATACTGTCACGCCAATGTCCAAAGTAAGTAAAGCCAACATTCCTGCAGTGAATTACTTCTTTAATATAGGTTTTGGTATAAACAACATATTGCTGATTTGACCTTTCTGTTTATCCACTGACTATACAACTAAGATACAGTGAGAAATTAGTCAGCTTTAAATTCATTTGTAGGCGTATCTGTTTTCTCCTGTTTCCAGTCTTTATGCTAAGGTAGGCTAAACACATCATGAAGTCGATACTGATCTTCTCATCACACTAGTGTAAACAAAAAAAAAAAAAAAAAAGTGTTTTTCCACAGGTTATGCTTTTATACTCAGATGAATCCCAAAATATCCTCCATCACCTTGGTGATAAACATTCGGTTTTTAAACGGCATACTTGGTACATAGAAAATAACATAATTGCACAGTCATTCATAGTAGGCCAAGATGAGGGGAAATTATATATCAGGTAAGATGCATTATCTCTCAGAACACAGGAGAGCAGCTACTGAGGCTGTTCAGGGCTGAGTAAATGTTCAGAACTAAATATAAAATGTCTGGTTAATCACGGCCTTGGCTCAGCCTTAGGCTCTTATACAACCACGTGGAAAGAGCACATTAGCAGTCAAACCTCAATGAAAACGCACAGGCCATGGTCCCCTGCCACAAAGTTAAAAAATAAAATAAAAACAATTTATTTTTGTGGCTCAAAGCTGCTTTTTATCAAGCTCATTACTGGAGCAATATTACACAACTCCATCAATATATGCCTGCGCAATTCTGTTATCCTGAGTTGCATATGGATCAGTCTATACCAAAAGAGCTTGTATTGAACTTCTGTATAAATAAAAGAGAAAAGAAGAATCCCCATCCCCCATAACCACATGGGGCTCTTCATGGATCAGCTGTTCCAGCAGTACAAGGAGACGTGATCCCAGAAAGCTGCCCGACTGAACAGTATGGGAGGTCTTTTTTGTTCCAGCTAAGGCACTAACATGTTTTTCACCCTTCTAGAGGTTAATTGCATTGTTTTTCGTCCGCCGGCTGACATTTAAAAAGCATCCGCCACCAGGTGTACGGGGTGAGAGATGGCGAGGGAAATCAATTTGTGTTGTAGTAAGGGCAGGGAGGCAGGACGATCTATGTTTGGCACAATTTGACACCCTTAAGGAACTGATTAGGGCAACAAACAACTGGAGAACAGTTGGAGGACAAAAGATTGAACAAACACTTCTAAAATCCAACCAAAGAAAACGTAAGACCTCGGATCCATCAATCTTTGAAAGTAGAAAATGCTTCAAAGTAAAAACATCAGGAATGACACACTATTTCTTCTGTGCATAGCTTCTTCTGTGCTCTCCATCTAGTTTTGCATTACGTCTTCTTTCAGAGGGTTGTCTATAGTTTCAGTTTGCAGGACAAGAATTAAACACCATTAATTATTCTAAGAAAAACAAGTTTGACTTTTCATCCTGCATGAAAAAAACAAGGTTTAAAGTGTAGATGTTAAAATTAAAATCCAATTTGTTACAACTTGGGTCTTAATTTTTGAGACTGTCCTTCCATAAAAAAACGACACCATAGGTCATTTGTAAAAGCAGCTTATCATGACCAATATTTATGTTTAGTGTTTGGAGGTGACCTCTAGTGACTGTAGAAATGATGAGGAGAGCAAGGGAGGAAGTCAGATGACAAAATATAATGAGGGAAAAAGTCCCTGTGGAGTGGAGATTGGGCACACGGATGTATACAGAGACCTGGATACAGTGTTAAAGGCATTTACTCATTCATTCCTGTGGAAGTTTCTCAGTGGCACATGAAGCCAAAAAAGTTCAACTTTCCAGGTATAAAATTACCCAGATCTTCTACATTGTTGGGCCCATAGAATAAGCACACTGGAGACTTCGCCAGCTGAGCCACTAACTTCTGCTGGCTGAGTGGGCTACTTCTAGTTTAGCCCTTGCAAACTGAATGAAGATGAATTGATTTAATCATGCGGCTCTTTTGGACTTTTAAAATGTTATCGGCATGTTGTTAAGTTATTCTAACTTAACTTATGTACATAACATAACTTATGTGTACATAAGGTGCTGTTACGTCACGTTACATTATGTACTTAATGTCACATTGTCACATTATGTTAAGTATGTAAAGTGATGATGTGAAGTTACATACATACATACTTATTTCAAGCCAAACCAGAATTCTTTTCTGAACCTAACCACACCGGCAGGGGTGCTAAATTAGGAAAAACTCCTCTGAGTCATATTAGAGAGTAGAAACAAATGAACTATGTGGTCGTATGGGTTGGTGCACTTGCTGTAATATTCGTAGTTGGCCATTGGCCTTGTACAAACCAAGTTAATTGCTGAGATCTGGGAATGCAGCAACATTGTTAAAAAGTAAGGTAACAAGGTCAAGTCAAAAAACAAGTCAAATTAATTTGGAAAAGAAACCAAAGGTGTACAGTAAGAATTTCCAACACACAGACCAGCAAGCCACTTCAACTTGGACCTGTCATACTTACTGTACAACAGTCGTATGCGTACAGTGTCCAGTGTAACAAAGGATTATGATTGGCAGTTCAGATGAGCTCAATATCAGTTTTACCTCCACATGAAGTGGTTTAGATAAACTGTTGGCTTGTTTACAACCCAACCCTACTGCCAGAAAAGAACATAGATATTGTACGATTGGACAGGGGTAAATCATGAGGTGTGAAATTCTTCTATGTAATTCTATGTAGTAATTCAGATACTGAGCTGTGACAATCATTTGTCTGTCTGCTCGAATTTCTTACCCCATCAAACTTTGCATTACTGAAGTTCCCGTGTTCCCATATCTCAGTAATTGCTGACATCAGTGTTTTTATAACTAATAGCAATGATGGCCAAAACCACAAAAACAAGACCCAAGTTGTAACAAGCTGGAATTAGATGGCTCTGCCTCCGACACATGCCATGCTGCCCATTTCTATATGCACAGAAAGAAGAATTTTCATTTATTTCATTCAAAGCTCAAACCTTTACTATATTTGTTTTATCGCATTAGGATTATGATGACTTTAATGTATTTACCTCTACGCTTAACAAAGATTTATATATGTTAATGTTGGAATATTGTCCTCATCTCCCTTTTCAGTATCTCTGTATAAAGCATGTCTGGTTGTCCATTTGTGTCATGACTGTCTTTCTGTTCTACCCCTCCCACTTTATGTCTGTGTCCTTTGTCTCTTTTGGGATTTATTTTCCTCATTGGTCCAAAGGTCTCTTGAAAGGTATGAAAAGGGAGGAGTCTCCACCTGAGTCCTCTTGATCTTGCTCTAAAATAATCTCATCTTCTGTTGCTCATTTGCAGTGCATTTTAATGGATTAATGTCTGTTTCCAATTTGTTAACACCCTAATGAATTTTATCTGTCAAATGAAAGCATTTCAAAGCATGGTTAATCCAATATTGGATAAAATCAAACCTATGCAACGTCCCCAATACAAGTTAAGCAGAAGTAAGAGCTGACTTCTTGATTCTACAGTTATGTTAATCGGTGTCATTTTCATGAGATTTCGTGAATGCTGCAGATGGGCGAGTTAAGTTTTGTTATGCAAGAAGGTTATCTGAGACTCACACCCATTTTCTTAGTTACTTCTCCCACCTTTGCTCTTCTACTCTAAAAAATCTCCTAATCAGATAATTGAATCATTCCCAACTCTGCCCCCTTTCATTCAGAAGACATTTTGAAGTCACTAAAATAAAAGGCTCCCTCTTAAAGCCCCCGGCTCACTGAGGCTGCTGGTGCAGTGCGGTCAACAAATGAAAGCAAGCTTGGCAAATGTGGCCAGGGCAGGCGGTTAAAAAAGACTCTGCCTCTTGGCCACATTTATTTAATTAGCTGTAAGAGATGTAATCTTGAAGCGTTTCAGTGGCACTGGTGCATGGAGAGATGTCCTTCTGATCTACTCCTGGTACACTCAAAGGATATTGAACCACAGAGCCACTTTCTTTCTGCCCGCTGCTGTGCTGCTAACCTTACTGTACACTGAATCTGATGTACCGATGAGTTATAAGGACGTGAAGTGACAACCTACAGGCATTCTGGGCACTTTTAGTAACATTTTTCTTTCTTTACAAATACAATCATGCTGTCTGCAGTCTTTGGGCAATGATACATTTTTTTCTGTGTTGGCTCTGTGTACAGTGTGCTTTTGTCATTTCACTCATTGACATAAAGCAAAAGCTGCTACTAAGATATTAAAACTAAGAGGGGACATTCTTGACTAATAACATTCTAATGGATTATATAACAACGACCTTTCCCTCACATTTATCCACTTCATGCTCAACTCCCACTCTCTTCATCTTCTCATTGCTTCACCTTGTTACATGTCAGCATGTGCTCTGAAAGTGTCCATTGTTTCAATATATTTGCTTCCCTCATTGTCTCTCACTCTACTATAGAAGATGTTTTTGTTGATTGATAAAATAAATGCTGGATTTTGGGGTCAATCAGAGTAGAATTTGCTGGATTCGAATCGTGACAGACTTTGATCGTGCTGCATCTGCTGCAGTCCATTTGTACTCTTGATTATTAACATGTATGGTTTCTAAAATGTATCAAGTGATGTCTGTGGTTCCCACAGTGTTTCAGCATGGAGCATGATGATTCAGAGAAGCTACAGTGTCAATTCTGTCCTCTCCAAGGAAATCTGAGTACATAATGTTTGGTAACCTTGAAATGCAACACACAGAACCAAGTGGAGAAGAGAAATCAGACAGAAAAATATTTAACTTTTGCATCCTTCAAGTGCATTTCCTGCTGTTATGCTACTGGCTTGATCTGAGACAAGAAAGCTAATGCTAGCCTGTAGCTCTTTCTTCTTGTGCATGAAGTTCTCTTCCCCCAAAAGCAGAGTTAGGAGACATGCAGCCATGCTCTGAACTGAAATCAAGCACAGCTCCACAAATGAGGTGCAATGGAGTTTTTATGCTTAGATCTCATGTCAGAATATGGCCACCATTTAGCATGTGTATGCAAATGTCTTTTTTAAATTTCTGAGGACAGTATTTATCTTTTTTAATTGCCCCTGTCTCCTACCAAAAACGGTATGCTTACTTATATGCCTTGCCAAAGATGTTTACATCTGTGACATTTTTACTGGCAGTATTTTTTCCAGTCCAGGAAGTGTAACGTTCTTATACTGTACAGACGTTATGGGGATGAAGTTATCACGGACAATTCAAACACCGAGCTATGACAGACTACATGTCCTGTGTTGTTAATAAGGACAGTTCACCATACCATACACGTTTCATCCTACCTGTAGTGTTGTTTATCAGCAGATGAAGACATGAAATAGAATGCTTTTTAATGTATGCAACATTTATTCATTGTGCAAAAAAAAGAAAAAGCATGTTAGCCATTTCCTAAAGTGCATTTTAAAGCCACTATTGGCTGATACCGATGACTTGCTGATATCATTGTGCATTCCTACAACAATGGTGTCCTCCTTGGCTAAGGTGTAACGAGGTGAGCTAGCTAACACCTTGCATCCATGAGTAGATGCAGTTCTCCTTCTACGCGGTAACATGGTTTGCAGATGTAGTGTAGAAAGAAAATAGTTCTTTCATGAAACTGCTCACGACAAGGTCTGTGGATTATCGTGAGTAAGCGGTCATAATGTCTGGAAACAGACATTGCTGTTGAGATTTTCAAATGTATTTTTTTTTGGTGCTTTGAGCAGCACAAGCTGAGTGCTATCTAGTTCCATTAAATTGGAGAGAGGCAGACATTTCTATGGCCAATGTCTCCAACACTCTGCAACTCACACCAAAACAATGTAGACTGATAAATAGCACTACAGGTAAGAGGAAAAATGTGTACCTGTGATTTGGAGTTGAGCTGTCCCTTTAAGGCTGCATGTTGACAGTGAACGTTTTCCAGATTTATTCACTTTAAACATTTAGCATTTATTTTTAAAAAGTATTTTTAAGGAGACAGGGTTGCTTTTAAAACATAGATGGGAATACTGTATAATTTTCTGTAAAATTGACATCTAACTTTAGATCAACAAGCATTTTTAGTATAAAATGCAATGCAGTTATCTTTTTAAAGAGTAGGTTTGGATTTTCTTAAGTCTATTTTAACACAGTACTCATGTGCCATAAGTATGTTGAAAAAGTGGTCATCTATTCTTCTGTCCAGTGGGCCATGATGCAATTCTACTGATATACTGAAAGAGATGTGCGACAAAATCACTCCTGGATCCATGCAAAAATGCCTTCCAAAGCCACTGACATGCTAATAATGTAGATGCGCACACGGTTGTATTCATAGTACAAGTGATGGTCCACTTCAGGCCCCGGGAGCAAACAGGAGGGTGGGGAGGTAAGCTTACTGTCCCACGACTGCTAGCATAGAGTGAAAGTGAAACAAAACACTGGAGTTAATGGATGTCAACTATCCAACTTAAAACTAACCTTACTGTGGTAAGGGAACTCCAGCTGGCTTAAAAGCAGTGTTGCTGCACAAGAGACTGGAGCATGCATTGTGTACTTACTATTTTTGTTGCTGGCACCAAACACCAGCAATAAACCTGTACACAATTACCAGGGTTAGGTTTAGGAAAAGAATCATGGTTTAGGATAAAATAAGTATTTTTTTTATGTAATGTAACTTCCATTAGCACTTAACGTAAAGTGACGATGTCATGTTAACGTATGCAACGTACATAACACAAAATAACACAAATTTTTGTTTCACGCGAGACAAGAACAGCGATCTCCTGGGGGGAAGTCCTGTGTTTGCTTGACCTGTTGATCCACCCTTAAACACATCAGTACATGGACTTTGTCACAAATTAAACTATGTAGCCTGACTTCCTCCTTTGCTCCCGTCATAATTACTATGGGCACTAGAGGTCGCCGCTTACACCACACCTAAATATGTGTCGTAATAAACTGCTTGTACACATGGCCTATGGTGTCATTTTGGGGGGAAGACAGTCTCAAATTATTTCATCGCCAATATGGAGGAGGAAGAGATAGAGAGAATTAACATATAGCATGTGAGTACTGTATCTATGTAAAAATTGAAATGATTCAAACCTATCCTTTAAGGAAAATATGGAAAAGAAATGAATCCAAAAGATCAAAATTCTAGTCTGACCAGACCTGAGTGACCTGAACATTCAGTCACTTCACCAAGAGTTACAAATGCTGAAAATTAAAATCATTTCTTTACCTGCAATCGCTATAACCTTTCACTTTCCCCTTTTTACCTGTGCCGAAGGGGACAACAGGGTCCCGACCTCCTGCTGACACCGTCTAACAGCATCCTGCTCCCATTTCAACCTTTAACTCTGCTCTTCATTCACCTTTGCAGCAGCGATGAGGACAACAAGCCTCTCCAGGGCAGCCAAACGTCGCTGGATGGCAATGTGAAAGAAAGTGACGACAGTCTGGTAGACTACGGCGAAGGCGGAGATGGCCAGTTCAATGAGGATGGCTCTTTCATTGGCCAGTACACAGTGAAGAAGGACAAGGATGAAACGGAGGGCAACGAGAGCTCTGAGGCCACCTCACCCGTCAATGCCATCTACTCGCTAGCGTAGCGTCGTAGCCGCACACGAGGGATGCGGTTGCACCCTTTGATTTGAGAGCGTTACGACAAACCACAGCACCATACACCGGACACAAACACACACACACGAATATATAAATATATGAAACACATTAAGGAACACAGCAGGGCCTGTCTGGAGACTGTGTAGGCTTTCCTCTGCAGATACAGTAACAGGGGAACACAGGAGTGGAATTAGACCACAAGCCTTTATTTTAGTTTCCAGCTCTAAGAAACTGGCCCACTGGAGGTGACGTATTGGACAAAGAGGACAGTGCTGGTTCTCCTCTGCGCTCTGCCTGCCCTTACACAGACTTGAAGTGTGCCTTCGGGGCAGCTTTCAGCACTTGGAGGCATCACCAAGCGTTCTTTAGAGATTTTTCTTTGGTTCGTTTCTGCTCTGAACATTTTCAGTGCCCCTGCTCTCCTTCCTGATAACAACCCTCATACCTCTGTGTAGCATCCCAGTTAAGTACACACAAGAGGTCCCTTACACTTACACACACACACACACACACACACACACACACACACACTGGCCCCGTCCTGTAACATATCAGCTTCTAACCATTAAACTCAACAGGATGCCGGCAGATATGTTTATCATATTGATATTTACGCAATGAAAGATTTTAGTTTTTCCACAGCTGGTAGACGAGTCATTGAACCTTAATGAGTGCTGTATACAGTCCTGGCACACATTTTAGTGCCCTGCAAAACTATGCACTGTCACCTCCTCCATACCATTTTGGGTTTAATCTGGTTAGTAGAAGTACACATTTTAGGTTTCTTTTTTACCACTTGCAGGCTCAATCACATGCTTTTATTCACTTTGCCTTGTACAATGTGGTAGACATGTTTTTCTTACCTCTAATCCAATGTTGTAGTGGCTGCCACGAGAGAATTATTTTGGCCACGAGCACCAAGCTCTGCTACAGTATGTTGTTATTGAATCCCATTTTTAAAAAATTTAATAATTATTATTTTGGAGCATGGTATTAACTTATTGCAAGAGAAATGGAAGGCAACAGAGGAGAGTTAGTTTTGCTTGAGAAACACCACTAGACTACAACCCAGTGAATTCCCTAGTTAGCATGCTGGCTAATGCTGCATTCATGTCAAATTGGAACAACAGTTGGTTGACGGTTGTACATTTGTATGTTTCTTTTGACTTTGGTTTCTTAGTTGTGACACACACGTATAAGTGATCGGAACATTTAAAAGTATGTTTTATACCAAACCAGACAACAATAATGCAATGTGGTGACCAAATAAAGCAGTCCCTCCAAGATGTGAAAGCAAATTCAGCCATTCCACGTGATTTCTGCGCGACCTTGCAAATTTGTCCAGTCACAATAACGTTACTGCAAATTTTACTTTTAAAACAATCATGAGACTGTAAAGTCTGTTGTGCCTGGGAGGAAAGAGTCACACACAGTGACAGGGCTAACTCTTACCATCACACGGCTAACGTAACTCAACTGTTATTGACAGTTTAACATCAAAGTCGAGCTGTTTTGGTGTTAGTGTGGGATTAAAGGCTTGGTGTTGGGTCTTAACCAGGCTTCTGCCCAAACAGCATAATATGACGAGATCACGTTGTGCTGTGTTAGCTCATGCTAACAGCTGTCATCAGTGATCAGCTGTTGCAGCCTCCCTCAGCCATCACAAATGATTTCTACTTTCACTTCCCCCCCAATTTTAGCGCAAAAAATGCCTAAAAAGATTGTAACGTGAATCACAATTTTTTTTAGAAAAGCTGCTGTAAAATCAGATATTTCAAGCCGCAATAATCCCAAAAACTGTGAAATCCTGGAGGGACTGATAATGACATATTACAGTGGGTATTTTTTTTTTCTAATGAATATATATCCCTCTAGAACTTACCTTCATGAATTTTCTCAATTGTGACACTAGCACTCTAGAAGTTTGGGGTCATAAAAAATTCCATATTACTTTAAGCGCCTGTTAGCTGAGATGTGTAATGTTTTCAAGTTGGAAGCTAACGTCCATGTTCTCTCCCACGAGACATGAATGCAGCACAAGAGGCTGGGATCCCTATGGTGCGTTCAGACTACATTTTTGCCTTGCGTTTTTCATGCAAATTTCATCACTGGAATTTTTTTTTTTTTTTTTTTTTGTCAATCTGTATCTGTTTTTTGCCTTAAACAGCCAATGTACAGGCATTAGCTGTCAGCTAGTTAGCATACACAACAACCTCCAGTTCTTTCTGTCACCTCCTCCAGACCTCTCTCTGTTGTTGTCTCTGTATGGTTTTGAATTGGACTCCTGAAGCCTGGTAATAGGCTAGAAGTTTTGCTCAAGTTGAAACATTTTCAACTCACATGGACACACTTTTGGCTCAGTCCATTAATTTGTGTGCTCTCACCTCTTTGGATTGACTTTATGTGCAGTCATACCAACTGTCAAATTCTCTGTGTCTAGTCTGAACCCACCTCTACAGAGGGATCTACACCTCTCTCCCTCTCTCTAGTTTTTAAGTACTCAATTTGTTAATCATTACGGATGAAAAAACACAGCGTCAGAATACTTGAATTAAATGACAGGATTGTCAGCATGAAAATATATACATTAAATTCACAGCCACCTTTAAAAGGAAATGTATCAGCTTATTTTTTAGTTTTTGCAGAGGAAGAGAAAAAAGAAAACTGTTTGAGTAACAGGACAAGTTTTTAGAAGTATGTACGCTCAGTATTTCACATGTCCTACAACCATATTTGTCATGTAGTCATTCTGTTAGCAGACTGTTAAACTGACAGTCAATTCTTTAATTTTTACTAAGCGTTCACTGAGTGCTAATTTGTTTCCCCACATCACTTTGGCACTCACATTGTAGTTACCTGCTACTCAACAGCACTATTAAACCCTCCAATGCTAAATCATAAAGATCTTTACTGCAGTTAGCAACTGGAGTTCACATTGTATTTCAAATATTTATTTTATATTTCTATTTATTACATTATGTGGATAGTATTAATATTAGTCCTTAATTTAATAATTGTTATATACACATTTTTGACCAACTTATTTTGTTGTTTCACACCAGAAATAGCTGGAATAAAGATGTCTCTAGAATCTGTTGTTGTTCATCATGAGAGGCATCAAACACACCAGTATGTTCAAGTTATTTGTGATATTTGTAGCAGCTGGCTTCTCTGCTGTACACAAAACAACAACAACAAAATACCTGTCACCGTACATACAAAAAGGTCATCTTTATCTGTCCATTGTGCTGCTCTTCTCGTACTCATGTTGTATTACAGTTACTCTGTGTTGTTATTCAGATTTATGTAACATTACCTTTCCACCACACAGAAATTAATATTGTTGCTTATTATTTATTTGACATATATTCTGTACATGTAGGTCCTGAAAAAAAACCTCTTATATTTGTAAATATTTAAAAGTCGATTTCCCCAGAAAAATGCTTTATCTGAAAAGAAAACAAAAAGTCACAAATCTGTATCCACCGAGCAAATGCGACAGGTGCATCTTTAGTCTTTTATGCACCTTTGTAATGTAGCTTTGACTAACATTTGCACTCTGAAAAAGTAACAAGAATCATCCCTCATTCTATGTTGCTCTTTGCTTTGACCTTGTGATATATGGTACTGACTGTGGCAAGTCCATCAGTCACTTGTTTGATGATGATTTGGATTCTATATCGTGAAAGAGGAATACGTTAGATTCTCTATGATGTAAATAAGACATTGAGTGCTCCTGCAATTTGTAGCATTGTCGCACACACTACTAGTAGGCCTAAAAAACATGCATTCGCTGCCATATTGGAACAAACTCCCCTGTTATATATCTGTCATCTCTCTGTCACCTAACATGCCTGTTGTTGCATAGCTAGTTCCATTTCACAACCCAGTCACCAGAAAAAATGTTGGTTTTGTGAGTTTCTGCAAACTATAGATACATTACATTTGTACATTATTATGTAGTGGATACATTGAAACTTTATGTTTCAACAGTGTTGTGGTTAATGTGTGGTTAGGTTTAGGCATGAAAATCACTTGGTTACAGATAGAAAAAGGTCATGCTTGAACTTAAAATACATGGTTTTGGTGGCACAATCACGACAGGGGAGGCTGTCAATGTCTGTAAAAAAATTGCTTTTTGTGACACTATCCCTGGTGGAAAACAGTGATAACTCCCTAAACACATTCTCACGCCGACCTCGTCACATAACAACATTTGGTCATAGACTTTCCACTTCGAAATATGACGTGCAAGGTACCCTGGGTGCGTTTGTTGTTGACGCTCTGGAACGCCGTGTCAGCTTCAGCCTGTTACATGCATTGTCTGTTTTCAAAATACATTTCTGTTTTCACAGGACATGTACAGTTTGCATACAGTCTCTTTCAAAATAAATGCACTACATTTGTAAAACACCGCAAATTGACGTTTTTTCCTTCAACAACAAACGCACGTGGTTAAGTTTAACCAACACATGCACGTGGTTGGGTTTGGCATCAAAAGCATGTGGTTGGATTTAGGACAAAAGAACTAGGTTTGACTTCACAATCATACAGGAAGCGAACACTGGCCTCCTGGGTGAAAGTTGGTGGTTGTTGGACCCATCCACCACCCCTCCTACCGACCCTATTTGGACTTCCACTGCCTTAATTGTCGTTGTTGTCCTGCAGCCTTACAGCTTTGCAGACGTCTCGCCAATGTATTCTCAGCCCAACTCGTCAAATTTCGTAGCTTTGTCAGTGTACTTTCGCGTCTAGATATGCTACGCTAGGTAACCTCCTGCATTTGTTGTTGATGTTCCACGCTTGTTACATGCATTGAGTCTTTTCAAAATACACTTCTGTTTTCACAGGAATTGAACAGTTGCTGCTTGTTGGAAGCATAACCTCTTTTTCAAAATACACAGAACATAGGTAAAACACCTTATTTTTACATTTATTTCCTTGTGACACTAAAGCACATGGTTGGGTTTAGAGGAAAAAAAAGGTTTGGTTTAAATTTACATAGGAAGCAAACAGCAGGCTGCCCATCCACTACCCCTCCTGTCTGGGACTTTTCAGCTCTTTATATTAGGTTGTTGCTGGTGGCATTACAAGCTGATGTCGCCAGGTGGCGTATCATATCGCCACAAAAGGTGCCTTTGTGCGTCGTCATCCGATGTTGAAATCACTGACAAAGTAGCGGTATTTGACAAGGTCGGAATGAGAACGGGCTGGTATTGCCTAGGTATCACGCCATCCACCACCCTCTCCGCCTCCCGATGACAGTCAGCTCATTAACTACGTCACTTTGGAAACACTGATATGATACATACACAATTTACAAATAAATTGTATTTGTGATTTGCAGAAATATACAATGTCAACATTTTTTTCTGGAGACTGGGCGGCATTTCAGGGGCCACCTAAAAGGACTAAAGGTTGAGTCTGCTCCTCTTCCACTAATGAGACAGTCGAGCCTCACACAGATCAAGCAGTGCGCAAATTTAGTTCCAGAAAGTTGTTCTCAAAACAGATGGAGAACAATGGAAACACAAAACTTATGTCATAGAATAAGCAGTGGCTAACATTGTGATGAGACAAGGGGAAGGTCACTTTAATACATGGTAACATCTGTCAAAAAGTGTAGCAGGTAAAAGGGCAAATATATTTATATACATTTTTAACATCCTGTGATTGACACTATTTTCAGTCTGCAAACAAGGACAAGGGGATCTTACTCCCAGCAGTCATTATGTACACCTTGCAGATATAATTACAAGTTGACAAAGATTCCCTAAATGCACAATTTAACACATTACTGGCCAACAATCAACTGCACAAATTTGGGCAAAAGAGGGCTGAAATTCAACTTAACAGACTTCGAAAGAGGCGGCCTCTAAAATGGAACACAACATATGTCCTGGTGACAGATGGCCAGTTTCAAAACAGTTGAAACACTGGCCTCTTACTTCACACTCCTTACAAATCAAAGAAATCCAGAAACACAGCCTCTGTGTCACTTATTCCTTCTTCCAAAAACTTGTGTTCCCTTTGGTCTTTCTGCAGAAACTCAAAGCAATATCCTTTGAGTTTTAATCAGTTGGGATTTTTCTCTGATGTCATTGTTTTACAGTATGTTCACTCTGTGACCACACGGGGCTGTTAGTTTGAACACCATCCACCAACATCTTGACAAAACAGGAGACTGCTGCTGAAATAGAAGAAAATAGGAAGAAAAAGCACTGAAAAATCAAAGATTGGGTTGGAACATGTACTTTCTTCCCTGGACTCATTGGAAGTGTTTTCTTCCAGTTCTGGTCTGAAGACCTGCACCTCCCTCTTCCCACATGGCCTTTCATCTTTTCCCCCCAAGTGGATCACAGCGGGGAAATGTTGTACACTGGCTAAATAACAAAGAAAAGAGAATTATGCATATTTGCTGATACACAGTGCTTTTTTTCTTGTCCTTTTATTTGTGCACGTTGACTCTCTTTTTACTATCCGCATCATTTCAGCTCACCTTTAATGGGGGAAAAGAAAATGTCAATGTGCAGTTTCACTGCTTTGTGTTTTTCTTCATTTCAAAATGCTGCAAAGTGTAGAATTTTACCGGTGAACATGCGAGATTTGCGACTGGATTTTTTTCAGTGATTGATCACATGCTGTTTGGCTGTTTTTTGTTTTTTTTTTTAAATGAATTCACATATTAGCATCTTCATGTTTTTACCATGTGTATCAGAGCAGCTCGTCAAAGTCTTGCTTCGACACGCAAAAATAACAGCTTTTGTAAGGTACATACTCAACAGAAAATGGCATAAATATATTCACCATGTATGCGTGTATGATGAGATGTTGCAACTTCTGCTAGCGACGCCTTCTTTATAGTAAAGCTATTTCCTTTTCTCTACCTTCTGACGGCTGGTCTTTCTGTTCATCTCTGAGCTTTTGACATGTTTTCAAAACAGATGCAACATTTTGGGCTCTGTTTAAATGATCTATAGCGTGTAGTCTAAAGTGCATGGAGCAAGTGCATCCAGAATGTGTCCAACTCCGCTTTTGCTGGTTTAACAGCACATCTGGGCACAAAGTAAGATGCAAGGGGAAAAGGGGTTGTACTCAGACCCTTTATTAATCAAAGGTGTGTTTTGGGTGTAACATGAATTCAAGCAATCATCATGTCATCTCCCATTCTCTTTAAAAGCCAGGTGTGCCTGCACCTGGCCCACTGCTATTTACATGACCTATTCAGCAAATTTTCTATTTTCTGTTGAGAGTAATGTAGTAAAAGCAGTTATGTCACTGCAGCAAATACTGCGGGACATGTAAGCAGCAAAACTAGAAACTAGTTATAAATTTAACAGAACAACAGAATTCAACTTTTAGCTTCTGATGTACACAGCATCTCTCCAACAGCAGCAGCTCTGCCCTGATCTCTGGTACGTTAACATCATACAGAATGTAATTATTATTTTCCTCATTGATGCTTAATTATTTCACCTACTTGCAACCCATCCTCACGTCCCTGTGTGTGTAACAAATAGAGTGTATGAGCATTGTGAAGGTGCCTACGTAAGCTTGACCAACTTAAGACCAGGAGCAATATTCACAAAACAAAAAGTTGCTTCTAGTGACGCAATTCTAAGAAAATTCTTTTTAAGAATTCTTTCTAAGTATTTCTAAGAATTTCCCCTTTAAGTTAAGACTAGGTCCCAGTAAAGATAAAAGTTATTCACAAAGCATCTTAACCCTTAAGAGAGCTCCTAAAATGAAAAACTGATACGAGTAGGGAGGAAGACTTTTAATCAGCTGAAGAGTTTCTGAAGCAGTGGAGAAAATGGCAGAAAGACAAAGAGGTAGGAGAAATATTTTCCAGATGTTGAATGAAAGAGTTATAGTGAAATGCTACAGATTAGATCCTGCAGGGATAATGTTTGTAAATTTGTAAATTTCCGACAGTAACACTGTAATGCCAGAAATTAGTGTGATCACAACACTAAGATATTTTGCAACTGGAAAAATGCAATAGTGCAGCAGTGATGACTTGGGTCTGTCTGATCATCAGTCTGTGGCAACCAATCACATCTGGTAAAAGAATGTGTCACACCTAGCAAAGGGGTCAACCACACCCCCCTCACTAAGGTAAAAGTTTATATCTCTTCTTTGCTTAGATATGCCCTGGAAACTGGAACAAAGTTAGGAGCTGTCTGAGAGTATTCTCAGAGTGTTTGTGAATATGGCCCCCCTTTTTTTCTTAGGCACCTGATCACACCTTATTTTAAAGCCCACATGCCTGTGGCGCACAGATGGGCGCAAGAACATTCTACTACTTACACAATGTGGCTGCTGGCTGTGAAAATGACAACTACGTCAGTCTGACACTTTGCACCGGGTGTAAGACCAGGCCCTTCACTGCAGTTTCAAAAACTATACAAGAAAATCAAGAAAAGAACTAGAATAACCACATGGTTGTATACCTCCACCAACCAGTCAAGTTGCAGTTACACTTTGCATCCATATGTACACTCATATGTAGCCATCACATCAGACAATGCCTCAAACATAGATGTTGCTGCAAAGGCACTACAAATTCTAAAATGCTGATGTTTTGCAAATGTTTTGAATCTAAATGAATGATGGGTTCCCTCAAGGCGTTTTTAAGATATCGGGTTCATGAGAATAGAATGTACCTATGTAGGTAGACTCATACGTAGATACATATGTGGGAGCAGTGGGAGTGAGCTTTTACAAAAAGATGCATAACTCCCCAAAGGATTTATGTAATATGAACATTTTTAGACAACTCCCAAGTGTTGGCAAAGCCAGTAACTTTTCCATTTGGATTCAACCATAGTGAGCCATGTTTAAGATTCAGTATTTTTACCGATATATGTAGCATTTTCTATATCCTGCCAATGAACAGGCCAGAAATTCACAACAGCATGTATCATGTACTGGTTTCAAATTGGGTGGAAAACAACACCCTTGAAGCACAAACTGTCACCATACCGTTAAGGTGCCGAGACATACCTAATGCTTAACTTTACACAAAAGTTTTTTTTCAAACTTTTTTCATGTATGTGTGAAACAAGGATACCTGGTGACTAATTGAAAAATTGTGTGGTGGAGTGGTGGGAGCATTTTTTTCCCCAGAGAATAAAACTTACTCTATTTAACCATACAGTAGCCTCAGGAAGACTAAATAACTACAACATGAGGCTACTGTTTCACAAATGAAAAATAGATTCATTAATCAGAGAAAATATTCTTTTGAACTTATAAATGATTTTCTGTAAAAAAAAAAAATTCAGCAGTGAAAGGCCATAAAAACAGAGCTCTCTCTCTCTCTCTCTCTCTCTCTCTCACTGTCTCTCTCCTTCCCTGGCTTTTACCTTCTGTCTGTGGATTTCTGTAAAGGGGGGAGTGGTGGGGTGGACTATTTACGACCACGAACTGGTCTAAGTAATGTCTTCTGTCAAAAGCCTAAAATTATTCTGTTTAACTGATTTTTCGACATGCCAATCCAGCAGAATTTATTAAAAAAATGGAGATACAGACAGTGGAATAAAAGGCTAAACTGCAGAGAGGTCAGCTGACTGCAGACCTGTCCCCTGGCAAAGCAAGTCAATAGAGACTGACTGACTGGAGAAATGTTTGACTAAAAACAACCCAAAGGCTTTGGATTACACATTTCTATTGGTTTTAGGTGACCAGAAGTTTTGACGATGAGAAAAAAAACCTCAAAGTTGCAGTTACAAATTTATGCAGGGAAGTTTGTTCCTGATTGCTTCAGTGTTTTATGCTCAAAGTCCATGGTTTTACAGCAATAGGAGTTACACTGCTAGAATCTGTGGAATCTCTGGATTCATTTGAGGTTTTGTTTTTCTGAATAGAATAAAATGAAAGATACTGGAAGCACTGTAATCAGTGGCATAAGGTAGTTACAGTCGGCCTCGGCGCATGCTATTATGTGCCCTAAGGCACACTCGTTACTTATTATGCGCCTAAACTAGCTACCGTATAATCTTATCCTCACATGATCAAATAGAGACTTCAGATTGGATTGGGTGGCACAGTGGTTTGGTGGTTAGCACTGTCTCCCAGGTGTTAGAGCCCTATCGTGTCAGCGTGGGTTTTCTCCGTGTACTCCTCCCACAGTCCAAAGATCCCAATTGGGGATAGGTTAATTGGTGACTCTAAATTGCCCATAGGTGTGAGTGTGAGTGTGAATGGTTGTTGGTCTATATGTGTCAGCCCTGTGATAGTCTGGTGACCTGTCCAGGGTGTACCCTGCCTCCCACCCAATGTCATAACAATGTGGGATAGGCTCCAGCCCTCCCGCGACCCTCAAGAGGATAAGTGGTTAGAAAATGGATGGATTGGATAACACAAACATACATATCACCCAGAAATCATCATAGCAAATATGTAAAGGACAAAAATACCAAAGAAAATAAGGAATTATTTGTTTAATTGAATAGTTTTTATATCTTATTTATAGTTTATATAGAGTAAGCATACATTTTATATTTTAGAATGTATTTTGTTAACAGGTGTTAAACAGAGGGGGCAAAAAAATACAACCCTCTTAAGCCCCCTTGTGCCATTTGGCCCGTGTCTCAGTCTATTACATGGTGTTGCAAACTCCTTATTCTACCTCAGCCAGATCCAGACTTTGCCCAAATTAGGCTATATGACCTCCAGTGACATCCCAGGTACTACATCCATCTTTATCAGCTGTGTGTGGATCAACCATCTCTCTACCCTTAGATACTATGCTGTTACATTATACATGATAACACCTCCATGACTGGCTCTACCAGATGTCTCTGCACATCACATTCAGATAATGGCGCGCACTTCTATCTGTCTGGTGCCAAGTACATCTACTAATCCAGGAGCTCACTGTGTTAACCCTTCAAGGTAATGTCTAAAAGCCTGCATTATAAAACTTTAATATTTAGACCAGATATACTGCGTAAAGGCTTTTGCACCCCTAGACACTACACTGATCATTTTTTACAGTCATGTCTCAGGCCTCAAAGTAACCAAACCAGAACTTTATAGCCTATTGATTTATCTGCTGTACCCTGGGATAAAGTGGATTACACCATTCCCATTAAACTGCCATGGGCGCTGAGCTCATTTTACACAGATGACATGGACAAAACCAGTTCAAAGATTAATAAAACACACCCTGACAGTAAATCTAGTTGTGGGTATGACAAAAATGGAGAGAGCACGAGGGTGTGGTCCCTTTGGTGGTGACATGTTTTATTGAAGATGGCCTGATCCATTCTGCCTTGACCTCCTTTAGGCTGGTAAATATTAATGTCTCAGCCCCTCTGTAGACGACTGTTCTCACCGCCTCGTACATCAGCGGGTAAAAGCCATTAGCAACCCAATACATAGACTGGCAGAGGGGAGTAGACTGAAGCAACCATGGCCCAGTGTCTCAGAGGAAGTGTTGGGTAATTATGACATCTTCCTCAGGTTTCTGCAGCAATTGAGCCAAAGGTTGAGGAAAATTGAAATTTTTCTGTGATCTAAGTTGACAATGGAGAGCAAGGATGTCTGTGTTATTTCATATGGTGTGTGTGCGCCTCTGGTTTCAAAGATGACATGTATTCACTCTGTTAATGGAATTCAGAGTAAATGTCAAAGTTAAATATGAATTTTGTTATCATCTCCTCGATGGCCAGAACATTATGCAGCCTTTGGCTCAGACCCTGGCATCGTTTTGCATTTCCATTCTCTGCATCTGCTGCTGAGTGAAGATTTTATAAAGATGCCAACTCGGAGCTGTTATTGTCAAAACACACTCAACCATGGTTGTAAAGATTATTAACAGAGCCTTTCAAACCTGTCCTATTAGAATGGAACTTTTTTTATCCTCAAATATTAAAGCAAGGCAACCTGCTCCTTTCAAAAACAGAGGCAATTCATGAGGTGAAGAACTGCATTAGAACAACAATCAAAAAGACTAACCCCACCCCCCAACACACACACACACACACACACACACACACACACACATTGTTGATGTCCAAAATGGAGGGGCTGTGTCTCACAACTTCTTGATCTTCCTGAAACCGACATTCACAACCACTTAACACTGTGATTGGTCATCTACAGTATGTAGCAGTAAAGAGCCAGTTCTCCCTCAGCTCTCCTTTTCAATCTTTACACAACTATTTCTGTCACTTTTCATGTGAAAAACTGAGTGTAAGTAAAATGCAGTATCATTAAAGTGATTTCAATTCATCCTCTGGGGACATGAGTGTCTGTACCAATTGCGCAGCTTTTGTGGCTCCTAAACCTGCACAAATAAGACAAAAAGAAACGGTGTCATTTTTAAAGCACCTACGAAGGGGGAAATGCAGCCCTAACTGCGCTACCAAACAAACAGTGTCTCAGCACGTCTGTGCTATTTAAATTACACAGAACAAAACTTTATTTACAATGGATATATTTCTCTGAAATTGGTCCCAAATTTGTTGAAATCCATGTCAGTGAGCACTTTTCCTTTTACCAAGATAATCTATCCACCTGACGTGTGGCATATCAAGATGCTGATTAAACAGCCTCACTACAGTAAGGTGTACCTTGGGATGGACACAATAAAAGGCAGTAACTGGAGTGACCACCATTTGCCTTAGGCATTGTAACACATTTCCTTCACATAGGCCCCCTTTACACCTTGCATTAGCATGCGTTTTTTGCAATCAGATAGCGTATGACCACATACATTTATACCTGGTATTAATATGCGTCTCTGGTGTCCCATCCAGATCAGTTTGCTATCAGATAACGCTCCGTCCTGCTGACGTTACATCCTAGCAGCACACTACGTCATATCATGTGCACCACAATAACAACAACAACAAGATGTTAACCACCCATGAAGTTGCGTTATTGTATGGACGCTTTGTCAGACCAAATGGAGAGCAGACACTTCGTCTCACCGTGACTCCGTCCTCGGCGTTTCTTTACTGTGGTGAAGATAATTTGATGTTGGATATTCAACAGAGAGACACCCACACACACACACACACACACACACACACACACACACACACACACACAAACACTCACAAAAACATACTTTTTAATTTATAAGAATTTTTTAAACAAACTTCAACAAACCATTTTACATTTGTGTGTGGTGTCTGGGTCCAGTTATGTGAAAGCCATTGGGTTAATAGCCCTGCCCTGTGTTGCTCATTGTTTTCTGCCTATGACATGGAGGTGGAAATCAGTGTTGAACCCAAAATGAAAATGTGAATATCTGTGAATATCCAACGTCAAACTATCTTCACCACGGTGTTTTCTTTTTCTCTGCAGTCGCTACCCGGTGAGTGTTGTTGATATCTTCTTCCTCCTTCTTCCTGTGTCCAGCTGGCGCACCTCACTTACTTGTTTTCATCCACGGAGTTGTTGCAAGTGGATTGGAGATGCATTTGCATTTACACTTGTGTTAGATGTGGTCACGATGCGTCTCTGACCACCTTCAGAAGTGGTTTGGCTGATCGGATAACAATACGTCCTCAATGCGTTTCAAGTGTATTTACACCTGTACTTTCATGTGGTCACTGTGCTATCCAATCGAAAAAACGCATGTTGATGCAAGGTGTAAAGGGGGCCATAGAGTTGATCAGGTTGTTTGTTGTGGGATGTGGGATGTTGGTCCACTTCTCATCAGTGGCTGTGTGAAGTTGCTGGATATGGGCAGGAATTAGAAAACACCATCAACCACACCAATACAGAGCATCCCAAGCATGCTCAATGAGTGACATGTCTGGTGTGTGTGCAGGCCATGCAAGAACTGAAATGTTTTCACCTTTCATGAACTGTGCACAGATCCTGCAACATGGGGCTGTGCATTATCATGCTGCAGCATGAGGTCATGGTGGACATGAATATCATGACAATAGCTCTCTATAAATCTTTCTCGATAGATCTTTAACCCAGATTTATCTGTGACAAGAACACTTCTCAAAGTACCAGACACCATGGAAGGTGAGCAGTTACCCTCTGAGGTTGGTTATGATGACAGACTGGACAAAGTCAGGTCAAGACCCTGCTGGGGACCAAGAACATACAAAATGAGCTTCCCTGAGATGTTGTTTTTATGATTTGTGCAGAAATTCTTCGATTGTGCAAACCACTTGTTGCTTTAGCTGTTCGGATGGTGGTCTCAGATGATCTTGCAGATGAAGATCCTGAATATGGAGGTCCTGAGGTGGTGCGAGGCTGGTTGGATGAAGGTTTTTTCCAACCAAAATTCGTCAGGGACCTTTAGTTTGCAGTAGTTGCCTGTGTCTGACATATCTCTGTCCAGTCCTCCTCTGTTATTTGTATGTCTGATTCTCCCATTTTGTGCAATTTATTTTGTAAAATGATTCTTTGAAATTTGAATACTTCCATAGTCTTGAAACCAACTTTTTATTTTCTCCTATTATGTACAGTACAGGCCAAAAGTTTGGACACACCTTCTCATTCAATGCGTTTTCTTTATTTTCATGACTATTTACATTGTAGATTCTCACTGAAGGCATCAAAACTATGAATGAACACGTGGAGTTATGTACTTAACAAAAAAAGGTGAAATAACTGAAAACATGTTTTATATTCTAGTTTCTTCAAAATAGCCACCCTTTGCTCTGATTACTGCTTTGCACACTCTTGGCATTCTCTCCATGAGCTTCAAGAGGTAGTCACCTGAAATGGTTTTCCAACAGTCTTGAAGGAGTTCCCAGAGGTGTTTAGCACTTGTTGGCCCCTTTGCCTTCACTCTGCGGTCCAGCTCACCCCAAACCATCTCGACTGGGTTCAGGTCCGGTGACTGTGGAGGCCAGGTCATATGCCGCAGCACTCCATCACTCTCCTTCTTGGTCAAATAGCCCTTACACAGCCTGATTAGGAGATTAGAAGAGATAGAGAATCCATGGTAACAGATTAATTTTTATTATTTCTATTCTATTAGTCATGACTAATGGGAGAAGTGTCCATCTAGAAATATCAGATTTCATATTCTTGTTAATAGGGCCATAATTACTTTCAAATAGTTAAGCCAATTCCCAAATATTTTAAGGAGGAAGAGTTCCATTTATAAAATTATATTTGCTCCTCATGTCTAGGTGAGATGTAAAGTTATAAGTGATGGTTTGCCTTTTTTAGATGTTTTTTTTTTTTTTTTCTGGAGAATGTATTATATATTTTTTTAAGATTTTTTAAATCTCAATCTCCCTTATCTCAGACTCCTCTCTAATTGCTTAGGCCAACAGTTTGATAAACAAAGCAAATAGGGCCGGGCTCATGGGGCAACCCTGGCGAGTCCCCCTTTCCAGATAGATTGATTGTGATAAGTGGCCATTAACCCTAATCCTGGCTGTTGGTGAGGAGTATAGTGCTTTAATGCATTTGACAAAGCAGTCCTTAAATCCAAAAACTGCACATTTTAGAGTGGCCTTTTATTGTAACCATTTCAAGGCACATCTGTGGAGTAATGATGGTGTTTAATTGTGATAATGCACAGTGCCATGTTGTATCTGTAAAATCAATAACATGATCAGCTCTATGTGAAGCTGTGTCGCACTGCCTGAGACAAATGGTGGTCATACCAAATATGATTTTTTATTGTGACCATCCCAAAGCACACTTGTGTAATAATGATGGTGTTTAATTGGCATCTTGATATGCCACACCTGTAAGGTGAATGGGTTATCTTAAAAAAGGAAAAGTGCTCACTAACACCTATTTTATGTCCATAAAAAGGTCTTAGATCTGTAACTTAAAGCTGTAAAAAATGAAGGCAAAAACAATGTTGCGTTTAAATTTTAGTTCAGTGAAGGTAATATGCATTAATCTGACAAACACTTGGCCCTTTTCTGTGCAAATGAGTCTAATTGCAAAAACAGTCAGGTTCACAAAGATCGGTGCTACCACATGCTCCATTGGTCTAGGCTTGTAAGATGGTTTGTGTTGACAATTTTTTGAGACTCCATTAGACTTCTTGTTACATGCCTGTACAAAAGACCAGTTGTTGAATACTGCGGACCACTATAGTGTTGAAATCAGTGACAATAGGCTTAAGGACACAATTAAGGTGCTTCTAGTTTGTCTTTAGATCAGTACTGGTTCGTCCTTTGAGCAGCAGAAGGAGTTACTGTTGTTGCAAATAGAGCATGGAAAGTTAAAGTATTGGGCTGAAGTTGATAAGGAATCGATGTTGAAAAAATTAAGGTGTGACACAGAGCAGGCCAGGATCACTTTAGAGCTTAAAACTTTAGGAAGTTAAGTGGAGCCTGAGAGCTATTGAACGGCTAGGTAATGATCAAATTTTAATCTGGTGGGTAATTTGCAGCTTGTTCCAATGTTAACATTTTTCCTGTGTTAGAAAGAGTGGTGCTAGGGACTGACTTGATGCCGATCACACGGTTATGTTGCCATGTGTATTGACCAGGAAGATGCAGGAGGCATAATCAGCTTTATCTTTAATAGATAGCTTGAGTTATGCATCAGTGAAGATGGTTCCTGAAGCTTATCGCCAATAGTTTAGGAATGGTACAAAGAAGGATAAACAGTCCTGCCTTGAGTTTCCAGGTGATTTGCTTTATTGTGCTTCTGATATGAAACTTTTTGTGTGACCTTATTGTTTTGGACCACTTCAAAGAGACATTCCCCAGTCATATTAGCACACATAACAGAGCAGCAGGTAAAAACAGTTGAAGAGGCAGCTGCTTTAGCAGATCTGTATGACCTCACTTACCACAGGGAGTGGGGAAGTGTGCCTAGGCTTTGAGGATAGTGATGTTGGACACGGTTTTTGCCTGCAGGTTCAGTTGAGCCTGAGGTAGAGGTGAATGTGACACAGTTGTGTGACTTATGTCACTTCTGTATCAAAAAGGGGCATGTGAAAGCATTTTGCTATTCTTTCTTGACAGCACCCTCTCATTTGCACCTCACATTCACAACATCACCCGGACTGCTTTCTTCCACCTCCGCAATATCTCCAGACTCCGCCCATCACTATCCCAATCCACCACTGAAATCCTGGTCCACTCATTTGTCACATCTTGCATTGACTACTGCAACGCCCTCCTTTCTGGTCTTCCCTCCAAACTCATCAACAAATTGCAAATCATTCATAACTCGGCCGCCCGGATCATCACCCGCACCAGATCATCTGACCCCATAACCCCAATTCTCATCCAACCTCACTGGCTCCCTGTACCATATCACATCCAGTACAAAAACCTCCTCCTCACCTACAAAGCTCTCCACAACCTAGCCCCCACCTACCTCTGCAACCTCCTTCAGGAACACACTCCCTCCCGCACCCTCCGCTCAACCAATGCTGGACTCCTCACTATCCCTACCTCACACCTCAGCACCATAGGTGCCCAAGCCTTCAGCTGCTCGGCACCCAGACTCTGGAACTCCCTCCCCCCCACACATAAGACAGGCAGAATCCATCACAGCGTTCAAAACCCTACTTAAAACCCATCTATTCAAACTTGCTTACTCACTCTGACTGGACTCTCTGCACCTCACATTGTTTATTTGGTTTTGTTCTATTGTTGTTTTATTGATGTTTTAACTGTATTTTAATGCTTTTTATTCAAGGTGACCTTGGGTGACCTGAAAGGTGCCTCCAAATAAAATGAATTATTATTATTATTATTATTATTATATAAAGATACGAAACAAAGGCAAGACTGAAAAGTCTGCTGTAGAACCTCCCATGTAATGTGATGTAACCTACTGTATCAACCTCTCCTCTTCCTGATGCAACATACAAGGCAGATCCTGGTGCAGTGTAAATTTCGTTATCAAAAATGTTGATTTTTGTCAACAACGTTTTTCTGCAGGTGGGTGCTCTAGCTCTGGCGTATTAATTTACACTTGTCATAGTGACTTTAACTAACCTCAATTTTAGTTTATTTTGTTTTATATCATAGGCCCACAAATATTTATCCATATCTCATGATTATCAGACTTTGATCCTCTGCCTGACCCTTCCTGTTTCCAAGCCTATTCATTTATTCTAAAAGGTCCTAACTATTTATTTGTTCTACATAATCACGCTGTTATTAATGTAAGCAGGGGATTTTAATATAAAGTGGTAACCACTGTATGTGAATGCATGAATGAGTCAGACCTGTGCAGCACTGGATTTGAAATGAACCGTGATAAACTGGAGCTTCTGTGCTTTGATTACTTGCTGTGAAACCCCATGACCCTTTAAAATGGACGTTAGTTCTTCTGAGCTCATTTTGGTGAAAGTAACGTAAAAGTGGTGTAATAACTTATTACTCTACACAGAGAGTAATATTGTAAAGTAACTTATTATTTTCAAATGAAGGTAACTAATAATGTGTAATATATTACATTTTGAGACTAACTTGTCCCACACTGCTCTCCATTCATTAATTCATTTATTTCCTGTAACTGCCTATCCTGTTAGGGGTCGCAGGGAGGCTGGAGCCTCTCTCAGCTGACATTGGGCAAGAGGCGGGGTGCACCCTGGACAGGTCGCCAGACTATCACAGGGTTCTTCTCCATCCTCCATCTTTATTTTTTCTTCGACCATACAACACTCCATTCTAGATGCTTTCATTCATGCAAACATGCTGGCACTACTGACTTACTGACTGCCAATACCTCCTCCTCTTTTGACATTTGTGATTGTGTTGGTTTTCAAAAAAACAACTTGTTCATTTTCTTTAGCACCTTGTGTCACCTCCCTTTATTTGTCATGGTTATTGAGCAGACAATGACTTGTGAGGTGACCTCACCACTGCAGCTCAGTATGTGCAGTCTATCAGGGTTACATTACAGCCTAGATAACTCATGAAATGATACATTGTTAACCTGAGATCATTATCATGTTTTACCTTGGAATGGTGTCTTCACTTATGGACTCATTTATTCAGTGCCTCAGTAACCTAATAAATGCCTGAAATCCATTTTACTGAAAGTGAGGCACTACTAACAGATCCAAAGAGCAATTTGAAACCCAAAGTACATAGTTAATAATCTCATTGTCACCAAATGATCAGAGAATTTCTTCAGAATTACAATAAAATTCTAATCTGCTGTGTTCCGCTTTACAGAACATAACAGATTCATGTTGGAACAAAGAAGACAGCCAAGATTTTTCCAGGTTTGGTGCTGATGAAAGGTCTACATGAGAATATTGTGAAGGTCCAAGCAGCACTTACAGGTACTCTAACATAGGTGTTTACCCATACAACTTCTCACAGTGTAGTCTCAAGGGTTTTTGACATCCCCAAGAATACAGTCCACAGGATTATCCATAAAGTCAGCTGGATAGTACATGGGTTCCTGAAGAAGACTGTCTCCCTTGCCCTAGCCTCCTCCTCCTCTTTCATCCTGCCCCTCTATATCTTCGCCCCCCTTTTTATTTGCTCTTCAGCTTCTCTTCTTTCCTCTCTTTTCTCCATCTGTTCTGGATGCGTTTACTACCTGCCCCTCCTCCCTCCTTTTCTTTGTTAATAGTGTCCAGTCATCTTGAACAACTCGATAAGCAACAGTGTACATTGAGACTACAACAGTCTCCTGGCTACACAAAGAGATAAGCAGTGGTGGGCTGATGTGATGGATTGCGTGCTGCCCAACGCAACATCCATCAACCACACCATTTCCAGGAAGCTATTGTTGCCTTACCTCCCTCTGTGCTGATACCTGATCTAGGAGACTTCATATCCTGTAAATTAGATAAACAGAGAAGTTCATGTTACTAAAGCACAGTAAATAGCTAATCAGAGGCATACACTAAACTCAGGCAACTGACTTTGGATTTCTGCCTTAGGTTTTACCATTTCTTTTTCACCCAGGCTGGTTGCACTTTACCCATATAATAATTAAATTAATAACCATAACCAAAATTAATGATAAAGCCTGAAGAATCTCAAAGTTCTTGACGTATGAGGTTGACTATTCATTTACTCTTGTATAACATTAAACAGACAGCAGTCACGATTCCAAAATTATATTTATTCATAAAGCAAAGCAAAGCAAAGCCAAAACACACAAATCCTAACTAACTATGTACAAGCATGTGTGTGTGTGTGTATATACATGTGTAGGTGTGTGTCTGTGTGTGTGTGCGAGATAGAGAGAAAGACAAAGGCGGGTGTGGTAATCGAAGGGCCGTTTGGCCTACAAAACAAAATGGCTGACAACAGAGAACTACAAGATGGCCGAATCAAAACTGGCTTCAGATCGGGGGAGGTGTTTGTCTGACCATGTGGTCAGGACAAAGGAAAAGAAGCGGGAACTTTGAGCTGCCTCTTTGGGTGTAGCTCTGTTGAAAGCCAATTTGTAAGTGAGTCTATGTGAATGCGATTTGTGTTACAAAGGGTCTGGATTAGTGCAGAAGATGTTTAGTTGCATGCAAGACGTTGTCTGTGAACAGCATTAGCAAACTAAACATGACTTTGCTTGGTAAAACCAACTAATCAATAACTTAATTGCAGACAATCACAACAATAACTCAATTAACAGCATTAAATCACATACAACAAGTTAAACAGTCTTGCTTAGCCTGTACAGCTGTGATAAAGCTATGCCCAGTTGTTACATTACCAAATCCTGAATGGATGGAAAGAAGAGTTGATTTGAGGCGTGCTGTTCTTGTTAGCCACCGAAGAAGGCTGGAAAGAGCTGTGGCTCTAGAAGCAGTCTTTGTTGTGTCCTTGTTCCAAAGGTGCAGATCCGCGGAAGCTGGTTGCTTGGGGTCTTGCAGAGTTAGACGTTGGGGTGCTAACTCAACTTGATTCTCCTTATTGCTGGGAGGTTAGTTGCAAACCTTGTGTTTGCCCTTCTAACGTCTCTGGGTTAAGTTATGCTCCTGCTTTGAGCGAGGGCACGAGAGTCTTAGGGGAAAAGGAACAAAAGTCTGTAGAGCAATTGTTCCCCCCCTTGATGGTTCGGGGGTAGGGGTCTCTGAGCTGGTTCACAGCTCAGCACGAAGAGCACATCTGGGCTGGTCCAGGGCCCAGAAGGAAAAAGGTATGAGCGGCTTGCCCGCCCAAGAGCAAAAGAGAGACTGTAGTGACGGGAGAAGAATTTCTACAGTGTGCCTGGTGACATCACAGAGTCACATGACACTGTAAAAGTACTGACCAATCACGTTTTGAGACTTGTCTCAAAGAGGTGTGAGGTGGGCATCCTGCTGAGATGGGTGTCAGATAACTGTCTTTGTTGAAGAACAAAGAACATGAGGTCTCTCCATCTCAGGAGGAAAAGTCTTCACATGTCCAGTTTAGATTTTAACAAATGACAAATCATCTGTGGTCCGGTGAATCCCAACAACTGCATTTGACATACTATGTATTGGAACATACTAAAGCATTTTCTAACATACTAAATAGTATGGTAGTAGGGGTATTGGAAAGCATTTATTTAAAAAAGGCTCTTAAACCCCTTTCTTCATATGATATCTAACAAATTAGTGTTCGACAAATGATGTTACATACTTGACATTAAGTTACATCGGTTAGGTTTAGGCAAATTAAGTAGCGTGGATTAGGTTTAGGCAAATAAAGTTACGAAGATTAGCTATAGGAAAAGACACATGGCAACAACATACCTTAAAGTAACTCCAAGTCCACTTGGTTTCACACAGTTCCAAATTATGGTCCGTAAAAATAATGGACGTAGCTACTGTGACCCTTTGGTTAGTGGACTCTTGTGGAGCCTTGAGGTTGGCATGTCATCTGTCACCATCTTGGTATTTTAGAGCCAGAAGTGACTATATTTAGATGAGAGGCTGGCGCTGTGGAGGAGTGAGGGGTGAATCTGACTGACAATCTAAGGACACTATCGGCAGACAGCCTGTCAGTCAAGTGGTCCACCCTTAATTATGTGTAACTTTAAGCCTCAATGAAATGTAAATAGGTAGTTGTCTACAGTTGTCATGACCGAGTTCAATTAACTATACAGACCAAAATCATTTTTATACCAGCCTGTAAACATGTTTATTTCTGCTGTAAAATTGGACATTTAAACATGGGGTCTATTGGGGTTGACTGGTTTCTGTAGCCAGCCTCAAAAGTTTTTTAGTACTTCTGTGTTGGGTTCATTTTTCAGCCAGAGGCTGCCACTTGTTCTGTACACTTGTCTCCTTGGAGAGAATCTTGTGCTGTTTGACCGATTCACCACCCCAACCTGACTCGTTACAAGGATTTTCGGTTTTTATACAATTTCTTTCTTTACTCCCGTCAGCACATTGGTCAGTTGATTGCAGTCTTGTTGATTATGTGGGTTTTACATGAATGACTGGCTCACAATAACGTGGGTTATAAACAAATGTTGGTGCATCACTTTTCATAGGTATACGTATTAATAGTGCATGAGAACAGCCTTAACAGTTGGTCACTATAGGTTTTAGCGAGCATCACACAACCAGGAGTAAATAGTGCATTCATTTAGGACTATTTTCAGTGGCGGATTAATCCACATTTAATCTCTAGTGAGTATTTTTGGCAGCATGAGAGTGTATGTGGGATTGAGTCAAAATAAGCTACAGTGTGTGTTCATGATAATGAAGGAACATATCACCCAGAGCAACACTGATGTTTTTGATAGTTTTTGGACATCAATGGAGCTCTATGGCACAGAGGAAGGAAAATGTCAGGCTTTGATACACACATAATACTTAGTAGATACATATATAGCTGGGTTGGGGCTGCAAATTGGATGTGTTATCCCATCTCATATTTTAATGTGATTTCCCAGCTATGAAAGAGGCCCATAACCTGTCTCCCCATCCTTCCTGTCTCTCTCTTTAGTGTACAGTGATCCAATAAAGGTGGAAAGAAAAAATCAAAAATAATGCCCATCATAGAAACCAACAGACTTCTGGTGTTCGAACACAGAGACTAATGTAAAACAACATGTTGGACAAACAATTTCTCTCCTTGTGGTCACAGATGCTGTAACGTCTCCACCGGGAAACGTTCACATAAACACAGACAGATGCTCTGCAGTCAGTGTAAGCGCTGCGCCAGTTATCCAATCAAATCAGCTACTTGTCCTGGGACCAGACACACATACACTTACACACACACAACCGGTGGGACCTCTGATTTAATCTGGTGAAGTGCTAAGGTCGACTCCCCAGTTTCCTTCCAGATATCAATCTCTTTAAAACAGAATCTCATTTGAGTCATCGGGTTAGGAGGTGAGGTCCTATCCCGAAATTCTCCTCATATGCTTCATCTCTCTGTCCTGAAAGTATTATTTATGTCCTGACCTTCTAATTCTGCAAATGTGTTCTCCTGGCAAACATTTGCATCCCACACTGAGGACCATATTGAGAAGGAATGAGCTAACGCCATTCATTGTCATTGGATTGAATGGGCTCAGTGGGGAGAAGAAAATCACATTTAGGCTTTTCCCTCACAGGCCATTTCTCGAAGCCAAACAATTTACCTCCGCCAGACAGTCTCTAAAAAGACAAATGACATGTAGGAATCCTACAGAGACGCTTGATTTATTATGACGTCCTCTGCTGAGATACCACCGGTCGGTGCATAGAATATATGGCGTAAATATGTAGCCTATTGTATGAGCAGAATATTGGTCTCTTTGATAATCACAAGATCTCTCAAAGTCCACGTCATCTTACCTGTGATATTCTCAGGTCTGTGTGAACTCCTGCTTGGGACTAAATCGCATTGAACATCACATAGTATGCAAATCTACATGAGAACAGTTTTTTTTAAAGTTGCAGTAACCTTTCTCAAGGAGTGCCATCCCTCTTTGACCCAAACAAAGTCAGCAACAGGAAGTTATTGCTACTTGCTGGTCTGGTTTCCATTTTTGATGGGGTCGAGGAAAAGAAATACACCTTGACCTCACTTTTTGGCAGATTGTTTAACTCACTGCATAGCTATGTATGTAGACCATGGATGTACAATGAGACCTAGATACAGTGTTGGAGGAAGAGCCCCATTCGTTCCTATGAAAGTTGTTCAGTGGCGTGTGTGGCCAAAAAGTTCTATTTTAATCATATAGTCTGAAATTACCTGCACCTTCCACATTGCGGGGCCCATAGAGCAAGTGCACTAGAGACTTATGGTGGCAGAGTGGCCATCTTCTGCCGGCTGAACAGCTGACCTGCTCTTCCAACCTTGAAAAAAAAAAGTGATTTATTGAAGTGCTTGCGTTCTGCAGTCCTCTGCGTTTGGGTCAGCCTGCTCCACACCACATGACAGAACCCCCTTTTTATTGTGTCTGCCCTGCAAGAACTGGTGACGATCGTGGTTCTTTGAATGCCATTTTGAGGGATGTCTGAGAGTAGGTACTCTCCCAGCACAACAGGAACCATAAGTGAAGTAAGTGTACAGTGATTACTCCAGACGTAAGTATACGTTGATTGGTAAATACAGCCACTACAGCTACTTTTATATAAACTGTGTAGCCATGTAAAAACAGAAAGGACAACACAGGCAACAGCTGGTAATGAAAAAAATGGGGGAAAAAACCCACAGAATAGGATTTTGACAAAGTAAAGGTGACGTTACTATACCAGCCACCTCTCTGGTTACATCACGTCAGTTCAGCACTCCTGTTGACAGTACGAATGCAAACCAAAAAAGGCCCTGGAAATCATGAATTTCTCACTGGAGCTCTCCAGTAGGCAGTTCCTGACAGGATGTACTTGAACAGTTTGGCCCATAAATGCCTTGTTGTAGTAGTAGACCATAGAGAGGTGAACATGTGCCACAGTTGCACAATAGTATTGATAGTGACAATCAGACTGAGAAAGCCTGACGCCCATGGCCCTTTTCCACCAAATCAGCTCTGGCTCTTGAACCACTTCTGTTTAGGATTCTTGGAATCTTGGTACTATCTAACGAACCAGATATCTATTTTGATCCAGAAAACAAGCATGAACCAATTACAGAGACCACTGCAAGTTCTTTTTTCCCAGCGATTTCTCATTTAACTTGAGTTGTCCTCTGAGTTGTCTTCACCGTCTTCTCTTCCCAATCTGTACAATATGACACGCCCACTGATGTCACAGTGTTTTTTTGGGTCCAGCTGGGAACCACGTTTATGGGTTCCAAACCAATTTATTTTAGCTGAAATGCTCTTAATGGTTTAAAATTAGGTGCACAAACTGGAATGTAACCCTTCTATGTTGGTGAAAAAGGTGTATCAGAGTCCCTGTACATGGAAGAATTCCTCAGATAATAAAGCTGTCACCAGGCAGACTGACCTTTCAATGGCATCCCCTTCATGTCAGCATCATATGTGTTATTCAGGCCATGTCCAAACTTTATTGCCACCCACCAAAACTAGTATTTTTCTGTATTTTAGTGGGGACACCGCTCATACACAGTCAAGGACAGAGTGCAGGGGTGAAAAGTTCTTGCTGGTACTAGTACCCCAACCTTCATTGCTTTGTATTGTTCACCTCCTGCCTCCAGCTTCATGTATTCTTAGACACACGCATTCAATTTTTTTAACACCTGTGTGGTGTAGAAATAGTAAAAATTAGAGACACTTGACATATGATTTATTTAAGTGATGTAGATGCCACAGAATTTGTGAATGTTGACCAAACTTTCAAAATCATAACATTTTGTTAGAATCACAAGTTTACAAGTTTCCATCTTTGTTTTTTTAGAACATTGGTTACATTATAAAAAAATTCCAAGAGTGAAGTTTTTGAATATTTAGGAACACTGCACTGTACAACAATTCACAAAAGTTATGTAAAAGGACATTTTTTTAAACTAAGCATTTTAGAATAACCAACAAGAAACTATTGATGTGTGGAATGATTTCTGGGACACTACAAAGAATAAAAGAGAAGGTATTGAATATTTTTCCCAGTAAAAATTCACCAAAATTATGCAATTATGCTTTTTATTCCAAACTACTTGTACTTGAACTCGCCTGCCAGCTAAGACATAGGCATGAACAGACAGCGTCATTCAACGAGGAGACTCTTTTTCCATCGACCTGACAGAGCAGAGGACTCTGGTAAGAGAAGGGGAGGAGGCGTGTGCTTTAAGGTAATTAAAAACCCTCAGAGGTTTAAGTCATTTTTTCCCATTTTTGGTCCACCTGGTCTCCTTTTGTAATAATGCATGTAAAATTTCAACACCGTAATGCACAACAAAGTTATATACATTTTTTTTTTCTTAGGACAAACTGGGAATATGTTTGCTGCAGTGATGTCGTTACATGACCATAAACACAAAGAAAAACAAAAACAGAAATTGAAACTAAGACATGTTTATTAAAGTCACTCATACAGTAGTGGTGTACAAAACTTTTAGCTGCTGAAATTTGTCTTTTTGAGCCTTAGTATTCATGAAAAAAAGATGCATTCTATATCACACAGATATATAACTATTAACCTTTTGTCACAGAAGTCTCTTGCTTGTTTTTCCTGTAAAAATGCCACCCTTGGAAGCAATTTCTATCTGCAGTGAGACAGAGGGCCACTTTCAGGGGTGTAGACGGCTCTACCTGCCTAGTCTGCCTGCAGTTTACACAGGTCTTGCACCCACATGAGGCCCTCCTGCTTGTCCTGTTTTGGTCAGAATATTGTCACAGGTAAGTGACAACTGTATGCCTGGGAAAGAGGGGTGGCTGCTGTGACACCACACAGTTGGGCTGTTGGCTCCTGCATGAAGGCCCTGTGAAACACGGGTTCCTCCTTCTCCTCTTTTCGGAGCTCTTTGTGAAGTAGGAATGTGTTTGTTGCAGCAAAATCCAGGAAGTGCAAGAACAATGTCTGGTACCAGTGCATGGTCTTATGATGGTCAGAGTAATGGATGAGCTAGGTCGGACATATCAACACCTCCCATGCTCTTGCTGTATTCCACAAGAGGTGCTGAGTATGGGGTGGATTTGTGGGACCAGGTACCACCCTGAGCTTTGATTCTTCTCTCCCCAGTGCTTCCAGAGAATGCCTCGTGACTTGTAGAGCAGACGGACACCTCGTTGGTGTCCATCCACTTCACAAAAAGCAGTGGGTCATTACGGATCCACCAGATGGAAGCCTCTGGGATCCTTTTTCTTTTAGAGCATTTGAAGCTGTGCGGGTGCGTCCTCTTCTACTGTTTCTGTATGTGCCACAGTTCCAATATTCAGGCTAATCAGATCCTTGAAGAGTTTTGGACTGGTTTTAAAAAATCCACATATAGACGTAAGCCACTACCCAGGTATGTTGTATTTAACAGGGACATGGCAGAGTCATATACAATCCCAACACCTGGGGCAAACTGACTTTCTAGTGTACACTAAAAAATCCATTGCTGCTGTTGGCCAAAACAAAAAGCTTGAAACCCCAGTTGGTTGGCTTTACTTTTATGTATTGCTTCATTTCAGTATGGCCCTTTCTGGCCACCATCCTCTCACCAATTGAAAGGTTCTGCCTGGGTTGCTAAAATACTTTGAAACAGGCGGTCATGATGTGGTGTCACCTTATTTCTGTCATTTTCAACATATTTGTCAGGATCACTCAAGGATGTTTTTTTACATTACAACGTATTGATATGGTAGTGTTACATGAGGGAACAAAAGTGGTAAAGCATTTCATTTACAAAAGTAACAATAAAGAACAGAATAAACATGTAAGTCAGGAATGAGTTGTGTATGCACCCATAGGTGTGTGGAAATGTCTGCAGCTGTGCCTACAAAGGAAGAAAGAAGTGACTGCAAAAGGAAAGTATTTATGGGCAGAGCACACTGGGCCCAGGTGTAACTCAATCAAGCTGCTGACCCTCCATTCAGCACCTGCAATACAAAAAGCAGTACAAATGCAGGGACCCAGAATGGAGGGGTCGTCATAGTGGCTATGTTTGCAAGGTGGAGTTTGGGGACACCCCCTCTGACTTTATCATTATTAATTATTATTTAGTAATTGGTATTGGTGGTAACAGGGTAAAGGTACTTCCCCTTTTAGTATTATTTTTTTCCCCTACCCCCATCCTTTCACCTGTCAGACCAATAGAGTCTCGTCTGCAGCTGGTGCAGAACGCTGCGGCGAGACTCCTGACCGGTGCCATAAAAAAAAGAAAACATTACACCAGTGCTAGCATCCCTGCACTGGCTACCCATCAAACACAGGATTGATTTTAAGGTTCTTTTATTTGTTTTTAAAGCAATACATGGGCTGGGCATGGACTGCGTAATAATCCAATGTTTCCCACACATTGACGAGACTAGGGCAGCCCGCCATAGTCTAATTTGCCCAGCCATAGTCTCAAAAAATCAGCCAGATATAAAATGCCTCTGGTAAATCAACGTCACTCTGTAGCGCACCGGCTGGAGCGCCTACTGAGAATTCTTTGGCTCTTCAACGTTCTGTTTTGACCGCACCGCCGCTTCTGAAATATGACTGCCACTGCTGATTTTTTTTTTTTTGTCTTAGCTCTTACTGTTATATTATTTTGCGCTACGGATGCTTCATATACAGGTCAATTCACACACTTGTGAGTAAAGCATATGAGAGGAGAGGGCTCCGTCTTATCTCTTCATAAACTAAATAGCCTTATGTTATTTATCTTATTTACAGGAAGGCATGTCATCTCTGTCTCTACATGGTTGTGCAGTTCTCACACTAGAGCGCGACTCAGGCCGCATTTTCCTGACCCTGGACTCCAGATCAGTACGTTAGTCATTTTTCTTTTGATTTCTGAAATGTTTAACCACTAATTCTTAGCCGTATTTTAAGTGTAACCCTTCACCATAACATACCACTCGTGTTTTATCAGTAGAAACAGAAAATTTTTCACACATAAGAAGCACAAAGATGTTGAAATCTAGGCATATTCTGCTATCATAACTTGGCTTTCAGAATTCACCAGGTTGATGACTTTAATTCAAATAGATCCAAAATTTTCTTCCAGGGGATCACCCTGGAAAAGAAGTTAATCATTTAGTGCAGAGCTGCCAGAGCTTTACACCTGTCTCACGGACAATAGACCTACACACACAGTGCCTGGAAGAAGATCAGCTCTGCACTCAGGATTTTAGGTAAAGCAATCTCAGACGCAACCCACCGCCACACTCTTTAAAGCTGGCACAGAAAAGCCATAAGAGCAGTACCCAACACCTGACCTCACATTTTCTAGGTGGTTAAAGACACAGTATGAGTACGGCCCTTAAGTATAATGGCGGTGAATGATAGACAGAGCAGATTGAAATATCGCTCCTACATGCTGAACACATGTATTGATTAAGTATTGGCCTTTTACTGGCCAAGGTTTTATTGCACTTACAGTAACAAGCGTAGTTGTCATCAACTAGAGGAATCTATGAGTTATCTTTACTTTGTCTGCACTGCAGCCTCTGCTCTGATGGTCGCTGATTTCACTCTGTCTTGTGTGTATGTGGAGGTTAGCTCCAACATACACAGAGAAGTGCCGTAGAGTTTTGGATCACTAGTGGTGCAACTGAGCAATGCTTTGATAAGCAGTCCTTGTTTTGTTTGTATCTCATGGTTTACTGGCATGAGCATGAGGTCACATATGTACTCATGACTTTGAAAAGAGCATCAGGAGCAGCCTTTGTCTTTGAGAGCTGGTTCTTAATATGAATTAGTGCTCACAGTCTCTCTGAATCTAAGTAGAGTGATGAAGAGACGACAGACTGAGAGAGCCCGAATCTACTGAGCTCTAATGAGGTGCATCAGTGTGTGTCTGTTCATTTGTGTCTCGCAGTAGGGTCTATATGAGTCACTCACAGACGTGTGGCCCAAAGCCCTGACTAATGCAGATTTTTAGCACAGAGCTGGAGAAAGGTTTGACATTCAACACTTTTTCATGGTTGGTGGAATTTATCATTACAATATGGCAATACATATGGATTGTAATACACTGTATGGTGTCACAGCCTGCATCCTGCTTCCCTTCTCTCCCTCACCTGGTCCTGGTAATTTTCCATTTACCTGTACCCTGCCAGCCAGCCACGCCCCTCATCAAGCCTACTCTACTCACCTGTTCGCACAGCTGCTGCTCATCAGCTCTCTCTGTATTTAAGCAGCTGCTGCCTGTCCCTCAGGGCCAGATTGTTCTTCCATCTCATGCAAGACATTCCAGCACTCACCTTCGGCTTGATTCCACCGGTACCTGACTCTGCCTGCCTCTTACCAGTCTACATTGTCTGCTTCCTGGTAAACTCACTAGCCTTCTGTCCCCGACCACGAGTTCTGCCTCAGCGTCTCTGGTTTCTGTCTGCCTGTGGCTGTGTGGTGTTTTGCTGCCATGTTTCTAAGTGAGTGTTCCCACCTTCTGTCGGTTGCCTGTTGTAACACACCACACACTGCCATGTGTGACAGTATGTTATTGAAAAACAATATTGTTCAGGGTGACAGCGACATTCAATTTCGATTAATTTTTCAATATTATTTATAAAGCCCAATATCACAAATCACAACTTGCCTCAAAGGGCTTTACAGCATGGGACATCCCTCTGTCCTTGGACCCTCACAGCAAATGAGGAAAAATTCCCCCAAAAACCCTGTTAATGGGGAAAAAAAGTGGTAGAATCCTCAGGTAGAGCAACTGAGGGGGGATCCCTCTTCCAGGACAGACAGGCGTGCAATAGATGTTGTGTGTACAGAACAGATCAACATAATAAATGTACAGTAATCCATATGACACAATGATACATTGAGAGAGGAGAGAGATGGAGAGAGATGCAGACAGTAACGACAATAGCTACAATAACATTAACTTTCGTAATAATGATGATAATATGATGGTATATGTATGTGACAACAATAATCATATGTGTATAATAATAGAAGTATGACTAATAATAACAGCAGTAGTAGGAGGCTTCAGACAGGACCCCGGCGGCACCGCAACCACAACCCTCAATCCAGCCGTTCTTGCCATTTAAGGGAAACTGCAAGACAGTGGAGCACAATGGCTCTGGAGAAGAAGTCAAGTTAGTGACATGCAGTAAAGCTGAGTTAGTGACATGCAGTAATAGAAGATGAATGTTAGCAAATGAAGAAGAACCAACTTTTCAAAATCTGAGGGTGAAAGAGAGGAGAGTAAGGGCTCAGTGTATCAGAGAAGGTCCCCCAGCAGACTAGGCCTATGTCAGCCTAACTAGGGGCTGGTCCAAGACAAGCCTGAGCCAGCCCTAACTATAAGCTTTATCAAAAAGGAAAGCCTTAAGTCTAGTCTTAAATGTGGAGATGGTGTCTGCCTCCTGGACCAAAACAGGAAGATGATTCCACAAAAGAGGAGCCTGATAGCTGAAGGCTCTGGCTCCTGTTCTACTTTTGGAGACTTTAGGGACCATGAGTAACCCTGCATTCTCAGAGCGCAGTGTTCTGGTGGGATAATAGGGCACTATGAGCTCTCTAAGATATGATGGAGCCTGATCATTTAGAGCTTTGTAAGTTAGGAGTAAGATTTTAAATTCAATTCTGGATTTTACAGGGAGCCAGTGCAGAGAAGCTAAAACAGGAGAAGTGTGATCTTGTTTCTTAGTTCCTGTCAGTACACGTGCTGCCATGTTCTGGATCAGCTGGAGAGTTTTTACAGACTAATTAGAGTTACCTGATAATAGGGAATTACAGTAATCCAGCCTAGAGGTAACAAAAGCGTGGACCAATTTTGTCTGTGTCTTTTTGAGACAGGATAGGCCTAATTTTTGCAACTTTCTGCAGATTACAGAACGCAGTCCTTGAAGTTTGTTTTACATGACAGTTAAAAGACAAATCTTGATCAAATACTTGTCCAAGATCCCTTATGATTGTGTTAGAGGCCAGAGCAATGCCATCCAGAGAAACTGTAAAATCAGATGAAGAGTGTGAAGGTGTTTGGGGCCAAGAAGTGTAACTTCAGTTTTGTCTGAATTTAACATCAGGAAATTGCAGCTCATCTGAGTTTTTATGTCCTTAAGACATGTTTGAAGTTTAGTTAATTGATCCGTTTCTTCCGGCTTGATCGATAAATATAATTGTGTATCACCTGCACAACAATAGAAGTTTACAAAGTGATTTCTAATGATGTTACCTAAGGGAAGCATACAGTATAAAGTGAACAGAGTTGGTCCAAGCACAGAACCTTTCACATTAAAAAAACCAAGTTAGCCCCCCAAGCTAATGCATGCTAACATGGAATCAAAAATGTTAATATTTTTTTGCGGACACTAGATATGAAACATAAGACAGAGACAATATTGTATTAACAGTTGTGAACTGTAAATTCATTACTTTTAATCAGACGCAGGGCTCCCGACTAACTTTTTGTAGTAAGAGCACTGAAGCCCCCAACTGTAAATTTTAGGAGCACGAGCAGAAAATTTAAGGGCACACCTTAAATCGTCCTGCAATGCAATTATTCACATTTTTGGCCATTTTAATTGTATCATAAATTTTATGTAGTCTATTGCACTTTAACATTAGACTGTTTTAAATATTGAAGTATTTAGCATCACAGAGACTTGTGGTCAGTGGGATGTGAGGATTCTTAAAATAACATCTGTACAGATGTGAAGCCCTGACTATATCTGACTGATCTTTAATGAAAGCTGCTGTCTTGTTTTTTTTCCCCTCTGAAAATATTAATCTTATAGTCAGACACAATTTATTTCGCCTATGTAGGTCTGCTCAGCTGCAAACTGCTATAATGCTGATTTACATGAGAGTTCATGTAAAATAGAGGTTGAACCATAAATTACAGAGAGCCTGGAGAGCATTTTAATAAGTCAGTCTATATAATTGAAACAATGGGAGACTGAGAGCAAACTGATGAGTCTGGTAATATTTTAATGATTGTCATGTATGTAAGTAATGAGTTATAGTCCTGTCCTTATTTACAAACATTTTTGTTTTTGAATGTATTTAGTCTGTTATGTATTAAAACATTTTGGTTAAGTCACAAAAAAAGGTTATACATGGGATTTATATCTTATTATCTGCAGGAACAGCTGAGTAGGCACTATTCATCAACTTATATGACATATATGTGAATATGACAGCAGCAATAGTTGAATGTAGACTTTACGTGATGACAGTATATACGTCACACTACGTACAACTGAAGTCCACCAAGGCTCAGTCCGCAAATCTAGAGGGTGGACATTTGGAGTCAGCCTCCGACTTCACTGCAACTTGTTGTCACCACTTCCTGCTGCAGCCATCTGCTCTCGTCCACTTTCCAGGCGAGGCGCAGTTCATCTCCAACGGGCCTACTGATGAGTGTAGATGACACTCATTAGCCTTCATCACATTAGCCTATAGTGTTGGACTTGCTTCCTCATTTTACAGCATAAAAAAAAAAAACGCTTACAAATTTGCGGGTTGCACACTAGCGAGTAGTTGAAAAATATACTCGCACTGACTCCACAAATGGTCGCAAAATGCAACCATTTGGTCACAGTCTGGAGCCCTGAGAGGGCATTGGATAATGTTATCTGAGAGCCTCACTGGGCAAAGCCTCTTTTTTCCAGGCAGCTGCTCTGAGAAGCACTCACCCTGCAGCTACATCTGGGGACCAAAACTTCCCCAGAGGTACACTGCACACTTACTGACCAAAAGAAAAAAACAAAGCTGCCTGAAGAATCTTAGTCAGCTAAGGAGTCTCCAACCAATGACTTGAATCTGTGACTTTCAGGGGGCAGCCCTAAATTGTGGTTTAATGAGCAACTATTTATAAAGTTCAGAGATATTAACTGACTATTAACAGCTAGCTTACCACTGGTGAAGTCCCATCCTCACTGTGAAGTTGCAGGTTTCACCTTTAAAAAACCCATGTACTCTTGGCCTTGTAGCAGCTCAGAGGATTCAACAGGTAAATAAGGTGTTTCTTCATCTTTTTGCAGAGAAGATGAAAGCAATGGCTTTGTTAATGTTGGTAAATCAATTATTTAGAACTTTGTAGTGAGAGCAATTTTTGGCTTGATGGTTTGTGAACAAGTTAACATTTACAATAGACTTGATGTGTTATGGGTGTCCAAACTTTTTGAACGGGGCCAGATTAGACAATGTGAACATATCTGGGGGCCAACTGCTTCTCACATCGTATGGGTTAAAAAAAAAAAAAGAAAAGAAAAAAAGAATCACATTTCTTTGCTGTGGCCATGTCTGCTACTTAGCAGAAAATATCTGCTGTTAGGTTGCTTTCTTTTGCTTGTTTACATCCGCTTATAAAAACTGCCATCATTAGGTGGATGGAAAAAATGTGATTAACCAATATTATGTGACAGGCCATATGTAATATATTTTGAGAGACAAGCTGCAGACCATTTAAAATTAGCTCGGGCGGCACAACTGGCTCCCAAGCCTGACTTTTGACATGCCTGTAGTAAACCATCCCATTTTAGCTTAATTAAAATGAAAGAAATGCATTTAAACTCAAATATAACAATGGCTGGTAACAGCTTGAGTTTTGCTTGCATGATCCAAAGTGCCTTTTCAGCAAGGGTACCTTAATCAGTCAATCATTCAGTTTATTTGTTAACATGAAATCGGAAAATATGATTTCAGTAAGATGTAATAGCTGTCATTTCCATCAGTCTCTACTAGTCGTAGCAGTAAAACATAAATATTGGTCTCAAAGATTAGGCAGGGTCATCATTTCATATACCTGTGTCCTGAGAGTAGAAGCTCCTCCTGAGCCTCTCAGTACTGCTTGGTGTAACCGGTACCTTCTTCCAGACCTCAGAAGGGTAAAAAGATAGTTATCAGGTGGCTTGGATCCTAACTGATTCTAGTGGCCTTATTTTTGTGGCGTCTGGTGTAAACATCAGAGTCTGAAGTGGCTACACAGTCGTGTGTGTATAGGGAGCACAGCAGGGGACTCAAAACACAGCCTTGGGGTGCTCCAGTGTTAAGGATGAGGGTGGAAGAGATGTTTCTGCCCATTCTAACCACCTGGAGTCTGCCTGTCAGGGAGTCAAGGATCCACATGCACAGTGAGGTGTTAAATCCCAGCTGCTTGAGCTTTGTGACCAGCGTAGAGGGAACTATGGTGCTCAACACTGAGCTGTAGTCAATGAACAGCAATAGCTTTCCTCCTTTTTCAGGTGAGATAGGGTGGTGCAGAGAATGTGTGCTATGTTAAATCTTGCGCTGAGGCATTTGGAGGAAAATATGAATCATGCTTGTTTGCTTTTTATTATTTTCTGTTCTGCTTTTAATTGCATTCAACCATGTTTTAGCTCACAGACTTCTAATTTTAATTTGGACTTTAGCATTGTGTGTTGGCTTGTTGACTTTTTAACAAACAATGTTCTTTCTCCTCTTTTATTTTGTTCATACACAAATGAATATCACAGTAATCACACATCAAGCTTCGTCCTTTGTACGTGGATGACTGTTATTGTGAGTCTTCTTCACTGATCAGAACACAATCATGGCCCAGTGCTGGATGAATTTGTTACTCGGTGTGACCATTACTGTGTCTGAGACCAAAGAAAGGTTTATTGATTTCGGAGGAGGCCCTGCCTTCCTGCTCCTTGTATGATCAAGAGGGAACTAGTGACAGCAGTGCAGCAGTACACTGACAGCATTTGTAAGAAGGCAAACAAATGCCTATTCTTTTTAAAGAAGCAAAAGAGTCTTGATGTAGATAGGACCATCGTGAAAATGTTCCATTCTGCTTTTATCAAGTCCAATCTTTCCTTTAACATTGTCTGTTGGTTTGGTAATCTTAGCCTTAAAAACTGGAACAAGTTGGAAAAAGTGGTCAAGTTTTGCTCTAAGATCACTGGTGTTAGTTTTAATAACCCACAGCATCTGTCTGAAGAGAGGGTCACCTGTAAAGCTTGGTCTATTGTCTCAGACTCTCACCATCTCCTCCATGTTGAGTTTCAGATGCTTCCAACAGGGCAGAGGTTTAGCTTCCTTAAATGCAGCACAAAGTGTTACAGATCGTCCTTTGTCCCGTCTGTTATTGCTTATCTTAACCAGCAGTGACCATTAATGACCATGGTTATCCCCTGACAGTGTGTGATACTGGATACTGTGTGTTATGTATTGTGCTGTCTGTTTTGTTGTATTCATGACTACTGTCTGCATCTCAAATTGCCCCTCAGGGACATTAAACCTTACCTTACCTTACCTCACCTCACCTCACCTATGACATCTTCTGTAGATCACTTGGGATGGCAGGCAAACTATAGTGGGTCCCGTGTGCTGGTTAGTGAGAAGCAGATGTAACCAGTCATTCAGAACACTTGATCACTGCAGAGGAGAGTGACACTGACCGCTAATTTAGCATAGCTTCTACAGATGCAGGAAAGGCAATGGAGAGTGACAGAATAGGGGATGTGAATAAGTGGTAAGGAGGGTGTACACTGCAGGCGTAGTAGCAGCAGTAATTATTCAGTTGAACCTGGCCCTCCACAGCACCTGCTTGTCCTTTGCTGATTGCTATCCCATCATACTTCTCACAGGGGACTTGCTGCTCCGTATTGACAACAGCATCATTTATGTCTGTGTCAAAAGAGTCAAAAGAGTGAAAATTGTGGAATTTAAAATTATTTTTTATTTGGCAAGTCATGTTTACATCTGGGCCACCAATAGGACACAAGACAGAATTGGAAACAGTACTCTGTGATGCACATTTCCATTTCCTAACTGACCTACTGAAAAACAGTTCTATTTTTAGGACCAACAAGAAAGTAAATTCATACTAAGAGTTCCTACTTGAACTTTTTTTACAGACACAGACATCAATAAGGTGTTTTAGATAGGAAGGTTTGCATACAGAGTGGACCCACAATCTGAGCACTCCATCAGTCTTGTCTGGCTGTCATGGGAGCAGCTCTGTGACAGCGCACAATGTTGATGGATGAAAGTCGGTAAAAAAGTAGATGCTCTGCCATGCTGCAAAAAACAGCAGTGTGATGACAACATAAAACATGTTTACGTCTCCAGTCCAGCTTTATCATGATTTATGTATCTTCCTGTACAAACTGGCACTGTCTGTGTGTATTTGTGGATGTTAGTTTCTAAAGTCAGTAATTGGGTTTTGAAAAACAGACTTCTTTCTCCTCCTTCTCCTCCCCCTCTTCCTCCTCCTCCTCCTCCTCAGTGTGTCCTGCTGTCCGTCTGTGCCTCAATTTTCCCTCTGACATCATCTCTTGTCATTTTTTAATCTGTGAAATGTTCATATTAATCTCAGTCCAAACAGCAGACCATTCATCTGTGTTTCATTTCTATCAGTTAGCTGGCTTGTGTCATGCATTTTCTTAAAGTCCACTACATCTCTGTCCATCCTGGTCCAATGAGACACTTCATCAAGCATTAGGAAACTTGATTAGCAGGACTCAGGCTCCTTCCTCGTTATGAATGCATCTGCCCATCTTTCAGCCATCAATCTGTGTTATTTGTCATGTGTTGTTCATTAGTCACAGGGAGAATAATAAAACGTCTCACAACACAGCATGTAATGGCATTAATGTTCATTTGTCATATGGCAGAGCTATTTAAAGGTGGTACTGTGGCAGCCCTAGCAGGGCTTAAAAGGCACTAAGCCGCCACAGGCTCAATCTGTCAGGACTAAATTATTCATGTTAGTTAAGATGTCTGGTCACAGACAGGGGGAGAGAGGTGAGACAGGCCAGGCGGGAAAACTAAGTGTGCACTGTATGTCTGCTGATATAAATTTGTGTTAAAGGGAAACTTGGGTATTTTTTAACCTGGTCCCTATTTCTCATGTTTTTGTGTCTAAGTGACTAAAGTGAACAACAATTTTTTTAAACTGGTCAGTACTGAGGGAGACTGCTGCAGCTGGCAGCAGCGAAATAGGATGTAATGTAGGCCAGATTGTTTTGGTAGTAGCACGCTATGAATGTATTTCCACTAATAGTGCTTGTTTTTACCACTGACAGGCTCAAATCGTCATTATAACTGTCTGACAACATTATAGAAATGACCCCATAGAGAAATACCAGCAAACCATTTTCTTTACCTTTTGCTCGATCCAGTCTGTCTGTTGTTGTGTCTAACATTGCGCTCAAAGAAAAGTTTCCTTCTGAAGTCTGGCGAGTTGTCGCAGGAAAACAATAACTAACAGACCAGATCAAGCGACAAGTAAAGAAAAACACCGCTAGTGTCAATATGGCGTTTTCAATTATATCAGTGAGAGATATTCCAAAGGAAATAATAGCAAATTTCTGAAATAATAGTTCTAAAATATCAGAGAGGAGTTGGAAGAAAGAGCTACAATATGCATTTGATTGATACATTTTTTAGATGTGATAGGAGAGTTGAATCTTTTTCTCAATCCAGTAGAAGACTTGGTAACATTTTGGATGCCAACTACCATTGAACAACATCGAAAAAGAAGGGCAAAGCCACATTCACAATATAATTTGTCGACTAGGGTTGAGCTTAATACTCAGATGAAACAAGCATCCGGTACAGTTAATGTACCTTATACGAGTACAATTATCATCTGGGAAGAAAAGTGTCAGTATCCATATCATAAGGTTGTTGCACAGCAGGGTAAGTCAATATATTGTTTTATTTCAAGCTAATGTTTACTATTGTTCACTACTCCCTAAAGCTTTCATTATCTAATATATGTTTTAGCCCATTGCTAGCAAGACTAAATAATCCCGCTTTTTCACTGTGCAAACAGCCTCAAATGGTATACAGCTATCTAACTTATTCAACCTTCTGATCTTCATTTGATTTAGCTTAAAGGTGAAGGGTGTAAGATTTATGGGAATTTGGTGGCATCTAGCAGTGAATTGCATATAGCAACCAGCTAAAACTTCCCCCTGCTAGAATTCCTCCAGTGTTCATTGTTGAAGAGGTTTTTATCCAAAGCTAAATTATCCACAGAGGTCTCTTCCTCACCAGAACAAACTGATCAGGCAAATTAATCCACTAAAACACTGTGTAAAGCAGTTTAATGTTACAAATCTGTGCATCTCCAATGCTGTTCGGCATCTCAGAGATGGGCGGCTTGCCCACAACATGCCATTGTGTGCTCATCCCTTTTCTCTCATAACTTATTGTGTGCTCACCTTTTTCTGATCTAGACATTTAAGAAATTTTTACTCTGAGCCAAATTATCCACAGATGTCTTTTCCTTTCCAAAACAAACAGACTTGGTGATTTAAACTGGTAAAAAAGGAGAATAACGCAGATTCACATTACCATAAATATAAACAGCTTATTCTAAGGTTAGGAGAACAGTTAATGTTTTCAGGTCATTGTACACTAAAGAAAACATACTTATTATATTTTATTCAATTTCTGCCAATATATCCCCCTAAATCCTGCATACTGGACCTTTGTATGAGGTCTTCTGCACTGTTTAATCCATATCCAACACATCCACTGTTACGTTTTTGGTTTTCAAAAAGTGAAAAATATGACAGCTTCCTCTAAACTTTGATGATATCTGCTGTCAGACTTACAGGTGGAACCTGTAGTTTCAGCATTTTCCTTTGTTCTGAAAGCTGGACACGCCTCTTGTGCCTAGTTATGGTTGCAAACGTAAGATTGGACCATGGCCCCTCTGGAGAGGAGCTGGGAGAAGAGTCAGTTGTCCTTTGGCAATGGGCGTGGCCAGAGGTGTTATGTTTTTGGGTTGTCCATCTGTCTGTAACATCTGTCTAACATCATCTGGAGGGTGTCCACCTTGAAACTGTGCCGGGGGAAGATGTGTGTGAAGCATCCATGTTTTCACAGATGATGGACGTAAACTCTAAGTGCAACTTCACTGCTGTGCAGAGGCATGATTCCAGTTTAGTCTTCCACCCTGTCTGCCATACAGTTGATGGATAAATAATCATGAAAATTTCTCATTTTGCTTTTTGAATAGTATTTGACATATGAAAGAGGTATTGTCTGAACTGACATGAACTTCGAATGTACATGTAACTGTGACTAAAATGACTATTTCAAATATCCTGCTGACTTCTCACATACAGTAATGTCATTGCCTAACCTCATAGGAAACCTTCATTTGCTTCATCACGAAAAAAATAGAAAGTATGTCACAGACTTTCCCTTTTTATTTGAAGAACATTACAGTGAACTGTAAGACTGTATATATACTGTATATTCATCCACATTTTTATACTGTGTTAATTCACATACAGTAGTTTTATGGTCTTTTTGTATCTTAATGTTGTATTGCTGTTTCAACTATCATCCATTTCACATCTTTATATCCGTTGTTCATTCCGTTTTATTTGTATGGTAGTCATTGCTGTATCTGCTGCTTTGCTGCAGCAGCATTTCCTCCTGTGTGATGGATTAAAGTCTAATCTACTCCAAACTGAAGCCAACCAAAGTGTAAATTAGTAGACAGAGCAAGATGAAGATGGAAGGATGAGAAAGAAGACACAGAGAGAAAGAAGACAACGGAATCAGTCAGACAGGGAGGAAGACTGACTGAGACATGATCTTGTTAAATATTCTGCTTCACTCCTGCACTAAAGCTGTATTCAGCCGGCCTCAGTTTAACTGGCAGTGCCGCTGCAATTGTGATTCTAATGTCTCTAGCATTCATTAGCATCTATAATTTTGATCCCCAGTGAGTCTGCAGAGTTCTTACAAGCCTGGAAAATAATAAAAAAAAAAGCACACAAAATGTCTTGAGCTAATTCCCTACTTCTTTTCAGCTATTTAGAGAAGCAGCCCAGTTAAAGTGATGTCTGGGTGACATAATGAAGGTGTTACATTTCTCCAGGCAAACTCAGTATCATAACACATAGATGAGTTAACGAAAGTAGCCTAAATTGGTGCAGGAGAGTTTAAGATACAGATGGTAACTTTTATTAAAATAATTTTGTCATATTTACTGAAACTGTCACTACATTCTGAAAGAAGTACATGAGACAGATAATCTGTGAAAAATGTCATGTCATGACATTTGCTAGAATAAGACCATGGTGCAGTCAGTAACAACCAATCAGAGCCGAGGAGTCTCTAAAGTAGCTGTCAATCATGTCAATTGCTCCGTGAACTGCCGTCAAACTGTCAAACTAGGCAGTGCTGATAAAATGTGAATGAAGATTGTGTTACTGCATTGCCTATTTCTCACCGCAAATGTTTTCTTTATTTCTGTTCTTTTTTTTTTTTTTTTTTTTTTTACAAATCATATTTTAGCAAATGGTTTTGCTGTAAAATGAGAAAGTTGGTCAGGCTGGTGCTTAGTACTCCTGTTTAACTGTATCTAACATGGCGGTTGGGTCACAAACTCTCTCATTCTCTCTGTTTCAATCAGGAAAGACTGAACAACTGTTGAGATGTCACAATATGTGCCTCACTCGTTTTTCCCCTCTTCATTACCGCCTCATTGCCACTTTCCATTCATCCATAAATTGTCCTTGGACTTTCTTTCCTTTTCCCATCACCTCACCACCCTGGTGACTGCCCATTGTTACGACATCTCATTATTTCAAAACCCCAATACTAAAAAAAAATCCAAACACTGGTGTAACAAGATAATGGATCGAAATCCCATTGCTTCAAGAAAGAATGCAAACTCTCTCAATTATTATGCAGAATTATGTCAATGGACCTTTCTACTACAGCACCCACCTAACTCTGCCTCTGATTGGCCAATGATGATGATGATGATGATGATGATGATGATGATGATGATGATGACACTTTACAGTAGTTAGTAATGATTATACAATGGAAAACAGTAAAATACACAAAACATCATTCACACATTAAAAACTGTTTAAAAAAGATGAGTTTTGATGAGTGATTTGAACAGTGAGAGGTTGTGCAGTCTTGAATGTGTTTGGGGTCAGAGTTTTAGAGGGAGGGGGTGGCTTTGGAGAAGGCTCTGTCATTCTGTCTGTGTCTGGTGCTTGGTCCTGAGTGCTGGGGGCTGGCTTCAGAGGAACCAAGGCTGTGAGTGTGTGAGTTCGTTGTAGGAACAGGAGCCAGTGGAGGTTCTGGAGGACAGGGGTGATGTGATTGCAGTTTTAACCCTTGCCTTCCTCGTGACCCTGTAAGGTTTTGCATTAAATAATTTAACTCTCCCTGTCTACCTGAACTGTCTGGATTGAGCCCTCTATTGCCCACATATTCATCAGTGTGTCTCGATGCTCAAACAAAAGTAACATTTACTGGTGGTGCACCATTGGTAAGTTGAAAAAAATTGAAGAGTCTCTGTCAGTTGGATCCCATCTTTATTTCAGGAGGTAATGATGCCAGGAACTGCACAGGAATATTCCCCTATGGTGTCTTGACACTGGTGATGGTGAAAAGGTGTTGAGTAATGCTGAAGAAAAGGATGGATACGATGTTAAGTGAGACTTGATGAGCAGCAGAGCATCAGAGAAAGGAAACTTTTTGGCAGCAACAGCATGTCTCAAAGTCTCAAACGCGAAAAATTAGTTAGCATTTTTGATTTCCTCATCTCTATGTCAGTGGATTTTTTGAATGGGTTTTTGGTTAGATGTCTGTAACACAAGCTCAAGAGATTTTCATGTTATGTACTACAACATAAAACTTTGAAGCTTTTATGGTCTTAAAAAGGGCAGATGCTAAAGTGGCAAATTCAGAATACAAAGTGCTGAATATAGCGCCCTGTGGTGGTGGTGGTGACGTTGAATTCATGCGATCATGGTGTAATTTGTTTAAAGCCTTATGTTAGCTTTTACTTCTGGCAATGGCATTTAGCCTTCAAAAATCATAAAAGTGTCGTCTTTTTCTGAACATTATAATGCTTAACATGTAAATATTATGAACCTTTGTTTGCCACAGAGCTTATTTTCTGTGATAAGCCAAAATCTAATGGAAAATTCCTATTGGCTTTTGTTGTGGGACCGGGGGTGATTCTGGCCCACAAAAAAAAAAAAATAAATCATCCCTGCAGCACTTGATGAGATGATAAAGATCAGAAAGGTTGAGGCAAAATCTGATTGATTTAATTGAAAGAGTGAATGCCACCAGTCAGCTGATTTAGTTGGAACTGGGAATATATTCAGAGAGAGAGCAAGAAGACAGTCAAAAAAAATAAACATGAAGATAGTCAGTCCTCCTGGGGTGTATTCCAGAAAGCGGGTTTTGTGAAAACTCAGAGTAAGTTAACGCTGAGATAAGGGAAACTCTGAGTTATCCGTTCCAGAAAGAGAGGTAAATGAAATTCTGAGTCTGTCACCATGGTAACAGACCCTGTGACATAACCTGCTTGCTGGCAGGTTTTCTATAAGAAACCCTGAGTTTCTACCTGTCTCTTCCCACCTGAAGCAGATTGCCAGAAATGGGTTGTCCAGTCATTTGAAATCCGATTGATATCGAAGCAGCATTAATTCAAAATGTCTTACGTCGATTAGATGTCCTGTCATTCCCCGAGGAATATCTTTTAGAACGCTACCGCTTTTCATCAAACGACATAATTTATCTCAATAACATTCTCCAGCCATATATCAGCAACATCACACACCGTGGACATGCGCTCACATCAGAGCAAATTTTGTGCATAGCGCTACGTTTTTTTGCAAATGGTAGTTTTCTGTATAATATTGGGGACACAGAAAACTTCGGCAAAGCAACAGTGTGTAGAGCTGTTAGAAAAGTAACCCTCCCATTGAAACGCCTGTTACCAATGATGGTAGTGTTCCCCAGACACAAACCTGTGAGAAACATCAAAGAGGAATTCCACAGGATTGCAGGTGACTGATGTTGAAATCATATATTCTATTATTTGAAATTACGATATACATTCTGCTGCGACCTCAGAGTGGGTTCAGTAGCTTAATTAGCTGTCATTTTGCAGGGCTTCCAAATGTGATTGGATGCATCGATGGGACACACATTCCCATTACTTCTCCTGCAGAAAATGAAGGGGACTATGTGAATAGAAAATCCTTTCGCAGCATCAATGTCCAGGTATATGCAGCTTACATTATCACAAATGTAGAAGCCAAGTGGCCTGGCTCTGTGCATGATTCCTGGATCTATCGGGAGTGTAGCCTGAGCAACAGATTTGCACGTGGTAAGAAAGCTAAAGCTTTGTACAAATGTTCTTTTTCTCGCTTTTTACTGCACTGAAATGTGTCCTCTATAATTACAGGAGAGTTTGATGGCTAGCTACTAGGGGATCGAGGGTATCCATGCCAGCCCTCTCTGTTGACCCCTTACCCTGACCCGAGACCCCAACAACGTTTTAATGTGGCCCACTGCAGGACTAGAGCCCGGGTTGAGATGGCCATAGGCATACTCAAATCTCGGTTCCAGTGCCTGCGTAAGCTCAGGGTCACCCCAGAGAGGGCATGTGACATCATTGTGGCATGTGTTGCTCTCCATAATATTGCAACTATTAGAGGAGAGCAACACCCTGCTGTACAAATTAATGACCCTGAAGATGACCATCCCATCGACCCTGCAGATGTCCCGGATGGAAGGGCTGTAAGGGACCTAATTAGCAGAAATTACTTTTCTGATTAAAACTCAAGTCAAATAAAGACAAATTCACATTTGATTTGGTCTTCTTTATTCCCTAAAAGTACAAAAGCAGCACTTAGAATTTGTAATATAGTTCCAACCATTAACATATTTCCACCTGTGACAATGCACCCACCTCAACTGGTGTTCCAGTAACAGAATTTCAAGGTCTGTTTTTCGAATCTGGCGATCCAGATAGACCATTTCTTTTTCAGTTTTTGCTATAGTCTTCATGAGGTGCACTCTATACAACTCCTTTGCTGGTAACTGGGAAACATATGGACGACATTTAAATCCCACAGTTCTACATGCAGATTTAACATGGTATCGACCGAAAATCTCACTGTGTCAAGCTGTGCTGTGGAAGTTGATGGACCCTCCTCGTGATGCCCAGCCATGTTCTGTTGAAGGACAAGATGTAAAACAATATATATGTATTAAAAAAAAAACAAAACACAGGTCTATACTTGCATCTGATGTAGGCACTTGTGTCGTGGTCCCGGGGGGTGACGGGCTCAGATGAGCTTCCCCCAGGGATGCCTTCAGACACAGGTCGGCCACAATTTTGGCTGAGGGCCAGCTCCTCAGCCTCTGTAAGAGGTGGTGATGGTGGCCCTCCACCCGTTTTTCAGGCCTCTGCCTTCTTTCTGTTGGCTGAGCAGAACTCAAATGTTCATCTTTTTTTTAAATTAGTATTTTATTGAGTGTTCATGCACACATCGTCACATTTTAAATTACTCCAATATGTATAAAATAAAAATGTGTAAACATTGTATCAAGTGTTAATCTACTAAGTGAGTAGTGAGAGGATGTGTTCAAACAACATTTTGTTAGGGGTTTAAATTACTACTTGAAGTAGCCACTGAATTAATATTTAGTTTTTTAATAGCCTACATCAATTTAAAAAAATACAATTAAAATCAAAGTGAGGTGCAATCATAGCCTAGCAAAATGTGCCTTACCTTTCTGAATGATGTTTTTATATTTCATTTTTAGCTGCTTCCAAGTGCGCTTTTCCCCTGTTGGATTGCACCTAAATGAAAATCAGATTTTATCCCTATTTATTATTTATACCTGTATGCTACGATCTTAAGTACGGTAAATGTTAAGTCAGTTGAGTAGTGTATTCAAACTCAGGTAGCAATTTTCTCCCATGCCGTTTCTCTCTCTTTCACTGCTGCAGCGGTGTTACATTTACGGCGGAATACAGCTTCATGTTCTCCATAGGCCTGCAATAGGACCTCCAACTCCATCGGGGTGAAATAACTAGATCTCTTTTTTTCCATGGTGACTCGATGTATCGGGGCTCCATTGAAGATGGCTTTTTATTGTGGTTGTGCACGCGTGTAACTCGTGGTGAACATACTCAGAGTTGATTGAACTAATTCAGATTTGCTGTTCTGGAACCAGATACTCAGAGTTTCCCATCTCAGGGTAAGTCAACTCAGAGTTCTGGGTTAGACTCGGAGTTTGTTGAACCTCCTTTCTGGAATACCCCCCTCATGTACCTTTGATGATACCTTTGTATATTTCTCCTCCTTTCAACCCTCCACTTTTGAGTTTTCCCGCCCCTGCCGATCACCTGACCCTGCTCCTCCCTGCACACCTGAGCATCATTTTCTCTTTGAACCACACCTGTCGCCTGTTGTTTCATTAAGCCCCAGTGTATACAAACTGGTCACTGTCCCTCTCCCCTCTACAAGATTCTTAATGTTGCTTTACTCTTTTACCTGTGGTATAACCTGTCTGTAGCCTGATTTCCAGTGTATGCCCTTTTGGACTCATGTGCCTGTTATGACCATCTGCTCCCTCATTCACTTACTCAGTGCTCCCTATACTATGTACACTTCATAGTTCACTCTATAGTGATCAGTAATTGAGTTCCAGCTGCAGTGGCTGTGAAACAGTTTTGTTCCATTTGCTGCTTGGCATACCACACAAAAAGCATTTCAGAGGCGGAGCAATTTGCCTGCTTGATTTTGTTGATTTGGTCATTTTTCCTTGGTATTGGTGCTTCTAACTTCTAAATTTCGTTGTGCCAGTTAATACCAGTAAAAGTCTAGTTATGAATGCATCAAACAATCAAATGGATCACATGGACAAGATTGTGGCTGTGCTGTAGTTATTGAAAATACATCCTTTCTCATTACATTGTATCTATTTTTCTCATACAGTGGCTGTTAGCAGGAGAACTCAGACTGCTCTTTGCAAAGCACTGCAGCTTTGTCATAAACAGACAAGGCTTGTATTTTTATAAGCGTCTATGATACTTCTGAAACATGCTGCAATACGTCTGCTGGAGCAGAATTGTCTAAAATGTCTGCGATCAGCTTGAGTGAACACCTGGCAGAGATCTACACTCTGCTGAGTGAACTTTTTCAGTCATTACCCTGTTTTGTATAGAGTAATATACTCTACACTTTTAAATTGTATTTTGGTACGTAGAATTCCCCCCATTGTTTCATACTTGTTGGCGAGCCTTAAATTTAACCCCACTCAATTACTCCAGTGAGTGTTAAAATTGCAAATCAAATTTCTTCTCTCAACTCTGTATTTCCCAGTTCTCTATTACCCCTTTTTCTCAAAACAAAACCCAACAAGAATAAGAATGAGTTGCATAATACATGAGCACTATCCACAGAAAGAGACATAATCCATTTACGGTGGAGAAACATGTCACATCCACATTAGATTTTAAATCGGTGGTCAGATGTAGAATGCCCTCTATGCCCCCTGCTGTGTCTGGCCCTGCTGCAGCTCCACAACACCAATCAACTCCTGGGTTCCATACAATATGTTATTACACTGTGCTATTTGTGGACTACACATATGTTGATGAAGATGTAGTTGAGGTAAGCAAGGTGTAAATATGAATTACCTCAGAAACCTGTGTTGGACCTTCAGTGTAAACCACTTCATCTCTCTGTCACCATGAGGCTCCACCAGAGCACTTAACCTCTCCAACTGTGCTCAGCCCCTGGTGAGACGCCATGCATCATGGGCCATCTTAACACTTTATTTTAGGCAGCAGGTTCCAGCTCTATCTCATTCATCATCTTCAGCTCATCCTCTCCTCATCCATCTCTCTCTCAACACCTTTCTCTCATGTTGTCCTCACAGTGAAAAAAATGGAGATGAATGCTGCGGTCTTCCTTCTGTTGGGGCAGTGTTGTCCTGTCCATTGTCCATCTGTTCTCTTTCTTTCACCCTTCATCCATGTCCCCCTTCCTCTGTCTGCTTTTTCTACATTTACATATTCTGTCCCTCATGCACTGTTGATGTATCTGACATCAAATTAACATGCACATAAGGGGGGCACAGCTGAATTTGACCTACACTGCTGACTCCATCCCAATCTGATACAGACTGACTGCAGTCAACAAACCCTATGAAACAAGTCTTAGCTACATGTACTGCCAGAGCCTGATAAACAGTAACAAATAAGTATGCTTCAATGACTCACTGCACTGAACACTTCACACAAGAAAACCTAAAATATGTCAAATAAATGTAAAATATATTTTGGAGACTTAGTGACCATTGGAATAACTACAGACATGTTCAGTAGTCATTTATTGCTGATTTATTAACAAAAAATAAATAAAAAATTCAAAGTCAAATTTTGAACTGCACAATTCAAATGTAGTCCAGTTGACAGAAGAAAATGTTGGCATTGTACGCTTCTGCAAACCACAGATCTGCTATTTGCTTGTTTCATTGGTACCATATCAACATTTCTAAAGAGACGTAGAATATGAGCTGACATTGTCATTGGGAGTTGGAGAGGATAGTGGATGGTGTGTTGCCTGGGAAAGACCCCTGCCAAGCTGCTGACCACTGTTCAAGAATAACAACCAACAAAACCGGTTGCTGAACAAGTCACAACTGTGTTTTCAGCCACTTTTTCTGTTGTTGTTTTGCCAGCCGGAATAGTGCCCACAAAATCTTGCCTAACCATAAGCAAGTGGTTTTTGTACCTCAACTGAACCGCATGTACAGCTTTGAAACATAAAGTTCCTATGTATCCCTTACATAATAACTTGAAAATGCGATGTATCCATGGCATGCAGAAATGTACAATTCCAGCATCTTTTTCTGGTGATCAGGCTGTTAAAATAACATTTCAATATTGCAATTTAAAAAAAAAAAAAAAACCTCCTCAAGAATCTGCAGGCGACAACCAGAGCATATCTGTGATTCAGAACTGGGGCACAATTGTCTGCACACAGTTCTCAACATGGAGGTGGCTGAGCCAGCAGTTAGCAGCTAATGATGCTAACTCAATAATCAGCACTAACAACAGCAACAGTGGCTGACAGAGCTTACATTGTTGACCAGGTAGAACCAAAGGGTGGATGCTATACTTCTGCGACGACCCTGTCCCGATATTAGCGGTAACTGCTGACCAGTGGGATGCACACACAGGGACTCACATGCACTAAAATGGACGTGCAACTGGATGAGCTACCTGGACAGAGAAGTTTGGAATACAACACATAGAGGTAGCACGACTTCACATAGCAAATAGTTGTTTGCAGCTATACTGATGCTCTGAATGTCATATACAGAACCTTTAACAAGTGCAGTAATTTCAGCAAAAAGCCTTTTTGAAGAAAGCTTAGAAATGTAACCCCTCAGCTGAGAAGGAGCCAGTGGATCAGTGGTTCTCTTTTCTTTTTGGCTTATGACTCTTTAAAATAAAGGAATGTCTTTTTGTGAGCCCTCTTACCTGCGAATTAAAAAGGTCAACTGTTCTCTAGTACACTGTGCGTTATCTTGTCTTCATGATGGTGGTTTCTAAGGGTGTTTCCAGTTCCCATATGTACAGTCCATTGTACAGTCATGTAACTTATCACAATACATAGAACAAGGTATACAAAACAAAATGAGTGCCATCTTTTTTAAATTAATGTTTAAACTTAGTGGATACCAAATTTTATGAGAAAAATATAAATAACCATTAATACAAAGTGTTTACCAAAGTGTCTACATTACATTTGAGCAGCTCAACCAAAGAGTGATTTACTTCCTGTCTAATCTGAGGTATTTTTGGAAACTAGAAGAGGTGAAAGTATCCAATATATCACAAAGAAAGCTTAATAATTTTACATAATTTTCTTTCTAATACCCTAAATAATCTTGTGGCCCTTTAGCTCTATCTTAGGATACCTTAGGTCTTGACCCCTGGGTTGGGAACCACTGCCATAGACCTCAAAGGTCTAGATACTGAAACATTATTAGAGAGTACATGTAAATCACAATATGTGTGTCTCTTTGGTCAGTTCTCAGTCAAAATGTTTTTTATTTTGTCGCTTTAAATGACAAATGCCTTTTAACTCGGTTCACAAAATGAAGGGATTCATTTGTTAGTTTATTTTATTATTATTCTGTTTGATGATAACTCCTATTTATTGGCTAAATAATTATTTTGTAAGTCCTCTGAGCTCTGGTAGGAAGGGCCCTCACATCAACTAGCAAATCAGTTACAGATAATTGATAATAATTCATCTATGAAAAAGTCTTTGATTATTCCAGTGGCAAGGTGCAGCCTGTACTTGTCTGGCCCTGTGGGTCTCCAGAAACATGACAAAAACCAAACAACTGAAACGATTACCACAGGAAACACCAGTATTCATCGAAAAAGGCAGTGTGACAAAAATCAATGTGAGACAATGCCCCACTGTAGAAGGAAATGGAGCTAATTTGATGCTGCTGTCATCGTAGTGGGACGTCTCACCCAGCGTTTTACCCCTCCTTCTTTCCCTGCTCCCTCTGGCCCTCTCTCGGGAGTTACTCTGTGACTCTTTAATGAGCTGCATGTATACACAGCAGCCAGATGCCAGCGGAGAGCCATTAGCTCATATCACAGAGTGAGACACCCCCCTCCACACACCCACACATCATCCAGCCCAAATTCCCTATCCCTCCTTCCTCCCTCCCACTGTCTCAGTGTGTGGGACCAATAGGTTTGCTGAAATAGCAATGAACAATGGCAAATAATAAATTTTTAACCACAGAAAGCCCCTCAGTGTGTTGCTGCAGTAACATGGATTATAGGATTTTCTGCAGGATTTTAAAACCTGCAGGAAATTCTGCCTCGTCTTGAACAAACTTTTGAAGAGTTAACATCACTATGACTTGACTGTGACTGTTTCATTTTCTCATGATGGTCTACAATGAAATTACAGTCAATGTTTATATTAAATGCAGCACAAAATATAATCTATCAAGCCTAAAACAAACAGGTCTGACTCAGTGAGATATTAAATGTCCTCAGAGGACCTTCAGGGGCCCTGGAGGCAATTCCTGGGGTCTGATAAATAAGTAAATAAATGATAAATAATTAAGTATATTGTACTTTCATTCTGTAGAAATGATCCCAGCTGAAGCATAATGTAATCAGTGGGGTTCAATCTCAACAATCCCACCTCTACAGACAATGTAGATATTTCTACACCATACAGTATAATTAGATTTTAAGGCCCAAATCAGAGAGAATGCTTTTTAGCAGCCAAGTAGTGGTGGCAATTGCTGGATATCTCTCGCTATATGACTTTACCATGCTCTTATCAGAAAACAGGAGGCCTGGAGGCAAATAAGTCCGGTGGTTTCCTTGAGATTTTGGGTAAAATGTTTTTATTAATTTAAACTGTAGGCTACTAGTAATTAACTATTATGCAGCATACAGTAATGAATTTTGTTTAGCTAACATTAGCTTGTTTTTAACGTAGCCCTAGGCAAGCTGCAAGACATAGCTGAAGCCTCACCTACATTTTAACATTAAAGGGACTGCTTACCCCAAAAATCAAAAATACATGATTTTTCCTCTGTAGTGCTATTTACAGTGCCAGACCAAGCACATTCTGTTCCCTACGCATTATTCAGTCATATTGAGGTTAGCATGAGATGTTTGGAAGCTGTTGGCTTTTGGTTATTAACAACACAACTTAAAACAAACAAGACAGCAATGTCATCAGCATTCTGCATCGACTTGTAAGTGACATTAGATGTTGTCCTTACATTGAATTTTGGTCAGTGTCACAACTTAAATTCAACCAAATAAATACCTTCATGACACTGGTGGCCAGCTGGGGTGTGTCGAAAAAGTTAATCAACTAGTCTGATACAAAAGGAAAACAACCAGCCAGCCACAATTAGCAACATTAATTAATCACATTTCAATGAACTGTTTACTCTGTAAAATGAAAACAAAACAAAAACAACAGATGGTCATCATTAGTGCCATCAAAAGTTCTTTTCTTTTTTGTAAGTCTGCCCCGCAGTCCGAAACCCCAATTGAATTAACAAAGACAAAAACAACAAAACAGCAACTCCTTACCTCTAAGAAGCATAAACTAGTTTTGACTGACCTGTTATCAAAATAAACTAATATTCAGTCAGGTGAAGAGGCTGCACCAGTTAACAGTTAATCAGTTTCCAGAATGTCACAGATCCATTTGGAAAGGTTTTGCGGTATTCGCCTCAACAGTCACACTGAAAATTTGAAAATTTAGACTGATTCGCATGTCCTTTCATCATCATGAGTTTATTTTGACTTAACCCCATGTACACTATCCACAGCTGAAAATAGTTCCCAGCAAATTAACCATTGCCTCCTGTGTTTTGTGTCTTTGATAAAAAAAAACTACAATGACCAGCTGTTTTAGGGAGGCTTCTCTGTAAATGAAACTATGTATTTGTGAGATGTTATTAAAGATTTACATCTCAGTAGGATCTAATGGGCCTCAGACAGGATGTGGAAGGCTCTGGCCTTTAAAAAGTCAAATGACTACCCTCTGTTCCCTTCACCCCCATTCTCTCCTCCTCCTACCCCAATCCTTCCACTCCCACCCTTTCCTCCATCCCTCTGTCGAGCTCCTCGGTGCCGCATGGCTAGCAGTGCCTCACTGAGCAGACACCCAGCCCAAACACTGAGTCCCAGCTGGGAATTTCACTGTGTACTGGCTGTCTAGCTGGAACAGGATGGAGGGGCTGGAGGAGAACAGGCACAGCAGGGGGGTTGAGGTTAAAACAAGCACATCTTTTATTAATTGGGGGGAGCCTTTAAGTGATCTATATTAATCATTCACATTGTACGTTCATTACAGCCGCTGTCACTTTGGGTTTTGTTTGAATGTCGGGGGAGGGCAGAGGGGGCATGTTAATTAACGTTCATGACTCTGACCATCAAATGCTTTGTTTGAAGCTCAGTGTCAGAGATTATTGTCACAAAAAGTCACACACTTCTTATTATTTGGATGATCTCTATTATTATTGTTTAAACATGGTGGAGCAGGCAGTACGATAACACTAAATACCCTTTACTGACTGCTTTGCCAAATGCAGAAAAATTGAGGCAAAATTTTTGGACCATTCTGGAAAGTTGCAGTTACATCTTCCGAAGCAACAAAAATTTATATAAAAAAGGTGGCTATTTACATGGACATAACTTTTGCAGCCCATATTTTTATAAAATACATTTACTACCTTTTTGCTTTGCCAAATGCACATTAGAGAAAAAAAAAATGTCTCTAGCTCAGAGTAAATGCTATTTTCCAGCCCAGGTAGTGTGAAACTCTCACACTGTGTAAGGCATAGGGGGAGTTTAGGTCTTTACTCCAGAGGACAAAGAGTATAGTCCCCTCCCACTGGAGGAAAAGAAAAACACTAACACCTGCTAACATCTGGCTTTTATGTGTAATGGAGAAGGTTACAATCTGCATTTATACCGGGGTCAAAAAATTCTGCAGTATGGTATTTACCAGCTGCACCTCTGACTAGCAGTGTTGGAAATACAACAACCAGGTGAATGTGCTCATTTTATTTCCTTTACCAGTGAGATGCAGTGACACGCCACCATAAAATACCGTCCGTCTACACCTAAGCAGCACTCAAACATCAATCCAAAATTAATCCGCACTGAGTCTGACAGAGAGACTGAATAAATAAGAGATACATATAAAAAGAAGTAACGACCGTAACATCACAGGCCTCCATGCTGCTTTCCACTGTTTACTAACCTGTTTTCCAGCCTGTTCATGACATTAAACGTGATACTCCCATAAAAAAAAAATAAGAAAAAAGAAGAAAAAAACAGAAAAGCATAACTCATCTGCTGCAGAGCCATGTACATGTGTGCTAATTTTTGTGGAAAAGGGGTATATTTAATGGGGAAGGTTACAATCATGCATTCAGGACAAATTACTCTGTAGTAGTCACATGTATTCATTGGCTCCAGCTCCAGATACAAGGATGAAAGATAAAAATGATAAAAATAAAAACATATAGAAAACATAATGACTAAAAGTTGACTTAAATGTCAGGATATTTTGTTGACTAAAATGTTTTTAATTTTTTTTTGACTAAAACAAAATAAATGAATAAAAATGACGAAAATATGACTAAAACTGGCAATATCTCATATTTTTAGTGTTAAGAACACTGGAAGTGGGGCCACGAGATGCAGACTCTGGACACTGAATACGATGAGAATCACAGTTTACTGTGTTGAAAGAAAGAAAGAAGGGACTGAGGGTCAATGTGGAGCCAGGCTGTGGAGTTTCCAGGAGGGCAGGTGAGTTGTCGGAGCAGAGCTGGTCAAAGTGAGGAAGGGGGCCAGAAGACAGGACACAGGAGCTAGGCACAGGAGGGTCACAGGTTAGTTCCAGGATCAAAAAAAAAAAAAACTGTCGCAAAAACTACCACAGAAGACTTTTTTAATATTTCTGCTAAATGTTTATATGTCCATCTGTCTGTGGACAGATTTTGCCAATGTGGTAGCATCACAACCATGCAAGATGCAGTCATGAAACATTACAGGTGTGTAGTTGAGCTAATGTTTGAAGATGGGTGTTGTCTGAGCAAAAGCGCTGGAAGAAAGGGGGAGGAAGTAGGGAAGGGGCCATTGGTCGCAAGAATGATAGTGCTAGTTTTTCTTTTCTTTACCTGCCTCCACTCTCCCTCATCTGAGGACAAATATATCTATTTCTTATTGGGATATATATTTATTACTTTTTAAAAAAAATCTCTTTCCTTTGACCAGTGACAAAACTAAAATTTATCTTAGTAAAGTAAAAAAAAGAAAGTCTCCAACAAAAATGAGTATGTCACACATTTTAGCTGATTACATCAGTTTATTACCACCCCTAATGCATATGTCTTGTTCTTGTCATCAGTTTATGTGATTAATGTTTCTACCTTACAGTTTTAAAAAAGGCATCAAAGTTACCCTCCATGTTTGTGTTAAAGAGAAACACAGCATTATGTTTCCTATAAAAGGTATTTGCTGATGCAGATATATTGCGTTTGAACTGAATTCATGGCAGACAGACTTACTCAGAAAATTTCTTTTGCAGGGCTGCCAACTTTTCAAAAACCTTGGAGTGAGATTCAGTGGGGCTGATCACAATTTTGTCGTTCAGGCCTACACATAAAATCTTTGTTTGTCAATTGATTTGGTAGATGCGATCCTGATCCCCCACATCTTAACAGATTTTTGGGGCGCCTGCTGGAGATGGATAGAGCCTAATACTTTACATACAAATACCATACAGAGAGAGAGAATGGTGGTTTAGTGGGGGTCTGGGGGTCCTCCTCCAGAAAATTTTGGATGTGGTAGATGTGATGTCTTACATTCTGGTGGGTTTAGGGGTAGCATTCTGGAGATGGGCAATACCTACATTCATTCAAAGCCACCCTGACTTGCAGGGCCTTCACAAGTGAACCTGCATTCAGCTCAAAGTGACTGAACTAGTTAAAACCAGAAACTAGGACTTGCCTATGTGGCATATAGCCTATTACTTTATAGACACAAGACCCTTTTTTGGATTTAAAGCAAAATTCATGGTAGAAATGGTTGAATATATTTTGATTAAGATCTAACTAAAATATTATTTTGGGAATAATAATTGCATTTGAAGAGCTTTGTCAAAGATGCCTTTACATGCTCTCACAAGACGTAAGAAACTAAATGTTAAGTTTTTTTTTTTTTAAGATTATTTTTCTGGGCGTTTTGCTTTTAATTGATAGGACAGCTAAGCGTGAAAGGGGGGAGAGAGAGAAGGAGTCGAACCTGGGCCGCTGCAACAGCCTTCAGTCATGGGGTGCATGCTCTTTCCACTGAGCCACTGACGCCCTAAATGTAACCTTTAAAAGCTAAGGACTAACAACTTTATGACATCCATGCCAACATACCTGGAAGTGAGAAATGCAAGACTTAAAATATTTCTTCTTCCTCTTCTTACTAGCAGGAAGGCATAATTCGTCATTGTAGGCAGTAGTAGCCTAGTTATGTAAGGTGGCGCCACCTACTGTATAGGAGTGAAACAACTACTAGTACAATTTTTTTTTGAGTGAGAAATTGGAGGTGTGGCGTGAGACCATGTGAAATCAACCAATTGCGTGACTCTCACGGCGAATGCGTGAGAGTTGGCAGCTATACTTTTGTCAGTGGATTGTCAGCAATTCAGTGTGTTCCCTGGTGTGAGAGGACTGTTTTCTAAAGTCTTGTTTTCTGTAAAGATGAGTATTTCAGAATTTTCTCCCAAATTCGAAAAGCTGGTTCAAAACATGAACTACTCAGTACATTCACATGACGTTTACATGACAGTAGAGAAAATGGATTTATTGTGTTAGTGTGACTAAAACCGGACTTTTAAAATACATGTGAACATGTTAGTCTGACAGAAATCATACTGAATTGAATTTCTCAAAGTCAGACTAAAACACCCAGATGATGCGATTGGGAGTCGAATTACTCCTGCATATATACAGTAAATCTGAACCAAACTGGCCGAGGTACTCTCACATGCTCCAATAACAACAACATCTACATCCAGAGCCGTGCATTTTTGGACAGACGAAATGTATAGCGCTGTAACGTTGTCCACTGTGGTACCAGTTTGCCACTAGCTAACCGTAGTAACTTGTTTGTCGATTGTTTGGTCTGTTACTGTTATACTTAACTGGTTTAAGAACCCAAAATGCAGAACTCGGAGACGGAGTCTAAAGGACTGGTACAATTTATTGTAGAGAAAAAATGAAACGAAACTTGATGGAGCAGTGGGCAGGCAGGTCTTTTAGATGAGTCCTCAAAAAACAGAAAAGCAGATCTCCAGGGTGTGGCCGACAAACAGAGGGAATGGACTGGTATCTAGGCACAGGAGAGACAAAGTCAGCAAAATCCAAAAAACGTTTCAAATAGAGCAAAAGGGGTCAAGAGCTTGAGGACCGTGTTGGTAAACGGAAGATCTGACTAAGACTGTAATGAAGAACCAGGATTTAAAAGCAGCAGGAGTCAGGTGCGGTGATGAGCCAGATTGATCTCAGGTGTGCTTGATATGTGGAGGGAAAACTCAGGTAGGAGGTGGGTGACCAGATAGCCACACCCTGGAATACAAACACAGACAGGGGAAATAGACAAGAGACACAGGGAAGGGGAAAACACTGGCCACAAGAGAGGAGAGAGGCATCCTGGCAAATCCTAACAGTTATGTAATAGGTCAACTAGAAAAAGGTCCAATATTAACAAGATGAAAGGGGGCATATCGCCACCCATCGTTGCAGAATGGGACATACTTTGGTTAATCGATTTCCCTCCCGTGCTTGTATACTGGGACAATTAAATGGCCTAGTCGAGCTATAACCATACAGTAGCTTGACCTGTGGATGTAAACGCACTGTCCCACTGCTAGTGAGAAGCTTCATCAGGAGGGTGAGACACGATTGAGATTCACCCACAATGGCAAACTGACCAACCAGTAGGAGACATGAGTGCAGCGACAAGGATGTGATCCCTCACCAGCTTCCCATATGTAAGCACTGTCAGCTGTATTTCATGGAACCCACAAAAGGGATGGAAATGCCAATGTAGTTGCATGTTTCAACTCATCTCATCACAAATCATTGGTCTGAACAGGGCTTTATAGTTAAACCATAAAAATTCAGCATGCAATTATGGAAATGTTCTGGAGTTTACTTTTAAATAATAATAATTATTATATATTCAAAGACAACATACACCTTTCAAACACATTTTTGATCTTTTCCAGATCTGCTTTGTACTTTAACACTTGATCATCTCCTTAACTGTTTTCAGTTACACACAGGCCATGTTTATTCACTATACTGTGCTCCAGCAGTGGCAGCATATTGCTGCATTATAGATCCAAACTTTTTGTTTCCACACAAAACAGCCTTCATTTATTTTTCCCTTTGAACAGAATAAATATTTGACATTTCAGTCACCCTGCAGGGGGACTGATTCCACAAAGACAAATGAAGTCCAAACAAATATGACTGCAGGACTTTGAAAGACACACACACACACACACACACACACACACACACACACACACACACACACACACACACACATATACACAACAAATGCAGGCTCATACACAAAGTGAATACGTCTTTCCACTATTAGTCTTTTATCCGGTTTTGTAACTAAATGTTGTGTGGCAGGTCTGAGCTAAATGAGATTTATTTTTCCAAAATACAAATCGAAGGCTTTTAGTTTATGAAGAAACTATGAACAAAGATGGAAATGAGCTACATGGTTGCTCAGTTCATTCTGTTGTAAGTAAAAGAGGGAATTTTGTTGGTCACTCTCCCTGGGGAGGATTCCTTTGCAGGGGTCAAGAGGCTAACAGGATTAGCTGCTAGTTAGGAGCTGTCATTTTGCAAATGAGTGGATGGATTGCGACAAACCTGACAGTAGACGGATAATTGATTATGGCACCAAGCCTTGGTGTACCTCTTCAGGTCATTGTGAGGATGATTCATATTGACTCTTTGAATCTTTCATGATGACTTGAAAAGAAAAAGGATACACAGCTGTGTTTTATTTCAGGAACAGCAGTATTAAAAGTCTGTGTGTCAAAACTAAATATGTCATAATAGATCAATAAGGCTCAAGGAAATGTTAAAATCTTGCCGCCCTGTTCCTGAATCTACACGATGCAACCAGTGTTCTCAGAACCCTTAAGTATTCTGCACTTCACTGTGCATCGAACAGCTGGTTAATGGTGCATTCAGGGGACCATTGTCAATCTGATCCCAGACATTATAGTGAAGCAGCACATTTGACTATGAGAGGGTTTTTTAAATAACTACTCAAGTAGAAATATTTCATGAAAACAGAAATTTGTCTGACGTTGAGATCAGAGAGCTGCTCTCCCTTTGCACCAAGGACGAAGTAACCAGTTAGTTTAACAGAACTTTAAGGGATTTGGTTGTCGATGACAACATGGCCAGCGTTCTGCACAAAGGTGTGCAGAGGTTTTAGATTTAAAGATAATTGTGAATTTAAGTAAAAATGGCAATATAAATATACTCCAAGTCCAAGTTCTGCCTACAGAATGTTACCTACAGTTTTTGGTTTAGATGCTCACATGCATCGGTCAAAACTGAAGTCACATAGTCAAAACTGCCCTCTTGGCCAGGTCACTCTTGAAAAAGAGATTTTTATTCTCAATGAGGCTTTTACCTGGTTAAATAAGGGATATATATAAAACTGTTCCGACAGTCAGCGAAACAGAAGTCTTTAAATGTGTGTCTCAATTCTTATACTTTCATTAGTAAACTTAAATGTAGTACACAATGTACACTACATACTTCTTGTGTGGTGCACTAGTTTCAACAGGGTAGTGTTGTCTCAAATCGCATGTTGCACTTGCCATAAGTGACGGCGACTTTATTTCGTAACCATCTCTTCTTCTTTTTATTCTTTTAAAATGGTAAATTGCAAACAGACTGTGGAGCATTTTCGCCAACATTTGACCGCTATTTCTGCCCAAACATAGACCATACAGTACTTACTCCACAACGTCAATGCTGATTAAAATGTGTTGTCGTAGCTTGGAGCAAGTTAGCTAGATAGGGAATGCTTACGCTGGCTAGCAAGCTGAGTTAGGATGAAGCAGACTGTACTATTTGATAGAAACAGTGAACATGTGAAAGAATCTAAAGATCAATATGTCCAGGCAACCAAACATGGTACATACACAGCTATGCATGAGGTAAAGCACTAACAGGTGCTGACATCCTTCCATCCAATGTGTAGTTACATTTTCAAAACTCTTAAAGGAGAAGCCCAGTATTTTGCACTTTGAGCCCCATTCCTGGGTTGTTTATGATGAAATAGAGTGGTTAAGACCAAAATCTTGACGACTGCTCCTTCTCTGACAGTTTGAGAGAATTGTGGATTGTGGAACTATTTTTTCAGCTGCCTCACACCCGTGTGTAAACTTCCGCTTGATTGTTCGTTTGACCCTGAAGCATTATACACTCCAGCCCACTTGGTGGCAATGATGCTCCTTTACGTGGGTGTCGCCAACCGGCAGGAAATCATTGCAATGTAACGGGACACAGAAAAGAAGCAGAAGAAGAAGGCTGGCGTTGTGTTCAAAGGCATCGTACTGCGAAGGTTGTTTACAAGTGAGTAATAATGGGCAAGTTTTGTGTGGTCAGCGACTGCAGGAGAATTCCTCTGAAGAGGAGGAGCGCACACAGCACTGTCGAGCCAGCACTTTCACTGAGCTAAAAGACTACAATGACTACAATCTTGTCGTAAACAACCCCCTTTCCGTTTCTGGTGGCGGATTACTACCAACGGACAATGAGGCTTCCTATAGAAAATCAATGCATGGACAAAATGTCAAATAAATCATCACGGATGGAAACCACAGTTTGCTTCGATTTTTATGTCGGAACATCAACGAACACCACTGACCACTCGGGTCATGGCTTTGAAAATGAACGTTTAAGGTGGTTTTAGGACAGATTTACACATGGCCATAGACAGCATTGTTAACCCAGGCAGGGGAAAGCCAAATTCTCTCAAATTGTCAGAGAAGGAGCAATCGTCAAGATTTTGTTTTCAACCACTCTATTTCATCATAAACAACCCAGGAATGGGGGTGAAAGTGCAAAATACCGGACTTCTCCTTTAACACAATTATCACAATGTCTGACCTTTATTACACAGTTGGTGTTGTTTTCACAGAATTAAAAGTCAGTTAACATGTTTCTAAAATGCTTACATTTTCTTTTCATACAAGCTTACCTAATACCAGAATTATGGGTCTTTCTTGTCTTATTTACAAATGCTTGCAGAAAACATGCTGGAAATAAATAATAAAAAAAAACAACAATGTTGCAGTTTTTCTAATTGAACACAATTGTGCATTCAGAAGTTACATTTTCAACACAGTTCACTAGGGCTGTTCCTTGAAAGTCAGAGATTTGAATCATCAGTTGGAGACCCCTCAGTTGACTGAGATTGCCTCAAGTTAAGTAGTTTATTATCATTAGGGACAAAGCCGGAAGGCAGAGGAGTCCTCTAAGAGAGGAGTCCTCGCCGGAGCCTATTGTTTTTGCTGCGTTTATTATTCTTTATTATCATTTTTTTGCTCGTTGTCAAAAGTGTTTTTTATGGACTTAGTAGCTACTTTGTCTTTAATTCATGTGTCTATATATCACATTTAAAGGTGTGTCTTAAAGAGATACACCCCTCTAATGACTATCTATGCAACTTGTCTATGCAGTTGCATTTCATCTCTTTCAAAATGTAGTCAGAACAGGTGATGTTCAATGTTTCTTAAAATGAGGTGCACTAGCTAGCTATTTTTTGTGACCATAAAAAGAAACAACTCCAGTGAGATATAAATTTGATACATCATCCTAGATCTCAAAGTCAAGTTAGCAACTTTGACTCTTGATAGTTTTTACACTTGTGAAAAAAAATCAGATCTCAATGTTGATTTAAATCGTAGCTCCAGTCCTTCAACAGCTACTCCGCAGGGAGCGTTACAGTCAAACAGAATCTTCTGATGACAATGACATATTCATTACCAGCTGTCATTACTTCTTTACTCTGTTAAGAGTTCAAAGAAACGTCTTTCTTTAAAGAGAAAAGAATGATCCAGCACCACCCAGCCTCCAGTATCATCCCCTTGATGAGTCTTTCTCTTTCATCACACCTCAGACCTCCCATCATAGATGACTTCTCCCCCTTCTCTCCTTTCTCGCCTCGTCTTCACTCCTCCACAGACGATGTGTTGCCTCTGCTCTGTCTTTCTTTTATCCCCAAGAGCACAGGATGTGAAGCTCAGAGGCTTTGGCTCATTTGGGAGCTGAGATATTGTACTCCCATACAGTGTGAAGTGAAGTCAGTGAGTGTGGATGAAGTCAGAGTGTGGGTGTGCATTAGAAAGTTTCTTTGTTCAAGTGTTTCCAAACCACAACTATTGGTAGTTTGGGTGCTGTTTTTCAGCCAAAAATCAAATTCTTCTCAAAGTGGAAAATTGTGTGACAGCATTTAGCACCTCATTAGAGGCGACTGGCAATGCAGTGCGATCTGAAACACATGCAGCAAATTCATCCATAAATCCATTTATATGTTTTGCTTTGAACCAAAACACTAAACCTGAAATATTTGAACGCCTGGGGCCAAATGCATAACGTATGCCTTTTTCCACACATAAACCAGTATTTATAAAGGAAGAAGATTTGGTGAGAATGTGCCCACTTCATGCATTCTTCAGACCAGGCGTACACAAAGTTTTACCTGAGATAGCTGTGGGTGATATGATAAGGAGAGAGCATTGCTTTTAAGTGGTTTGCTAAGTTCACTGATTGTTTTAGTATTTTTGCAGCTTTCATGGCATTCTGTGAAATGTCAATCAAAAGTGCATTTATAAGGCTGATCATAAACTATTAATGAGTGATAAATTTCAGCATTAGTCCTATTCACCTAACTACCTGTCTAAATTTGTCCTGTGGAGCACTTTGTAAAGCCAGTTTCCACATAATGCTACGAATGAATCATCGATCATCCTGGTGACCTCTAATAATGATGATGATTGAGATTTTACCGTGATGATGGTTTGCAGAAATGTTATTTAATAGTGGTAAGGACGCTAAGTATATCTACAGCTGTTCATAATGACGGCTGCTCAGGCACTGGTTGAAAACTTCGCCAATGCGACATGGTTTGTGATATTCCACTTTCTTTACCATTATTCTGACAAGCCTAATAGATGGTGGAAGGGCACAAGGGCATAAGGGCGTTTCTGCATCCATTCATGTTAAAACTGTGGGTGTGGGAATGAGGCTTGTGTCAATGCGTCCAGTGCCACAGTGAACGAGATTTATTAAACTGAATCAAGCATATGTATGGCTTTATAAATCTCACAAAAAGAATGCATATGCACATTTCTGTCTTTGTGTAGATTCATGACTAAAACTGTGTGTATGCACAGAGTTTTATGCATCTGGCCCCTGAACGGTATTCCAATATCGTTGATCTTGTCAATCCAATGCCATGGGCATTAAAAGAATGCTTTAACTTTTTAGGACATACACTTTGTTTACTTTCTCACCAAACACAGTGGGATTTAGCCCCTGCAGACCATTAATATTTACAGCAATCTTCATGAAAACTAACTCTTTGTGTTTGTTCATTGGCGCTAGTTGGCCTTTTTTCGGCCAGCATGTTGAATCGGCTTATACACAGTGGAGCACATCTGTGACTCAGATCACTGTGATTGGCAGTCCAGCTCAGCATACGAGAAATGAAAGGGAAGTGAGGAATGTAAACAAAGAGCTAAAGTCGAGAGGGGGTAAGATCAGAACAAACTTGTTATGTAAAATAAGATTATTTGTCTTTGGTCATCGAGCTCTTTGGCAGAAACATTTCCTGATGGTTTGTGTTATTGTTCACTAATACAGTATGCTCTGTTCTTTCTGCATTGAATTGTGTTTTGAATGTGCTAACTGGCTAACAGCATCAAGACCGTCTTCTGGTTTCCTTTTTCGAGTGAGGATTACGCAGAACATAGGCACTTGCTGGCCTTTGGTTTGGTGTGTTCATGTGCAACTTTTTGGCTGAGACATGGCGAAGAAGTGTGCAACCTTCTCTTCTCCCATTCCTGTAATTATTTAAATAGAAAGTATGTAAAAAAGAATCATGCCATGAACTCATTCCTCGTTTAATTGATGGAGGTAACAGATTATATACTAGCTCAGAAGAGATAATACAGAATGCGCAAGCAAAGGAAGGAAGCAAAGAAATGACATGCTGTATGACCAACAATGTAATAGAAAGAGCTTGAAAGTCCAAATAGGGTGTGTGGGACGGGAGGGAGGTGGGTCCAACAAACCCCAGACTTTCACCTGTTAGCCAAACCAGGTTTGTTTTTTTCTAAACCTAACCATGTGTTTTTGTGCACAATGAAATAAACGTTAAATGTTTGCATCAAATGCGCAGAAACTGTACATTTCCTTTGAAAGTGGAAGTGTATTTTAAAAAGACAATGCATTCAACGTTCCACAAATTATATTACATCCTAAACATACAGTCATGTAATTAACATAAAGTTACAGAGCTTAGGTTTAGTTGTGTTGGATGGACTGGTGCAGACTGGTGGACAGCTTTTAAAGCTGTCAAGACGTGATGTGATAAAAGCATGAATGATTTTTTCTAAACCCTTGGTTTTCAGTCTGATTGATCAGTAACTAGACACACTCCATCCATTTCTGTGTGTGACATTAGAAGATGTGATCTCTCTGACAGATCAATGCCTGGCCCCTCGTCCTCTCTCTATCCAGATAATGGGGTTTAATGGGGCTGCTCCCCTGAGACCCCTTCAGTATGAGATGTGATGGGGTGGGGGGTTGCTCCAGGATGGAGGTAGGATGTCTGCCATGTGTTAGTTTTGTGACAAAAACTCTAATAATTTAATCAGTGTATTTGATTGACAGGGCCACACTGCAGTATTAATCAGAGTAAGGTTACACTGCAGGCCATCTGCACATGGACGGAGAATGACTGAAGTCCCCATCTCTGTTACTCTGTACAGGAAATCAATATGCACTCTAGTCAATGGACAGACAGTTTGTCTTCTGTCTTACATTAAAACATCACCACAATACTGAAGTCCTTTTGAAGCACAGTGGCATTGCTATTCTTAGAGTCAAACAGAAACTAAATTGCATTTTCTTGTCTGCTACACCACACGTATATGCTCTGTATATCACCTGTCCCTTGTTCTCCTTTGGGATAAAGAAAAAACAAAAGGGAGACACTGATATTTTTTATACTGTGGTTTCATGATGACGCCTTCCCATTTGGTATCCATATATATAAGGTATCCAGACCTCATATCAATACAGCCTATTAACTCTTGCATAAGACTGCAACATGAGTGTTCCAAACATTAATGATGCAGTATATGACGAGTCTGGGCCGGAATTGCCTGCACATGGCTTTCACCCAAGCAACGACCTTCAACACCAAAAAATAAAGTCAATGTAAAAGTACTGAAAACTGCAGTTCCTCTAATGGCTACTTGAAGCTGGCTCCAAAACAGAGTCAATCCCCATAGACCCCTAGAAATAAACATGTTTACAGCCTGCCTTAGCAGTGCTAACTGTGCTAAAGGTACTAACAATGGCAGCAGTGGTTAACAAGGGCAGACCAGAGGGTAAATGTTTTGCTTCTGCTATGACACCTTCCCACCACCATAAGCTGAGCAGCATTAGCAGTGGTAAACACTAGACCCCCGGACTCTCTTGCTCCTCATCAGTACCCAGCTGCCTATTGTAACTCCCTAATGTCATTTTTCAATGTCAAATTAGACAATATTCACCAAAAACTAACCCCTAACACCTCCCACAGTTTGACTTCTCCCATTCTCTCAGTCCTTCTCACCTGCTGACTTTCAGGTTTCAAACATCCCTCTGCTGCTAAATATCGGACCACATCAGGAAATCCAAGCCAACAACCTGTCAACTGGACCCTCTTCCCACTATCTTTGTAAAAGCCTGCTTCCCCTCTCTGTCCTTTCTAATAACTGTCATCAAATACTTCTCCCCCTCCTCTGGTGTGTTCCTTTAGCTCTCAAATCAGTTGCATTAACTCCTGTTCTTAAGAAATCTGGTGCAGCAACAATTTCAATAACTTTCTAATCTACCTTTTTTTCCTAAAAATCCATGGAAAAACTGTTGCATCTCAGATTTGTGCTCACTTGTCTGACAATAACCTTTATAAGCAATTCCAGTCTGGATTCAGCCCCCTCCATAGCACAGAAACAGCCTTGTTAAAAATCACTGATGACCTCCTCATGGCAGCTGACCTCAGACTCCTATCCATTCTCATCCTGCTTGATCTGAGTGCAGCCTTTGACACCATTTTATTACAACATCCTCCTTAACAGACTGGCCTCCATAGGAATCACTGACACACCCCTGGACCTACTTCCTCTCGGCTACATCTTCCGTAAATTCAACATTCACTTCCGTTGCTATGCAGATGACACCCAGCTCTGTCTACCAAACCTAATTCCACCAACCTGTCCACCTCCCTTCCTGACTGCTCTCACTAAAATCAAATCCTGTTTCTCCTGTGACTTCCTCAAATTGAACAATGATAAAACTGAGTTACTTCTTATTGGCACCAAATCAATCTTAGAAAAAATTGACAGTTTCTTACTCAGTACTGATCACTCAGGTGTCATCCTGGACAGCACTCTTCCATTCCAGGTTCACATTAGTAATGTGACACGGTCTGCCTTCTTCTATCTATGAAACATTAACCGTCTTCGCCTTCCTATCCCTCACACTGCACAGCACCGCCATTCGAGTTCACACATCGGTTACATCCTGTATTGATTACTATAACTCACTTCTTTTTGGTGTCCCTCTCAAGTCTATCCACAAACTTCAACTGGTCCAGAACTCTGCTGCTTCCAACATCACCAGAACCCCCTACATCAATCACATCAAGCAGCTTCACTGGTTCCCTGTTATATATCGGGTTGACTTGAAGATTTTACTCCTCACATTTAAGGCCATCCACAACCTAGCTCCTCTGTACCTCTCGCAATTTTTGCACATCCACACCCCCACTTGCACTCTCAGGTCCTCCTCTTCCATCCACCTCACTGTCCGGCCAGCCCACCTGACCACCAGGGGGTTTGGAACCTTCAGCCACTCTGACCCCCCACCTCTGGAACTCCCTCCAGCTGAACATTTGAAACATCAACTCTCTCTCCCCTTTCAAGTCCCACCTCAAAATTTGTCTCTTTCAAAGAGCCTATCTAGCCACGCGTATCCACTATTTACAGTGAACTTTATTCACTGTAAATAGTTATTTTGCTGATTATTTATTTGCTTTTATGTCATTTTATTATCTATTTGGATGTTACTTTACTCCCTGTCTTGTTGACTTCATTAATCTGTTGTTATTTTCTCTATCTTTGCCTGTAAGGTGTCCTTGAGTGTCATGGAGGTGCCTATAAATAAAATGTATTATTTGAAATCTGTCAGTGGAAACATTCAAGATCAAAGAGCAGAGGAGGTTTTCTTCAATTTCCTCCCCTTGGTAATCCATACCAGCTTACAGTCGTGAAAAGGAAACTTGAAGGATGAAAGTAAATGAAAGGCTGATGAATGATTATATAGAAACCCACAAAAAGAGTGTTGGTAAAAGTGAGGTTCTCTGTGTTTGTCATTTGTCCTTATTGCATTGAAAGTATTACACTTAAAATATGAAATGTTGAGAAGCTCATAAAAACAACAGCACCTGTTTATTCAGTTCCACAGCCTCTCTGTTTTTCACAGCATCATAATGTCAACAGAGCTGGGGTTAGAATCCATGCCATTGGTACAGAGATGTGTGAAAAGATGTATGCATGCATTTGAAATGCAGTTCTACTGCTACATTGCCAAATCACTGCATTTGCATTTTCCCCCTCACTAAGGAGTTAATTCTTTTGGCTGCCACATACACTACCAGTCGAGTCAGGACTGACTGCAGCTGTTTCACAGAGTCTTTGTTAAATTTGCTGATCACTGGGGAACAAGCCACAGTTTCTGTGATGAAGTAATACAGAAACATTTGTTTTTCTCAAACAGAGAAGCTCCTAAAAAAATTACATACTGTTCAAATGTTCTATTAAAATCTGGTTTATGGTTTTTCATTGTGATCAAAGCAGTTTTGGTTCACTGCAATTAGTGATTTCAACTACTGTGTATTCAGCAAGCGGTAACACCCAGGGCTGAAAAATGAAGTCAACACAGCAGTGCCAAAAACTGCAGTTCTTCGAACAGCAGCTTGAGGCTGACTACAGAAACCATCCAACCCCCACAGACCCCCATGTTAAGATGCCCAACTGAGCAGCAGAAATAAACATGTTTACAGCCTGGTACAAAAAAACTGTTTTGGTCTCTATAGTCAATATTTTCCTTTATTAAAACTGTCCAGTTTTTACATAACTCACATGTTTACATGCTATAAAGGCTTTAAGTTACATATAATTAAGAGCAGGCCGCTTTGAGTGACAGGCTTTCTGCCAGTGGTGTCTCAGGCAGATCCACCTCTCACACCACAGCTCCACCCTCTCATCCAAATATAATTTCAGGTTCAAAACAAACAAGATGGCTGAACTGGGGGCTCCAAAACAGAAGTCCACAAGCCAACAGGTCATTACAGTAGCTAGGTCCATTATTTTTCCATCAATAGTATTCACTGAAGCTCTACATACAGAACTCCTGTCTCCTCCAAACCCAAACGAAAAAACCTGAAGAGGCAGACGGGGCAGAATTCGGCCCCAATCACACAGAAAACGTTTTGCAGGTTGCAAATTGGGAGGCACACCACACTGGCTTTCTTTTTTTTTTAATTCAGATGACACTAGTAAAAAAACACACATTGTTGCCAAGCAACCACCCCATCACCTTCGTACCCTAACCTTCCTGTGTAATCGATTTACCATTTATCTTTATTTGATTTTATTTTACAGTAGTCAGTATCTAGTTCCTAAAATGGACAGGCAGAGGGTACTAGCTGTTGCTCTGGTTGAGGGTGAGAGGCTGTCAGCAAGTAGTTTATTGGACACAGGGAAATAGAGATCTGTGTGGGTACATGAGACACTAAAAAAGAGGGTGGATCATGGGTAGTACCACTAGTTGATCCAGGAGCTTTGCCACCATAATGGCCACTTCAAGTACTGCACTTATATGCTTCCACACCTGCTGTTTTCTACTGAGAGCATGGTAACTGCAGTTTGTAAAGTCGTATAGCTCTGGGTATCCAGCAACTGCTACCACCAGTCTCAACTGTAAACTTGTGACCACCCCAGAAGGCCCGCCTCTCAAATCGTCCATTTGGACAATGGGAAAAAAGTGAAGATGATGTAGGGGATTTTTCTGCTCTGAGTTGAGGTTTTTTCAACTCGAGGAGTTTAGAGTGCTGCAGCAAAAATGCCAGGCCCTGAAGCGCAGAAACACGAGGCGCGTAGCAACACAAAAACAGCGGGCAAAAAGCTTCATTTTCATTTAAAACAATAACTAAAAAACGCCTACAACTGCTAAAATGTTTTCTGTGTGATCAAGGCCTTAGTCTGATTTTGTAAGCAATAATTAATATTTACAAACAAGCACAAATATTTTTTCCTGATACCCTACACCAGAGGCTGCATTTACTGTAGCTCTCTCCAAACCCAGGAACGCAAAGACACTGTTCAATCAGCTGCTTTCCAAACACAGACTCCACTTAACCTAATTATAAAGCAATGCCAAAAACTACTTAGGAGAATGAAGGGCAGAGACTAAGAGGGAAAGTGGATTACACAGTTATCTGGCCAAAATTAAATTCCGAATTGGCAGAATATCTCTTTACTGTTTGGGGTGGGGATGACAAGTAAAGGCTCAGAAACTATTTGGCAAGTGAAAAAGGGGATCAAATAAATTTTTGCACCTGAGAGAAAAAAATAGCATGTGGCCAGATGAGTAATGCTCCTCCCCAGTTGTGAATTATGTGCTATAAACTGTGTCAATAACATTCTGTTGCCTCCACTTCTGTCTGGAAAAGGTGCCTCCATTTGTTACCCTTATATTGGTTTCTTTCTTTTTTCTGTTTATTGTGTTTCTTGCAGTTTGTCTCTGCAGCCTGAGGTGTTTGTCCTTGTCTCCTTTCTAATACTGGAAAACTGTGAAGCTGTTACTGTGATGAAGAACCCATACAGATGGCTGATCATAAAAAAATGCAGCTAAGCTACTTCGTTTTTCTACGAAAAGAAAATGCATACGTGGCTGCACAGTTTGTCAGCACATGCCACAAAACATGCCACAAAACAAACAACATTATATAACCAGTACAAAAGATACATGTTGATGTCAGACATGAAGGCCCCAAGGGCTATCCACCTTTCATCTTACTTCTTCTATTAACGAATCCCTAAACCTATTTTCATATATTTTTATATAATAAGAAAAAAAAATCATGAATGTATTTACTGAATATACTGTATCTGAAAAACATTCACTGACAAAATACTTCATTTGTTTTTCCTGCACAGTCCAGTCCCCAGAAGAAAACGTCATTGTACTTTACCACAAATCATGAATATGTTACATTAGTACTTTTCATACATATCATATTTACATTTCTAAAGTGAGGCTGTATATAAGCTGACTTTGTCATCAAGAGGTGGAGGGGATGGTGGATGTCATGTGACCTAGGACTGACACCTAATGAAGAAGCATGCCAAGCTGCAAATCAGAACCAACAAAAAAAAAAACAGATTGTGTTGAGTCATTGCTGTGTTTCCAGCAGGAATAGTGCAACCTGGTCTCACCCTGAAGTCGTGGATTATCGGCGCTTGGTCAGTGACTTCCAGTGTCAGACAAAGACAAAAAAGCCATCTTTTCATTACATGCGGCCAGTCACTGTTATTGTTTAATGGCGCCTGGTGGCATCGGGGGTAAACGCAGACAACAACAATGAAAGTAAAGGTGGTAGAAGTTCAAGTATGGCAGGCAGTAGGGATGATGAATGGGTCCAGCAATCACTGACTTTTACCCTGGAGGCCAGTGTTTGCCTCCCCTAAGACTGACAGCCAGACCCTGTTCTGTTGTCCTAAACACAGCCATGTGCTTTTGTTGCCTAAACCTAACCATGTGTGTGTGTTGCAGAAGGAAAAAAACGTCAATTTTATGTGTTGTACTGACATAGTGCATTTATTTTGAAAGAGACTGTATGCAAACTGTACATTCTCTCTACAACTTCTCCCATTAGGAAGAAGACTCCGCGTACCAAAGTGCAAAACAAACAGTCTCAAATTATCATTCGTTCCAGCTTCTAACAAGCTGTTTAATAGTGTAAAAAACTAGTGCAATAGAGCAACGTGCAATGAACACAAGCACTTTAGCACTTCGCACTTTTTCTAGCACTTTAAATTGTCTAATGTCTGTATGTCCCTGTGTTGTCATTGTAATATAGCTCCTGTTTTTAGCCCTGTTAGTAGTTAATGTTTGTGTTTTTATGTGATTGCCCTGTGAAGCAATAATGTACCACAACGCCCAAGACAAATTTCCCTAATGGGACAATAAAGTTTACCCTGACCCCTGACCCTGATCCATTTCCTGTGAAAAGTATTGTGTATTTTGAAAACAGACAATGCATGTGACAGGGTGAAGTTGACACGGCATCTCAGAACGCCAACAACCAATGTACTCAGGGTACCTTGCATGTTATATATCAACGTGTAAGGTCCATGACCAACAATCACCATCTTTCACCTGAGAGAGTGGTGTTCGTGTCCTGTAAGATTTTAAAGCCAAACCCTGTTCTTTTTTCCTAAACCTAACCACATGTTTTTGTTGCCGAAACCTAACCATGTGTGTTTGTTATTGAAGGGGGAAAAAAAAATTGGTATTGTAACAACGTAGTGCGTTTATTTCAAACAGACGTGTATCTTGAAAGAAGAGAACTTGCCACGGTGTCCCAGAGCGTCAACAACCAACGCACCCAGGATACCTTACAGGTCGTACAGTATGTGGACGTGAAAAGTCCATGACCAAAATGTCAATATGTGATGAGGTTGAAGTGAAAATGTGTTGGACAATCTATGGCTACACAATCCACATTTGGTGCCCTGGAGATAATTAAATTCCAGGTGGGATTGAGTCAAAATGAACTACAGTGTATATGTATGCAAATGGCACATGAAACACTTCACCCAGTGCAGCATTGTTGCTCACTGGGTTTTTAATTATTTCTAACAAATGTATGGCACAGAGGGATAAGATATATCAGGCTTTGATGCACATACACATTACAGGATGTGTACGAGACATCAAGGAAAAGGATCAAAACAGAAACTGTTTGGTGATTTTAATGGCAAAGAGTTAATACAGAAATCTAGGGGCAGAAGCAGTGTGTCCAAAAAGAAATGACCAACAATCCACAGGTAAGTTTAATGCATGGACACAGACAACGGTCAGAGCCTTTCTCTCAGTGACACTCAGTCACATAGAGATGACCCTCTCAGTCTTCAGGGAGAACTTCAACACATCACAAGGACATTTCGTCGTTTGTGGTGAGCTTGTTCCTGCGATATCAAAGAAATCACTATGTGTGTATTTTTGTAGGATATTAAACAAACAATTGTATCAGTTTACGTCCTTTGTCATGGTGTGGACTTGCAATCATGCACTTCAGCTTAGTGTTGGTTTGCATTTTTATTTTTATTTTTTTCTCTGCTGATACATACACAAGCTGTATTTACAGTTACAACATTTTTTTAAAAAATCATTATTTACAAATATTAATCATCTATTTTTAACACTTCCACAAATTATCTTGTGCTTTCTTCTACATCAGACAAGGGTAGGTTTTTTAGTTCATACCTGACATGTTTCGACGGAGCCTTCCGTCTTCCTCAGAGGTGTCACCTGATGTTAGTGTGATGTGTCCTTACATCAGCTGATCTTCCACAAATTATGTTTGCTATATTTGAATAGAATTTCCTGTGATTTGTTTTTTCATTTACATATTCATGCCTTTTTTGCTTACAAAAGCGATGTTTGAACAGTTCAGTCCTTCAGTACGTTTTCTGGTCCTGTTTTAGTTCTATTCTAATTTTTCACCAGCAGATTCTTTTCATATCCCTCTTTTATGCTTTATTCACACACGACAAGTGCTTGACAAAAATAAATACAAAGACAATGCCCTCCAATACAAATATTACTGAATCAGGTGAAATAAGAGCAAATAAAAATAGATGCTCAGCAAAAGAGGCGACACCCTGAAGTCCTTGACACCAATGGGTGGGTGAGGTTAACAGGACCAGAGGACACAACTTGTCTATATGCTAATTGTCTTCAATCAGAGGAGAGGAGGAAAATAAGTGTGATCATGAGATGAAAATATCTCATAATGGCCCAGCACACCACTTCTAAAAAATCGGTGATGCAAAAAAGACAGACTGTATATTCACATAAGTCAGTGCAGAAAGGGCTTCTGAGGATACATACTGTCACATGAGTGACACACTTACTGTTGACCAAACACTCAGCACACACTCTGCTGTGTTTCCACTGACCATTTTGAACCCATTTTAACTTTCATCTTCAAGGCTCGGTCTGATCTTGCAGCCTCTTTCTCTGTCCCGCTGTGGAAATGACATGTTATTGTGTTTTTCCAATCTCCAAAGCAGACCAGCAGAGCTTTGCAGCTGACCATTCAAAGATGGAAAGAGAAAAACAGCTCTGGCTGCAAACAATGTCTCCTGCTAGCAAAATCTAACTCAACCACAAGAAGGCTTTGTAAAACAAACAGGTGGAGATTGTTCTTTCGTTTACTTTCCACTGTTATCTCTCTCTTTGAGACAAACAGGAGCTGGTGTCACAGCAGTGAGTTTCTCTGGAAACTTTGTAGTGGTGAATACAGATACAAGTTTTTGTAAAAGTTTGGGATACAAAAAAAGGTACACATTGTTTAGATTTCTACTACCAAAGTATGTATTGTGTGACCCCAGGACTAGGCATGTGGACAGACTGATTGAAGAGCTATCATAACTGAAGACTGATTTTCAAAGAAGGCTAGACAAAGAGACAAAGTTCCCCGCAACACAGATATATGAGTGGACAGTTCCCAGACAGCAAGTCATCAAGACACATTTAGCCTGGCTTAATGCAGTAGTTCCCAACTTGTCTAGTCAGGGAGTCCAGATTTCTCTTTAGTCACTAGTAAAGGTCCACACAGCTCAATATATTCAGCATCATACTTGCGTTTGGCCATGTCATCAAGCTAGTTTGCTTTTCTCTGTCAAGTAGCTGTCTGTAAATCACTCACTCCGCAGCAGGAAACAGCATTTAAAATAAAAGCACACAGAATAAAAGCTCTGAGCTGGAAATTCACTGTACTTTAAAGTAAAGTGTGGTTTTTACAATGTTGACACGTTCTTGAGATACTTGTGGTCCATTCAGAAAGGGCCCGGGACCCACTTTTGGACCACGACCTACCAGATGGAAACCGCTGGCTTAATGTGTTGCAGCTCCTTGTAAAACCACACCAATTTGTTTTATGTGGACAAGAGAGTACATACAGTTGGAGGCAGATTTGAAAGATTTGCAAATGAGCTGAGAAGACTCAGGTAAGCTTGTAAATAAAGGTGGAGAACTGCATTTCAGTGATTGCAAAAGCTTAAAATAACAAGACAAAAAAATAAAATAAAAAGCTGAAAACAAAACTGCAATCCATCCATCCATCCATCCATCCATCCATCCATTTTCATCCACTTATCTTCGGCCGGGTTGCAGTGGCAGCAGGCTAGGCAATATAGTCCAGACATGGTCTCCCTGGCAACATTTTCCAGCTCTTCCTGGGGGGATCTTGAAGTGTTCCCAAGCCAGAAGAGGAAACCTTTTTTTTGCCACTTGTATCCACAGTCTCATTCTTTTGGTCATTACCCAAAGCTCATGACCATAGCTGAGGGTTGAAATGAAGATCGACTGGTAAATCTAGAACTTAACCTTCCTGAGTTCCTGAGAGATGGAGTCAGCACTGAGCACTAAAAAGCAGGACCACGTTCAAGAGCTATAGCTCTAAAACCAATTCATAAATATACGTTGGAAAACTGAATTAATCCTTCAGTGTTTCGAATGTGTTCTCTCAATGGCATCAAATATGTTGCAGGTCAGTTTGACTAAGAATAACTGCACATCTAATCTGCCAGGTGCAAGGGAAGCTGTGAAATGTCATTTTGCAACGTGAAACTGCATGACATGAATTACCAGAGATTCAGTTCCTGTTACACCTGCGGGAAACCTGCGTCATAAACACCTTACACAACGCAGCACATCTGTGAATCACAAACAGCCTTGCAGAGAAGCCATGAGACCCGACAGTTGGTAAGGATGGTGATGAAGTGCTGAACACCTCTCTGGGGAACAGGGGAAAATGTGTTTATAAAGGTGTGGCTGCCATATGCCTATTTCTGTATGTTGTTTACAATATGCTGACACAGCAGCTAGCTGAGACAGATGGATAGAGGCGGAGGAGTGGAAACAGGATTATTTTAACTGTTCTAAGTGATTTGGGATCTTGCATTGTTAAGTTTATATTGGTTTGAATGCTGTTTTAGAAGCTTAGAAAAGTCCTTGAAGCACCATGCTCACTGGGTCCTCAATAAAAACACGAGTTATTTCAGTTAGAGTTTTGAAGGTAAGTAAGTCCTGTTCAGACAATGTTAGGCACGTGACTGTTGTGGCACTTCCAAGGCTCAGATGGGCATGAAACTCATACAGTGTAATACAAACACCATACAAAATGTGTAAATCCTGTGGACATGAAAATGTGGGGAGAAAAGTCAAGTCAGGAAGCATTTTGTTACAAAATTAATTTGATAAAATTACCAAGATGAAGCTAAAGATGATTTTAAAATGCAGCAGTGTAAATCAGATCACTTTAGTGTGAATGTAGCAACTTTGCTGCAGGACTAAGTTCCAAATTCTAATTTGAAGCTTTCTGAATTTGCACAGCTCTGATTTACAGCTCTGACCGACTTTCTTCCCGTAGCAGCTAAGACTCATGGGTATCATAGCTGTTAGTCATACAAACTGACTGAGAAAAACATGATTTCTCAAAAATGAAAATGAAATCTTTAAAGCGTACGGCCAAAACAGAAATATTTGTCAATTGTAGATTACTCAGGAGAGATCAGTGTTTCCGCTTCTTATTCAGGGCACTGGGGTATGCAGAAATCTGTGAAAGGCAAAAATGTATAAATACATTGAAAATACACTCTCCCCCTGCAGCTCTCCACCAGATATCCACAGGCATATGCACATACTTCATACAGTAACCCAGTGTTTCCAACATATTGATTTATTCAATCTTATTTTATTATGGGGCTGCATGCTGCTCATTCTCTTGGCCTGTCCTTGCCCCACTCTCTCTTTCTGTTTATTAGATCACATTCGCAACAACAATTAGCTGCTAGTCACCACATAGTCCCTTCACCTCTCTCCCTGCCACTGTGGACTGCTTCCCTGGAGGAGAATGGGAAGCAGCTTGGGAGACGGACCTCTGGTTGGCGGCTGTTGTGGCTCAATTTCAGCCAGCGCAAACCCCCAGCCCTGGGCGTCACAGCAGACTGGTGGCTAGCAGCAGCGTCAGGTCTAACTTGTGTAACAGCAGCAACAGAAAGTTTGCTGATTTGGCAGGGAGTCAGGGCTGTCCAGTCCCCTGGCACTGGGTTGCTGCAGCCTCTGATAGGGGGTCAGTCTCCAGAGCTGCTGTCCACTCTCCTTCTGGCAAGGTGGTCTGTAGTGGCAGGGAGTAAGGTGGTGAACACATTGTGATTTGAGGCTGTAGTTAGCTACATAAGCAAAGGCTAAACTATTAGCAACATTTTCTCTCCATTTGCAAAACCGATATTGACACATAATTTATTGCTTTTATTTTCAGACTCTCTTATAGACTCTCTTTTTGATAAGTCTGTCTTCGTCCTTTTGGGTTGCTTTGCAGTGTAGGCAGTTATTGGCAATGCTGGAAGAGCAACTTTCTCTGCAGGATACTCTGCCATCTGCATTTGCAGAACAACTAATAGGAACATTCTGAAATGACCTGTGATTGGCCAAAGTCTCCCATCTAGAGTCTCCAAACAGAGCCAAGAGGAAGTGCAGAAGTCTAGTGTGTAATGGGTTTTGTTTTGGACCCAAAAGCAACACACAGGAAATCGAGAACGTTGAATGTCCCTTTAATTGTTCGACTGCCAACAGGTAACTAGACAGATTAATAACAAGAAACACAGTTCTTATCTTCAGGCTTGGAGCCCACAGGCAGTCTCTGGGCTTCCGGATAGTACGCCGGAAAAAGCCGAACCCGGCCACGTGACCGGAGCGGGGAATGGGAATCCTCCGACCCGAATTACAAAGCTCGTAAACAGACTGGCGTAGAGCGAATGAGTTTATGGAGCGTGAGAATCCAGGAGCGTCGTGTCTTAAACCAGGAAATCCAGCCGAGGGAGCCGAGGTGCCGACAGGGAGCGAGCAGTGGGAGATCCGAAGCCAGGCGGAGGAGTCGAAGCCAGGAGAGCAGACAGAAGCAAGGAACGCCGAGACTGAACACGTGGTCGGGGACGGAAGGCTGGTGTGTTCACGGGGAGTCAGACGAGGAGAGCAGGTCGGGGACAGGCAGGGTCGGCAACAGGAGATCCGGCAGGAAATGAATGCTGGATATTCTCGCATGAATGCGGACGAACGATCTGGCAAGGCGTGAGTGTGCTGAAGAGTCTTATATACACCGGGTTGATTGCAACAAGCTGCAGCTGTGTTGACAGGTGAGGAGAGTTGGGCTGATGAGGTGGGAGTGGCTGACAGGTGGAGTGGAGCAGAGGCAGGGTGAGTGGAAAAATACTAAGGGCAGAAGGGCAACAGGGAGAATGGAACTGTGACAGAACCCCCCCCTCAAGGGACGGCTCCTGACGTCCCAAAAAGACAATAACCAGGTAGGGTGGGTGGAGGGGGCCTGGAGGAGGGAATCCTGATCAAGTGGTGGGCCGGAGACTGAAGGATGGAGCAGGGGACCTCCCGCAGGTGAGTCAGAGGGCTGGACAGGGGTGGAGCAGAAAACCACGGGCAGGCAGACCGAGGTCCAAACATCCGGACAGAACCACCCAGGAAGGTAATCACGATGCTGGAGCGAGCTGAAGGGTAACCAGGATGGACGGAGCAGATCTTGAGGGCGGTCAGGAGGATGACCAGATGGCTGAACCAGAGCCAGAGGGCAACTAGCAGGTTGACCAGACAGATGGAGCAGATCTGGAGGCCGGCCGGAAGGCCGGCGTGACAGGTGGAGCAGATCCAGAGACTGACTTGACAGGCGAAGCAGATCTGGAGGCTGGCCAGGAGGCCAACTAGACAGGTGGAGCAGATCCGGAGGTCGACCTGACAGGCGAAGCTGATCCGGAGGCCACCTGGGAGGCCGACGTGACAGGCGGAGCTGATCTGGAGGCCGGCCAGGAGGCCAACTTGACAGGAGGAGCAGATCTGGAGGCCGGCTGGGAGGCCGACCTGACAGTCGAAGCTGATCCGGAGGCCGGCCCGGAGGCCGACGTGACAGGCGGAGCAGATCTGGAGGCCGACCTGACAGGCGGAGCTGATCCGGAGGTCGACTTGACAGACGGAACAGATCTGGAGGCCGGCCGGGAGGCCGACCTGACAGGCGAAGCTGATCCGGAGGCCGGCCCGGAGGCCGACGTGACAGGCGGAGCAGATCTGGAGGCCGACCTTTCAGGCGGAGCTGATCCGGAGGTCGACTTGACAGACGGAGCAGATCTGGAGGCCGGCCCGTAGGCCGACGTGACAGGCGGAGCAGATCCGGAGGCCAGCCAGGAGGCCGGCCCGTAGGCCGACGTGACAGGCGGAGCAGATCCGGAGGCCAGCCAGGAGGCCGATGTGACAGGCGGAGCAGATCTGAAGGCCGGCCAGGAGGCCGACCTGACAGGCAGAGCAGACCCGGAGGCCGACCTGACAGGCGAAGCTGATCTGGAGGTCGACTTGACAGGTGGAGCAGATCTGGAGGCCGGCCCGGAGGCCGACGTGACAGGCAGAGCAGATCTGGAGGCTGGCCGGGAGGCCGACCTGACAGGCAGAGCAGATCCAGAGGTCGACTTGACAGGCGGAGCTGATCCGGAGATCGACTTGACAGGCGGGGCAGATCTGGAGGCCGGCCGGGAGGCCGACCTGACAGGCGGAACAGATCTAGAGGTCGACTTGACAGGCGGAGCTGATCCGGAGGTCGACTTGACAGGCGGGGCAGATCTGGAGGCTGGCCGGGAGGCCGACCTAACAGGCGGAACAGATCCAGAGGTCGACTTGACAGGCGGGGAAGATCTGGAGGCCGGCCGGGAGGCCGACCTGACAGGTGAAGCAGATCCGGAGGCCGGCCGGGAGGCCGACCTAACAGGTGGAGCAGATCCAGAGGTCGACTTGACAGGCAGAGCTGATCCGGAGGTCGACCTGACAGGCGGAGCAGATCTGGAGGCCGGCCAGGAGGCTGCTGCGGCCCAGCAGGAGCGGAGACTTGAGGGTACTGCGGCCCAGCAGGAGCGGAGACTTGAGGGTGCTGCGGCCCAGCAGGAACGGAGACTTGAGGGTGCTGCGGCCCAGCAGGAATGGAGACTTGAGGGTGCTGCAGCCCAGCAGGAGCGGAGACTTGGGGGTGCTGTGGCCCAGCAGGAACGGAGACTTCAAGGTGCTGCGGCCCAGCAGGAGTCGTGGGGAGCAGAGGCAATTCAAACACTTGGGACTGTCTCAGGTCAGCATGGACAGGAACTTGGGAGCACTGTAGCTCAGCAGGATGGGTGGTTGTTGGCCGGGCGGCCAACTGGACTCTGGGAGCAGCAGTGGGCCGGACCGCCGAGTGGGCTCGAAGAGTAGGAGTCGGCCGGACCGCCGAGTGGGCTCGAGGAGCAGGAGTCGGCCGGACCGCCGAGTGGGCTGTGGGAACAGGAGTGGGCCGGGCCGCCGAGTGGCCTCGAAGAGCAGGTGTCGGCCGGACTGCCGAGTGGACTCGAGGAGCAGGAGTCGGCCAGACCGCCAACTGGACTCTGGGAGCAGCAGTGGGCCGGACCGCCGAGTGGGCTCGAAGAGTAGGAGTCGGCCGGACCGCCGAGTGGGCTCGAGGAGCAGGAGTCGGCCGGACCGCCGATTGGACTCTGGGAGCAGGAGTCGGCCGGACCGCCGATTGGACTCTGGGAGCAGGAGTCGGCCGGACTGCCGAGTGGACTCGAGGAGCAGGAGTCGGCCAGACCGCCGAGTGGGCTCGAGGAGCAGGAGTGGGCCGGACCGCCGAGTGGGCTGTGGGAGCAGGAGTGGACCGGACCGCCGAGTGGCCTCGAAGAGCAGGTGTCGGCCGGACCACCGATTGGACTCTGGGAGCAGGAGTCGGCCGGACCGCCGAGTGGCCTCGAAGAGCAGGTGTCGGCCGGACCGCCGATTGGACTCTGGGAGCAGGAGTCGGCCGGACCGCCGAGTGGGCTCGAGGAGCAGGAGTCGGCCGGACCGCCGAGCGGGCTGTGGGAGCAGGAGTGGACCGGACCGCCGAGCGGCCTTGAAGAGCAGGTGTCGGCCGGACCGCCGAGTGGACTCTGGGAGCAGGAGTCGGCCGGACCGCCGAGTGGACTCGAGGAGCAAGAGTCGGCCGGACCGCCGAGTGGACTGTGGGAGCAGGAGTCAGGTCTGCCGAGATCCCTGACACAGGAACAAAAGGAAGGACTGCCAAGAACTCTGACGCTGGAACAGGAGTGACGTCAGCCGGGACCCCCGACGCCGGAACAGGAATGACGTCAGCCGGGACCCCCGACGCCGGAACAGGAGTGATGTCAGCCGAGATCCCCGACGCCGGAACAGGAATGACGTCAGCCGGGACCCCCGACACCGGAACAGAAGTGGGGTCAGCCGAGATCCCCGACGCCGGAACAGGAATGACGTCAGCCGGGACCCCCGACACCGGAACAGAAGTGGGGTCAGCCGAGATCCCCGACACCGGAACAGAAGTGGCGTCAGCCGGGACCCCCGACACCGGAACAGGAGTGATGTCAGCCGAGATCCCCGACGCCGGAACAGGAATGACGTCAGCCGGGACCCCCGACACCGGAACAGAAGTGGTGTCAGCCGAGATCCCCGACGCCGGAACAGGAATGACGTCAGCCGGGACCCCCGACACCGGAACAGAAGTGGGGTCAGCCGAGATCCCCGACGCCGGAACAGAAGTGGCATCAGCCGGGACCCCCGACACCGGAACAGGAGTGATGTCAGCCGAGATCCCCGACGCCGGAACAGGAATGACGTCAGCCGGGACCCCCGACACCGGAACAGGAGTGATGTCAGCCGGGACCCCCGACGCCGGAACAGGAATGACGTCAGCCGGGACCCCCGGCACCGGAACAGAAGTGGCGTTAGCCGAGATCCCCGACGCCGGAACAGGAATGACGTCAGCCGGGACCCCCGAAACCGGAACAGAAGTGGCGTCAGCCGGGACAGCAGATCGAGCAACCGACTGGATGCTAGCAGGCCGGATGCTACAGGCTTGAGACTGAGGCTTGGTCAGGTTGCTGGCAGGACGGGCTCGGGATTTCTTCCCCCATCTGGAAGTCTGGTTGAGGCTCCGAGGACCCCCAAGGGCCAGGCGGGTTCCCCAGAACGGGTTAACAGCTGGGGTCGGCTCAGGATGTGGAGGTTGCAGGCTAATAATCCCAAGTCTAACTGACTCGGGTGCTGAATGAGAGGCAGGTGTGTCAACAAAGTCCTTAACCCAGCTGGGTAACGAGTCTTTTAGCCAAGGCCTTAGGGATACCTCCTGGCGTGCAGAGGACAAGGCTGCCTCCCTGTCCTTGTCACTCATGGCATAACGACAATCATTTTTTAAACACATGAGTCTGAATGTAAGACTGTGAAGGTCTCCGCCTGAGTCCATGAAAGGTTGGAGCCTTCGGTGGTGGTTCCATGGGGAGAAGGAGTGTGCTGGGTCCATATTTTGGCCAGATCGTACTGTAATGGGTTTTGTTTTGGACCCAAAAGCAACACACAGGAAATCGAGAACGTTGAATGTCCCTTTAATTGTTCGACTGCCAACAGGTAACTAGACAGATTAATAACAAGAAACACAGTTCTTATCTTCAGGCTTGGAGCCCACAGGCAGTCTCTGGGCTTCCGGATAGTACGCCGGAAAAAGCCGAACCCGGCCACGTGACCGGAGCGGGGAATGGGAATCCTCCGACCCGAATTACAAAGCTCGTAAACAGACTGGCGTAGAGCGAATGAGTTTATGGAGCGTGAGAATCCAGGAGCGTCGTGTCTTAAACCAGGAAATCCAGCCGAGGGAGCCGAGGTGCCGACAGGGAGCGAGCAGTGGGAGATCCGAAGCCAGGCGGAGGAGTCGAAGCCAGGAGAGCAGACAGAAGCAAGGAACGCCGAGACTGAACACGTGGTCGGGGACGGAAGGCTGGTGTGTTCACGGGGAGTCAGACGAGGAGAGCAGGTTGGGGACAGGCAGGGTCGGCAACAGGAGATCCGGCAGGAAATGAATGCTGGATATTCTCGCATGAATGCGGACGAACGATCTGGCAAGGCGTGAGTGTGCTGAAGAGTCTTATATACACCGGGTTGATTGCAACAAGCTGCAGCTGTGTTGACAGGTGAGGAGAGTTGGGCTGATGAGGTGGGAGTGGCTGACAGGTGGAGTGGAGCAGAGGCAGGGTGAGTGGAAAAATACTAAGGGCAGAAGGGCAACAGGGAGAATGGAACTGTGACATAGTGTTCTCTCAGACCACTTGAATTTTAATATGCTAAGATGGGATTTTTGCCCAGTGATGCAAAATAAAACTGCCTACCCCAGCTTTTGAGGATATTATTTGGAGAAAACCTTAAAATAGGAATTGCTATTTTTATAATTTATGTATATGTAAAAATTACCTCAGAAACCAAAAGGTCCTGAGGCAAAAGTTGCTCTCTCACATTCCTCATCCTATTCCACTTAGCGAAGGCTGCTGCCAGTAACAAGCCAGGAAAGGAAGAGGTAAGGAAGAGGAAGACTGTTAGCAAGCAAACATGGAATGTCAACCTAATTTTGTTTACTCGGAAACTCCACCGGGCAACTTTGAAATTGAAATGACAATGGTCATTTGATTGGGTGTTGCCTAGTCCTGAGATCCTTTGTTGTACATGTTCCCTATGTAAAGGACAATTTGGAATACATTTAGTATTCTGTGCTCATGAGATGCATATATAAATCTTTTTTATGAGTTTACTTGAAGGTGACAGGATACATACACAATTTGTCATGTCATTGGATACATCACTCACCTTGGAAGTGAGGGATGATAGTGCAGGGTGCAGGGTGCAGGGTGACATTTTTGCCCCACAGCCATATGTGACAAGGTCTTTCTTGCATATGTGAAACATTTGTCCTGATGGTTGCATTTGAGTAACAGAAATTAGTTACTAGTTTTTGAAAAACAAAGAAAGAAAAAAATAATTAAAGTGAAATTTCAAGAAAAGTGCTAAGATATTAATCAACTCTCACCACAATTTATAAGACAAAATCCCCAAAGACTCATCTGCCCAAACAATACAATGATTAATATGAATTTGGATCTTTTCTTGAGAGCAAGCAAGCTTATTATATGTGATCACAACAGTCTTTATGGATTATGAATCACTCATTAAAAGCACTTTTCAATAATTCAACTTTTAATATAACAATTTTAGAAGAGTAGGGGGTTATTTCATAGAAAAATAAGATAAAGAAAACTGTTTTGGTCATTCTTTGATGAATAAAGGAGTGAAACTCGGGATTGAGTTATTTTTACTTCTATACATGGTTCATTACAAATAACACAAATCTGATAGAGAAGATCTTGGTACAGCATACATGCAAAGTCATAGTCGTCTTCATTCTCTCATCCTTTTATGGTAATTAAGGTCCTGTATTATCATGTCATGAGGGAGGGGTAGACAACATGACTAAAAGCACCGGTCCTGACCAGCTCTGATCCATGCTTTTCATGGGAACCAAAACATCTTCAAGGTGTTCAGCTTATCTTCAAAGCTGGGGCAAAACTGAGGATAAATCTGGGCTGAAACTCTGTTATTCCACCATGAACCCTCCTTTGGTTAGTCTTCGGATGACCAGTTTTAGGACTGATAGCCCACCAGAGTGATGGTGCTGGCCCTGGGCTGAAAGAGCCTCTCAGGTTTCTTAGCAGGCTTTTAGCTATCATTAACATCAGCAGTATTGATCGTACTGCTCTGAGCAACAGATGGATGCAGCCTTAGGGGACAGCAGAGTCTGGCCTGTCTGTCATTCACCACCTGGGTGTACGATGTACTGTAAAACATAAACAATGGTGGACTGGGCTGATCAATACAACGTGACAATGATGGTGATGAGTTTCACCCTTGGATGTGAGACTGAAGCCCTTTTTACACAGAGATCGTGCTATAGGGCCACTACAAAGTCCCATCTTTATGCTGCGTCTGCAGTTTTACACAGAACCAAATGACAGCAGCTTTATGTGACTCCAGTATGTGATTTTAGACAGCGTGCAGGCATCGTGGAAGCAAAAGAGGTGTCACAGGTGTGACATGTAACACAAAAGCGTCAGCCTCTAGTGTGATGTGTAACATACACCTTGGTGGTGCTTTATAAACAATAATATGGTAATAACATTCATTTACTGTCCCTCTTATATAGCGGCTTGTCCTCTTGTTTTGTCCTCTGCTTGGATGGTAAGGAGTTCTTGAATCTCATTGTTTTCCCATTTTGTGGACATTTACAGTCACTGTTCTTCCTCTGTAAGTTAGCTTCTAACTGCTATCAGCTGCTTTTTACATCTCAGTGCACACTACTTTTACATCTGTCATGCAGTGGGTTGCTCGCATAACACATCGTCAAAATATCACACTCGTGTTGACCATGGACCTCTCCAGTCAGCTGTCCCTTTTATGCAGAGGTCTTTTCGGCACTGTTACTACCTCTAATGCAAATAGAGATCAAATGAATAGAATGGACACTGAACTATTTGTCATGCTCATTTCACCAGTACAAAACAAAATGGTGACTGCTGTTAGTTGTCATGGTGACATCACACATTAGTGGGGCCATAAAGTGTGTTTCACTCACTTGTTTGAGAACTCTGTTTTGGCCTATTCTTACGCATGTTTTTTACTAAATAGAAAAGTACATCTCTACACCAATCCCTGTTTTTATCTTTCACCAAACTAAAACTAACGTTAGCTTTATTGCCTTGTTAACTCATTATAGAGCACACTTCATTTAAACTCGATAGAAACAAACAAACAAACAAACAAACAAAAAAAACCCCTCTCTAAAACCATCTTAGTCTTGTTAGTCATCTAGTTAGTTAGTCCACTGTTCCAGCAAACAGCAGCTCTGGTTTGGTGGAAATAAACCCTTAATTCACCAAGTTAGATGTAAGGGTGGGAATTCATAGAGCCCTCATGATATGATACTATCACAATACTTTAGTCATGATACAATATTATTGAAATTTAAATGTTTTGCAATATGCTGAGTATTAACATATATTGCAGTTTATAACCTTGTTTCAATTGCAAACAATGTGCCCAAAGGAAAAATTAGTCAATAACTGAATTGATTTTATTCTTCTAATAGGCTACCAAAACTTATCAAATTTGTATTTGATATAGTGATCATTTATGTAATTAAAAAACTGATACTTGGTCAGTGACTTCTGTCATCAGTCACCAACAACAATAGCCTTCCTTTCACATCAGCATGATATGGGGCAGGTCAGTTTTGTAATGGCACCCAGCGGCTTCAGATGGAATCGCAGCTAGTCAACAACGTAGGTTAAAGGGGCGAATGTCAAAGTACGGTGGGTGGGAGGGGTGGTGGACTGATCCAACAACCACTGACTTTCACTTTGGAGGTCAGTGTTTGCCTTCTGTATGAATGTAAAGCCAAACAATGTTCTTTTTTCCTAAACCTAACCATGTGCTTTCGTCACCTAAACCTTACCATGTGCATGTGTTGGCTAAATAGAACTACGTGCATTTGTTGTTGAATGAAAAAAACATAAATTCACAGTGTTGCCCTGACTATTTTGAAAACAGACAATGCATGTAACAGGCTGAAGTTAACATGGCGTCCCAGAACATCGACAAACGAACCCAGCGTGCCTTGCATGTCATATCTCCACATGGAAAGTCCATGACCAAACATCGATATGTGATGAGGTCAGAGTGAGAATGTGTTTAGCTCATATAATGACAAATAAAGTTGCAATGACAACGGCACAGATAAAATCATCACCTGTTTTCCTGCTAGCTGGCAAGGCTAGCAAGCAAACTAGCTTACTTTCCCTAACCAGGTGAAACCAGGCCAACACACCAGTGGCGGCTGCTGGTCTTTCAAACAGGGGAAGCTCACTTTAAGTTTACATCATAAAATTTGTCATATTGTAGCGAGGCAGTAACTTATAAAAGGAATACTTAATGGAAGCCATTTTTCACCCACACTCATGCCATAGAACCACAGCAAAACACACCTCAAAGATTTTCAGATGGGTTTAAACAGCTGAACGGCACTCTGTCAGAAGACTCCACTTGCAAATATCCGTATGGGACTAAGCTCGAAATGCTACGATGCCAGTGTGTTTTTCAGGGTTCAGCCTTTTAGACAATTTCTCCAATCATCATGCATACAGCGTCCTCTCCCGCCTACCGCTCCATTAGGTCCCAGGGAAGCTAAGCCTCCCTGGAAGTGATGATTTTGTCACATTTATCCAATGACCATCTCGCTTTGCTGCATGAAAAAAACCTGCTCAGTGCTGTCTCATAGGAATGCTTAGAGGCTCTGCGTCCACCGTGCTGACACAAGAATGTATGACAGGGAGGTCGCATTTGAAAACTGGTGATAAACAGCTGACGTTTGAACATCATAGTCATGATGTTAAACACATCCTAGCGCACGTTTAATGCGATGTAAATTCTTATTTTAATGTAAATTCAATAGTGCATATTTGACCATTTCTTCTATGAAATTTTAGAGGAAGTTCAGCCTCCCTTGATGTCTCAGAGCAATCGCCCCTGCAACGCACTTACGTGTAACTGCATCAACATCAATCAAGCAAATATTAGTCATCAGTAATTAGTAAGTCACTGTTTGCTACATTAATGGAGAACTCCCACAGTTTTGTTCTGAAACACAGAATTTTATGTGAATCTCAAAATGTCCTCACAGCTTAATGTGAGCTTTTTTGCCATAGATCTTGATTAGCCTACTACTGAGCTTCATTGCAAAGAGACACTTAACAAACCAAAGTGTAAACCTTTTCAAATTCTCTTCTTTCCTTGTTTTCCTTGGGTCATTTGACACAGGGCATTAAACCATAATTGCAGATATAGGCTTTTATGTTAACAGTTGTAGGACTCCCTGTTGCCTCTCTTACCTCTGTTTGTCCTGACATGCAGCCAAGCTGATAACACTCAGCAGTCAGATACAGCTGTTGCTCTCCTCTTTGACCATTTATGGATTTAGCTTCACTAATGACAGCTGACCATTTACCAAAGTAATAAGAAAAGTTATTAATGTACGAGTAACGTGAGTATGTTGGGTTTATACCATGTCCATGACAAAAATAGGAGCAAATAATCTCCATTTGGCTATTGATAGGTTAAAGAGACTGGTTGCCATGGACACAGATACACAGACTGAGTACATTAGTGGCTGAAAAATAATTGATCATTGAATATAAAGTTGAAAAACTTACAGAAACCGACAAACTGTTTTGTCAAGTGGTTTCAGAGTGAGCCAGGATTTTGATGTATGCAGTGATTTGTCAAAACCGACGTCAGACATCTCAATCATCCCAACGGCAGCACAAGACATGAGAGTAGCCAAACCGTGAGATCCGGTTCAGGTTCTTTCAAAATAAAATAATTTCTTCACTCCAGTGTGTCAGGTATTTTAAGTGTAAAGCTCTCACAGTGTGGTGGGGAATACAGTAGCCAACAAACAGCACAAAATAATGTGAAATGAATTTTTCCCTTTCTCTCCTTTATTGAAAGATGAAGTTATCTAATCACAACGTCAGCAAATGTGTTTGAGACAGAAAATGAATCACTTATGGGTCATGAACATAGAGCACACCATCTAAAAGCCTCTACTATTTCATCAGGTGGACAGCAAAAGCACTCAACATGGCCCCTTGCAGATGCAGGCTTCAAACATTATACATTTTGCTTCATGATGTAAACTAGACATAGCAGAATTTTCCTGTACACAAGGTCCAACAGACACTCATCACACAGGGAGACCTTCAGCAGGTCACACAGAGCCTTTGAGTATGTGAAAACATTATGAATGCATAGTTTCAGGATGTCTTTGGGGGTTATGCAATATTTGAAATGTTGTAATACATAACGGGGAAGAGAGCATCAGTAGCATTGAATGGACTCTTTGAAACAAACTGTTTACAGTATCACAATCACATAAGCATCATCAGTCCATGGGTCAGTAAGAGGCATATTGTAAAGCACCATGAATTTAAGCACTACGTGAATGCAGTCGATTACATTTTTTTTCTTTGTTCAAGCCTAAAGAACATCCACATGAAATTGAATCTGATATGTACCAAGCCAGTCAGCCAATATTGTGACTATTCATTACATGCATTACTGCTCCTGCAAACACTGAGCCTCATTAACAACTATTACAAGTAGGCACTGCAGATTCACCCCCACAGTGAAAATAAGTGGAGGCTGGCATGACTCTCTTTAAGAGCCTGTGGCATGCTTACTTTTCAAGCTTTAGCACAAAGCCATCCCTTGGCTTAATAACTCTCCAATGTCAGGCTAAATTTTGGTGAGGAAAAAACTGGCATGGCCATTATTTTCAAAGGGGTCCCTTGAACTTTCACCTCAAGATATCTAAATGAAAATGGGTTCTATGGGTGCCCATGAGTCTCCCCTAACCTTGAGAGGGTTTGTTTCCAGTGCTGGGAAGGTTACTTTTAAAATGTAAAACATTACACATAACTAGTTACCCTCAGGGATGCACAATAATATCGGCACTTCATTGGTATCAGCTGATATTGGCTTTAAATGAACTATTGGTTGGCCAACATGCTAGTATCCGTACATCATCAGTATCAACCAATATTGGCTTTAAAATGAACAATCAGAATCAGCCAACATGCTTTTTGTTTTTTTGCACAAGTAATGAATATTACGTACATTGGAAAGTATTGTATTTCATGTCCCCGTCTGCTGGTGGGCCTAGTGATAAGAGTATACCTGCATAATATGATGTTTCCAAAACAGAAGAAACTTGATGCTCACAAAAGTTAGGTGGGGAAAAGGTGATGTAATGATATCGGTATCGGTTATCAGTTAAATAAGTTGTTATATATTGGCATATCAGATATCAGCCAAAAATCCAATACCATGCATCCTTAGTTACCCTGTTAAAAATGCAATAAGTAATGTAACTATTTTAATCACTTCATTAAAGTAATGTAACTTATGTAACTAACTTAAACTGGGCAGTAATTAAAACTGAAAAATGTCCAGAAATAGGCTGAGCCAAAAGAAGGGATTCCTGTACAGTGAAAAGATATATGTGTCTATATTAGTGGTGGGATGCGATGCAAAAAAATTATCTAATTAATTAGAGTCATTGTAATTTATTAATCGCGGTTACTCGCATTTTTATCAAATAGCAATATTTGACACAATAAGCAAAGTTTTTCAATTCAGATAAATTTTGGTTGATGACTGAATCAATGAATAGACATATACGTGAACTTAAACAACAAAAATGTTTGTTTTTCATTTCGCCAGAGAGCTTGTTAATTTGTCAAACGTAGACTTACTTATTTTTGTTCTAAACCCCATCATCTGGTCTATTGTGGGCCAGAGTGTGGATACCCGACCTGAGCCCAGTGGGGCCCAACGGAGCCCATCGAAACCCGACGGGTCGGGCCGGGTTCGGATAACTCTTTGTTGCACAATTTGCACACAACCATGCTCTTATCCAAGGTGCTGTTCACCAAACTTTCTTGTGTGCTAATGTCACTCAGTGTATCCTGTACATCTTCTTCATGGCTGGCAAACAAACTTTAGGTGCATTACCACCACCCACAGGGCTGGAATGTGTGCATCAGTGTTAATGGTGTGCCAGAAATTATGGACCTGAGAAAGGTGCAATTAAATGCGTTATTTTTTTTAACGCGTTACTTTTTCTGTAATTAATTAATTGAAATTAATGCGTTTAAGTCCCAGAGCTATTATTAACATTAGTTGTAAAATAAGAAACCAAATTATATCAATGTGTGCAATTCCTTATTGACATATTACATATTGGTATAGTTTTTAAGTAGCTAAATGTCATAACTGAATTTTTGAAATTCAGTCGTGGCTTTTGGTTTTGGTGTGCCACCCCAAGATTTTTTGTGGTCTTATTTGACCGCCCCTACAAAAATTTCTAATTCCTATGGGTGCTACTGACTGAGGAACTGCATAGCTTGTATTCCATTTCTCCCTTTGATTGACAAGTTGACTTTGCTGGATATTTCAGGAGGGATATGACAACAGGTCCAGAATGGCTACATGAAGAACATCAAAATGAGATCTTTCCCAAGCTAATTTATCCATGGTGTTGCCAACAGATCACAATCAGCAAAATAAAACAAAACAAAATAAGAAGAAAATGTGGGATTGGGTTTCCTGCCTTCATTTTTTAACAATAATTTGAAACTCATTTTACAAAAAATACAAAGAAATAAAGTTATTAAATTGTCAAATTTTTAAGATACAGCAAGTATACTTCAGTTCTCCTATGGTACTGATGACAACCAGTAGGAGTCCTTGCTTTACTCATAGTATTTGTAACTGGACTAAAGGACACACAAGGTGAATTATGTTTTTGTCTCTGTTCTGTCACACAAGGAAACGAGAATTTTCAAACTTCATTTCATCACGGCCACTTGATACATTTGTCACTGTGGTGTTTCATTAGATGACATATTCAATTCATTTGCTCTTGCTGCACATCACTCTTTGTAAACCTTGTTTGATAAATATGAAACCACACACACACACACATACACACACACACACACACACACACACACACACACACACACACACACACACACACACACACACACACACACACACAGCCAGTGAAGATGACATGTGACAGTTGGTGGATGGTTTGTGTGCATGCGGAGCCAAAATGAAAATGAATGGGACAACAGGGAGCACAGAGGGCAGACAGTGGAGTGGTGTTTGGGTGGGTGAGGGGTAGGGGGTATGGTGGGGGGACTAAAACATAGACAGGGGTGATGGGGTGTGCTGGTGATTCTGTCTGGGTTAGTCAAATACCCAGAGAAGGGGTAGTGAGAGGAGCAGAATGACTCATTATATTATTAATATTTTTTAATTTATTGATTATTTAGGAGCAGGTGCGGAGAGTAGGAGTAACATCTGTAAGAAGCCACAGTATGAATATACAACCATATCTGAAAATATGTTCTTATACTGCTTCACCATACACATTTTGAAGGAAACGTAACTGTTTCCACAGCACAGCGTGCAGATAAGGTCAGGACCTTATAAAAAGGTAGCAAGCAGGTGCCAGACTGTAAGCAGCACACAGCTAAGGAAGGAAGGTATGAAAATCATGGAGACATAATCATGGGTCCAGGTCCATGCTTTTTGGGGGTGAAAACAAATATCTGTCTTAACAGAACAAAAGTTTGCTGGTAATTAATGTAATCCCAGTTTTGCTACTGTTGTTTACTTCCACTGTGTATTGTGCAATGCCCTACACTCATGACACATGACGTGATTACAATGTTTCCACTCAAAACTGGTGGAAATGTGGGCTGGTCCGCAAGATAGCACAAAGGTTGTAGGAATCGTAAAGGGAACCAGTTCAAGAACCAGAGCTACAAAGGCGTTACCTGTAGCCTGACATACAGCCCATACAGCTGGCTATATGTGTGGTAAATGATGATCTTCCTTATTTGCTCCTGCCAGAGTCCTGCATGGGACCATTTTTGAAAACCCACACCTGCCTATACCCATAAAGCTCAGTACCAGAACCAACCTGTTACCCGTCATTATGTCTACATCATTATGCCAACCCACACCCGTGATCAAACACACACAGGCTACAGTCAGTCACATTAAGCTGGGTTCTCTATTCTTGTATTATAAATCCAGCTGAGGAAAAGTCTCTTTCACTGGCTATGCTCGATGTCGGGATAGGCAAAAACATTCTGCACAACCACTGCCAGGTTAGGAAACATTTTAGTATGCTCTCTCCACCACCATAAAACCTCAAAAGGATCCTTTTTGGGTGTCTTGAACTCAATGTAGGCTACCACCTTATCCTCAGGATGCAAAGTTTCCTCGCTGGAGTCCTCCACATCGCTAACGAATGTGACAACGAGTTCAAAGGTTCAACTTATGTCATTGACTTTCAACATAAAAGGAACTGCAGCTTGATAATAGTAATTTGTCAAAATAATTTGTGTTATTGTGAAAAATAAGAAATCTATTTTTGTTCTCACCCACCTGCCTGTAGTTCATTTCTATCCATGTCCATACCCATGAATGTATACATACATACACACACACACACACACACACACACACATGTATATATATATATATATATATATATATATATATATATATATATATATATATATATATATATATGTATGTATATATATGTATGTATATATATGTATATATATATATATATATTTTTTTTTTTTCCTGTTACACAATCTTTTTGCGGGTTACCCAGTGCAGGACTCTCACTCGTGTGTTGTCTGTTGTCTGTTGTCTGTCTTGTTTAGCAACTTGTTCAGTCAACCATGAGAAAACATCCCCTCGTGATTTCTGAAGAGGCTTTCGCCACCTCCCACTGAAAAAAATACTGAAAACACTGTCAGTTCTTCCCTCCTCTCAACAACCTGTAAGTTCCCCTTGGTCAGTAAATGTATCCAGGATCTGAGGTCTGTTGCGTTTAGTGTAGTCAGTCTTTGACACAATGACTTTGGAATGGAATTAGAGTGGAATGGAATGGAATTGATAACATCAGATAAACTCCAACAATCTTATTGGGAAAATTGAAATTAAAAACAGCATGTAATGAAGGGCTACAGCAGACAAACAGGATGAACAGAAAGTCAAAGCTATTTCAGTGTAGGTTATGATACGGTTTAAATGAACTCAACACGCTATTTTATTGAGTGATGTAGGTGCGGATGTTTCTAGTTGCCTCTTTGTCAGCCTCTGCTAAATTTGTGCTAAATTTAGGGTCTCGTCTATTTTGCAAGTGTTGGTGGTGCTTTTTGTTGTTGGCTTTGGATGATGGGGTCACTGGGATGTAGAAATCAACTCATCAGTTTGTAAACTTATAGCCTGCTAGCTGCTAGCGAGCCAGGTCGAGGTTCTCACATGTAAACATTAGTAAACATCAATGAAAACATGGAGAAGAATGAACCAGCTGAACAAGTGTCCTGCTAGCCATTGTACAGGCATAAACTGAAAATAAACTGGATGACCTCCGTGCACAACTGGATATAAGGAACTGTAATATCCTTTGATTCACTCAAACTTGGCTAAATCCTGCACAGCACCATTCAGCCAGGTTACTCTTTTTCTATATGCTGACCAGACAGAGAAGAAGAAGAAGAACTTTATTTGTCATTATATGAGCGAGCATTCTATAAAATTGCAAACCCCCGGTGGTGCACAATGTATATAAATACATAATTTATAAATTAGTCACTTAGTAAAACAAGGCACTACGATAATAAAATGAGCACAGTAATAATAAATAATGCAATATAAAGGGGGGCAATGTGGTAGGGGATGTGGCTCTGAATCATTCACACATGATTGTGCAGTAATTGATACAACTGCACAACAGCACTTGGGTAGAGGGTGTTTCTTAGTGTAGGTGTGTGGGTTTTTATCGTTCTGTAGTGCCTCTTACACGGCAGAGGTGCAAAGAGAAGATGTCCAGGGTGAGAGGTGTCTTTTGGAGTGTTTAATGTGCTATAGTGAACTTGTAGATGTTTGCCAGGGGTGGGAACCTGTGTGTTGATTTTTTTTTTTTTTCCCAGAAGAACAAAAACCTCAAAATAGGGCACCAATCGAGAGAGCTCCAAGCCACTGCACTGCTGTGTGCTGCCATAGTCATGTCATGATGCCAGAGAAGTCACAGAGCAGAGGACTCTGGCAAGAGCAGGAGGGAAGGCAAGTACTTTACAGTGAACTAGGACTGGTGTGATGGTGGGATTGTGAGGCGCTGTCCTGGTCCTGCTGTGGATGACCACTATACACCATGCACCATGACGGCTGCAGAGGCAGCTGCAGAGGCAGCGCTGCCCGTGTTGTAACGTAGTTCAGAGTTTTAGGTGAAAATCTAAAAGCTTTTTCAGAGACTTTTCTGCTTCAAGTGTTTTGGGTTTTTTTTTCATTGAATGAACATTGCCATTGTTAACATCCTTAGTGTCTGCACCAAACAAGCCCGTGATTATACGATCTTAGCTTTAAAAAGCTGTATCTTGCCTTCAAGAACCAGTACGCTGAAATCAAACTCTGGAGGAGGTCATTGAAAGTAGCAGGGAAGGATGAAGAGGGCTGTGATAAAACCCAGATGAAAAATTAAGAGCCCGTTGTACAGTGTGTGTGTGTGTGTGTGTGTGTGTGTGTGTGTGTGTGTGTGTGTGTGTGTGTGTGACTTCATGGTTTCAGATTCTCAAGGTGTTTTGGAAGTTGAGACCTGAACAATCAGTAAATCTAAGAGTGAAGAGGTTCAGAGGGGATTGGTTCAGAGTAAAAAAAATGGCACTCACATCAAATACGAGTGTAAAAGGAGAAGTGAAGTTCCTGGAACATGGCCAAAGAAATTAATTTGATACCCTTTCATGGCAACCACTCAGGGTATTTGATGTAATCTTGTACCTCATTTAATTCAATTGCCTGTGACTTGACAAAAAGCTGGCACAGATAGAGACCATTTGGTGACACGACTGTGACTCTGAAAAACTGATTGTGTCAAGAAGCTCATAGGGACACTGTGATCTCTGATGTGCTGTACAGTCCCACTTTGCATACATCTTTCTGTACGTGATGACGTATGTGAGTATTTGAGAAGATGAGTAACATGCACAGCAGTGTTTTAATACAACCACTGTTTATCTTTTGGTAAGAGGAAAAATCATTAAAATATTCTCAATAATAAAGCTGTTTTTCTATAATGCAGTTTTAGACATTTTGGAAAAACGTAAAAATCCATGACAAAGATAAGTTTGGTTTTGGTGTAGACAAATTCCATTCATGCAAGACTGGTTTGTCGGAAAAGCTGATGTAAAGGGGTGAACTCTCTAAAACTAACTGCAATTTTGAGTCCACAGCCGTGCTAACAGCTTTCAGCTTGCTGAGGCTGTCCTTACGCAAAAAAAGCTTTAATCTAATCGCTAACATCAGCATGCTAACATGCTAAAAGTAACAGTGCTAACATTGTACGACAAATTTTGGTTTAATGTTAACCATCTTAATTGTTTAGGGTGTTAATATGCTAACATTTGGTAGTTAGCACTAAATACGAAGTGCTTATTTGAATGCCATTACCAAAATGTTGGGCACAGTTATATTTAACATTGTTGATGGTGCTAAAAGAAGAAAGCAGAGCATCAGTAAAATTATTCCCATAGACAGTGTAAAAAAATAGATGTCACCCCTTTGTTTGTGAACTCTCGTTTTGAAGACTCAAGTTTGGCATTTTGGCCATTATCATCTTGGTTTTTTGATGCCAGAAATGAACATATTTGGATAAGAGGGTGGAGCTGTGGAGGAGAGGGGGTGAATCTGACTCATAGACTGGAGTGACACCTTGCAGACAGCCTGCCAGACAAACGCCATGCCCTTAGGTCAAGCTTAATTTAATAAATTGTGAATGGGTGAGTTATGTAAAAATTTGCCTATTGTCATGAATGCTGACGTTAGCTATAGAGACCAGAAAAGTTTTTTGTACCAGGCTGTAAACAAAAACATGTTTATTTCTGCTGTAAAGTTAGGCATTTTAACATGGGGGTCTATGAGGAGCCAGCCCTGTGGCCATTAGAGAAACTGCAGGGTTTTTGGCACTGCCGCATTGCCCTAATTTTTTCAGCTCCAGAGGTTGTGCTTGCTTATCAGGCTACATGTCATCCGGATGAGGACATTAATGTCTTAATGTCTGCAACAACAGTCAGTACCAAAGTGACGGACTACTTCTAGCATGGTTATAAAGTCATAAAAAATAAAGTAACTAAAAAAAGCAAAATAAATCCCTTTTTGAAGTTACACAGAGTGTTGGAGATTTTGTATTGAAAGATTGTGAGCCATCTTTTTTATCATTTTGATTCATCGATGGGTTTAGATGAAACACTGTAGTGGGAGTGTTTTGAAAAGTTGGTTGTGATGTTGTAAAGTATATTATGGTGATATATAAAATTACTGTTTGATAGAATATAAATTACCAGTACCAGAAACAACCTCAGATATCACCCCGATGGAGGTAAGACAACCTGAAATGTACTGCCCTTTTTAAAAATATCACTAGTGAAGAAAAATGCTTGCTGCACCTTTTTATCGTTGCCAGGCAACCACAGACTCACCTTTTTATTCCAACCTTCCGTGTAACCAATCTACCTTTTTTTTTTTTTAATTTTAATTATTTGACAGTAATGAGGCAAGTTCCTAAAATGGACAGGCAGAGGGTACCTGCTGTAGCTCTGGTTGAGGGTGAGAGGCTGTCAGCAAGTAGTTTGTCGGACACAGGGAAACAGAGATCTGTGTGGGTACATGAGACCCTAGAAAAGAGGGTGGATCAAGGGGAGTACCACCAGTTGATCCTGGAGCTTCGCCTCCATGATGGCCATTTCCAGGCATATTTTAGGAGGACTCAGGAGCAGTTTGAAAACCTTCTGTCTATCATTGGGTTGTATATCTCTGGGTATCCAGCAACCAACAACCAGTTTCTCCTCCATTGTTTACCAACTGTAAACTTGTTGTTGTGACAGTGCGATAAAAGATGACGAAAAAAGAGATGATGTGGGGCAATGTGGAGATGTGGGGAGTTAACTATTTATAATTTGAGGAGTTTAGCGTGCTCTGGCAAAAACACCAGGCGCCTCAAGCACAGAAACACAAGGCGCGTCACAACTCAAAAACTGCGGACAAAAAGCTTAATTCTCATTAAAAACAATTACAAAAAGGCACCTCCAGTTGCTAAAACACTTTCTGGGTGATCAGGGCCTTGAACATGTTTAATTGTAATGGACCTGCTATTTGGAGAAACTTTATGTGAATTTCCAATGTGTCCTCATCCCAAGTCATCACATGTTGTCGCTTTGTCAGTGGCCTTTCATGTCTACATATTACGTGCTAGTTATCCTGCATTTGACATTCTGGGACACCGCTATCAACACCAGGATGTCAACAAAAGCACATGGTTAGGTTTAGAAAAAAACATGGTTTGGCTCTAAATTCATACAGGGAGCAAACACTGGCCTCCCAGGTGAAAGTCCACGGTTTGTTGGGCCTATCCACCTCCCCTACCTTTCCTGCTGCTTACATTACGTCATTACCAACAGCGTTTAATCATGACACTGTCCAGCAGCGTATCATAGTGCCACGGCAGGTGCCATCCAGCCAACCAGCAGCATGCCATATTACCACAGAAGCTTTTGTCTTTTACCAATAGATGCCATCTGGTGGCATATCATACTGCTGCAAAAGTTGGCTCTCGGGATCGGGTGTCTGACGCCGAAATCACTGACAAAGCAGCAGTATTTGACAATTTTGGAATAACAAAGGGCTGGAATTTCTTTTCAGATAGCCGTTTTTCACAGCAAGTACTTTGCCAGAAAGCAATGCAATGAATTTTGTCTGAATTCCATGTAGCTGCTTTGGTTTCAGGCTTCTGGTATTGTTCATTCTGGCCCACTGTCATTGCTTGCTAGACACTTGAATAGGACAGAGACATTGTTGATGACCTGTGCTTTTCCTTCTAAGACAAGCCAAAATGTCTGTTGTGAAAAAGGACTATATACCCCAAACAAATATATAACACCCCGCGCACCAATCGGTTTATCTAGGGGATTATCTCTGGGTCTGAAAAGTGAAGCCAAAGCTAAAGTGCTTTAAACCTGCATTTTTTCTAATGGCCAGCAGGGAGCAACTCCACCAGCTGCATAAAAAAGTCTGGTTGCATAGAAGTGTATGAGAAATGACCCTGCTTCTGACTTGATTTATTACCGCAGTAAACATTTTCCTAGTGAGTTTATGGTCTTAATGACTAGTTATTCATAGTCATCACTAGTTACTTCATCAATACAGCATGACGTTCATTTTGTAAACTATGCTCCTGTTTAGAATAAAATAGACAATTAAGCAGGTTATGCTTAAGGACATGGCTATCTTTGCAACTGCCTTGAGTTCTCAGTCAGATCCAGCTCTCTCTCCCCCACAGCTCCACCCTCTTGTCCAAGTATGGTCAACTCTGACTTCATAAAACCAAACCTGTCAGCTCCCAGGCTTCAGAACTGGAGTCTACAAATCAGTGGTTGATGTCACAGTGGCTGCGCCCACTTCTTTTATACAGTCTATGGATTAATCTCAGGGAAAACCTAGTGTTTAACATCAGCAATAGAATGTTGTGTTTGTACTTTTTTCAACTTTGATTCATTATATCTTTTCTCATTGCAATGCAGTCCCTATCTGAACACTGAGATTCATGGCTGCCTCCGTTTGCTCCTCAACATCCACTAAACTACACTGTCTGAGCATCTGACTGGCACACTGGATCTGGATCTGAGCCATTTTCTCTCAATCCACACATTTATAGCTCTCTTCCATTGTTTCAACTCTGATACTGAACTTTTTAGTTTCAGTGCTTTGGTTGAAGGAGCATAGGGGCCCATTATTTAGCAGGCATAACAAGAGCGTGAATTATTGCTGATTAATTAAACACATATCAGTCTACCTTGAGGCACTGCGACTGGAGTAATTACCAATTAGCCAGGACCTGATCATGCTGGCTCTGCATGCTGTCTGTTGCTGTGTGTTGTCATAAGGTGACCCCGTCTGTCTAATTGGTGGCACTTTGTAAGCTGCCTGTTCTGCTCTAATGACCCTGAGGGGTGAATATGAAATAATCGGATCAGTGCTCATTGCTCACACAGTAATTCATTACTCAACAGATTTTACTGTTCCACTGCTGCCACTCCTACAGAAACTGTTTTAGTTTTCTTTACAGCATAATGACCTTGTTTATTGTTGATGTACTTTGTTCATAAGGCAAACACAATGTGCAACAAAACACTGTCAGTATTGCATTACTGTTTATCGCCATTTAATATGAAGTACTTTTCACAAGGGAAACAGGATTGTTGTAAGCCCTCTTTGAAATATTGACTAATGAGTTATATTCTGAACATCTCAGTTAGTTGCATGTCTTCTATGAAATCTACATACGAAGTCTATTGTATGTCTTTGTGCGTGTATACATACATACATACATATATATAGATAGATAAATAGATAGATAGATAGATGGATAGATAGATATAGATATAGATATATAGATATACTGACATAAATTGACTTCAGTTGAGCACTAGTGGAGATATGGGATGGCACCTCCAAATATCAGACATGAATGTCATATGCTTTAGCCTTGGAATAGACTTGTGAAGATGTCTGATCAGAGACTCACTAAAAAGATATTTAATAGGGACATAGTCATCCCTGGACTAATGAAAAGAAATCCTCATTTCATTTGAACAATTTGTCATTTATTTTTCACAACAAGTTACTCTGTAATACTCAGGAGATGAGGAGTAAAATGTATCTCATGCTTAGAGACAAATGAGCTGTTGATAAACCAAAATTACAAACTTACCGTCCTATAAAGAACAGCTACTGTGTTGAACCTTACGTGAAATATAATTCAAACAGAAGACAGAGATCCCCAAGTGCACAGTTGCGCACAGGAACATTAGCCTTAAAAACTAGACAGTTTAATGCCACCACAGAGGAGGACAGACTTTGTTTGTTGTGTTACAAGAACGAGGTTTATTTCATGTTTTATTGTCCTGTATAAGAAGACATAATGGAACCACTTTTCAGTGGAATGACCTATATTTATGTTGATTTCTTTTGGTTGGATGACCATGAAATATTTGAGTTATGTTTTAGAAGGGTAACCATTGTTGTGGCAGAATGTCTTTATCAGGCCTGGGATAGAAGGCAGGGTGTTTGTTTGGAGACTGAGCAGTAAAATAAGATAAAATAATTTATATTAAATGTGGGCTATACACTGTAAAATATTTGATTGTACGTTTACAGTAAAAAAGTTACTGTCATTTTTACTGTAGATTTTTGTGAAATTACAGCTGTATACTGCGATCTGACTGTAGTTATGCTCACATATTACTGTGATTTAGCAGTGCTCCTGTGAAATTACTATGTAAGCCCATTACATTAATGCGATATAACAGTATGGTCCTGTGAAGTTACTGTATTCAACTGTAACTTCACAGTTTATGTACACTGGATTACTGTGATTTAGCAGTAGGCTCCTGTAGACTTACTGTATTTCAGTGTAATCTCACAGCTAAACTCCATATATTTGCGATTTAACAATGTACTTTTGTAAAATTACTATATTCACCTGTATGAATTTAAAAATAAAATTCTGAATACAGTCAAATATCACAGTTGTATCCTTTAATGTGATGATAATGTTATTTATTGTGTGATATTACAGTTACACATTGTAACTTTGTGGAAGTAATCTGCAGTGTACATATAATAATTGCAGTGAATTCCCCAGCTTTACATTTCTGACAATATTTGTTCTATATGTAAAAGATGCTCTGAAATCACTGAACATCTTAAATTGTTTATTGATTTACTGAGACGCCAATCTATAAAGCACTAGCAGCAAATCATGAGAAAAAATGTTGCACTTTAATCCCATTATTAGTTTAATGTATGTAAAGGTAATTAAAACAAAGGCAAAGTTTATATCCATAAAGCTGAATATGAAAATCTCTTTTCTCGCGTTTCAAATTTTACCTCCAGTACTGGATCTTAAATGCAACATTCTAGAAAGAATATAAGACCATATAAAGTAAACGTGCATTCAAACACTTTTTGTCATATAAACATACTTAATTATTGTCACTTTATTACGTCAATAATCATTTATTTTATTTAATTCTTTCTTTTTCAATTTATTTGGGGGTGTTAAAATGATTTTGCCTTTTGTAGGTTGAATGGAAGATAAATTGTAAAATAAAACAATAAAATGTAAAGAAAAAAACAATACACTGCGCAATACACTTAGCGTATTAGAGGAAGTGCGTGTAGGTGTGATATCATCCCTATCTATTTTACGTAGGGTTTAATTAGAGGGGTCTCTCTCTCCTGCCTGGTCCCCGGGGAGCAGGGGTGTGGAGCGGGGCAGGGAGCAGCACCTGCCCCCTCTGTGCTTCACTTCCAGGCAGCCGAGGAGCCCACAACAAAAGAAGATGCAGACTGACGCCGCTTCATCCATCAGCGGGGATGATATGTCAAGCTGGTTGGGCGGAGCAAGAAAAGTACCGGAAGTTATTCGATTCTTCCTTCAAAATAAAAGGTTTTAGTTTGACGCTCGGTGCGAGATGACTTTTTCTATCAACCTCATGTGATGTACAGTTAAGAGGCTCTCTGTGTCCAGTTATGGTTCATACACCAAATTAACACGGGAAAAATATATACATGCACATTAAGAAAAAAAAAACTATTTGGTGGGATGATTGTAGTGTTGATACATGCCCATTTATTTATTTTTTTAAAAATGCATTCACACAGCAGAATGTCACAAAGTGTAGTCAGTGATGTGATTGTTCTGGCATAGGAGTGAGAAGAAACAAAAATATGGGAGGTCATTGAAAAAATATTTGATGTATTATTTTCAAAGCTTTGAACTATGCTACTACATAGTGAGAGGGAATGGTCTACATCACAGACAAACACTGTTACATTGTAATTAATGGGCTGAACTAATGCATACTGCACTGCTGGCCTCACCCCATTCAGTGACACTGGCATTTACTCCAGTGGCTGACGAAACACCAAGTGAGATATTGATCAGGTTGTGGCTTATTGATTACGAACACTGCTGAGGATTTTTTCAAGGTAGTGAAAAAAATGCATATTTGAAAAGTGATTAATTGACATTCCTCCATAGATCCACATTAAAGGTCCAGTGCGTAGGATTTAGTGGCATCTAGTGGTGAGGTTCCAGAACTGAAAACTTCTCCTGTGTGCCAAGCACATGAGAGAACTATAGTGGCTGATGTGTTTGGTTTGTGCCCTGCTGGGCTACTGTAGAACAGCATGGTGGACTCCCTGAAATAGGATCCACCCCAAATTTAGATATAAACGGCTCATTCTAAGCTGCTGAAAACACAACAATTCTTATTTTTAGGTGATTATAAACTAATGAAAACATAGTTATGAATACTATATACCATTTCTGCTTATAGATTCCCCTGAATCCTACACACCGGACCCTAAATAGCCCACACTTTTGGCCACTAGGGAAAAGACAACCTCCAAAATAAAATGGCAGACACATACCCGTGACATAGATTTCTCATCTCAACTAATCACCTAAGGCTATGTTTTACTGGCTAACGTTTTGACAAAAAAAGGAGTTGTGTTTGCCACCCAGCGCATGTCTAATATTGGTTCTTCTGTTTTTTTCTGTGTTTTGGGTTACACCACTTCTGCACCGTTCCAGTCTAAGTTAATAGACTTACCAGACATGCTTAACCAATTCAGATCCCCATGTCTATCCCAGTGTACATAACTATTGTAGGAAGTCTAGATATCAGATGATCACTGTCATCGAACTCCACCCAGGTACACAGACTTATTTCATAAGATGTCTATGAGCCAGTTACAGCCACGCCCCTTTTTCAACCGGGCCCTTAGAGGTGTGCCTTTGAGCGTCACAATCCCTGTGAAATGACTCGTTCCACAATCAAGATGTAATCCATTCGGTCCTATAACATTCAGGAAGTCTAAAAGAGCCCCAAGATTTTATCCCATTCAAGTTAGCAGAGCGCTAAACCAGGAGTCAGCTGCTCGGCCTGTGGCGTGCTCGGCCGTGCTTGGTGACTGTACATCTCTAGTGTACCTGCTCTATGAACCCAGTGATGCAGAAGCAGTGCCAATCATCTGGGTAATTTCATACCTCAGAATTAGATCTTTTTCAGCTTCATGCACCACTGAGTAACTTTCATAGGAATGAACGGGGCCCTGTAGCCAACACTATATGCAGGTCTCTTCATATGTTTTCAACAACCACGGCTGACTGCAAGGCAGGGAAGAAGAATATGGCACATTTCAGTGTCGAAAGCATATTGCTAAAGTACATAATTTGTCTTAAACTGTGTTTAAAGTAAACATGAGATATTATATTACTCACATAAAAAAAACATATAAAAGATTTACAGCTTTTACTTGGCATTTTGTTCAAAAATATCCATCCATTGGCATGGACAGGGATCTAAGCCTCATCAGAAAATGAATAGGGGAAATACTGTTTAAACAGGGACATACTGTTCTGAATCAATTTTCTAATGATACAATCAGCTTATAAAGCATTCTTATGATTATGTACACAGAATATTCACCTCAGGAGGTTTTGAACATACATACTTCAGAAATTGAGGATATTCTGAGAAGTGATTTAATTAACAGTTTTATTGCTGTTTTTTCTTTTAGACTCAACACACATTCAAGAAAAAAACAAGTAAGAAGAAAAACGGAACAAAACAATGCAAAACAAAAGAAACAGTAACCGAAAAAAAAAGAGTGTCATTAAGAATGTTATGTAACATTGATTGGATTTTATACATCCGTTGTATACAAGCCTTTTAAATTGGAGGCTACTGTTTCACAAGTGTAAAGACAGTGTCTCAGTGGTCTTTCAGGCCCTTATCAAAGTCGTTTTATCAGGCAGGCTGCCTGTTCCATGTTTATCAAGTCCAGGCATTCCTTCAGCCAAGAGTCTAGTGATGCAGGCTGTTTTATGCTCCTTCCAGTTTAGAAGAATTAGTCCCTCAGTAGATAAGCAACCCAACGCCCATAGGCGGTCGACTGTGACTCCAACATTATTGTCCAATTTCAGGCCCAGCAAGCATGCTTTGGGGCACACTGGGAAGGTAACATTGAAAAACTCTTACATAAGAGATATCGATTCTAACCAGAGTATTTTACCCGCTTGACAGTCCCAGAGCAAGTGGAATAAAGATCCTCGGTTGCTGCAGTTGTGACAGCATAAATCTTGTTTGTCATCCATCTTGGATAATCTAATAGGAGCAATTTATGCTCTGCACAGAATCTTGTATTGTATAATTCTAAATCTCACACATTAAGAAGATCTCAAAGCTGACCTCCAAATTATGTTCCACTGAGAAGCAGTCAGAGATGTACTCAGGTCACGCTATTCTGACTAGTGATGACAAATAGACTACAATACAAAATCATCACCATCAAACATAGTTTATTCAGGGAAAAAATATTATATATCGAATAATATGCCATACAAAATATAGATGCAATTTGTTTTGGTGCATCACTTTAGTCAATGATGTGAGTTAGTATTCATGAAAAATAAAATCTGTTAATACCAGTTGTCAGTTTTACTATTTGGTGGTTTCTGCATTCAGATTCTTTGTCCACTGGAATGGAGAGAAAAAAAGTACATAATTACATATCCATTTTTTTTTCTAATTATTTACACGTGCATTTGGAGTAGAATGTTTTATTAATTTTTTTTTTTTTTGATGTAATGAAAAACAACCGTATTGGGCTCCGAACGGGTTAAATTATCAGGGAGACGTTTAATTATGTCATTTAAAGACCGGAAGTACTTATGCTGTATTTTCGCGGGCTTGACACTCGTGAAAGGAGACCAGAAGGTGATCGAAAGAAAGCAGGGATGCGGAGGAGAGGAAGACATTAAAGAGAGAGAGACAGAGAGAGAGAGTGAGAGAGAGAGAGAGAGAGAGAAAGAGGCTGGCCCGTCCTTTAATGCGGCTTTACTAACATTTCACAGCGAAGAGGAAGAGCAGAGAGGACGGTGCATCCAGAGGAGGAAGAGACAGAGAAGGAGAGGGGACAGTAACAAAGCTGTGTGAGACGCGCCCGGGTCGCTTCTATCATCTGAATCACGGAGCTGGTTTCACCGACGTAGCGAGCAGCATCACCCCGCCTCCTGCGCATCATTCGCGGCTCCGCATCGCAGCTGCCCGGGGAGACGACTATCCGCATCTTAGCAAGGTAAACAAACCCACACCTCTCACCAAACACATCAGTCGTTTCCCTCGTATTGCAAATTTTATTTCCTCTATCTATATGAACAATAAGCGCTAAAAACATACCGACAGGTGCGGGTGTTCGGGATGCTGTTTAAAGCTGGTCTCTGCTGTTTCACTAATAGCCCCTACAGTGTGAAAGGGTATCCCGCTTATTAGTGTTTTTGACGCAATAGCACAAGTGTAGCTTGGACAGACAGAGTAGCAACAGTTAACGTCATAAAACATGTTTTGCCCCCATGTAAGGAGGTGGACGTTACGCCAAACTTCACATTAAATCTGGGATATTAATGTATTCGGCAAACGTACATCTCATAACATGACTTAGGACCTTTGGTGTACGTTAGCCTGTCTTCGTCGACTTGTATATTTAATTTGGTTAACCCTAAACTTCAACACCTTTATGTGTGGAGTGAATGAACACACATTTTACAGCTGAATATGTCGAACATACTAATAGACTGTTTCCACGCAGGGTTAAACCATGCTGTATTCTACATGTGTATTCTACGTCCATTGATAGTCAAAGCTGATCCCATGTTACCTGTTTAGTTTGACATCCATAAAAGCGACATGTTCATGTTTTTAAGATCAATATGCATGCTAGAGCATATCAGGATACTGTCTTGGTAGTTTGGAGGGTTTGGAGCCTGTAGACTCAGTTGGTGGCTCAGGGTTATTATTACGGCTTGTGTTGAGACTGAACCAGGTCTGAGCAGTGCTTACCACAAAGGGCCCCATGCCGGTGTCTCTGAGTGTGTCTTCAGAGGTCCTGTGCAGGAGGACCACAGCAAAATTACCAGTAAGTAATTTCACTTAAGTGATAAGAATTAGAGGATGAGTGATTAGCGCGATAATTCATCATCTATACCTGAAAAAGATTAACATTTAATAAAAGATAGATGTTACAGGTTCTTCTTACACACAATGTACTTTTGTCCCGTGTGATTTTGAATACTTAACATACCCTATCTGTACTGAAACTGTAATAATTATTACTATAATGATTCTGTACTGCCTACCTCATTAGCGACTAGTGTAATCACAAGGCTCGTGTTCTCAGAGACTGTTATCCACTGTGAGGAGTAGACAGCTAAAATACTCAGTGCTGTCATAATAAACTCCACTCATATGAACTCTTAAAACTAATTGGGATCTTAAGTCTTCTAAATAATGTCTGGAGTTCAGATGAAAAGGTTTAAGTTAAAGGATTGAGTCATCTTATCTTGTTCAGTAATCAGATAATGTGTTGGCACTGATGCTGTGGTAATGAAGGTAGTGCACTGTCCTCATATAGGGTTACACCTTTCTCTCTCTGCTTGTAGTGTACTATGCACTTTTAAGTGATAGTTCAGTGTTTTCTGATGTGTGTTTGTATGGGATACTTATCCATAGTCAGTATATTACATACAGTATGCCTCCAGTTTGGAGAAACAGGCTGGAGTCTGACATAGAAGCTCAGCAATCTACTGCTGTGGAGGGGTCAGCAGCAACAAAATGTACTTTAGTCACCTAAAAAAAGTCAAATAAATATCAATATCAGATTAAGTGTCTGCTATACTGAGAATATTTTCACTGCTTTATCTTAATGTCAGACAGTGATTTCAAACAGGAAAATGAAGACATTTTATCGTGCTCCTCAAAGCCAGATTCCACTGAGACAAGCAGAGATTTAACATTGCTGTACACAGGAGCTGCTGCTGGTCTACCTCTGCTTTGAAGTTATTTTGATTGTGTAATGTGTGACTTTGGTGTTAAAAGGGTTTGTTCAGATTCAGCAATGTCACACAATAACTTAAACTAACTAACTGAGCAAAGCAGCAGTAGACCAGCAGCTCCTGTGTTCATCAGGCTAAAATTAGTGTTTTTGTCAGTGGAGTCTGATAGCTTTGACGAGAGCATTGATGGGGAACTGAAGCCTTTTATGGGTTTCCTGTTTGAATTGTGTGTGTGACGGAAAGGTAAAGTGGTGGAAATACTCTCAATGTAGCATACATTTAAGGTAATATTGATTTATTTAGGTGGGACTTTTTTTTAGGTGGCTAAAACACCTAACTGGCCCCCCTCCACAGCAGTTTATTGCTGAACTTTGCTTTCATTGTCCAGCCTGCTGCTCCAAGCTGGGTGTATGCAGACTGACATCTACTTTATGTAATACACTGACTACGGATAAGTACACTATACAGCCCCACTTCAAAAAATCTGAACTATCCCAAATACTTTTAATATAATAATTGCATTGCAATAATTTCCCAGAATACTGCTTACTGGGTCTTACACTTTGGTTCACAATTATAATAGACTTGTGTTTCTATTCTGGCATCTGGTATTTGGTCACTGGCAGGAAGATGCACTGTATTCACTTTAAAACAGACCACATTATCTCTATTAAGTAGTATCAGTGGTGTCTTGAATGTTGAAACTGTTGAAGGCTGCCCTAGGCTGTTGTGAAGAAACTGGTTGGACTCAAAGGAAAACAACTGAGAGTTGTTTTTATGCATTTTTAAAATCATTTTTATTTTTTTACACACTGTGTAACCTCATAGAAACCATTTACTCATGAGTCAGTCATATTCCCTTTCCCTTATTGCACCCTTTCTATGCACAGTACATGCAGTAGATATGAATTAAATGATTCATAGCTTAGATTTCAGTAAACAGACAAGTGAGACATCACATACTAATTTTGCTGCGGCTGACTTGTCAGAGACGTGTCAGATCCTAGAAAACAAAAACCAGTGCTTGTGAAACACTGTACTCCTCGCCATGAAAAGCTGAGCCAAGATGCAAAGCTGGAGGAGATGTGATGTCATGCAGTGTTGCATTGGTCATACTATAGAATGATTATGGTTTGTGTATAGTGAATAACACAGGTAATATAAACTTAAAAAAACAAGTTACAGTTAGATTATTTTCCCATACCATTCAGCCCTAAATAAAGGAGGAAAATACAGCTTCTAAAAACTCCAGAGCTGTCTTGTTTGCCTGTGTAATGTTATGTACAAGCCATTAAAATCACATATTGAGATGAGAAGTGTGTAAATATTACATCTCCTCTTGTTTCGCCACTGAAATAAGAGTATTCCTTGCTCTGTTGGGGTCCCAATGAGTTCCTCTGCACATAAAGACCTTTATTTCCTTTAGATAGTCGAACGACATGTAATCTGGTTTCAGACTGTTACTCATACAGTCATTTCTTCATGTGTGATTAACTGGTATAAAGACCAGAATGTGTGAATAACAGCACAGTGCAGAGAGGTTCATCACACTCAGCTTAAGTTACAGTGACTGGAATCAGGTGTTTGTCAACAATTTAGGCAGTGCACAGAAGGTGAAAGCAGTTGTGGTTGCCAGTTTCTTTGGAGGCCTATCGTCTTGAGATCATGATTAGGTTATATTAGCTATATTCTTAGAACAGAGTTATTTCATCGGACTAAATGGTGGCGTGATGTTAATATGTGTGGATTTAAATTCTTCTCCTACATTTTTCTTTGCTAACTTCTTCTCTTTCTCTCAAGGCTGAGAAATTACTTAAAACCCATTTGGGAAGATTATGATTTACATAAGTTTTGACAATCTATATCTACCATTATTGTAGCATTTCACACAGGCTAATTGGGGGTGACAGACTGTTCCTATAGACAGAAAGGACATTCCTAGCTTGGAGTATGGAGCATGGGAAATTCATACAGAGTTACAAAATCATATCATAAGACTTTTATGTTATATTTACAATTTTGTTTTGCACAGCCATGTTCAGTCATTGACATAAATCGTTTTAAACAGTTTTAGATTTGAATAATGACCCCTAACCCTTAGATTCACAAAACATTGAACAATAAAAAGTAGAAACAATATTCAGGTATTGAAATAAACACGTTTATACTTTATTATACACTTGTATCTATTAAAAATAAACCTATTTTTCCAATAACTACTTACTGTTAAAAGACAATGCTTAGTTTTTTTTATACCCATCAGGCCCTACTAATCCCAAATAGCTAGGAGAAAGTAAGAATGAAAAATCGGACAAAAGCTCAGGTCTCAGGAGATTAAAGCCACACGTAGCCTAAAAGAGCACCACTTGGTGTAGTAGGGGACACCATTCACCACCATTATTCATTGATTATTAAAAATGAAAAAAAAAATTTTGTAATAGGGCTGCAGCTATCGATTATTTTAGAAGTTGAGTATTCTGCTGATTATTTCAGGGATTAATCAAGTTATCGGATAAAACTGACTTTTGCATTATTAAACAACGATACTCATTTGTAATGCACAACAGAAATGACGGGTCTGTTAAAACCAAGCAATTGGCTTTTATTTATGAAAACATTCAGGTTTGTAGGCCAACTCTACAGTTTTATTGGCTGTTGGTCTTAAGCTCAGTTATTGCAACTTACCCATTTAAAGTATTTAAGTGCCACCTGTTCTAACATTGCAAACAAAAAACAAGTAAATAACAATACAGTAATGTCAACTTACTTTGGAACATGTCACATGTATATCATGTATATCATATATAACTATAATACAACTGAGGTAGTAAAGGCTATTCTGCCTTAGTTTTGTCCTGTCAAGAAAAAAGGGACTCTATGTCTTTAGCAAAAACCCTTTTGTAAGTAAAGAATAAATAACAAAAAAGGTAAGAATAAAAAAATAATGAAAAATATATATAATTCAAGAATGAACTAGAAAGTATTGCATCTGTCACTCTGACATCTCTCCATTTGATGCATGTATAGGCCCTGTTTGTGCATATGTGTGGGTATTTTCAGACCTGTGTGTATATGAAAAAACAGAGTGAAAACTTCCCCTCGTGGGATTAATAAGGGTATATAAAATAAAAAAAATTCCTAGATGAGGTGTGTGTGTGTGTGTGTGTGCGAGAGAGAGAAGTATGAGAAAGAGAGGGAGGGAGAGATGAATTCTTGTGCATTGCTCATTTACAATTAAACTTGAGTTAGTTTAATTCATTCTGAAACTTAACAGTAGCCTAGCAAACATAGTCATTAGTTATGATTTATCCACTCACGACATTGGACAACCACAAGCCCTACCATACGTTCTAATTAGCAGTAGTGTGTTTATTTAAAGTTAGAGTGAAATGAGATGAGTAGTGCGTGGGATAAGAGAGGAGCTAGCGCTAGTGTATTTATTCAATTAGCAATCGTGTTAAATCAGTTAACGTCAACATTGAAGTTAGTAGAGAATATCACGTTACCTGGTATGGGCTTCGCTGAGTGAGCTGCTGATCACACCTGGATGCTTTCTGTTCATATACTGAAGCATTGATGAAGTGCTGTTGTGGTAAACCAGTTCTACTGTACAATACATGCATTGCACCGCATTGTCAGCTTTTCTAAGTTTGAAGTGATCCCAAACTTTTGACATTTTCTGCCTTTTGCGGACAGTTTCTTCTTGACTCTCTGCCATCGTGCCAACTTGTTTCCAAAAATGCGTAGTGCATCACTGATTATGGCCCGTGTGAAACACCGACCCCGAGTGGAGCAGGTCCCGTAACGCGAGTTATAAAAATTAAACGAAGCCTCGAGGCAGAACAATTTGTTTCGATTAATTTTTCTAATTGAATTCCTTGAATTACTCGAGTACTCGTGACAGGCCTATTTTGTAATAATATTTTGGCTTGTAATTGCTCTTGAACGTAAAAACATGACATTAACATTTTAATAAGGGTTCGTTGAATTTATTCATTAAAGAGCTGTGACCAAGATATATGTACAGAGTGTGAGCATTTTAGAATGAAAAAACATGCTGGTGGACAAATAATGTAATGGCGACACTGCCTTTACATTACCTAACAATATCTACATATAGGACATTGAGCTTAGGAACGTTAATATAAGCATGATTTGATATCTTGAGATCATGATGCAATTAAGTTGTGATCAGGAGACAATAGCTTGTTCTTAAGGCTTACCAAGATAGTTAGGCTCAGTCATGACCTCAAGATAACAGGCTTAAAAGAGATATATGAGCAACCACAGTGGCACTCAGCTTCTGCCAGAGTGCTATCTGCTTTATCTGACTGTAATTCCCTCAGTCCCTCACTCTTACATCTATATTGTCTACTAGTCTGCAGCTCCACGTCTCCATATCAAGGCTGCTATCGATCCACCAGTTGAACGGCCCAGACTCCATCTGTGGTTCATATGACATGCTTTGAGCTGGAGTGGAACAGTAAAGCCTTTACTCGAACCTCTCTCTCATAGAAGATTCATGTCAGTGTGCTCAGCTTGCTCAACAGCTCTTTGTGCTCTAATAAGGGGTGAGACCAGAGAGGTCAATCCCTCCATCTCAGAAAGATATGAGCCACAGCACCCTGTCATGACTGCTGAACCTCTGTACTGCTGCAAAGTGTCAAGACAGATGTGGAGATATCAAGCCGGCAGGAAGGAGGATTCTTTGTTCTGCTCAGAGAAATCACCCTGAAAAGCTGATCTAGGAGCACATCTGCAAAAGAAGGGCAACTGCTGGAATTTTAAAGTCCTCAGTCAAATTCTGTATGATTTTTTTTTTGTTTTACATTTGACATTTATGCTTTTATAGCACACAGACGGCATTCATAAACTCTGTCCAAAGCAAGAGACACAAGAACAGCTTTTGTCTGGGTACTTTAGTGACCACTGTGTTGTTTAATGGTGTATTGAGGCTAAATATAGCTTACTATAGATTGTAGAGAACTTCACAAACATCCTAAATGAGTCCCGCTGTATTTCCTTTAGAAATATCTTGCAGTTTATGTGAATGACATCAGCTGACAGGAGATGAACTTGGATTCAAGATCACACCAATGTTATTCAGCTAAGCTGTCTGTAACTTCAAATTCAAATATTTCCAACAGCTGTAATTGAGTACAGTCACAGTCACAGAAGTTCATGTAGAAATTAGGTAGAAATTGCAATTTAAAACACTCTATTCAGTGTTAATACAATGCATCTCCTGAAACCCATGAATTCAGACATGTCGGTCTGCTGCCTTTACAACTCAGTGCAGAACAGTGCGTCTTTTTTTGGGTTTGTGCTGACGTATTTGTGGTTTGTAAGTTTTTTAAAAAATATTCTTAAGTCTGTTCCTACGTCTGTTTTGGATTTTAGCTACATGGGGGGTTAAGCAGCAGGTTCAGGGAGGACAATGTGGAGTTCCCACTCAGTCTCAACCGACTGAAATATCTCCACACCAACTGGATGAATTGCAACATTTTGGACAGACATTCGTGATCCTAGAGGCTTGATCCTAACAACTTTTCATTTACAGTGTAGTGCCATCAGCAGTTTTAATGCCTCTATGCTGGTGATATGTGTGGTTATTATTATTATTATTATTATTAGTTATTATGTTTTTGGGTCGTCCATCTGTCCTATTTTCCTGAACTTGATATCTCAAGAATGCCTTGAAGGAATTTCGTCACCTTTGGCACAAACTCGACTTTGGTGGTCATAGGTCAAATGTTAAGGTCTTTGTGACCTAAGTTGTCACATTCTCATGAACACGATATCCAAAACACCTTGAGAGAATTTCTTCAACTCTGGCACAAACATCCACTTTGACTCAAAAAGGAACTTAGAATTTAATGCTTGAAGGTCAAAGATCAAGGTCACTGTGATGTCACAAAACATGTTTTTGGCCATAACTCAAGAATTTATGTGCTAATTATGACAAACTTTTACACAAATGTCTAATCGGATAAAATGATGAAGTGATTACATTTTATATCCGAAAGGTCAAAGGTCAACTTCACGGTGACATCATAATGTTCTGGAGAAATACTTTTCTAGCCGTTACTCAGTGTCATATCTCAAGAACACAAGGAGAGACATTTGGCTCATCACCGAATTGGTGATACTAATCTTGGGTGTCCACCTTGAAACTGTGCTTAATTATACAGTAATAAATCTCAACAGGATGAGTTGCGCTAAAAATTCAAGTCAGACATTCCTGTTCTCTACATGATTGATTGTAATAATGTTGGTGATGCACTGCTATCTAGCGCCATCAACAGGTCAAAATTTGTTACTTTGGCCCAATACCTGCAACACTAGTGATATTTTCATCAGACCGTACTTCCATATCAACAAGTGTTAGCATGCTAACATGTTAAACTGAGATGACAGTCATGGTTACCAATCAAATCATAAACAAGAGGTATAAATAGCAGTATGTCCATTCACAGCAATTTTTCGGCATGTGTAATGTTGTTAATTGTGTTGGTGCTTTGAGACCTGAATGATCACACTTTCTTACTAATACATGCTTATATACACATGTTTTACTGAAATAACACTGGGGTTGTTGAATGTTCACAAAATACCCTTTAAATAACCTCCTTAAAAACCTGACAGTCAGTGTGTCAGTGTGCAGTGTGGATTTAAAAAGTGAACATTATCATAAAATACTTGTCTTTGTCTGCTCAGCTTTTGTATTTGATGAATATTTGATTGGCTGATTGCTTGAAAGCTTTATCTCCTGTGTCTCTCTTTCTGTCTGTCTGTTCTCTCCCTTCTCTGTCACACACACACACACACACACACACACACACACACACACACACACACACACACACACACACACACACACAGTCTTGTCTACATCTTTTATATACATATACATGTGTTTATGTATATCGCCCTCTTGGCCTGGTATATTTACTGCCTGTTTGAACTGTTAACATTTGCAATAAATAGCTGCATGCTGGGCGTCAGCCAGAAACAACAGCTTGCTGGAATACAGAGCCCCAAAATGCTCATTAGACAAGACTGAGTTTGATGCGTGGTCATTTCTCATCTCGTCTTTCCTGTCCGACTTCATATACACACCCACACACATACAAACAAAGAACGTTAACACACTGAAACAAATTCACAGACACAAATTTGCACACAGATGTGAGATGTATCCTCACCAAAATATAGAAGCAAAACTTTGTTTGAGGCAGGTCAGTAAACAACCCTACTGCCTATTCAAAAACATGCCCACAGTCCCTTAAAGTCGCCTTTATCCTACTGGTGCAAAATACACTCCATCGATTAGAATATAGTGGCTCAAATTCTTGACCAAAATAAAAGTTAATTTTAGTTTTCTTGTCTGATAGAACAGAAGAAGGTTTGAGTAAGGTAAGTTACAGTAAGGTTGATAAATGACCTGCTGTTTTACTCATATTTAGTTTGGACCACTCTGGGATAAGCATAGTGCTCACGGTCAGTGCACAGCAGGTCACACACACTTAGCACTTATATGCACAAATCGATACTGCCCAGGTGGGGGTCACTCCTCTGTAATCTGCTGCCATCATCACCTGATTGGAGCTGAGTGAGGTTCACAAATGGGAACCAGCACACTGTTTGTCACAGACTTTGTCAGTTTAAATTGAAAGTGTGTGTGTGTGTGTGTGTGTGTGTGTGTGTGTGTGTGTGTGTGTGTGTGTGTGTGTGTGTGCACGCGCATGCGTGTGTGTATCTAGGAGTGAGTGGGAATACAGTGTGCACAGGTGGTTTGTTCATATTTTTGCATATTAAACATTTCAATTTAGAAAAGTATATGGACACTGTCATGCAGATGTGTGTATGTGTGTGTTTCTCAGTGTCTGGGATGACTTGCTAGAAGGCCCCTGGTGTCTGGGAAGTGTGTGTAGATAGAAGTCTTCCAACAGCCTGAGTCCAAATTAAAACTCAGTGAAGCGCTGTGCAGGAGAACACGCTGCAGACTGCTAATAGCAGGACAGTACCAGGGAGCTATCGCACTGATAATGTTAGGTAAGCTAGCGTTGCACAGCTAACCCACTGAGAATACGAGGCTTGACTTACAAATGTGGCACTGTTAATACAAGTGTAGTACCATCCTGCTCACACCATAGATAACTGGAGGTTGAAGATAAGTCCAGCCAGCTGATCTGTGACAGTTTTCATGGAGTTTACCAGTTGCAAAACAAACCAACAAAAAAACCCACAATACTAATATGCCCCTTAGCTTCAGTCTTAGCGTTCACTGCCAAAAATGAACCCACTACTGCTGCCATTACATCGGTAAATTCTTAAATATTGGCCTTAATTTGAAAGAGACTCACATTAGAGTCAGACTGTCTGCACAGATGTTTCTCACATAAAGCCCTCCAGCAGCTAAAAAGGCATAATCAGTGTGAATAGTGTTGAGCTTCATTGACAGTGGCTTAACTCCACTGAAGTGAAAACAGTGTGTCTGTTACAAAGAGTCACTCAGCAGGATTGTTGTCTAATGGAATGAGTGTAGTAAAAATGTTCATTATGCTCAGCTATCAGCCAACAGGTAATTTCACCACCATTATTTTCTGTGAGTAACCAGCCTTTATTTGGTCATGGTAGCCATGCTCACAGACCTTATTTTGATACTGGCTTTTAATCTAAGAGTTAAAACGGTATATTTGAATGGTAATACACTTACTTACTTACTTACTTACTTACATATGTTTTCTTTTATTTCATAATGGCATTTTCCCCAATTACAATTGTATTTCATACCACCTCTTATTTCTAGAGATACAGCGGCACAACAGTTTCAAGGTTACCGTGATATTAAAGTTGACGTTATCATGCTGTCTACGGTATTGAAAATTAAAAAAATTAAAAAAATGCAAGTAAACGCTGAATCTCTCCTTTGTTTTAGTTATTTACACACACACACATATATATTTAACAGTTATTGTACTTTAAAAAATATATCATACTGTTACAACCCTACTTATTTCATAATGTTACTTTTCTTTTCAGGCAATCACATGTCCCCTGCCTCTAATGCTAGCAAGCTCAACAACTGTTAATATTATTAATGCTATTAATGCCAATATTATTCTCAATCAGCTAACTAGCTCCTGCTGTAAACAAAACAGACAGAAAAACAGAAACTAACAGTTTTCATTTGTTTAGCGTAACACGGCTGCACATGCTACCTACCTACAGGAGTTGAACTGGGTTGTGAGCTTGGTTTATGAAGGCCTTTACACACCAGGGGTGTGATGAATAAACGACACGAAAATGTGAAATACTTGCCTGCGAATCAGCACTTACTCAGTAAAGGAATAAATGGATTGGTATCAGGTCATTCTTCAGAAAAAAAAAGACCATTTGAGGTCCTTTAGGGATGCTAGCGTTGCTTCTGGGGAGGCAGAGGACCAACTACTGGGATCCTGTTGAAGTTCTTATATAGCTTAAGGCGCTGTACACATGCCATGTCTTTAACCGCCTGGCAAACGTGAGGTCGGGCACTGGGTGCTACTTCTGTGCCAACTTTCAAGGGCGCGGAAGCAGGTTGTGTTTGAGGTTGCTAAGCTACCATAACTAGCATTGTATCATAGCCTACGCACCAGAAATTCTGAGTGCTTAGCTGATCCTCTTCCCAGCATTGTTAAATGTGTATTGGGCCCAAAATATTGTCCATGGGACAGATGAAAGCTCTGGCAGCCCTGCACTAAAATGATCAACTTCTTCATATTTATCACAGACTAATACTTATGGAAGAAGGGAAACATATCTGCCGCTGCAATCAGTTGTTCCTCCTCACATTACATGTGGTGCTCTGAGTATGAATATGAGTTCCCTATAGTTAACAGTTACTTACTGTATATGTTTGAAGCTTTTATTGTGAAAGCTGAGAACAGAAGGATTGGATGTGCTGTATGTGGTGCCTTTGTCAAGGTTTAAAGGAGTAATAAAGGTAGCTGTCTTGGTTTGGACTCCGAGCCTCCATGTTGTTGTTCTGTATAACATGACTGGTTCCTGTTATTCCTGGTGTGAAAGCCCAGAAAAATCAATCTTGTTTTGGAAGAAAAAAAAAAAAAAAAAAAGCTATTGCTTTTTCACCACATTAATGTGGTGGTGAATAATAAACAACAGCAGCTACTCGTAAAATTAGAGACCAGGGCAGGGTTTTGATTATAAAGATGTTTTTTGTAGAAAGACAAACAATTGTAAATAGCAAAAAGACAGACTTTCTGTGGTCACTCAAGTCAGTAAGAGCTAGTTACAGAACTTCAGTCACATTCATACATCATTCATTCATACAAAAGCCCACAAACAGATTGCACCCGTAACCAAGGAAAAAGTTAATACAGCTAGACTTATTATTTGTTTCTGTCTGTGTCTGTTTGGGGATATTCATCTAGCCTGGGGCCTTCTTTGACAACAAACAATCAAATCAAAGAGAGCAACAACAGAAGCTGCTCAAAGGAATGCAACACCCTTAATAAAAAGGTATGTGTGGAAATCACTGGTGGTGTGAGGTTTAAAGTGCATCTCTCAAGGCGGTAGTGGAGTTGTTCCAGGCGGGGCACCAGAGGGGAAAGAGGGTCCAAGTGTTGAGGTCTGTGGTGGGGCGAATGAATAAGGCAGTGGTGATGTTGTTTCAGGCCGGGAGCCAGAGGGGAAAGAGCACGGGGAGTCTGCATGGAATTCACCTCTGGAGTCCAGACAAGGGGGACCAGTGGTAAGGTGCTCATGTACAGCACAACAGTAGTCTCAGACACGTGTTCAGATCCAGTCAGAGGGCTGTGGTTTGTTCACCACAGTGTAAGGAGCTTACTACTAAAGGTTGATGAGGTCTGTTACGTGGTTGGTACATCTAAGGTGCAAGTGTTTTGATTTCTGAGACTTGTGGAGACCAATCAATCAGTGCCTTTGATATCAGCATTGGCAATTACACTATTAACACAAAAAAAAGGGAGGCAGGGTTGCTTGTTCATTTCTTCAAACATTAATCATACTGTCACGTCTGATCTGGATGATAAAAATGATTGACATCTGGCTTCCCAAAACAAAACCCATGTTGGTTGGGGTGTGTTACAGACCGTCCAATCACAACATGTTTTTTGACTACCCGGAGGCTATGCTCTCTACATGTGGTTGATCAGAGACATAACGTATAGGCCACTATTAAAAGATTTTAATACTGATGTCACTAATGTTTCAGCTTCTACCTACAAAGCTTTGAAATTTCTGTGAATTGACTGGTCTGACTCAACTGATTGCTAAACCAACTCTTATCCCTCACAAATTGCAGAGTACCTTAATTTTTGTCTTAGAAAGTAAACATACCTCACAGTGGTGAGATTAAGTGTGGAATCAGTGGCCAAATTGTTACCCATTGTACAAGAAAAGAAAGACTGCTGTCCGCCATTTCAAAAATTACTCTGTGTATAAAATCAGAGTGCGCTTGAAAAAGGTGAATTGGTCTCAAGCGTTTATTGCCAGATTTGTAGATGAAACTTGGGGTGTTTTTAAATATCTGTTTTTGCAGGCTGTGGATACTGTGGCATCATTAAGGCAAATCAGAATTAAACAGAAAACTAAGCCCTGGTTTGATGAAAAAAAAATTAAAGTGATTTAAGAAATGCTGAAATTCGACACAGGAAGTGATCAGAACAGCAAAACAGGATTTAGGCTGTGAGGGTGAAACTAATAGCAGGGTCAGTGAGGTTAATATTGGACTGGTCACTGACAGCAGTATTGAGTTTGACAAAAGAAGAGTTGCCAGGATTTACAATAACTATTTCACCTCTCTAGGCAAACAAAATTTTTCCAAATTATCAGATTAGACAGAAATGCATGGAAAAGAGTTTGTGAGTTAAGCCCTGTTTCTACCAAACACCTTTGGTAAGGTACCTTTGGAACCAAAAGTAACTCTTCAGACATGGTACCTAGACCCTAGGTAGGTCCGTTTAGTGTTTCCACCGCAAACAGCACTCTTAAACGTGGGCATGGTTGTTTTCACTCAGGGCTTCGTCCAGCACTCGCTGTATTTTCTCACCACTGGTGACACAGAAGAAGGTCTGTACCTCATTTATCATTCTCAGAATGGGGTTGCATGCAGATATTTTCAGAAGAATATAGAACAGGCTGGAGTGAGAGTCTCTCTCAATGGGATATTTAAAAATATTGGGTTTGTACTTAAAATCTGTCACAGGCAAGTGCAGGGGTATAGTGTTGCTGGAGCCCACAGGAACGATGCCGTGTATGTCATTCAAAAGAGACAATAAAAACTAATGGAATGGTCAAAGTTGTCATTGAAATTGAAGGTGTGTTGATGAATTCACATTGTCAACTCATGCACTGAGTAACATTACAAGTTAATGTTCCACCTTAAAAGTTGCCAGCAGTTGGCCCAGTGAATTAATTTATTTTTCTCTCAGTCTACAGCTGCTGCTAGAGGCAGCAAAACATCCTTTTATTTGATAGTTATAGTTTACTAATGTGTACCACAGATGGTACCATCCACAATTGAGTCCATCCACATTTAAGATGGAAAAAATGCGTACCAAACTGAACTGAACCGTACCGGACTACTTGGTGGAAACAGGGCTTTAGGCGCCAAGGCTGGTTCCTTCTCCCTTAGCAAGGTTACAGTGGACAAAGTAGGCAGGATGCTGAAGTATTTTGCAAATTTTTTTGTAATAGCTTGTCATAAATCCTCTCATTTCTATATGGACATTTCAGAAGCTTTGAAAATGTAAGTGTGACAATAAAGTGATGTATTCAGCTTTGGGCCTTAAGCTGAAAAAAGGCTGCTTTAGTACTGTCTATTTTTACTTGGATGCTGATGTTCATTAAGAATTAAGGTTTAAAATGAATGCCAAGCGCAAAGTGGATGTAAACATGTCCTGTTTACATAAACGTTATGAAGCTGAGAGAGCTGGATAAGGTAGAAGGAATATTCCTGACATAGCAGTGATATTAATGTAAATAAATAATCCTCTTTACTTTGCCTGTACTTTGCTGAAACCTAATTTCACATTGCATTCTGAGGAAAGTTATTTGCCTTCAAAACTCCACCTTCTGTCACTTCTGGAGTTATGATGAAACTAACTGTGTCCTTCTCTCAGCTGGAGAAGCTCTGAGAAAATGTGACAGGCTAGGTATTTGCAAATATTCTGGGCCAAGAATTTCACAGGCCGAATTTACAAAACATCCTGCGTCTAAAAGGTATTTGAAAAGAAACTCAGACAATTAGGGCTAATTTTAAGACTTCAGGAAGTTTTTCTTCTAAGGATAATTCACAAAACATTTTATCTCTAAGTCCAAGAGAGGTTCGTGGTCTAGAGCGCTCCTAAATGCATATTTCAGTTGTGGCAAGTTTAATATGGATTCAATCAGCTCACCAACTAAGCAAAACAATGCAATATTCTAACAATTCAACAATCTAAGCAGCTCTTTGAATAGGTTTTAAGAGCCTTCTGACACGGCTGCATAAATTTAGTTTTAGTTTTTTTAATTTAGTTTTTTCATTGAAGTCATCAACTTGACCAAACACAAGAACATTTATTTTCTACAGAGATAAAAAAGCTTGTTGTTGTTTTTCATTATTTATGCTACTTTCAAATTTTTGAGTATTATGAAATGTTGATTAGATGTCATGTTGTACTTTACCTAATTGGCAGACAATGGAAAATCTATCTAACTTCATCACTAAAGTCAGTGGTCCTCGAACTTTTAACACCATGTGCCATCTTAAAAACATTTTAGGCTTTCCAAGTACCACTGCTATGACCGACGTTAAAACAGTAGCATGGGCCTACCCTGTTTGGCTGTGGGCAGTTTATGCAGGAGGCGGATTTGTTCCTTAGAAGATTATTTATTGTTGACTCATGTTAGTGGCAGCCATACTATACAAATGGGTAGCATTAAAAGTGGCACTTAAACTCTTCCACACAACTCTCATAAACCACAAGGGCCAGCTCCTCATCAGGTGCTGTGGAGAACTCACTGCCGCTGCTTAAGTAGCTACCAGCACTTGTACGAGGTTGATTGTCATCTACTTCAGTTTCAACAGGGCTGCTTGAAATATTCTCCTCCTGATCCCTAATTCTTTTCCTAATAGTTCCCTTTTGGAGCCACAGTTGCAGCGTTATTCCCTCCACGTACCATTTTGCCATCACAGTTTAGCTCTTGACTAATCATGAACATTTATTATGAATACAGTCCTTCTGATGCTGGTTTTGTTTCTGTTTTTGCCATTTCATCACTACTACCAATGCAGCTGTAGCCAGTGTCTTTCTATCACTATCCTCATTCATATTTTAAGAAGCTACAAATTATATTCAGCCACAAAATAAGTCTGAAAAACTGGAAATCAGAATGGATGTACAGAGAGTTGTTGCATAGAGATGATACACCATCTCATCTAGTTGCATTGATATGAACCCTCAGGTTTTTAAAATGTTTCAGAATGGCGCAGTGCATATAGTTGTTTGTTTCAGCTCATCTTGTCATGAATCTTTGGTTTGAACTGGTCTTAAGGCAGAGTAGGGCAAGTCATAGCATCGCTATCCTTGAAAACGCAACTTTGCTATCTAGAAAGGTGCCTGGAGGCTATGAAATTTTCATTGCAAACCAATAACACATTAAAACTCAGACCAGTGAACTTGAACAGAAATCTTTACTTTGAAGGTGATACCAATATCACTATTTTAGAGTTCTGCTTATGATATATCAACCAACACTCAGCTTTTTAACAAAACATAGCACCAGCAAACATAGTACATTTTCTGTAAAGATCTTTTAAATTTGGTTATTTGCTTTTATTTGGTTACTTTGACCAAGTACTGAATAGGAAAGTTTGCTTTTAGAAAACTCAGTCAGTTTTCCCTGGTGGCATAAACTGTGTAAGAGTGACGCTGTTTTCAAATAACCTCAAACATATCTTTGACATTTCTCTACTTAACTCAAAACAAATACACTGAGACTGATTTATCATTGATGAGCTACAATTGGATGCTAAGCTAATATTGGCCAGGCTGATGTATCAGTTAGACTTTATTACAGATTTCAGGCTTAACAAAATAAGCTGGGAGAGTTGAAGGCAAAGTTGAATATGAGGAAAATCGTATTCAACAATGAGTTACATTTCACATTTTCTGCTAGAACAGTCAAATAAATCTGTATTGAGCATTGCAATATACCGTAAATTCAAGGTTATCAAGCATTTACTGAAATCAAAGCATTTTCTGTGTACAGTTTTAGAATCCTGACACATAAAGGCTGGTCTTGTGTCTCAGTTTACCACAGGGTAGGGGTAATATGAGCATAGGTATGGAACAAGTTCAGTCCTGGGGGATAAAATAACTTTAACGTCCATTTTTATCCTTTTCAGTCCTTTTCTAAAGTCAGAGCAGCATGTCAGCACAGGGTGTCTGTCTCTACAGTCTGAACTCTTCCGAGAATCACAACATGATGCTTCATCTTGTGGGGAAAATGTATTTTCAGTAACAGTGCAGCTCGGCTCAGTGCTCAACTCAGTGTCTATATGTCTGCATGTGTCTTTCATAAAACATTCACAGTACTTGTCCTTCATTGATTTTTTTTTTTTGGCTCAGTACCTTATATTTCTGTAGTATTGTGCGGCTTCTTTTTAATTCACTTGCTGCTGATGAAACTGATATCTCCTCTGACATTTCCTCCTCTTCTTTTTCTCCTGTTTTCTAATACTCATTCAGTGATTCCTGATTTTTCTGACAGCTGGCAAAATGTACACTTGCTGACAAAAAACTTTGACCTTCTACTGCTTGTAAAGACATTGTCAATAATATAAGCTTTTACAAAAACATTTTCTGCTATTTTAAAACTGCAGTCACATGGTTTTCACAATAGAATACATTTAAAAATTATACCAAACCAATTATATTGGTTTGCTGAACATTTGACATCTTTTTGGTTAAATTTACACACTTTCCCACAGTGAGAAAGAGTTATTCTCTGCCTCTCTAGTCTGCCCCAACTAAGACACAAACGTGTTGTTTTCGGGTTGTCCTTTTGTATGTATGTGAGTGCCTTGAGGGAATTCAAGTTTTCAGCAAATGTCCACTCAGACTCAAGGATAAACTGATTAGAGTTTGGTGGTCAGAGTTCAAGGTCAATATGACTTGCATCCATCTCATTCTCGGGAATGTTATATGTAAAGAACACCTTTAGGGAATTTCCTCACTTGGACTCAGTGATGAATTAATTACAATTTGGTGTAAAAAGTCAGTGTGATCTTACCCCATTCTCATTTTGTGAATGATAACATGATAACTTAAGAACACTTTGAGAGAATTTTTTCAAATTTGGCACAAACATTCACTTGGACTCAGTGAATGACTGAATAGAATATAAAATATCACACAAATGTCCAATGAGGTGATGACGTCTTGTATGCAAAAGTTCAAAGGTCAGCTTCACTGTGACATCATAATGTTCTGCAAAAATGTTCTGCAATGTCATATCTCAGGAACAGAAGAGGAGAAATCTGGTCAGATACTAAATTGGTGACACTAATCTTGGGTGCCCACCTTGAAACTGTACTTATGGTATAGACCTTCCGTGCTGCTAAGAGGAAGACGTGTGTGAAGCCTTCATGTTTTCACAGACATGGATATAAACTATAACTGCAACTTGACAAGTTGGTGGAGGCATACAACCGTAAGGCGATAATGCTAGTTAATAACTAAAACACAAAATTGCTACAAATCTTTGATCCATGTCATTCATAACTGGTCTTTGAAAGGTATTAATTTTGTCTGTAGGCTACAGCACAACAAAGTAGGAAATAAGAACAAATAGAATTCAAACAGACAAAAATAGAAACCATTTTAGGATTTGGCCTTACTTATAGTAGAAGCAGAAATATCAAGTAAAAATTACTTAAACAACAAAATCTCTAAGTCTAAAAAGTCAGGCAGACAAAACACTGTGCTTTTGAAATGCTCCTGTTGTGGTAATCTTTGTCCTACTTGTAGTCAAGATGGCAGCAGAGATAATAAAAATAAAATTTATTCATCTTGTATCATACCTAACTTTGATGGATCATAACATATGGGTTATTGAATTATTCTGCAGATGCTATGGTTCAAAATAAGACCAAACTTTTTTATGAATGTCAGATTTGAGCCACAACAAATGTGACCTGCAACATTTGTTAGGACTTGTTGTTTTTAGCCAAGCATATTTCTCGAAAACTTGCGGCCGCTACTGGCCAGTTGACAGGGATGAAGAGTGAGTAGTTAATACCACTATAAAACAGTCAGTAAACCAGGTATTCCAATAATTGTGAATCATGCAATTAAGAGAGATCCTTGAGCATACAGTAATAAATGTGCTGACAAATTTAAGCTGACAGGCCCAGTAGTTTGCGAGACTGGCTGCAGACAGATACACACACTAACACACATGACCAAACGCATAATCCCCTCCAGGTCTAAGCCAGGAAGCAGCATCTTCTGTCAGGCAGAACAGGTAAAACATAGTTTCAAATGAAGACTGGGACTTGGGGGGAAATCTGGTAAGTGAACTGGTACATTTATCAGCAGGTTAACAGTTGCAAAATTACTCCAGTGCATATGAACATGTAACCTGGTTAACTGGTGAGAGCAAGTAAATGTACAGTGGAGCTGGTATGAGTATCACAACACAGACTCACCCTGTGTTAATCTAATATTTGATAAAGTCCAAAATGTGTCAGTAATGCGTTACAGCTAGATGCAGTTAGTTTACATAATGGACCTGCATTAGCTACTGTTTGCCATGAGTAACTTTTTAAAAATGTGATCACATGATTCATTGTGGTTCACGGTTTCCCATAAACCATGGGAGCTTCATTTATTTTAGTATTTTCAAACTTACAACTCATGATTTCAATTAAAACGTAATCAGTGATGCAATGATGAAGCTGCAATTAAGATTCTCAGTATTTGTTGTTTGTGGAATCACACACATACAGAATGACTGTCTCACTGAACACCAATATTGTCTGACCTGAAATCTTTAATAACTCCACTTTATGTAAATATAGCCGCCTACACTGTGGGAACCAGGCAGTGAGCCATTCCACACAGGCACTGAGCTAGATTGAAGCAAAACAGCACAGTACCAATGCGTGTGTGCAAGGTTTCAGTCACCACCTCTACAGTTTGAACAGAGGACAGAAAACATCCACACAGCAGAAAGATGAACAGTGACCCACAGCTGTCTTTGTCACGTGTCACTGAAATTCATCTGTAGTCGCTGATAAAATCTTCCACCTGGGTTTTGAATTGGCCGTAGGACTGTTTTAAATCACCTCATGATTTTGTTCCACAAACATGCCACTATAAAATAGGGCTCAAGTTGAGGGGCATCTGAAGAGATGTCAGCCTGTCAACAGTGTCAACAAGCTGACTCTTGTTGAGTTTGTGAAGGCATATTCACTAGGGCTGCAACTAACGATTATTTTCATTGTCGACTAATCTGTCGATTATTTCTTCGATTAGTCGACTAATCATTTTATCGAAAAATGTGTTAGAATGTTGAAAAATGTCGGTCTGTCTCTCCCAAACCCATCATCTAATGTCTTGTTTTGTACTCACGCCAAAGGGTTTTAGTTCACCATCATGGGACAGTGTGTAAAGCCGCCAATATTTGAACGTAAGAAACTGCAATAAGAGTATTTTGGGGTAGTTTTATAGTATTTTTCTATGAAAAATGACTCAAACCAATTAGTCGACTACTAAAATAGTCAGCGATTATTTTAATAGTCGATTAGTTATTGATTAGTCGACTAATCGTTGCAGCCCTAATATTCACAGTTATTTCTTTCCAGTTTTGCACAGTTTGACTGCAGTCATTGAATTTTATTGAAGAGAATGAATGAGTAGTTACAAGATGAGCTGTGCAAGCCTTGAACCCAACCTACAGAAAAAAAGTGGGATGCTAAAAATGATGGAAACTAAAGTTTTTGGGGGTGACATTTGGTAGAAAGCTTTCTGCATAACACATGATAAAAACACTTGAAGTTCACTGAGTGCTGCCATGTATCATATACAGAACTCACCAACAAACTAGCTACAGTTCGATGAGGTAAAACATCTTAAGGCAGATTTACAGTTCTATGCAGAGCCTTCGCTGTAGCCTTTGCACATGGCCTCTGCCGCATTTATACTTGTGAAATGGTGTGTCTGCGTCACTCTGCAGTTACACCTCCAAAACACTAGTCAGCAGTGGGGTTTCTATGAAGTGCTGTAAAGTTTAGTTGATTCAAAACACAGCTAAAACAAACATTAAACATGATTTAATAGTGATAATTTCAGTTTGGGAAAGTCATCCACAAATGCGGACTTGTTATTTTTCTTTTCAATATTTTTAATTTAAACTTCTATTGGACTTTGGCCACCCAGTGTCTAAAGAGAGAACTGTTTTTTCCTGTTCACTTTTCAGAAGAATCAGCCTGATAAACCATGGCTACACCGCCATCCTCTAAATCATAGCATCTTGTGTTGTGCTTGTCTCATCATATTTGGTTCATGAATGGACATGTTGCAGAGGATCCCTGTTTTGTTACAACAATCATGACAATACTGAAAAGGACCTTTACAACAATAAAACAAACGTCATCAGCTATGCAATGCTGACAGTGATTGAGTACTTGAGAGGGTCTGTCTTACCTTAAGTGCATGTTCCAGGTTTGATGTTTGCCGTTGGCGTATGCTGGCATTGTGCTTTTCCAAAAACCACAGTAACATTTGTATGTTTCATACATATCATAAAAATGTTTCTAAGCATCTCTTGCATATAAGCTGACTTTGTCATCGGGTGGTGCAGGGGATGGTAGATGGCATGTACTCCTAGATGAGAAGCCTGCCAAGCTGCAGACCACTGTTCAAGACCAACAACAAAACCTGTTGTTTTTTGTGAGCCATTCCTGTTTCCAGCAGTTTTTTTACCTACGAAAACTGGGTATTTTAAGCCAAACCATGATCTTTTCCTAACCCTAAACAAGTGGGGTGAAAGCACTGGTGAAACATAAGTTTCAGTGTATCCACTACATAATAACATGCAAATGTAACATATCAGTGGATTACAGAAATGTACAATGCCAACATTTATTCTGGTGATTTGGTTGGTGGCTCACTGCAAAAAACTAATCCAAGTGGGTATAAATGCCCAAATATAGAAGAAACCAGCCTTTGATTAACATGCCCTCATTCTGGACTGATGCTCTTATTCATCTTTTTTGTTAAATCTTGGGTTTCTCTGCTCTACAGAAATATAGAAGGTCAAACAGAATAAAGAGCACAGACAAGTCCATCATGCTTGGCTAAACTTACTGGATACAGGATCAGAATTGTTCTGAAAGGCTAATATGTGCCTCGTACATCAGTGAAACCCCAGCTCTCACCTCTCTGTCTTCTTCTTGCTCTGTCGCTCTTGGTACTGCTTGTGTGCAGTGTGACAGATGAGCAGGGATAGACAGACCAATATTACCAGGGCTGGTTCCCCATAGGGACTCTGGTGGCGCCAGTGCCTCACTCCCGAGGTCACAGTGTCTGGGTCGGGGTCTCAGGAGAGCCTGGGTGCCTCCAGATGGAAAGGGTGGGTGGGGGAACATATCTATTTTAATGCTGGCTGGTTCCCTGCTGTGTGACACGGGGCACAGAGATAAGCAGGATCATCACGGGCAGTATTAGCAGTAGCTGAGAAAAATCCATTGTGGGGCTGTGAATAACAGCCCTTACATCTTGATAATGCACAATATCAGTTGAAATAAAGTAGAGTTTTACAATATAAGTGCATACTCTTCATGAGTTTTGGTGCAGCAATTGGCTGCACTAAAAGTTTTAAGATTTACCCAAAATGAGTCAAGAGATATCGCTACAATGATACACAGCCACAGATCCACAACAATCTTTTTGTGGAACTCTTTATTAATAAAATAATAATAATATTGAGATGTTTACAATGTCACGTAATGCATTATTGTCCAAAATTAACTGTTTATTGTTTAAATTTTTCACTCATCCACACTGATCCAAACCACTCCACTTCTGTTAATATACCTGCAACATCTACAACATATCCCCTTCTGCTTTTGTGTCCTAATGCTGTTTGAGAGGAGCGGGGTAAAGGAGCTGGCCTCCACTTTGTTTTTTCCTTGTCAAGTGATTGGCACATCTGAGGGATGTTAGCTAATGTTGGATATGTTTCCATTTACAACCAAGCAAAGCTGGCATACTCTTCCATTCTTATGCATAACTCTCTCTCTGGTGCTGTTGTAGCTGACCGGCACAGCGGGAACCAGCAGGTGGGTCTTCAGTCACTGATGTATTAATTTGCGCTGGTCATAGTGACTGACTTACATGGCATTTCGTTTGTTGTGCCAAATTCAATATTTGTTTATTGTGTTTCATATCATAGGCCCATGATTAGGATTTTAGTTCTCTGCCTTACCCTCCCCGTTTCTAAGGCTTTTCGTTTTATTTAAAAAAATTCTAGGCTATTTAATGGTCCTATGTCATCACGCTATTATTAACATAAGCAGGGGATTTTAATACAAAGTGGTAACCACTGTATATGAATACATGAATGTGCTGCGCAGGTCTGACACATTGATGAAATTAACTTAAGCTTCTGTGCTTTGATTACCTGCTGTGAAAAAACATGACCCTCATCCATTTAAAATCAACAGTAGTTTCTCTGATGTCATTTTGCTGAAAGTAATTCAAAAGAAATGTAAAAAGTAATTTCTTACTCTACACCGAGAGTAATATTGTAATTTAATTTTCTAGTTTCAAATAAAAGGTACTAGTAATATATTACATCTTGAGAGTATGTATATATTCCTAATAATACACACTTTTATTGAAAGAATTATGGAAGAGAAGATTTTTGAGCCAACTCTACTACTACTCTCTGCTGTAACTCTACTTGTTTAAAAAAATAAAAAGAAATAGTGTTATTGTTTGAACACTCATGACACGGACACATCAAAAGACATGACCCTTTGCTTTTAATCATCTTTATTTGCAGTGGAATCATTTAATATTTTTGGCTACTATAAGCACATTCGCCATTGTTAAAGGAGATTTTCACATCTGTAGTCTAACTTAAAACCATACTGACATGCCCTTATGTTATATTGAAAGGGTCATTGGGCACTGTAAAGCCCCAATAACACAGAAAGTGTTTTGCAGGTTGCAAAGCACCTCATCACCTCCTTACCCTAACCATCCTGTGTAATCAATCTACTATTTATTATTTTTAATTATTACTTTATTCATTTGACAGTAATTGGTAGCTAGTTTCTAAAATGTTCAGGCAGAGAGTACCTGCTGTAGCTCTGGTTGAGGGTGAGAAGCTGTCAGCAAGTAGTTTGTTGGGCACAGGGACGTGGACATCTGTGTGGGTACACGAGACCCTAAAAAAAGAGGGTAGATCAGAGGAAGCACAACCAGTTTCTCTACCATTGTTTACCAACTGTAAACTTGTTGTCATGAAAACCACCGAAGGCCCGCGTCTGAAACCATCGGAATGGACAATGGGAAAAAAGTGGAGATGACATGGGGGGGGCTTTTCTGCTCTGAGTTGAAGTTTTTCAACTTGAGTAGTTCAGAGCGCTTCAGGAAAAAATGCTACCTGCTTGGAGCACAGAAACACAAGGCATATAGCAACCTAATAACAGCAAGCAAAAAGCTTCATTCTCATTAAAAACAATCACAAAAGGCCGTCTCCAGCTGCCAAAACGCTATCTATGTGATTGGGGGCCGAATTGTTCCTCTTGTCCATACTGTCCTCTAAGAAATCCCTTTTCAATGCACTTTCATTGTAAGTGACAGGGGACAAACGCCACAGCCCTCATTCTGTTTAAAAATGCTCTGAAGTTCAGCTAAAGCTAATATGAGGCTTCAGCAGTTTGAGTCATATAAATCAATCTTCCAAATGTACAGTCTTTATAGTTTAAAATTGTGTTTCCCCAGATAGAGTTTCCTTGCTGTGCTGAGGCAGAGGGATAGTCAAGCAAAGAGTTGTTTTTGCATTAAAGAGACCATTGTAAGAGTACCCACCTGGTGTGTCAACTAAAGCCTCACATTCACTCCAGCTGACCTTTAGAATGTATTTTAATACTTAATGGTGGATTTTGTCCACCATTGCTTCCATTGAGTGAAAAATGGATCTCTTTATGACCCATATCGAATGCTTCCAACAACCAAACAGTGTCAATGGACATATGGGCATATGAGTGTTGTTTTGAGACAAACCTGTGAAAATGTGGACATGTCTTTCAAGAATCCAAATTGTCACTGTTTGCTCATCTGTCTTGTTGTCAAATTCCAGTTCCAATTGTGCCAAAAGCATAATTGCAAGAGCGTGTTATGAACAAACTAGCTACAGTTTATCTCTCTGACTGAATGGATGTAATTCCACATTCCAGTCCCCAAGCGACAGAGTTTTAGCTTGTACATAGCTGCGAACCTAGGGAAGACACCGCCGCTGCTGGCCACTGCTTGAGACCAACAAACAGCAAAACCTGTTGTGATATTGCAAGTCATTGCCGTGTTTCGTGCAGATCTTTAGGCACCAAACGGAGGTGTTTTGTATCTACCTTTCTCAGTTTTTCCAGTGGCTTTTTAGACAGTGGTTTAGTGGTTTTTTGCAGACACTGCTGCTTTCCCCACTTTGTCCCCTGAAAACCAGGTATTTTAAGCCAAAATAGGATTTTTTCATAACAAGAGGTTTTTGTGCCTAACCTCACAGTTTCAATGTATCTGCTACATAGTAGCATGCAAACATGAAGAATTTGTGGTTTGTAAAAATTTAATTACCTCTTGGACCAAATTAGTCCTAAAGACTTCATTGAGTATCTTTACATGTCAGTGCCTGCTTATTTATTTTGGAAAGGCTTACACCTCTCTGAAATCCTGAAGGACAACTTCCCAAGGTTAAAAAAAACTAAAAAAAAAGTACTCTTATGTCTAAATGTAGGACCAAATGTGTGTCACTCAGAGAATTTTGGGTCACTTTTTGGACTGATTTCCATCACAGAGTCATTTAATAAATAAAGGCCCAGAAGGAGAGAACAAACACACTTAAGAACAAGCTGTCCATCCATGGCCCTGAGTGCACTGCTGACCTTATTCCACCCAGCAGCCTTCTCTGGCCTGAGGTCAGCCAGAAGTCAGGCCTGTCAGCCGTCAAGACAGGAAGTCAGAAGAGATGGTGATGACTACTGAGAGGCAGCACTTATATCTGAGGTCAGAGGTCACACATCCGGCGTTTAAAGGCCACGACTCTTCACATCCGCTAACGCACACACACACATAGAGAGAGAGAGGGAGGGAGAGGCTTTGGATTTTGTCCTTCAGCCAGGAAGAAAGTAGAACAACAAGGCTGTGAAGCAGAGAGGAGAAAGTGGAGTAGGGTGTTTGCTTGTCTGTGTGACCTGCATATGTGTATGTGTGTGTGTGTGTTTGGTTTTATGCATATGTGTTATTATTATTATTACAAATTGTGTATGCTTTGTCAAGATGCAACTTGGGACTGGAGTCAGGTCTGGTCCAGGGCTGCAGCTATTATTTATCATTATGGAATAATCTGCTGATGTTTGACCTTTTTGCCTAAATAATTAATTAGCATTTTTAAATCAATAGTTGCTGACTCAGTTCCAGTCCGTCAACTAGTTTAGGACTGCACCTAATGTTTATTTTCATTATAGGTTAATCTTCTAGTTATATTCTCATTTAATAATTTTAGTTACAAAATGAGTCCAAGACGATGTCTTCACATCTTGTGTGCCTGATCAACAGTTCAAAATCCAAAGATATTCAGTTAACATTCATGAGAAAAGCATAGACTGTAAAAAATAATAGGTGTAGCTTCTGTGATGTTGCCCAGTGGTTTATGGATTCCCGTTTTGAAGCCTCAAGTTTGGCATTTTGGCTGTCACCTTCATTGTTTTTTGGAGCCAAAAGTGACCATATCTGGGCAAGAGGGTGGAGCTGTGGCTGTAAGCTCAGTTATTCAGTTTGATACAATAGAGTTGTGTCACAGTTTGGTACTTTTGCAATATAGCAAAAAAAGTAGAAATGCCAAGAAATTATCCTGATTTTTAAACTGTTAAATGTATGAAAACTAACATTATTTGGGCTTTTATTGTTTTTGTACAAAGCAGGAATAACAGTGTGGCTGAAATGCACTTGTTAAATTTTGAATAAAACAAAATCAGTAATTTCTTTCTAAACATATTTGACATGTTTGAAAATACTTAAAACTAAAACGTGCAGACTGTGAACTGTGTAGTACTGAGTTATGGAGTTGGACCGTTTCTGTGTCCAGGGTTTTTTGCAGGGGGCCTGAAAGCCTGCTCGATGACGCCCTGGAGCCATCCTTCACATAACTCCTTTCCTTCTATAAAAATACTGTGTTGTTATTGACATTAGCGGGCGCAGTGTCAGTGACATTTCTTTCTCCCACTGTGTGTTAGTGGTGAGTTTGCTCCATCTCACGAACTCTAAGAGCTCTCTCAGTCTAATAATCACATGAATAAACATCTCTGTTAAATGTCACAATCATATAAACACAAACTAAACAGTCATCACTAATGGACCTTTCAGTCTTTCTGGCCAAATCAGCTACCCAGCTTGCCGGCAGTGTCTAATCTCTGCTGTGGATGTGAGGTTTGTGCTAATGTTAGCTGCTGTTAGCCGCTAAAGAAGAGGCTATATCCACGCAGCGGCTCCTGTTCCCTGGTTTGGGGTGTTTGTGCTGTGCTACTATAGACTGTGTATGACTCTGGCTTGGCTGCTATTAGAGTCTTGCTGTGCAGTGTCCCGTGCTTCAGCTCAGGGGTTGTGTATGTTTCTGTGCTACTGGGTTAGCTGCTATAGAGCAGCTGAGCTGAGTGGTGGCTTGTTCTTGGGCTCAGCGTATTTTTATCCACCACTCTCTATCGTCATCACCCTGTTAATTCACAGCAAAACTGAAGTGGCTCTAAACACCAGACCTGTAGGTTATCAGAAGATCTTATGTTTCTGGTCTGGTAATGACATTACTAACCATCTTGCAACAAGCTAGCTTAGCATAGCTGCCTTCTAGTGTGTCTCACTGGAGTAGAATGTTCTGGTCTGGGCGTAGGAGGGACAGAGGGCATGTTGCCTGTCCTGTCGTGTTGGGCTGCCTTGTTGAACGCAGTGGCATTGAGAACATTATATTAAACACTGTTTAAGCTGTACATTTTATTTTCCAAATGTTCAACGTATTCTTTGGTTTGTAACGCATACTGAACTGAAAGCCTTGTTCAGTATGAATGAATGTATTGTTTAACTCCTACTCAGTAACTGGGTTTGCTGGCGTCAACCCATTTTTGGGACAAGTCTAATTATTTTTGTGTCTACCTGGACCAGATCTGAGTATCCTTTGGTCCCTTTCAAACCTAAATGTGGGGGTTTCTTTTTTTTTTTCTTGAAAATGTGTTTATGCACATACATTTTAACTAAGTTTTCCAAATTTTGCATTTGATTTGTCCAAAATTGTGGACCCCTAATCACTACCAAAACTCAGGAACTGTTTTGGTGACAGCATTGACTACAGACCAAGCAGCAACCTCCAGGGCTTAGAAATAAAGCCATCGTGGAAGTGACAATAACTGCAGTTCCTCTAGTGACCACTCGAGGCTAGCTCCAAGAGTGAGTTAATCCCCAAAGTCCCATGCTAAAATGCCCATCTTTACAGCAGAAATATTCATGTTTACAGCCTGGTACAAAAAACGGTTTTGGTCTCTATAGCTAATTTTAACATTCATTACAACTGTACAGGGGATGAATTGTTAACTCACCTGTTTACATTTTATTGAGGCTAAGTTTACGCATAATTAAGGGCTTTTTGATTGACAGGCGGTCTGCGAGGCCTCACCACAGTCTGATTTAGATCCACCCCTAGCTTCTCCACAGCTCCACCCTCTTGTCCATATATGGTTACCTCTTATTCTCTCCTAGAATCCAAGGAGGTGACTGCCAAAATGCTAAACTTGAGGCTTCAAAAAAAGGAGTCCATAAATCAATGGGAGATGTCACGGTAGCCATGTCCATTTTTTTATACAGTCTATGTTAAAGATGAAACTTTGACAACTAGGTGTGTCCCTTTATATGAGCCCTTGATACGCTGAGATAGAAGGAACTGTTTTCTTAAGTATTTGTCAACCCATTCTACTCTCACATCCTGTGAAGTGACTGTGATTTGAGTGGGTTCTGTGAGAGCTGCTGCAGTGGTACAGTAGTCAGCCCAGTGAGAGTGCCCTTCGTATGTGTGCGTGTATGTGTGTGTATGTGTTATAAGTGTTGATTGCACTTCAGTAAATGGTTCTCTGTTTAACAGGGCCAGAGGTGGCCAAAGGGACTCATAGACCCACTATTGTTCTGTAATGATGAGATGCACACACACAGACACACACAGATAATAGATGTGTTTCTCTGTGTCCTGATGAAGTCAGACAGAGTAGGCATGAAGTCATCTTGCTCTCAGGCGCCACACTCCCCTTGTTAGTGGATGGCAAACTAATAGCTGCTTCAGGGTGCAGTAGGCAGCCTGGAGATTTGTATCTCTCCCCCTGGTTGGCTGCCTGGGTAATGGCTCAGGACTCATCATTATGCACCGTCTTAGCCAGTTTTACCTAGGGACTTAGTGAACAGTTTAGCATGTCATGATATGATCGCTCATTTTTTTTTCCATCCACGAATATTGCAGTAATTGTGTTTTTCCCAGCATGTGGTCAGTCAATTAATGCCTAACTCGCATTAAGTGGTGGCAGATACATGGTGTACACTGAGGTGGAGGAGTTGACCCTGGAGTGCTAATTAGATGCTTTGTAGTCTACATTTATAATTCACATTTCATGGTACCTTTTTGTTAGTGGATCAGAGCGACAGGATTGGCTTCTTCCTAATTAGATAAATTCCCAGTGCAGCTTTAAAGGCTTTAGTTGTTCACTGTTTTTTAATGACTAATTGTTAACATTTGCTTGTGTGTTAGTGGTAAGTGATCTCAATCAATTAATTACAACATAAAGTTTAGATGATTAACACTCTGAGTACAGGAGGTTAAAATGTGTTTGAGGCTTTCTTGTGGCTGTTTCTTCTATACTTGCACAGAGGGTATTTTTTTTCTTTTCCACTTCAAAATCTCCTCCCAACAGGAAGTTAGATCAACCAATCAGATTAATGTAAACACACAGAGGGATGCTGCAAAGTATAAATGTGTGTGCATAAATATGTATATACACAAGCTTAGTCGAGATGGTTGCCAGCTGCAGACCACTGTTTGAGACCAATGAGCAACAAAACTGGTTGTTTTTCAGCAGGATGTCAGCTGAATTTTCAGCTGCAATTGTGCCTCTAAAACCGGGTGTTTTTTTTTTAGTGAGATATTGGCGCCATTTCCAGCTGTGAGTGTGCCACCTAAACTGGTATTTTAAGCCAAAAGATTATCTTATCCGCAACCAAGTGGTTTAAGTGCCTAAACATAATCACATTAACCACAGTACTGTTAAAACATAAAGTTTCAACATATCTGCTTCATAATAAGGGGAAAATGTTACATATCTGTGCTTTGCAGAAACTTACAGTTCACTGTAACCCCTAATTTGCTCACACAACCAGACACACAATAAATGTGTCACATCACCCTTATCTGTCAGGATTTTTTTGTCAGTTTAACAGAACTTTTTTTTTTTTTTGAGCATTTAATTCTGTGTCATATGAACATAAAAACATTGACTACACATTTTACAACCATATTTAAAAATTTATGTAGACTTAACATCATAATTTTGTGTCATGGATGGATAGGGGTTTACAGTTTTCAAACGTTTATTCTCATGATATGGTTGAGAGGGAAAACTGCTCAGATGTGCTTACATCAATGGTTCTGTAGTCCAAAGAATGTGCACTGTCTCACCTCATCACAGTTTATCTATGGACTGTATGTGCCTAAATTTTTAGTAATTTCTGAATTGTGATGGACATCTAATTGCCTGTGTAGAAGTCTCCTGCATCCAAGATATTTTATGGATCTGAAAAGCAGCTCCAAAACTGTCCTGGCAAATGTGTGGTCTTTCTCACCCTGTTTGTGTCATCTCTTGTGTCAATCTCTCCCTAAGTTTAACATTAGCTGCCCCATGAGCGGACCCCAACCCTTGCACTTTGTCCTGAGGTAATGACGATGTTACGTCAGATCGACAGAATTAATTAAATTTGCATATTTTAAACATCTTTTTAAAATACATTTTCTTACAGGCACCTTATTAGATCGCACGAGTTATGGTAAAATCGCCAGTAATTTACAGACTGTGTTGTCCCACCCCTTGTCAATAGGGGGTGCTGCAGCACCCTCAGCACCCACCTTCCCGTGCTCTTGATCAGCTTGATAGACACAATGGGGCTTAGTCGCTTTGCTGAGATTTGGCAGATATATGTGCCGACTTTTTGTATTTCAGGGTAAATTTGCAGAGCTATAATTTCAGCTCAGAGGTTGATAGATTTGAGTTTCTTAGATGCTTTTTTTATATTCCTCAGTGTTAAAATTTGCAGGAAAAGTTGCTGTAGAAAAGTGCTGTAATTCCTAGAAACATCTTAGATGTTATGAAACTAAGTAACAGCAGCATTTGGAGAGGTTTTCAAGGCACATGATAAGCATTTCTATTTTGTTTTTTTCTGGTGTTTTTTTTTCTGCCCTTTTCAGATTTCTGCCTACCACAGCTTTAACAGAGCACAAAGCACGTCAGCAAATCTACAACAGGAACAAATAAATGGACCAATACATGTAGAGTTGACGATGTGTGTGTGTGTGTGTGTGTGTAGATATGAAGGTGTCAGCATATGTGTGCATAAAGGTGGATGTGTGTGTGTACACATGTGTCCGTGAGTTTCTGAGTATGTGTGTGAGATGTGTGTAGGCATGAATGTGTTTATGTGCAATTCAGATGTGGCAAAACCCCATTTAAGAAAGCTTGTGAAACCCTCTTAAGTTCTATGCCAGATAAAGTATCTTTTTTGGCATTAGCATGTGGAAAGGGAAGAAGACAGCACCTTTTATCCTATATACATATGTTACCTTAGGTAATCATGAGACTGGTAGAAACCAGATGTTGATTTCCTAACTTGCTGTAAGCATAATGAGCCTCAAAGCTGTACCGTAAATGGAGGAGTATTTTGTGGGATCACTGAGAATAAGATAAACTCATGATCTGACACAGAGAATCCTCCTGTTTGATAAATGGTAGAATGATAGAACCGCTCCAAGGCAGTGTCAGAAATGTAGCCACAGTAAGACTTGGTTAATAGCGGTAAAGGCCAGGCTAAGGTCAAGCAGCGCTGTGCTGATACACAGCACTCTCTTGACTCAGCACCCATTAATAATACATTAGTATAACCCGGAGGAGGATGGCTTAGTGCCATGTAACTGCACAAACCAGACTGAGAGATCACAGTCAGGTCATTTTAGATGCATTGAAATGCAGGACACCTTTTGTGAAACCATGCAAGGAGGCAAGTTTAAACAACAGCAAGAAAGATCCACATCTTAAGAGGAAGAGTGATTTCAGATGATATGATAAATCTTGATCACAAAATACAGTATAAATGTAAAATAAAAACGGCACAAAGTAAAGCAGGCCATGCAACCCGAAATCTAGAGTTTGCTACAAATCACTCTTACAATTTCTCCATAATAAATAGGCCTAAAGCAGAGCAGTATGCAAGGTTTAAATAAAGCAAGGTCCAAAACCTGAGCTTGCTGGGGGTTTTGGTGGGGGTTGTTGGTCTCATTCCTCCTTCCTTATTGCATATTTTTGTTGATTTGCCCTCATAATATGGGTCAGAGTCCTGCACTGTGTCGTGACCTGCAAAAAGCTGTGTAACTGGTAAAAATATATAAATATATAAATTCACTGGTACAGGCATGATTAAAAATGGATTTCATGCGATGGGCAGTGGGTAAGAACAATATATATTTTTTATTTTTCAGAATAAAACAAATGAAAAGATGTGCAGTATATGTGTAATATTTTGACATCTAAATCACTATTATCAAGCCACAATTCCTTTTGTTTTGAAAGTCAGTGACACAAGTGAAACCTTTTACCCCATCGTCACATTGGTCACTGACATGGAGGACTCCAGCCATGAAACTTTGTAGCCAGAGGATGAAGTGGCAGCTTACATCGAGTTCAGGGCATGTAAGGAGGATCCTTCTGAGGTTTTATGGTGGTGGAAGGAGCATGCTAAAATGTTTCCTAACCTGGAAGTGATTGCATGGAATGTTTTTGCCATCCCGGCATCAAGCACAGCCAGTGAAAGAGACTTTCTCTCTGCTGGATATGTAATTTAAGAAAGGAGAGCCTAGCTTAATGTGGGTGACTGCAGTTAATGGGTTGGGTCAGGTACTGAGCTTTATGAGTATGGTCGGGGGAGGGTTTTCAAAAATGGATCCGTGCAGGGGGTGGGTATTAGTAATAGCTATAGCTAGCTAGTAAACTATAGGCTGTGGGAAGTGTTGTAAATGGTGACCACTGATGCTATGTGCTCCAGTGTTTATATAGTGTAGAGGAGGGGTTATGTTATGATGAAGATGGCTCCAGTGCATCATCAAGCCACTATTTCAGGCCCGTCCAAAAAATCCTGAACACTAAAAGGTGAAAAACAGTCTTTCTATCAAACCTAACAGAAACAAAATAAAACTCACCAAAACCATCCCAGCCCTCACCTATGGTCACGAGCTCTGGGTAGTGACCGAAAGAATGAGATCGTGGATACAAGCGGCCATAATGAGTTTTCTCCATGGGGTGGCCGGGCTCAGCCTTAGAGATAGGGTGAGGAGCTCGGACTTTGCTTGGCCCTGCTGCCCCCGCGACCTGGCCCCAGATAAGCGGACGAAAATGGATGGATGGATGGATGGATGGAAAACGGTCTTGCTTAGTCTTGTTATTGCTTTAGTTAGTTAGTCCACCATTAAAACAATCATCAACTTTGGTTTGGTCCCTGCGATTTGTCTGCTTTCTCTCTGCTTTGTCCTGGCAGTAATGCTGTGCCGTTGCCAATTCTGAAAGATACAAATACTGTTCTCTCTACAGAATGCAGCAGAGGTAAAGAGAGCTAGTTTCTGAACATTCATGAAGGGGTCCTCTGTAAGGGTCATCCTCAGAACAAACAGATGTATATATATTTACATAAATAAAGATGTGAAGGAGATCTGAATTGAAGTACATGTATACACTTGTAGATTTTACAAGGACTCCAAATTATTAAACACTAACATTTTGATTCTTGACATGCACAGAAGTCTTTTTAGATGGAGAATTTTAATGTTGTATGTATGTCTCCATAAAGGTAGAAAACCCAAAGTTGGGTCAGACGCACACTTTAACTCACAGACATTTGATCTGAATGCAAAAGAATCCCTCTCGTCATACTTTTCAAATGTCAGGTTTTTTTTTCTGCTTTTCAAAGGTGTATTTTCACACAATGGTCAGGAGAGATTTAACTCTGTGCCTAATGTCTTTAAACACACATGTATCCATACACACGCCCCACTGTGCATACATAAGGTCACAATGACACAGACGAGCTGAACTGAGCATCTTGCTGACCATCTGCATGGTATGAGAGATGGAGGGACTGTCGACTTGAGGTCCTCTGGCTGCTCAGCTTTTTCATGCATGGCTGCCAGACAAAGAAGAGTAGGGCAGCTGGTCCACTACGGAGCCATACCAGCATTTCCAGTCTCTTAAGGAGAGCCAATACTGGTAGACTCTGGGGATGGTGGGCAAAATAACACACCATCAGGAATTACTCTTAAATTGGGAGTAAGTAAATCTGAATTGGTGGGGCAGTCTGTCAGTAAGTTTAAGTTAAGGCACTATTATGTCTTTGGAAGTTATAAAATAATGTTCATACAGTATTTCATCCAAGCAACATGAAATGGCTGAATCTAAGACCAGCAGCAGAGAGAATATGATAATAAACCATATCTCCAAAGCTACATAAGATGTCGTCAGCCACCAGGTTGCTCAACCCAGTCGCTAGAATAAATGTTGGCATTGTATGTTTCTACAAACCACGGATATGTTTCATTTATACATTACCATGCTGTGATTAATGTGTGGTTAGGTTTAGGTAGAAAAACCACCTTGTTATGGAAAAGATCATGTTTTGGCTTACAATACGCAGTTTTAGGGGTACTTTCAGCTGTGTCTTAGTAAAAAAAAAACCAACTGCTTTTCCCAGTGCTCACCTGTTAGAGTGTGCACCCCACAGACAAAAAGGATGGGCCCTTACTGCAGTAGCCTGGGTTTGATCCCAACCCGCAGCCCTTTGCTCTTGTTCTCCCCTTTCCTATCTATCTTCAACTGTCCTATCAAATAATCCCAAGAAAGCTAAAAGAAAAAAAAACGAGTCTTCAGAGATAATTTAGAATAAAAAAATGAGTGTCTATTTGCACCCGGGTGAAAACAAATCACGCTGCAGCTCTTATTATGGATTCCACTGCATACTGTGATTGGCTAGTACCTGGCAAAGAGGTAATGGTTAGGGCTAGTGCTGGTCAATCTTGGTTATTCTTTGTAGGGATGCATGATAATGGATTTTTTTGTAGATATCTGATATGCCGATATGTAGCAACTCATTTGACAGATAACCGATACTGCTATCCTTGTATCCACTACACCCCCCCTCCTAATTTTAGTGATCATCTAGCTCCTCTGTAGTGGAATTAACATTATTTTATGCATGCATGCACTTATGTAATATTCATTCATGGTGCAAAACAAGAAAAAGCATGTTGGCTGATTGTGATAGTTCATTTTAAAGCCAATATCTCTCGATACCAATGACATGTCAATATTATTGCGCATCCCTAATTCTTTGAGATTAAAGTGGTAGATGTACGAGAAAAAAACTCAACAATGTACTGCTGGAATGTCAGGTGACGTAGTTTTAAGAGCAACTCAGTTCGCAATTGGTGGAAGACTCAGTCAGTGAATGGGTCAAGCACAAGACTTTCACACAAGACACTGGAGTTCGAGTGCCATGTAAGTCAACGTTGGCTTGTTATTTTTAGACATATTTAACTCACTGTTTAAATTTTTAGGATGTATAAAGCTGCTGATTGTACATTGTGTACATAAACCATCGCATAATAACTGAATAGACCTGCTCATGTTCACGCCACATTTTGACATTGCTAGAACACCCAGGAATATACACACCCTATTTTCCCAAATCGAAAAAAGTCCTTTGGTGCCAATGATACAGTAGGAAGGAGTTACTGGTTCTTCTTACTGGGAGTTACTGCAAGGCTTACAGTGCTGTTTCCTCTGCACCAAGGTCACTCCTGTCTACTACCCCTTCCTCTCACTGTCTGAATGTGGCTTCTTTCTTTCTTCTTGTCTTTTCCCTCCTTTACTCATTTTCCTCCCCTCCTCCTCTCTCTACATGTCTCCTGTTGTGTTTCCCGTGGTTTCAATTTTAACTGTTTCATGGCTGAATGGTAAAAGGAGAAGGAGCCACAGAGAGCTAAGCATTCAACAGGTGCTACTGTGATGCTTCTGTTGCTGTACCCCTTGTGCAGTGCCACACTGTACCTGATCACAGTCTGACCATGATGTTTTGCTCCTGACACAACACTGCACAGTTATCCTTTTGCCAAATGTGAGATTTATTGTTTGCAGAAATGTGTGAGCAATTCACATTTGCATCACCCATGTATGGTAATGGGAGAGTGATGACAGGATTGCTAGGTTTCCACATAATACAGTAAAATCAACAGCATACAACACAGCACCATGATGCACTTTTTACACATTTATCTGTGAAATTGTAGTTTACAGAGTTTTGGGTTCAGCCAAATGAGCAGGCTAATGATGCCTTCAACACAGTGGGATGGATGGAGATGGAGTGCTTGTGTATTTGTGTCAAGACTCCAGTTACGACAGCAATCTGATCTGACTAATGAAGTCATATCAAAGCATGAGCTTCTTCTCACTTTCAGGATCTCTATCATGAATCACTGAATCAACAGAGAAGGGACTGCCTCTGTGTGTGTGTATGTGTGTGTTTAAAACACAAATTATGCATATTTTATTATGGAGGACATGTTTCTTGTGTTTCATGTTGCCCTGTTTGTGCTTATTATGGAAGTTTTCAGTAACCAGGCTTTGCTCTGCCTCAACCTTAAGAACAGACTTTAGTACATGTTGTTTGATCAGATATTTCTTGCCCTAGATTAGCATATATTTTTCTTTACTGATGCATCTCAGAAACTTGCCTTTTTTAGCCGGGGAAAAGATACCAAAAGTCATTTGTTATTATGAGCTCCACTGTTGAGCCACACTGTGGATTACTTTTGGTCCTCTGATGAATGTTATTTCTTACATAATAGATATTCAATAAACACAGTTTCTGCAACTAGGGTAGGAGAGTAGAGGAACCTGATTTCTTCAGCTAGATAGACCGGAACCTCCTTCCCACAAATCATCTTAGTGTCACAGTTCTGCATCCCTGGTCACCTGCTCTTTTCTGCATTCCAGTCACTCAGCCATCAGTCAGTAAATATCCATTCACTCTAATTTCCCGCTCCTCCTGCCACCCTTACCTACCTATCACCTGTCGACACATTTCCCGTTTTTGCCCATCCACCATGCCCACCTCAGTTCACTTGATCCTCATTACTCTCAGCCAATATATGTGCCCCAGCGTCAGAGTCTCTAATTGCCAGATTGTTCTTCACCACTCATGCAAGACTCTTCAGCACTTAATTCTGGACTGATTTGCTGCTGACCCTGCCTGCGTCTCTGACCTGTCTGCTGTGTTTATTTCCTGGGAAATGCACTAGCCATCTGTTCCCGACCTCAAGACCTGCTTCCGTGTCCTTGGTTACTATTTGGCTGTAGCTGCTTGGTGATTCTTTCTGACGATGACGTTACAGTGTGAGCGTTCCAGTCTGGTTTCTTGTGGTCCAGAGAGTTTTACTGTCACCACATTCGCCATTGTGTGTGCATCTTGTGAGAACTTACCTGCAGGCCTCTCGATCCTCTGCCTGGCCCCGCCCTGCCTTCTGCCTGTTTTCCTTCTAGTTCATCTGTTTGGACTGAGTACTTACCAGGTTCTCGTAAGAGCCTGTTGTCTACAGCTCTTCATCTAACTTCTCACTGTGGCTGGTTTGCTTCAGTAATAAACACATTCAATTTCCTATGGATTCTTCACAATTAAAGTCTTGCGTTATTTTGTTAAGTACATTTTTTTTTGAAGCAGCAAAATAGGGAAATGTTAAGATTTCATCAGCTGTAACTCAACAGGCTCATGTACGGCTGAAAGCCATGAAACAGTAAAACAAAGCAGATAGGGAAAGTAAAAGCAGGACACAGGAGAGAAACTCAAGTTCAGTTAGAACATTAGTACTGAGAGCTGAACACACAGAGACTTTTAAAAACGTCTTTCTCTCTTGTGTCCTGCAGACAGAGGTGATTGGAGTCTTGCAACACATCCACACTTGTTTCAAGGGGGAGAAGGGGGGTCGCTGGGGGTTGGCTGCTGTCAGCAAGATGTCAGCGCTACCCTTTGGGCCCTACTAAGAAATGTGGCTTGGTATGTTAAAACTGACAAAGTAAACGCAAATTGGTGAGGCATGGTTTGACTCAGCACGGCCAAAAGTGACGATAGAAACATCCCATTACACACGAAAACATGGGAGATAGATTGAAAAAATAAATTGAAAAATACTAAAGTTCCTCTTTAAGGTTGACCTTCAACTTTGTTCTCACATCTCTCCACCACCCAGCCTTTACATCTCTTTTATCTCCATTTAAATGATATTGTGCTGCCCTACTGTGTGTGTGTGTGTGTGTGTGTGTGTGTGTGTGTGTGTGTGTGTGTGTGTGGGGTGCTTCATCAGCAGATGTCTACACAGCCCTAAAAGCCCCATGGCCTTGGGCGGTCATACTTCTTTATGAAGCATGAAGGTGAGAGAGAGAGAGAGAGATGCATTGTGGTGAAGGACAGATAAAGAGTGTATGTCCCACAATTTAATTGTTAATGTCAGGAACCATTTTGATCTTTTTTGCCACTGTCTTCAAGTGCCCTTCAACAGCCACAACTTCCGAGAGGAAAATAGAGAGAGATGAGGACAGACTGCAGCTACTTCAGAAAAAAACGTATACCTCTTAAAGCTTTAAAGTATTTCACTACTTTTATGGGTTACACTCTACTCAAATAGCAGCTATATGTTGTAGTTTTTTAGAAGAACGTACATGGTATGTGTAGTTTAATTGAGTTAATGATTCTCTGTGTGTATTAGTTAAATTGTATATTTTCTGTAGAGTTTAGTAGGGGTGGGAATTACCAGACCGCGTGATATAATATTATTACGCTACTTAAGTCACCATACAATATTATTGCAATTTTAAACATTTTGCAATGTGCTGAGTATCGCGGCAACATATGTTGTGATATATTGTTATTTATTACCTTTTTTCAACTGCAAATTTTGTCCTCAGTGGAAAACTTTGTCAACATGTGTTTCATCTAATGAGATTTCAGTGTGTTTATCTAATTTCAGTCAATTTTATTGCAGGAAAATGTATCCAGTGGGCTGAAAAAGCAACTGATTTTATTATATTTTACTAATGTTTAATTTGTAGTTGCGCCATTAATTATTTCAATAATTTATATAATAAAAGAATGGATACTTGGCTTTCTTGAATTGATACAGTACTCTAGAGTAAATGATGTAATGCTGTGACAGATCTTAACATACACCTTGTTTTTTAGTTAGATGAAATTTGTGAGCCACAGTACTGCATTTCCATATGGGAAATTTGTCATGATATAATTATATGGAGAGAAAAGTGAACGCTAAAGTGTCAAGTGCTCTAGCAGTCTGACACATGGTCCTTCAGTCTCTTTACAAATGAATGATGTAGAGGCAACCTTATTACAGATCATTTTAGTATCTTTTTCCATTAGTTGTGTTCAGTCAACCCAATCTTCAGATAGAACTCTCATTTCCTATATGAAAGTCTGACACCCATCCACCACCCTGACCTCCACACCATTACTCTATCTCACTACTTACAACAAAGGACACTTCTATCTGCACGGAATGCAGACATTTTTACTGCAGTATTATCCAAAATGAATGTAATTCTCAGGAACACTGTATTTGACAGAGTTTTTAAGCTGGTCCTAAATTTAATTCTAATTATCTGAGATAGATTCGGTTGCTTTTTTAATAACACTTTTTGAATCATTAACAAGGTTAAAAACTGAAGCAAGGGCTATCAGTTTTGCTTAATTCAGCTTTCAGTAGCCTAACACTCTTCAACCTGTAACTTTTTTGGTGTTCCATATACTCAGTGAGTTTAGTGCAGCATTTCAAAGTGCTAACTATTTAGAACTAGTGAAATTTTAATGTTTTGTGATTTAACTGCTTTTCCTTTTAATTTATTTTATTTCATTTTAGCTTTGCTGCTGTTAACGTGTGGACAAATAGTGCCTACTGGCAACCTTCCGGTCTGTACTTGTTAGCTAACAGCCTTGGCCGCTCTGCAATGTGCACAACTGGGGTTTGGGTGGGAGCTAGCTAATGGCACTGTAAATTGTGTGATTATTGCTGGTAACCTCTTTAGCACTGATGACAATGTTTGCACCATTAACGCTGCTAACACTGCTAACGGTGCTAAGAAAACAGTGGTAACATAGTTAACACAGCTAAAGAGGGTTTGTGGCTCAAAATTGAGCCACTTACTTACTGAGGAGTAGAAAAAAACAACCTATAGACCGAAATGCAGAACCATTCAAAAATATTCAGCGGTTAACCGATTGACAGTTAACTGTTGACAGCCCCTAACTGAAGCCTATGCAGATATCTCTTAAGCTGCAGTTCATCAAAGGGACACTAGAAGCTGGCTCCAAAAACTCCCTCTGTATGGAAATTAATGAAAAAATCATATATAGATAATGCTACAGTCACATTTCTGCCAGTCATCACTTTGGGAAGTTTCTCACCATCAAGCTGTTTTCACTGAGCTGCCTCCATTAACATAAAGAATGCTCACACTGCTCAGCTTGTCTTTGTTGGTTTTACTGTAATCGTCAGCACTGGATGCCGCTTCTTTCATAATGTATCACAGCATCACTTCTAGAGAGGTCCTGAACACCAAGCAAAAGATTTTAGGAGCCCACATCCCAATTAAGCAGAGTTTCTCTGTGTCAGAGATAGACAGGACACCCAGGAAGGATGTGTCAGGCCACTTCACCCTCTCATTGTGGAAGGAGTTCAGAGAAGGTCAATTATCAGTAACTGAAAACACAGTTTACATGTGGACGAAAGGCCAAAATTTACAGAAAAAGCTGCGTACACTTGGATGAGGCCTTAAGTCAGTGACTTCTGAGCAGGCCCAATAACAGACAAATACAACTGTTTTTCTAACCTGAGACTTTTATCTGCAGGCAGTGAAGCAGGATCTTAATGAAGGCCTGGGGGCAGCCTTCTCCAAAAGCAAAGAGCTGCTCATTCTCTTTCTGTTATCCCAGGCTGTATTTCTGCCTCCTATCAGACGCAGACAGGGAAAAGAGCCAGTGTGTGCACTGGGAGGACAGCAAATCAGGCTCAGTCTGAGCCAGGCTTACACCAACCCCACAGGGAGGGCCACAGAGCTTCAGTCTGCTATCGGAAGTAAATGCTGAGAGCCAAAAGAAATGACCGCTTGACAGGAATTCAAGAGGAAAATGGTTCTGTTTTTGCTTTGTCTTCTGCAAGGTTTTTGCTGCTGAAAACCTGACCTTGAGGGGAACTGTTTCCCTGTAACAAATAAATAAATGAAATCAGTGGAATGTGTGGTACTCTTCACTTCAGTTTATCTCACCATGTAGTGCTTTTTTATTCATTACTGTTCTGTGTACTCTTACCTTTGTCGTGAGACAAGGATTGGTCAGAAGTTACTTTGTAGTTGTAACTGTAAAGATTCCATGAGACGTGTTCAGACTGAAAATATCCACACCCTCTTCAGCTGAGAACCTGATCACCAGTTAATACAATTTGTTCTCCAGAATCTCAGGCAATTTAACAAAATAAAAAAATGTCTATGTCTAAAAAAATCCCCAAATTCTATTGAGGACTGTTTTGAATAGAGATGAAAAGTTTAATTTGCCATTTTTCAAGTTCATATGGATTTTCAACTTATTACTCTTCCCGTTACTGTATACACAGTGTTCCATCTCGCTGCAGAAAGTCTGAAATTGTAGATTTAATTTTTGAAACTGTCAAAATGTACTTTCCTCTCTAAAATAAAATGTGACAGGCTTTGTGAGGCTGTAATGCTCATTGTAGAGAAAACCAAAATTCGATAAACCAAAGCATTGGTTGCATTGACATGTGGAGCTTCTGAAGGCACTAGATGAAAAGTCTTCACAAAAACCATAAATGTCTTCATCAAACAGTAATTCATCTAATAGTTGTTGAGACATTTCACCTGAAGCCACAGTATCAACCTTGTGATGGGGTCGAGGAAGAGTCTGGGGATCACCAAGGTCTTTAGGATACATCGTCTGCTCATCAGGATTGGTTTTAGTGCAGTCTATCTCATAGTTGCTGAAACATTTCACAGAAAGAAATTAAAAAGTCACCTCCCTGATAGTACTTGAGGATGTAATGGAATCACCAAAGTCATTAGGGTTCATCCGCTGGGTATTATGGATGTCTGTGTGAAATTTCATGGCAACCTTTCAGATAATTGTTGAGATATTTTTGTCTGGACCGATGTGATGGACTGAATGAGTGACTGACCAAAGTTGCCATCAATAGAGCTGCAAGCTGTCATTCGCTCAAACATTTAAACTGAACTATGCTTACAGTTTATTAACAAGTGACCTCTTGTGGTTGCACAAATAATGTTGTCTCTTAGAGGCCAACCCAAATGCCTGAATAAATGTTGGCATTGTACGTTTCTGCAAACCCCAGATACATTACATTTTTGAATTATTATGTAGCAGATATGCTGAAACTTTATGTTTCCTTACAATTCAACAATACTGTGGTTACCTTGTGGTTAGGTTTAGGCACAAAAAACACTCAATTATGCTTAGGAAAACAAAATGTGGCTTACAATACATGTTTTCGTGGCACAATCTTGGCTGGAAAAGCAGCAGTGTCTTGGCAAAAAACAACCGCTTTTCATGGCACTATTCCCACTGGAAACACAGTGAAGGTTTGCTAAAAAAAACACCCATGTTTGATGGCTAAAAAGCTGCTGGAAACAGTGATGACTTGTGAAAAACAACTGTTTTTGTTTGTTGGTCTCCAATAATGGTCAGCAGCTTGGCAGGCATGTTGCCTCGCTATCCACTATTCCCACCCACCTGCAATGACAATGTCAGTTCATATACTACGCCAGTTTAGAAACAATAATATGATACGTATGAAATGTACAGATACAAACGTATCCGTGGTTGTCAGAAACCTACAATGCCAAAATTTTCTTTTGGTGACTGGGCTGCATGCGTGTTTCTGAAAGCACTCACATGAATTGTGTTTACAGTGGTCAGTGGTTTAGTGGGCAAATAGTGTGACCAAAAGGGGTGTGATGTTTTGCTTTTGTAAATAAACATCACTGCCAGTTAATAGCTGTCACGACATCCTACAACAGACTTCAGCCTGCAAACCTGCAGTGGTGATAAATCGGTACACAGTGAGCAGCTGACTGTCACACTTTTACTTCAGCAAAATATAAAATGTGCTGTGATGAGTACTGAGCTGAATCTACTCTGTGATGCATCTGGGGTCATTTGGAGTTACATGATACACTGCTCTCTTCTCACTTAACTCATGGTCTGTCTCTGTTATCCATCCATCACTTCCACTTTTAGTCTTCCTCTTGTGCATTCTTTCTCTTTCAGTCTCAGATTTTTCACTTGTATTTTTGATTCCTCTGTTTCTCTTTCATCCCCTTCCTGCTTTATTCTCCCTTCACTGTACCCATCCCTTCACTCTCAGCAGTGTGTGTGAGAGTTCAGACTGACGGTGGTGTGTGTGTGTGTGTGTGTGTGTGTGTGTGTGTGTGTGTGTGTGTGTGTGTGTGTTTGACTTAGTGAAGTCAGTCAGGCCTTGTGATGCATGGAGAATTGTAATCCTACTTTATATTGAGTGAATCAAAGCCTGTAAAGCAGAGTTATCTCTTGGGAAGGACCATCGGTTCTTGCTTTGAGCAGAAAAGACACATTTTGTGTGTGTTGCGGTGATACACATGAATAAAGGAGGGGCCCTCAAGGGCCTTTTGGACAGAAATAACTCAATACCTCATAGACACAATACAGTGTTGTACAGAGCCATAATGCAACACGGAGCATTTTAAACATGTTTGAACAGGCTATTAAGTCCTTAATTCTTATGAAATAAATACCATCTTGTTATTATGTTAAACGTAAAACTGGTTTACGTCCTTTGAATTGGAATGTTTGGTACTGGAGTGAGACAGTGTTAACAAATAAGAAAATTAGGACACTAGAGGCTTTGTGAGGATCCATTAGAAGCTACAGTGCAAATTAGATCAAGGACAAAAAATTATTTTGTCTCCAAATGCATTCAGCCTATTGCTGAAACATGTTAGCATATGTATTTTTAAACAAAATTATAAAAAAGAGGATACAATTTGGCCATGTATATTGCTAATTTAGAGCATAGCACCAGTAGACTGAACCATCTCAGTCAGGCAGTTTTCACATTATCTGGTCCTCATACATGTTCTATGGGGCTCTCAAAAAAGCCTTCACCTATAAAAAACTGTGGACCTAATCTGAATTTAAACCTATGGGAAACCAATGGGCAGAAACTAGGTTAAAAAAAAGAAAGAAACTGCAACAATTATAACGATCCATTTTCATTCCCAGGTAATCAAAAACAGACACTTTGTCATGCCCCTGTGGCATCACTTAGCGTTTGTATGTGACACAGCTGTCTTCTGGATGAAATACGTTGTAACACCTGTTAAAGTGTTTAGGCAAAAAAAATACTTGGTTAGACTTAGTATGAAACGTCACATACCTATGTAAGTTATGTAACATTAACAACTCTGACAACACTGACACAAACTGCCGTCCCTTGGATGAAAGTCTGTGTGTTTAATCCATCCACCGCAATGCGTAATTTCCTGCTCTTTAAACTACATCAGTTGCTCTCAAATATTCCCACGGATGGGTTGACATTGGTATTAGTTGAAAGCCTGGTGCATCTCATAGAGACCCCAAAGGGTATCTTCGGTGTCTGTATCGTACTCCGAGGGGGTGTAATAAAGCATTGTTACATGAGGGCCTGGGAATAAGGCCAGGCTGGTTAGAACTGGGTTGAAATAAACCCCAATATATCAATACCTTATCCAAAATTGTCAATCGTCAACCAAACAGATGCTAACACCAACACGCACAGCAGCAAGATGGTCCACCAATTAAAAAGCAGCAGTAACAATACATTGCAGTGCATATCCTGAGAATCAATGTGAACTATCCAACTTGCCTCAAAAACACAAGTTTCTCTTGTAATGATGATAACATCAAGGCTGATAGTGAGTAAGCTTGGATTCACTGGCACTGGGTGTGTTGACATGGGACCCTACCCGACCCGCAGGTCTGAGTGGAATGTTTGTTTGCTATTTTTCTTCATTCTCCATCCAATGTCCAGCACATATTTTCAACAACAATTGTCCACTGTTGTGTTCAAACATCTCTGGCTTGTTTAACTTCAATCTCATGGTTAGGACTTTAGACTACCAAAGGTCTCTGAGGAGGGGGACCTCAACCAAGTCAGAATTATTTCATCTTCAGTATCACTCATTGACCACAGTGTTACCTTCTCAGCTTCAGTGTTGGTCTGTACCTCACCACATGTAATCACAAATGTCCCCAAAGATTTGATTTCAGTATGGTGGGGTCATGTGAAAGGAGTTTGTGGTCTTATTTTATTAATAATTTTTTGGTGGTATTGTTAATAAAGAATTTGGGAACTCTTGCTTTACAGTTTCACAAAGGTATGATGCTACTGTGTATGGTAGATGAACATGGTTAAAAGGTTTCTCAGTAGCTCTAGTGATGGCCCTTTTTCAGAGGTATGACCTTTTTTACAAAGTCCCAAATGGACAGAGAGACTGTTGGGAGACAGCCTTGCTTTCTCTCCATCCCTCCCTTTGAGATAAGATTAAAAAGAAAATTGTAGGGAAGCTGTGTCACATATTTGTTTGGAATTTATTTCTTTGATAAAATTAAGGTTTTTCTTCACACACACTTTTTTTTTTAGGTAAAAACCACCAAATATGTAGTTAAAGACAATTGCAGAACCATTTTTGGCCCCTCTTCGCCATGCAGTTCAGGATGTTAGAAACTGAATCTGAAGTATTCTATTAACAGAGACTTTTGAAGAAAGATGAAAAATTAAAAGCTGGATTTTAATGTAATACTTCTCCATATATATATACTGTACACCGGGTTCCCACTCATGCCTGGAAATATGGATGATCAGCCTTACAGTAATTTTTTTCATGCCTTATATATTGTGTTGCCAGCAAGTGACAGGGCTCTGTTCAGGTCCAGATAAAAGTCAATTAGCGGTTAATTTTTTTGAAACATTGTAAAATGATTTGAGGCTGGGTTAGAAATTAACCTTTTTGTCCATGTGCCACTGTGGCTGATGGATTTCAACATCTAAAAGCCACTCAATAGATTGCCATTGTTTTTTTGGCCAGTGAGTGAAGCAAATCTAGCAGCCACCACATTTTACCAGCATTTGGGCTAATTTACAACCCTGATCTGAGGTCCCTGCAGAGCTTTTAACCACTGACATTGCTCTTTTAACTATGCCATGTAGGAAGAACTTGCATGTGAGGGGTGGTGTGTTTGTCTGAAAAATTTGAATGGATCTTATTAATTTAGGAACATTAACGAAACAAAGGCGCTTTGATGCTGGCATGGCTTACAAAAAAATCCCAGTTCTAAGATTTATTCATGCAGCAAAACCACATCTAGAATTTAAGGTGGAGAGATTTTTGGGAGACACTCTTCAGTCTATGTGTGATGAGAAGTTTTCATGAAGCTCACCTATTGGCATGTGGACTGCCATATTGAAGTCTTAAATCTGGCATTTTGGCCGTTGCCATCTCGGATTTTTGAAGCCAAGGTGATCATATTTGGACGAGAGGGTGGAGCTCAGCCTAATTTTTGCTAGTGAAAAAACAGGCTTAAAACCATTAAAACAAAATGTACTTACCAGAAAATCTCAATATCCGACTCCTTAGAGCATCTTTAAGTACAACCAAATGCTGAACAAGACATTTTTAGGCAACCAAAACATGACAATTTACTTTTATAAACGTACATAAATATGAACAAGAGACAGCTACGGTGATGCATATACTCTGTGAATCTGGGGTTACTGCATGGTTACATTACCCAACCAGTGTTGTTGCCATGGTAGTGACATTATAGTTGCTGGCACTTACTTGTCATACAAGAAGCCAGGCTCTTAATTACACATAACTCTAAGCCTTAAAAACATTTAAATGGGTGAGTTGTACAAAAAGTCACCCCCCGTACAGGTGTCATGAACGAAGGAATTAGCTGTAGAGACCAAAAGTGTTATTTGTACCAGGCTGTAAACATGTTTATTTCTGATGTAAAGTTGGGCATTTTAACATCCAGTCTATGGGGATTGTCTGACTAGTGGCCTCAAATGGCCACTAGAGGAACTGCAGCTTTCGGTTCACATTGGTTTTACTTTCCAGCCCTAAAGTTTGCCTGACAGGATTTTCAAACATGGAGTGTACAGCACATGGAACTGAAATTGGGAAGAGTCAATATGTTTATATGTTGATAAAATGGTCATTTTCATATTTACTTGCTAAAGAGGACCAAAGAATTATTGTGATGGATGGGAACTCAACTTAAATTTACATTCTTAATTAAATTGAATTAATTTAGCAATCAGTGCTTAATGAATTCAGTTCCTTCGTAGAGCTATGGGAGATGTCATGTAAGTAATCTTCTTCTTCCTTTTCATGCACAGGCCCAGACTGAACGCCTCCTCTTCCTGTGAGATAAGTGAAGAGGTTTTGATCCTATCTGCTCCTGATCTGTTCATGATCCTGTTGTAATCCATCTGGATTCAGATGATGGAGCACTTGTTATGTCTGCTGGTCCTCGGCTTAGTAGCCCTGAAGGAAGCTGTCGGTAAGTTCCACTTTAACACACAAAATCATACATGTACATGTGGGTTTTCAGACTGATGGCAGAAACAGTGTTGGTGTTGATGATTACATTAGAACTATTAGAACGCAAACTGCAGCTGTATCAACACAGCAATACACGAGACAGATGATTTGTGAGTTCTTTTCACCCCTCGAATTGCTTCTAATGGCATTACCGGACATGAACAAAAACAATCAATCAGAGCCGAGGAGTCTCTGATGCAGCTGTCAATCATGTCAACCACTGCTGGTGAACTGCAGTTTAACTGTCAGGCTAGGCAGCGCTGATCAAATATGAATCAAGATTCTGTAATTGCATTTCCTATTTTTCACTTTATATATTTTCAATAACATATTTTAGTGTGCTTTTGAACTGTAAAATGGAAAAGTTTGCTAAGGCTGTTGGATGGTGCTCTGTTTCATTTCGACTGTTGTTGTTTTACAAAGTCAGCAAACAGACGTAATGCACCATGATGATGTTTATGTTTACCATTTTTAGGTACCAAATGCAAAATATGTCCTCACATTACGTCTTAGGTGGTTTGATATTATGATTATCTGTTCCACACAGCTTGCTAGTCTACCCCCTTTTTATTCACATAAGCAAAGAGAACAACAACAGTCAAGGATAAACAATGGGCCAGACAGTCTGCATTTAGAAAAATGTTCCAAGTACATGGTACAGCTTGTTGTACGTATACACTGTAGAAGTTCAAATAATGAGAGATCAAATTTAATTCTGCAGTTTAAATTTCAAATAAAAGTGACAGTCCCAGTCAGTTTAGATGCAAAATTTTGTGGTTCATATTCTTCAGTTCTTCAACAATTGCCATACTTCCACTGCACAGAAAGGCACAGCTACGCTCAACTCGACTTTTATGCCTCCATGATGGTGCTGGCCGTGGCCAGAGGCATTATGATTTTGGGTCGTCTATTCTTGCGAATGCAGTATCTCAAGAACACCTCAAGGGAATTTCTTCAAATTTGGTACAAACATCCTCTTGGACTCAACAATGAACTGATTAGATTTAGTTTGGTATTCCAAAAGTTAAAACACTACAGACTACTGATTTATCAGGGAGAATCCTCACTAGTGTGACACAGGACATTCTGCAGACACCAGCCTTTTTAAATAGCCAAGTTGCCATCACTAGGGACCACAATTTCGTATTACCCTCGACCCAGATTTTTAAAAAATGGCAGCTTGTAGAACTATGCCATACACTATGCTGTACAATTGTTGCTGATGAAAGAATTCAGTGAGTGAGTGCTGCGTTGAAGATGATGTCACAGCACTTTCGTGTGGCATTGTTATGGCGATCAGCTGAGAATCCTACCTACACTGAGAGGATACCATCCGCAGTAGAGAACGAAATAGAGGAAAGGACCTGGTACCAAAAGTGAGTTGAGTTGAGTCAAGACGAGCTGTACCACACAGTGGAAATACATATAATACTAACAAAATCCTGTCCGTCCAGTTATTGGAACAGGCTCTACTGTGAACCTGCCCACTCAGAGACTTAGAGGCTAAAGGAGAATTTCTGTTGAATACACAGACCTTTTTTATACTTTCTTTGATTAATAAAAGAATAATAATAACACATCAAAACTCAAAACAATTTTTAACGACTTTTGACCACAAAACAGAATTAGAATTAGTAATAGCTTTGAGCTGAAGTTAAAAATACTCTCCCTCATTTTGCTTTAGCACCAAACAGTGCCCCCAAATTCTCAGATGTCCTCCTAGCTCACTGTTATGGTGAATCTCATAACAGTTCACAGAACTATTGGAGAGTAGCAATGGCTATAGCAAACATCTTCAAAAATAGTTTAAACGGTTAACTTGCAAAAGTGTGTGTGTTTGTGTGTGAGAAAGAGTGAGTTGAATGTGTGGGTGCGGCTCTTTTTGGGGCCTTTCGGGCCTGATTAAAATTTTATGATTGTTGTTTTAGACAGCAAAGGGAGGGGATGCATTTCTCCAGCAGGCCTTGTATTGAATTAAGGCACCAGTGTGATAATGATACAGGTAGATAATGATTGGGTGCAGCCTATGTTGGGATGAACGAGCTCTGTCAGTATGGTGATACAGATGCAACCATTTCAAATTTCCCAGGCCATCCGAAAACCAGCCGGAAGCCAGCCAGTTTCAAAAAAGTTGCTCAGTAAGGGACTCACTCAGTGTGATGATGTGTGTGACAGTGGGGGGGGTGGAAAGCTGTTCAGATCGCACATTTATACATTCAGTAAGAACAAAAAGGTTCATGGTAATGTAAATCATGTGTGGAGGTTACCTCCACAAGACCACTTTATTTCATGTGTGCTCCCTTTGAGTTAGTAAGTTGAGGGAAACTTCATCAACTTTGTGAAAGCTGCCTGAGACAAATTCATTATTAATATTAAGAATTTACAAATATGGTAAACATGACGTAATCGGGAAGGAAATCCCTCGGGCACACCCTTACAAGCCATGGGCTTCAAATGAAGCAGACAAATGAGAGGATGTATGTTTTATACTTTGTATTCAAGCAGGATCAAAAATAGTGATTTGAATGAGTTTCAGTTTGAATATTTATGTTTGTAAGGTCTTTAACGTGAGTATCTCTGTTCACGCTGTTTACAAATTAAAAAAAAAAAGAGAGAAAATTACAACACAGAATTGTATAACCTGTATCAATATACATATCAATATATATGAAGAACTGTAAAATGTCACTATTGTGTGGTAGTTCAGACATTGACAATGACGATGTGTTGTTGAATGTTTGCAACAAAAGTGGGGGCTGGGAATCCTCTTCAGATGGCACGCTCGCCCATTCAGAGGCAATGAAAAGGTTAATCGTAATGCTAATAATGTGTTTGAGCCGAGGAGTCATTTTCACACTATGTAAAACAGCTGAATGGGCGACGCTCTACATCAACGCCATAGGAGATTGCTTAGAAACGGCCATTGTTTACACAAGACATCTTGTTCAGTTTATCTTTGAGTGATAGGTGACTTTACTGAGTATTGAGAAACACCGCGGCACCTTCTGCTGAAGTCACAGCGGCAACCTGTGAACCGAACGTACCGTACATTCCGAACGTCAAAATGGTAATTAAAAAAGAAAAGATCTATATAATCATTTCCAATATTCACAAGCTGTTTTTATCTAACGAAAGATTCTGTTTCAGTCCATATTTGTTGACATGTAGTCTTTGAAAAACAACATTTTCGCTGAGGTTAAAAAAATCCTCGTCTTTCGCACATTCTGTACACAGAGTGGGATGGCCTATCAGCAATCTAACAGCACTACCACAGTAATACATATATATGTTACTATATGACATTATTATCATTACCACTGCAGATAAACTCAGCCGCTAAGACTGATGATTCAAATGCAGTTTTGTTCTCGCTGTACTATCGCTTGGTTCCCAGCCATATCGCTTTAATTTTCGTGCAATTCTTTAGAATAACAAAACGCTGAAGCATAGTATTTATGACCTGTGATATGGCAGCCTGATAATCATTAAATATGCTCTGTGTGGGAAGTAAACCGCTTCAGCTTCCACACTCACTGCTCCTCCTGGTGGATAGACAGACCATTGCAACTGGTTTCTACAAATTAAACTTAGGGGCGTTACCAGTCGGCCTCATATTGTCTACGTCATCGCGGGGGATCTACGAGCCCGGCCAGGTGACGGCAGGGACCTGTCACGGATCGGTCACGGATCCACCACGGGCCAAACGGAAATTTGAAGTGGCTGCATCTGTATGTGCAGTCACATGTGCTGAGTCACCCTTAACACACCATACACTCTACAGGAAAAAATATTGTTGATTTTCACCAGTGTTGAGCTCAGTAACAAATGTGCCTGCTCACACACACAAACGCAGATGTGAAACAGCTTCATCTGTGCACACTGTTTCATTTGCACAACATGAATTGAACATTGGATGCAGGTAATAAACCTTGAAATCAATTTAAAAAAAAAACAGCTGCAGCTCTTATTTAGCCTCACTATGTAGATGACATAGTGTCTAACTAAAATAGAAAGCTGGCAGGGAAGTGAGTCACTGTTGTATCACAGATATGTTAAAATGGGTGTGTGTGCACTCATAAAGTGCTATACTCGCTGGGGAAAAAATATGCTCTGCACAATGTTTTTTTGCCCTCTGGAAAAATGCCAGGTGGATATTTGAAAGAAGTTTTTCAGGTTTTGGCTTCCTGTTAAAATCAATACACATTATACCTGACACTGGGCAGGCTGTGTCTCTACAAATGTACATAGTGTAACTCATTGTCTTCTCAAAGGACATCCTCAAGGTTTGCTCATGTTGATGAATTATAGAAAAGACCAAATCAAAAGCTAATTTAAAGCCATCAAAAGAAAAACAAAATTATACACACACACACACACACACACACACACAAAATGCGTTGTGTTTTGACAGAGGACACAAATTTATTCATGATGACTAAATGCCATATTAGGTGTATAGCAGCAATGAAATGCTATGTAGTAGAAAAGTATTGGTGTTGCACAAATGGTAAAAGAAGTATAGACTGTATTAGGGTCACAATGATGTCATGCTATTAGCAGGAGTCACAACAGAACTTGCCACTACAAGGTTATAGGCTACATAGGAGTCTTAAAAATTACGTTTTGTTGTGTTATTGGGTTCCAGAATAGAAAGTGTCGTGGCTCAAAACTTAAATTGTATAGCATCAGCCGCCACTGCCCATCAACAAAAACAAAGACAACTACAGTTGAATGCGATAAGACGAAAGGATTGGACGGAGGCAATCATCAATGCTTGCATGTGAAACGCACACTTCACATCAGGTTAGGGAAAAAGTATTTACCGTTGTAGGGCTGAATAATGTTATGTGTACTAAGGGTTGTCATGTCCACCTAATCCGAAACTGGGGAGGTATAAAGAGGAATGTTGGATTTCTTTGTAATGCTAACTTTTTAGTGCATTAGTTAACATTAGCTTTGACAGCAAAACAAAATGAAAGAAACCATTCAAGTGCCGTCCTCTGCTAGATTGGTATAATAATCAACCACAAAGCTGACCATCCCACCTTCAGCAATCCTGTCAAATCATCCACTCACTGAGTCAGAGCATATGGGTTGGCCAGTCTGGTCCTGTTGGTCAGTCAAGCAACACTCGAGGTTCCGGAGAATGAGTGACCGACATGGTGCGTTTTTAAATTCAGTCTGACGCTCTACACTAAAATGAGAACGCTGCTGATTGAAGAAACGGAGGTGGATAAGGAAAAACCCTTCTTGCATTTAAAATTTTACGGATATTAAAGGGACAGTTCAGCCCCAAATCAAAAATCCATATTTTGCCTCTTATGCGTAGTGCTATTTATCGGTCTAGATTGTTTTGGTGTGAGTTGTTGAGTCTTGGAGACATTAGCCTTAGAAATGTCTGCCTTCTCTCAAATATCATGGAACTAGGTGGCACTCAGCTTGTGGTGCTTAAAGCGCCAAAAATGCAAGGAATATGTCTCTCCCCAGACATCATGATGGGGTTACACAAGATAATCCACAGGCCTTGTTGTGAGCACTTTGTAGGAACTTTTTTCTTCCTACCAAGCCATACCCACCAACCATGTCACCACGCAGAAGGAAGCATGCATCTACTGTTAGCTCACCTAGCACCTCTGAGGTAGCTAATGTTACAGCTCAGCTGAGGAGGACGCCATGAATTTTACATCTTGTGCTGTCACAAGTATGAGCCTCTCATTCATGAGTAATTGCACGCCTTCCTCTGCGCGGTGATACACTCAGCAGCTGACACCAAAACAATCAAGACTGATAATTAGCACTACAGGTAAGAGGGAAAAACATGTTTTTCAGATTTGGGGGTGAGCTGTCACTTTAATATACAGTACTATTTTCAACATTGTAGCAATAATGTGGTGGTATTTTAATGTTGTAGCTGGTTGAAATGTAATGAAGTAGAAGAAGAATAATATGGAAATTGCCAAGTAAGAATCTCTCAACTCAAGTGCTGGAGTAAATGTACTATCCATCAGAGGTGGGCAATATGGCCCTAAAATAATAAACATATTTCAGGGTATTTTTGTGATAACAATATTCTTGACGATTCAACACATTAGTACATATATTTTATTTATTTATTTTTTCTGTTTTGTTTTGTTTCCTTGTTTGTTCCTTTTCTGGGCGGGGGGGGTTGCACAAAGGAAAATTGTAAGGTTATTTTCTTTTGTGAAATAAAAAGACTTATAAAAAAAAAAAAAAATATATATATATATATATATATATATATATATATATATTTTATTAATGAAGAACATAGAATTGCAAGAAAAACAGTTTTACATGTTAACCACAACTACAAACAGTTTGCCTTCAAATATTCAGTAAAAACTGAACAAAAATGACCGCTCATTTCTTTCTTTTATAAACAACAACAGTAACTCAGAGTGAGATTCAGATTCTGTATACAATATTAATGGTTAAACAAAACAAAATCTGCGACAAAGTACACATCTAAACAGCTCTCAAATACAAAAAAAATACCCTGGGATCCATATACATATACATACATACATACACACACACACTATATATATATATATATATATATATATATATATATATATTTTTTTTTTTTTTTAATATACACACACACACACACCACACACACACCACACACATATATATATATCCCCTAATCATCACGCTGCAACCTGTAACAGGCTGTTATGGTATGATAACTATGGCACATTCACATATATGTAGTTTTTTGTCAAGCTGCAACCCTAGGTTTACATTCCCAAGGGTTTATGACAAAAATCACTTGGGGACACCGACTCCTGTGTGTGCACACTGACAGAGGGGAGGGAGAGATACTGTGCTACTGCCAGAGGAGCTGCTGAATGAGTTCCCTCTGAGCAGTAAGTTGCTCAAGTCCAGAAGAGAAGTCCAGGGCTGTTCATAAAACATTCAAGACGCCACTGTTTATTCCGCACTACTGAAGGTGCTCCTCTTTTTGAAACCACAGTGGAGTCGGTAATAATTTTACTTTCAACCATGCTTGTTGTTGCCGTGCGTAACAGTCAAAATACTGCGAGTATCACAATGTGAATTTTTCATATCATATTAAAAATTATTATTAGTATAGTATTATTGTGACCAACATGATATGGCACACCCCTACTTTCCACCACTGCCAGAGTTTGTGATGTCGTTTTACAGTTAGTCCTGTAATCTTGCTATACCCTTTTGAAATATTTACATTTAAAACGTATTATCACACAGTGTTTGTATGATATCCTATGAATTAGAGCCCCATGAATAATGTCAGGTTCTAAAGTTATGTAATTAAAATAAAGTTATGAAGGTTAGGTTTAGGCAGGTAAAGTTACTGTGGTAAGGTTTAAGAAAAGGAACATGGTGACAACGAACCTTAAAATGGCTCAGATGGTGTTTCTCAATTGCAAGGATCCTTCCTTGGGAGGACAGATCCTCCCAAGGAAGGATCCTGCAGAGGCACGGCGCGAGTCCTCCCTAGCATCCAGTGAATATTGGAACAGGCTAACAAGTGTCCCCAGGTGTGCGTCATTAGCCCTCTTGGGACTGACAGGGTTTCAGGGTACTGTGGTAATTTTGATACTCTCTAATGTTGTTGTACAGTTTGAACAAATATAAGTGGCATTTTCAGAGTCGTGTGACTTTTATGGAAAATATATTTCTGGATTCTACTTAAAGAATAAAAATCAGGTCGGCTAAATGACATTTTTGTAAAAGGTGTTTTTAGAATTCCTCTACAATGTATAAAAACTGACCTTACCCATTGTGTTGAGTCTTATGAATGTATGAAGCATTAACACTTTCATCTGCTCAATTGATTTGGACAATTAAATGGCTATCTATAAAATGTGTCCTGATGTTTTGGGAAGAGTTGGCAGTGGGAGGGTTAATCCTTCTTTTCACTGAATATGCTAAAGGTGCTTTTTACAGGTGAGGCCAGGTAAAGCCCCCCCACACACACACACATTCTCACACACATTCACACCCTAATTCCTTTACAGAGTGCAGTTAACCTCAACAGCTGAAAAAAGTCCTACATCACCACATCATCTACAGTATATAAACAGACTTACACACAGAATCACACTGTGATTCCAAAGTGTTCTGGATTTTATGTGTGTATCAGCACAAATTCAGTTACAGTAATATGAATAGCGGATCTGATCTGATGAGCCGAGCTGATCTGAAACAGCTGATTGCGCCGATTGCACCTGACACCGCCGTGTAATCCTCTGAAATGAGTTCGCCTCAAAATTAATGAGTGATGCTTTGACCTGCAGAATATTCTAACGTTTTTACTCTGGTCATTCTCACCGCGATTCCCCCCAAAAACATACCAACTGACCAATTGAAACCCAAAGAGCGAGAGCAGTTATCATGTCGTTATCATGTGAATAGTGGGGGGAGGAGGGGAGGGGGACACCTAGCGCTCCATCTCTGCTGTAAATGATTTGTTTAAAAACTTTTGTTTTATCTAAATCCCGTCATTTAAAAAAATCTCATTCGGCTGTGAACACAGTGGAAAGTGTAAATTATGAGGTTTCTGTCTTTTTTTTTCATGCTTGTACAGTAAAAACTCCTGGAGACATTAATCCAAATAAATGACATTTATATTAGTCCTGCCAAGCTCTGCTGGCGCAGGTTTCATTGAAGAGGCCCCACCCTCACCTCCACCAAATCGTGTGCAAAGCATTGTGGGGATTTTATACCCGCGGAGGATCCACACATGCATCCTCCAAATTTCGCTGAAAGAAGGACTCAGTCCTTCGTGAAACTCGGGAGGATCCTCGACATTGGAACAGTCCTTCGGCAGAGGTCTATGACGTAGCATCCTTCAAATCCGCCCATTTGAGGATCCTTCCTTGCAACTGAGAAATGGCTAGAGTCACTCAAAGTTCACATGGATCCAAACAGCAGTGTCCTGGGGAAAGTCCTGTGTTTTGTGACCCATCCACCAACCCAATCAGCCTACTTACTGGACTGCTCAGGACCACTTCCTGCTTTACTCCTGTCAGTGCCTTGATCATGTGATTGCAGCCTTCCAAAATACATGACTTAAACATAAATCACTGGCTCATGACTGTGTGGCATATGTACAAATTTGGGTGCATTACTTTTTTGTAGGAAAATGTATGAACAGTGCATGAAAACAGCTAATCAACTTTTGGTTAAATTTTCAGAAATGTGTTCCAAAGCTTGTGTTACATATGGTTGGAATTATATTATTGTAGTTGTTACAGCCTCCATACAAACAGAAAAAACCCCCGGCTCAATAGGGGCAGTAGGCTGCAACATATAAAAGAGGACGCCACACAGAAGGTAACAGTTTACCCACAAGCTTTATTATTAAACCTATTAACGATACACACGCAAACTAAAGGAAAACAAAAGGGACTGGAGACCCCGGCCAAAAGGAACAAGAGGAGGGAAGATGCTGGGCCAACCACGCAGTGGGCCGTCGCTCCCACCGTCACCCCCTAACTATTTAAAACAGGAACTAAATCTAAAGTAAACAAAAGAGATGAAAAACATGACTACCAGTAATCTCCAGCCCAAACTAACACAACAAACTAAAACAACAAAACCCTAGCACCTAAACGAGTGTGGGGGAAAATAACCTGCTTGGGGAAAGAGAAAACAAGGGAGGAAGAAAAAGACTCTTCACCAACTGCGTGATCATCTGTGTACCGTGTGCTGTGCCATGTGCCATGCCTCTCTTGTCTCTACACTCCCTGTCCCTCTTATCTCCTCCTCCTCTCTCTACCTGAGTGCTGATTGCACTCAGGTGCGCAGCAGGCAGAGGGAGGAGGGAGACAAGGCCGACAGAGAGAGAGAGAGAGAGAGAGAGAGAGAGAGAGAACAGGCTGCTGCACATAACAGTAGTATGCTCAGTTAGAAGGCTGAGCTGAGGGCTGTGTTGTTTACTCTGATTGGGGAACTGATGTTGGGGATTTATAGCAGATACAGATACAGTATTTTCCTCTGTGCTGAAGGGACTCAATGGAGGACTTTCAGAGTGTAATGACAAAAAGCCCCAGTGGTTAGGAACCTGGATGGACTGACAGCATTACCTCAGAATGCACTGGATCACAATTGTGTACAATAGATAGACAGCTCAGAGCAGTGTGTGAGGAGCATGCATAGTTGTGATGGATGGACCCTCGTACCTGGACAACAGATTTACTCTCAGCCATCCCTCCTGTCCTCCGCCACCCTTCAAAAGAAATACAGCTTAAGTTTAAAATCCCTTGTTGCTCAGCCTTGGACAGTCCAAGCAGTATTTCTGAGATGCCACTCACATATATCATTCTTTCAGCCACACTGAATGTGATTTGCAGAATATATCTGTCTTCACAGCAATGTAAATATCTCTTATTATTTTAAACAATCCAATTACTTTGCTTTATAAGGTTCAAACTTGTCTGTTATGCATTATACATTTCTTGCCATTTGCAGCTGGTGCAGTGTTCATGCTGGGCTGAAGTATTGCATAATGATTAAGCTGTGGTCTCCCTACTGTGTTGGTGGGCAGTTGTACTCCTGCAGACAATAATACTCTTCGCATCTGGCTTCAAAGAATGACTGCAGACTGACTACACTCACTAAAATGTCTCTCCAAACCAGGCTACTGCTCATAATATGACTTATTCCTCATTGGTGTCATAAAGTTTTACAGAGTGAGGGCTCTCTCTTTTATTCACATTGGTCCAAAGTTCATCTAAGACTATTGTAGCAGTCATCTGTGATTATTGACCCATAAATCCATTTGAAACTATCACATAGTTCTGTTTGTCCAAATCTCTGGCAACCAAAAGACATTTATTTAGATGAAGAAACACCTCAACCCTCTCAAATTAGTGCTGCTCCTTATAATCCTGGAGCTCTTATCTGGGTGGAGGAGGAGGGACGCACACAGATATGTCATCATTCTCTTTGTTTTTTTTTTTCTCAACAGCATAAGGCTGAATCAAAAGCCCAACATTTCCACACGTCTTCGTCAGGGGGCAAACAAGAATTCTGGTTGCAAACCCTCATTTTACATTTACAAATAATTCAAACATTACAAGGCACCCTATAGGAAAATCACATTATTGGTAATCAAGTCATCATCTGTATCACCCACATTGCCACCTGTGTCTGCCTCACATATTGTGGCACCATCTTGTGGTTCAAATAAAATGAAATAAAACAAAATAAGATAAAATAAATAAAATAAAATAGAATATATATCATTCAAGCCAAAAGAAACCTCAAATTCCAATATAATTATAACAGAGATTTTTATTTACTCTTCTTTTATTCAGGCTCATTTAATGGATTTATATAGAAAGAACATTAATGTTTGTTTCAGTGATATGTGTACTTTATACTGTACATTTTATATATACTGTACCTTTTTAAAGGAGATGACCTTTCCTTTTATTTGATAGAAACACGGAGTAACAGGGAACAGCACAAACCCAGGGAAGATTGTCAAATCTTGGTTTTAAAAGCAGGCAGTCAGAATTCAGTCACTGTACATCAGTAAAAATGGTTAAAACACAGAAAAGACAAGATGTAAAAAATAGCACAGCATATGGTTACTACGGCTGGGTGATATGGCTAAAAATGCCATCATACATTTTTTTGTATGTCAGTCGATATTGATATTTATCTAAAAAAGTCAAGTCATTATTACTTTCAAGTTTAAAGGCTGATTTTAAGATATGTAACACTTAACTGTGATTTATTGTCAGGACATGACAAACAGCAGAACATTTTGCAAATCTGAGGTAGATTCAAAACAATTATAACCAAAAAAAACTTCAATAGACAGACAAAGAAATCCTAATTCTGGTCAGAAGCATGTCAGAGGTTTTGTAAAGACTGTGTAAAACATTGTGTTGGTATTTAGCTGGCACTGTAAACAGAATGAATAGACAAAACAAATACTTCAACTGTGGTCAGTATTTTCTGTACAAGTTTGCAATGCACATTATGTAATTTCTGGTACTTCTCAATCAAAACAATAACAAAGACAAATTCTTATGGGGTTATTAAGTAACCAGGGTTCAGTTACTGCCAATGAAAATCTATCTGACATGACTGAGGCAGAAATCATGTTTACGTACGAGGAAATGTATAAAAGGTTTTTTAACCTTACCTTGTGTCATGTCATTCCAATGAAATAGCCTGTTAGTGAGTCACATTAGCTTGCTAACTTACCATTAGCATTAGAGTCAACTACACATACAGCTACTCTTGCTAACGATATGTGGCGAATTCAGTTATGGGGTAGCCCAGCGCTCTTAACTGTGGTAAAAAAAAAAAAATGGTTAATGGTGGGTGGATACTGATGTTTCAGGTGCATTACAGCCCCTCTCTTTGGGCTTGTGAGCGGTCTCGTTATATGGAGGATTTATCAAACATTTGCCATATCTCTATCAAGGAAAATTAAATTAAGATAATAGGTGTGATTGTTTTAGCGCCCAGTCTGAATAGTTACACAGTAGAATTGTCCAGGACACAACTGTAGGTCCCCACCATTGAGAAGTTTCTGGCACTGATTAGTGTGTGTTGATAAAACTGTTGTTTCCAGGTGGAGATGTGTGTGTGTCGGGTCATGACAGTGGGCCAGTGTTTGAAGAGCAGCCGAGCAGTTTAATCTACCCAGAGGGCCTGAGTGAAGGCAAGGTGACCCTCAGCTGTCAAGCCAGAGCCAGTCCAGCTGCATCCTACAGGTGGGTAACACACAGACTGTGTAAAATAGTGAACCTAGCCATTGTGGCATCACCCACTGCTTTGTATACCTTCCTGTTTTGCTCAAGTTCTGCATTTCCATCTTGGATTTTTGGAGCCCAAATGATCATATTTGGATGAGAGGGTGGAGATAATCCTAATGCTACCTACTAGCTTGGTTAGCACAGTGTATTTACAGCCATGGATGACTGTGACAATGCTAATGCTAATAATTTTTGCTGTTGAAAAACAGGCTTAAAACCATAAAGCAAAATGTACTAAATGTTCTTTTAGTACAACCAAACACTGAACAAGAATATTTTAGGGGACTGAAATGTTACAGTCAACTTTCATGAACTGAAAACACACTGAAATAGTGACAGGCCTATATTCTATGAATTCAGCCATGGTTACATTACCTAACCAATGTTGTAACTGTGATAACAGACGGCACCCACCTGTCACTCAAAGCAGCCATGCCCTTAGTGTAACTGTAAGCCTTAATAAAATTTTTAACGGATGAGTTACATAAAAACTCACTCCCCATACAGTTGTCATAAATGAGGAAATTAGCCACAGAGACCAAGTCTGTTTTTGTACCAGGCTGCAAACATGTTTATTTCTCCTGTAAAGTTGGGCATTTTAACATGGGGGTCTATGGGGATTAACTTACCTCTGTCGCTAGCTTCAAGGCAATTAGAGGAACTGCAGTTTTTGGCACCACATCTTTGGATCGTTTTTTAGTCCCAGAGGTTGCCACTTGGTAACACACACACACACACACACACACACACACACACACACACACACACACACACACACACACACACACACACACACAAACATATACAGACACACCAAACATGGCTGTTCTATCTTTGCTTATACTGCTGTTGTAATCCATCCATCCATCCATTTTCGTAAACGCATATCCTCTTGAGGGTCGTGGGGGGGCTGGAGCCTATTCCAGCTTACATTGGGCGAGAGGCAGGGTACACCCTGGACAGGTTGCTAGACTATCGCAGGGCAGTTTTAATTCAATTTTATTTTGTTTTGTTTGTTTTTATAGTTTTTGCTTTTATGTAAAACACTTTGTGTTGCATTTTATACATGAATTGTGTTGTATTAAAAATATTATCTATATTATATAACTAATCATTATATTATTGCTGTTATTGTTGTTATTATACTGTTGTTGTTATTGTTGTTGTTGTTGTTGTTGTTGTTATACTCTGCACATTATTTGCCTAACCTGCAAACATACAACATTGCAATGCCATTGATGCTATTGATCTTTTGCATCTAAAATGTAATGTAATTTCATTCTTTGTCATTCATGGTTTTAAACTTGATCACCTTCCCACATAGGGCTCAGCCTGTGTTTAACATTGTATAGCTTGCTGCTGGTACTAAATTTTTATTTGTTGGGGTAACTGCTGCACTGTGAGCTTCTCTAAATTCTTTTTGGGATGGCTACAGTAGGTAAACCACTCCTCAGGGCATGCACTGTCTAGGGGCTACGACTATGTGCGGACACTTTCCACATACATCGGAGCGGGCTAACAGCAAAGACAAAAGCTTCACCACAACATCCATGCTCAGCCTCTAGCTTTCTGGAACTTTAATAGTTACATTTATTAGCTTCTCTTCTTATTACTTTGCCCTGCTCTTTGTCTTGCAGATGGCTTGTGAATGGCACGGAGGTCCCATTGGGTTTGGACCTGCGCTATACCCTGGTGGCTGGCAGCCTGGTAATCAGCAGCCCTGAGTCTATTCGAGACACAGGCTCCTATCAGTGTCTGGCCATCAACCGCTGTGGCACCATCATCAGCCGAGCAGCTAACCTCAAATTTGGCTGTGAGTGAAAACGACCTTTTCATCTTTTGAGCTGGGTCACTGTGGCAAAGATAGAGGGCATTGTGGCGATTCAGAAGATTTGCTTCACACTAACAAATGTACTTCATTCACTATCCACTGTGTACTATTGCTGCCCTTGTTATGGACTGTATGTGACATTATTGTTTTTTTCATGACTTTCTCTCTGTGTGACCACACCTTTGCTTGTTTCTCCAGACCTCCATGACTTCCCTCCAGACAGCAGGAGTCCTCAGACAGCATATGAAGGCATAGGAACTTTCCTGGCCTGCCAGCCACCTGTACATTACCCAGGTATCCACTCTCCTTCATGGTATCTGGAGAAGCTGCAAATTTCACTCTATTTGTTTAGTATTTAAATCCCCTTGGAAAATGAGGGAAACTATAGACAATGATGTGGTTGAAAATAATTTTCATATGATAGTTTTCTTTCACTGAGAACCAGCTGTTAGAAACGCTGTAACAGCCTGCTGCTGACAGGTGGAATAAGGGTCAAAAGGTGGTTCACAGGTCACAGTGTTTGAAATGAACAGAATTATGAACCTTCTTTGGGATAAGGGCAGACATGAAATGAAATGTCTCATTTAAATGCAAATTTTTTTCAACAAGTCTGCTGGCTGTTTGAAATCTGAGAACTGGGAGGATGCCAGTAAGTTCAACCCAGTACATCCCAACTGTTTCATTAATTAATGCGATTTGCACCAATTTCTCTCCTCTCCAGCTCTGTCCTACCGCTGGTTAATCAACGAATTTCCTAACTTCATCAAGAAGGATGATGGCCGCTGGTTCGTGTCGCAGGTAACAGGGAACTTGTACGTGGCCAGAGCAGAGCCAAACGACACTGGAACTACTTCTGCTTTACCACCATCAACTTGGACATCAGCACCAAGAGCACCTTCAGCAAGGCCAACCAGCTCACTGTGCTGCCTGATGGTATGAAGGCTTTGCAGCTGCATGACTTGTGTTTTAGTAGCCACATCTAGCTTTAACACAGAGGTCTGCAGAAACTGAATACATACTTACTGATGACTAAATATGAACAGAGGGCAGAGGGATATCTATCTAGGCTTGGGTGTTAGCTATTTTTTTGTATCTTCATACCTTACTGAAATTTCACCGGGGTATACAGTGTAGTGTGCAGTGCTACCAGTTCAAATGTGTCTAACAGTAAAAAGTGATAGTGAGCAAACCAGATACTAGACTTGAATTCAGCCCCCCACCCAAAAAAAAAAACCCCTCCATTGAGTATGAGGGGGTTTGTGTTCATGTGCCTGTTCAGCTTTACGACTGCAACCTTTGCAGACCAGCATAGTGCTAATTAAAACCAGTAATTAAGATGATTTACATCTATTACCTTTTCAAGTGGTTGTCTGCTCAGAGTAATACAGTAAGAGCAGTAATGTTGTCACAGCAAATATTGTGAGATATTTAAGCAGAAAAACCACAAACTGTAGTTATGAACTATAAAAGAGAAAAGAGAACTCAACTTATAGCTTCTGACATGATCAGTGAAGTAATGCTACTCCTCCTACGTCATGGCATGTTGTGAACCAGCCTATGTAGGCGCATCTTACAATCTTAATAATGTGCCCTTTAAAGAGCAGGAAAATACTGCGACCCAATGTGTTGAATAGATTTGATTGGTACCATTACATTTTAAGGTTATTGTTGGAACAAATGGAAAACTTGACCAGGATCAGGGCAACAATAGAGGAAAGGTCAGGTGATAACCTAAATTAGTAGTATTCTTCCTCTGGGAATCATGACTATCCACCAAATCTGTCGTGCCATTAATTTTGTCTGTAAGTTGCCCCAGAACAAAACAAAGGCCAACATTACTAATAAGGCAAATTTCTCTATTGCACTGTGTATGTGAATAGCATGTGTGTGACATGTAGATATATGGCACAATAGTCAATACAAATGCCCCATCCTGTCAGAGATTAAATAAGAGGTGCACAATCTAAATGGAATTTAATCTAAATATATTCATCTGTATTTTATTTCAGCCAATCCCAGAAAGTCAGCTCCGAGCATCAAAGTGCGCTTTCCAGCAGAGACCTACGCCCTAGCAGGACACACCGCTCAGTTAGAGTGCTTTGCCTATGGAAAGTAAGTTTCCAACTCTGAAATCACTGCATAATGTGTCTGCAAGCTATTTTGGCTTGAGAGGCTGTGACCTGTGCAGCTTTACACTTGTCTGAATGTTTTTACTTTTTTCATGTATGTCTTCATCTCACACTTCATGAATTTAACTGTATCTCGCTCATTCTTTGTGCTGTTACATTTTGAAACCGCCATTCCTCTTCTTTTACTTCACCTCCTAACCCTCTCTCTCTCATATAGTCCGGTCCCAAAACTGAGATGGAGGAAGGTGGATGGTTTGATGCCGTCCAAAGCGGGCTCCAGTGCTGAGAGTCCCACCCTCATCCTGCCAGAACTCTCCTTTGATGATGAGGGTGTTTATGAGTGTGAAGCCTACAACTCAGAGGGAAGTGACACATACCAGGGACGCATCAACGTGCAAGGTAAGGAAAACATATTGTGTGAGCATTTGTTTGGATTGCAGCAAAGCACATAAAGTAACGTCATGTTTTATAGCCCCTTTCAGACATTTACCCCTTTACTGCACTTTTATCTAGCGACAGCTTAACATGTCGGTCTTATAAATACACTTTTACATAAAAGTCACCATGGCAATGTTGTGAGGTCAGATCTGAGAACATTTCCTCGTCACTTTCAACATAACACAAGTCTGAGTTGAATGCCATCAGATTAAAGTAAAGCCTGCTGCAGCACAAGGTAAGGCATGCAGAGAGAGAGAGAGAGAGAGAGAGAGAGAGAGAGAGAGAGAGAGAGAGTGATTCAATGTTTTGCATCACCCTCTCAGGCTACATCCACACTCATTCATTTTCATTTTTAAAACAAATAAACATTGCTACATTTACGCCAAGCATCCATACTGCTCTGGTAGGACATGATATTATCATGATAATTGAGTCACAATACAATATTATTGTGATAGTGCAATATGTTGACTATTGTGATAAAATCTATTGTGATATATTGGGATTTGTTACCTTTTTTCCAAATGTTTATTGTTTTCCCAAAGGAAAACTTTGTCAACATCAGTTTGACCTCATTAGATAAAGTTTTCAGCCTGTTCATCTGACATCAGTCATTTTTATTGCAGCAAAATGCAGAGCAGACAGACTGACCGACACTGTTATAAAAACCTGTCAGAAATGCCAGGTGCACCTGACAAACTGAACTGTTGGCAGGTTTAACGCCCTCTGTGAGGCTAGATTAAGTGTGTGAGCGAAACACTTCACATGCAGTTATTCCGCTTACTGAAAGGTAACACCCATGTTACAAGCGTTGTCTGTTACAACTACAAGGTTTTTTTGGGCAGTCTCCCATTCCTGTGCTGCGTTTTGCAGGAGGTCTGCAATGTTTTCTCCGGTGTGACTTTCGTGTACTGTTCTAGTTTGAAGAACATAGGTCAGCGGTCACCAGTCCTCTGTAGATAATGTGCTGTTATAGTCACGTATGAATCCACTGACCTTGAAGTACAGGCGTCACAAGTTAATGTTACCCTTCCTGCTGTACTCAAAGATTCCTCAACTTTATGCTTCACTTTTTCGTAGAGCTTGGGTACGGCTGTGTCAGCTGTGAAAACAAATCTCTGGTCTTATTTTTCACCATCTCTGTAGTATTTTATGTAACTAAGCAACCAAACACAGTGGACAATCTGCTTCCTCTTTACAGTGGGACATGCATGCCCAGTGTAGGTGAATGGTCATGTGATATGTTTTTTCAGGCATGTTGATATGGACAGAGATTATTTCTGAAACAATGCAAAAACACTTGTGTGTAGAGAGATCATTTTCAAAACGCCATTTTAAAATGAAAATGTTGTGCAGATGTGGCCTTGAATTATTGTAATTCATTTATTATCAAATTTTGTATCTCTCATGCACAAAATCAGTTTATTAATGCACTCTGGAAAAGATCAATATTCTCACATCAGATTAGTCTACAAAAACTGTTCTTCCACAGTGCAATGGAGCAAAATAGGTTGAAAAAACAATAATTATCTGACTATTATCTGACACTAAACTGAATTTCCAGTGTTTATTTATGCCAGTGTAATTGAATTCCCAGCAAGACATGTGAGCAAACAGACATAATCAAGTCCTAATTGAATGGCCCTATGCACTGACAAATATTATAAAGCAGGCAGCAGAATTGGTTGTCAAAGTTAAATGATTAAACTGATGTGAAAATACATCAGTAGTTTCACTGTTTGTCCCTCAAGCTTACAGTGGTCATTAAGGCTTCAGTGGCAAAATGTGTCTTAAAATCCATCAGTGATACAGTCAGTGAGATAACAAAACACTCCTCACTATCATAACTGTTTTAACTCACCACTTTTCTCTCTCTCTCTCCCCTGTACCTCACTTTCTTGTGCACCAGGTGTGAAATATTCCGTAAGCATAAGGAAAATTAATGTAAAAGTCACCTCCGTCTTAATGACAAAAAGCCATTACTCTTATATACTAATTAAGCCTGCATTGTAACATATTCAGTGTCTGAAAAGGGCAGAACGTCTTGTTGCTGTGCACCCTTAGTTTACTTTGTAATGCATTTTTATTTATTGTCTGTCTCTGTATTATTTCTGATCTTTTTCTCTCCTCTCTCTTCTCCAAACCTTCAGCTCAGCCAGAGTGGTTACAGGTGATGAGCGACTCAGAGGTGGAGATCAGTTCAGAGCTTCTCTGGAGCTGTGTTGCTGCTGGTAAACCACGGCCCTCCATACGCTGGCTACGTAATGCACAGCCACTCAGCACACAGGTAACACACACAGCACACTGTCTGAGCAGTGTGAAGTCCCTGTCTATATGTATTCAGGTGTTTTTGAAAATTGATATTTTCCCCCTGTTAAAAAAAAAGTTTGGTCTACATGACCTTTGTTTTCCAAAATATCTCAATCCACACTAGAATGCAAAGACAGCTCCAAATGCTCAGCAGTGTTAGCTGTTGGCAACAGTCTCCCCTCGTCATTCAGGTCGTAAAGTGTACAGGCTAACTTTACTTTTTTTTACAATACTCACTGGAGCTCTCTTCATCATTGATTCTCCTTCGATATAAGGACGAAGGAGTACCTCAAAGATACGAGTGATACTCTGGACATGAAAGTTTTCCTTCCACCCCTCACTGACAACAATTCTGCTCAAAAAATTGTCCCAACATCTGCTGGTTCTGACCCAAAACTGTTGTTTCTGGCAGACATTAAACCCGTGGATGCTGAGGTGGAGCATTTAACATTGAGTGCAGGAGTCTGCCATTGTTGTTATTGTTTCATGGTCATTACAAAAAGCAACAACTGGCATGCATGAACTGAGGAGATGATGTCTTGGTTTTCCATATGCTCTGTTTTGCATGTCCACATGGATACAAAGTCTGCACCTTAAAGGGGCTTTCACATCAGGGATCCAGGTCCAGATTCCAGCACACTTGACCCCAAAGTCCAGTTTGTTTGATGAATATGAGCACTGTGTACTCTACCCGGGTACGGTACACTAATCTGTACTTGAATCATGAGTGGTCTTGATTAAAGATTGTGTACGCAGTATGCAACAGTTGTGCACACAAATTGGACCAAAACAGGAAAATGGACTGCTATTTACCTCGACTACAAGGAGTTTTTAACCAGTTATAAAACAGTCTCAATTTAATACTGATGCCTCTATAGCAGACAGTGGTGCAACCTGCTGCAGACAGACCCAGATTTGGCTTTGCAGGCACCTTTGATCTGCAGTCGGAGCTCCGGTGGGAGGTGGAGAGCTCCACGCCCAATAGAGCTTCACCACGCTGCTCCGCCGGTCCCAGCTGATGACGGTGCCCAAGGCAGCAGTGTCTATCTGCGGTGCCCTTTTCTACACTGTATCACAACAAAATGCAACAAAGATGACAAAGCAAGTTTTCTCGTGCAAGAAACAACATTACTAATGTGAAAGCTAAGCGGCCGGGGAGAGGAGAGGGGGGCAATCAAACTTGCCCTTAAAAGACATTTTCAAAAATCTCCATTATAATAATCTAAAACTCTGTTTTAATGTGGATGAGAGGCCAAAACAGAGAGAAAAAAAATCAGTTTTCAAAAAAGTTACTACTAGTCCCATGTGTATCTGCCCTTTCAGAAAGAATTATTGTAGAAAATTGGAATTTTTTCATGTATGAGGGGTGTAATAATGTTTGGGCACAACTTCACTTTGATTCATTGTGAATAGGACTTCTCCCCTTTACTTGGTAGAGTAGAACTTGTTGTGACATTTTTCTTCCTGTACACCACAGCATACATCTGCAAAATAACTGCTTTGTTTTTCAGCTCAAGCATAATTTTTAAACTTAACTCTCTTCCTTTTCTCTTTCTTTTTCTACCTCCCACATTACCTTTTCCTCCGACGCCCCCAGGACCGGGTGGAGGTAAATGGGGCTCGTCTTAAGATCAGTAACCTGGCCCTAGAGGATTCTGGGATGTACCAGTGTGTGGCTGAGAACAAACATGGCACCATCTACTCAACTGCTGAGCTCAGAGTCCAAGGTAGAAAAGCAGTATTGTCTACAATTGCCCTCATTTGAAATTACATTGATTGTACTGTTTTTATTCTTATTCCTGTGAAAAAATCTTAATTTCCAAAACAACACTTCTCACATAATAAAACCATTTAACATTCAGACCTACATCAGTAAAGTACACAAAGTGTTGTGTGCGAATTATACTGTACCACTCTCGCCTCACGTTAACTGCATTCTGACCATCTTTTACTATTTCTTAATTTCTCATAATCGGCCTTTTCCATCCTCTTCCCTTCTGTGCTGTTATTCTGACTCCATCCTGCCTCCTGTCCTTCCAGTTCAGGCTCCAGACTTCAGGTTGAATCCAGTAAGGAGACTGATCCCAGCAGCCAGAGGGGGGCAGGTGATGATCGAGTGTCGCCCTCGAGCTGCCCCAAAGCCCAGCCTGTTCTGGAGCCGTGGGACTGAGCTGCTCACCAACAGCAGCAGGTAATACTGAGCCAATCTGATTTCCATACATACTACAGTGTATTGCTTTATTTTTAATGCTTGTTAACAAATGCTAGTCATTTTGTTGTATTTATATATCTCTCATTACCCTCACATGGGTATTTTATGGGAAGACTTTTGCTGTGATTTCAGAGTTCAGGTACTTCCTGTGTTGCAAAAAAGAAATAAAACACCATAACAAATATACATGAAACAAAGAAACTATGCCATACTGTAGGCTGAAGACGGATTTATACTTGTGTATCAGCTCTATACAGAGTCTACAGCGTAGTCTATGCACGTGGCCTACGCCATTGTGAGCATTTATACTTGTGCGCTAGTATGTTTACAGTTACACCTCCAAAACACTAGTTAGCGGTGGGGTTTCTGTGAAGTGCTGTAGAGTTTAGTTGATTCAAAACACACATTACATTTAAACATGGTTTCATGGACAATTTCAAACACAAGTACACAAGTCGACTTCATTATAACAGCATTCACAGACAAAGCACTTGTCTTTTGCAGGACACGTTTAAATAAATACAACATGCTAATGTTATTAGCACAAGGCGATGGCATTTTACATAGTAGAGATTTCCTTTAATAATATAATTCTACCATGGCAGCTGAGAATTCTGGATTCTGATGACTGACTGAAAGGAGTAGATTAACTTTTAGTAACCAGACAGTATCACCAGACACCTGTGAAGTGTCTGGGAGATGCACATGTTCTGTAGCACACTAGGGGCTCCATTAGTCTATTTATGAACTTAATATTCTGTTTATGTGGTGGTGCAGTGGTTGAGGCACTGTCGCCTCACAGCAAGAGGGTTCCGGGTTCCAATCTGCTGGGGCCCTCCTGTGTGGAGCTTGTATGTTCTCCCCATGACAGTGTGGGTTCTCCAATTTCCTCCCACGGTCAAAAGACATGCAGGTTAGGTTAACTGGTGACTCTAAACTGCCCGTAATTGTAAATGGGAATGTGAATGGTTGTCTGTCTCAATGTGTCAGTCCTGTGATAGTCTGGTGACCTGTCCAGAGTGTACCCCACCTCGCACCATATGTCAGCTGGAATAGGCCTCTTGTGACCCTGTGCCAGGATAAGCAGTTATGGATAATGAATGAAGTTTTCATATTGTCAATGACTAATGCCAAGCTGGATTTATGGGTTGTTGATGTAGGGTACTTCTTATTTTGCCACAACATATCATTATGTCAAATGCCGGTTCAGCCAGTTTGCATAAAATATAACTGGTTTAAGCTCGTACACCAGACTGGACCGACAAAAACCATAAACTAACCCAACTCTAATGATGCGTATGAAACAAATAAATTTCACGTTTTTTGATTTACAGAAAGCTACAATGCTGACACATTTTATTCTGGCCACTGGGCTGTTAAAGAGATACTTTGCTGATTTTCAACCAGAGCTGTGTCACCGTGTTGTAGGGAGTATGTGCAATTATACAGTGTTAAAGCGCCCTCTGTGCCACCAGCTGATGAGTTCACATCATGGTGACACAGACCTGATGAAAAACCTGCAACGTGTCCCTTTAAGCATCTGCCAGTACCAGTCCAACAGCTACACATGTTGCCTGAAGAGGCCACAGACTTTTTTTAATGTTTTTTTTATACGTTACATTATACTGTATTTTAGTGTTTTGTGTAAGATCTTTACAGCCAAAAGCCATCAGTTAACTTACTCATCTAAGCTACTGGTTCTGTAGATTGATTTAAAACCTCTCTAGCAGACAAATCAGTTTCACACAGAGTATTTAATTCCTATCTGTAGATTGTACGACTCTGCCATGAGATCCTCTACAAGAAATTCTGCAGTGTTTCTGAATGTGTGTTGCAAGAAATAGATAAAGTCTCATGAAGCAGTTCGCACAGTTTGCACCACTTCGTTTAGTACAAATGAGACTCCAGCTCAGATGGAAACACACATTCACTGCTGCTGAATGTACCTGTGATTAAACTATGATGAGAATGTTTCTAACAGAATTACATATTACTGAATGTTGCCTACATATATAATTTACTCATATACTGTAGCAGTGGATGCTACATTCTCTTGATAGTGAGGGTCATTGCCACAGTCTGACCCTGCTCCAGGCAAAATCACACCTGTCCACTCTTGCAACTTCAAGCAATAAACAAGAGAAGCTGCGGTAATGTCATCATCTGCAGGGTGAGCAAGCCCTCAGTTTCTGCACAATCTGGGAGACGCAGCTCATTAAAAAAACAACCTTTAACTCATATCAACTGTTGAAAAATTAAAAAGGAAAAAAAACCTGAGATGCCTAATTGGAGGTGAGATCAAAAGCTACTTCCCACAGCTGTGTGTATGTATCGGAGGATTTATTGCCGTTGATTTCATCAGATTCTGTCACAGCTGCATGGAAAGTATGTAACCACCTGAGTGTTGGTGTGTGTCATATTGATTCAGAGGGAAAACATCAAAGTTTAGCCTAAACACACAATAAAGAGGAGAGAATGCGTAATATCAGAGTGAAAGTCTTTTAGTAGAAAGTTTGTCCAATTCATCTTAATGTTGATCTACCTTTGAATTCATCATTGTCTATATGTAGTAGTGGGCAAACTCTCTACTTTGTGTCAGATGTTTGACAGCTTTTAAAGGGTTAAAGTGCTCAAAATAGTGAAGATTAGATGGCTTATTTAAAATTTCAGATGAACTTAGAAAGCAATCACTCAGTTACCCATTTTGTTGAAATCTTCAGCCTGTGTGATTGACAGCATCTAATGGACCAGCCATCCTCCTTTACTCCAAACACATCAGTCATTCAGTGCTAAAGCAGTGGAGTGGGTGGTACCTGTCAGTCATTTGAAACTATAAACAATCAAGCGAATATGAGCACTGAGCACGTATGTCCATCTGTAGCATGTAAGCAATACTTATTTCCACAGTTTAAAGTTATGAGTGGATATGAGAGATGTCTGCCAGATAGCCTCAGTCTAATTCAACTCCTGATTGTTTTTGAATTCCACCCAGTAATATCAGGAAACTGTGTGTTCAGCCAACCTGAGTCTTGTAGTCTATCATATCTATCTGTTCTGATTATGTACTCACTAAAGGCACTGCTGAGATGTGAGGACACAGCTTTACAACAAAATCCAACAGAGCAGACACACCATCACACAATCCGATTTGGCCAAAACATCTGAGCCAATTGTTTGAGTGAAAGTGACACAAAAAGCTGCGCTCTAATTGAAAACTGCACTGTGTGAAATGTCCAGTTTGGTTGGGATCTGGTGACTGAAGCCCCTTTCACACATGCAGTGTAAGCCTGGACTTAACTAGACATAACCCCTAAGGAGCAGTATGTGGGAACACAAATGTCCAAATCAGTTGGACCGGACATTGAACAGATTTTATCCTGCCAGCTCAGAGTACAACGACTATGAGTCCATGTGTGAATAGAGCAGGTTAATGTTGGGAGAAATCACAGTGAGCAAGTGGGCATGTTGTTGTCATTTCAATCAGGAAAGACTCATTTTTAGTAAAAAGGATATTTATTTACTTGTGCAAATAAGTATGAAAAATGTAAAAAAAGTCTTTGGTGATTATAATTAATATTTAAGGAGGGTGATAAAGCCATATTAGAACAGGGGACCTCCCCAGGGTCTAAACACTGGTAGTGGTAGAGTTGGTGAAGATGAGATGAAGATGTAGAGAAGATGAAGAGGAATGGGCTTTTGGGTGAGCGTCCTGGACTCTGGATACGATGGCTAGAGGGGAACTGGGTGGAGGAGGGCAAGACGGTTCTGCCTAAAATGACAGCTGACAGCAGCAGAGGAGAGAGCATCAATAGCATCCCGACTGCCCGATACAAATCGTGGCGAAGTTTGATTGGACAACTAAAAGAGTGAGCACCCACAGTCAGCTGACTGAAGGAAGCAGTGGAGTGGGATGGAGAGAATTGTGAATGGATTAAGAGAACGGTATAACTTAATTGTGCATGACCAAATAATGAAGTGGCTTTGTAAACAAAACACTGATATATTCTGTCCTGTTTCCTGTGATGCTAATGCCAACCATGCTAACTCTCTCTTCTTAGAGTCACAGTAACTCCAGACGGCATCTTATGGATCCACAACATCAGCAGGGCAGACGAAGGGAAGTACACCTGCTTTGCTGAAAACTACTTGGGCAAGGCTAACAGCACTGGACACCTGTCTGTCAGAGGTACACACACACATTTGACATACTGAAGCAAAACAGTGGTCAGTGTCAGTGACCGTGTCATCTGAAAACTACAACAAAGCAACAAGCTAAAGTTTGAAATGTCAGAGTAAGCTGTGGCTTCATCTGCTTTGAGAAACTTGAATTTTCTGGCTTCAAAATGGAGGCCAGTGGAAAACCACTCAGCCCAACCACTTAACCAAGAAATATCTTTCTTAAATACAGTGACATTAGGAGTACTCAAAGCACAAAAAAAATACACTTGAAAAACTCAACAGCACTGTCCGTCTCCAGAGTAAATCATCATTTACTTAAGATAATCCACAGACCTTGTCGTGAGCAGTTTCATATTGGAGCTATTTTCTTTTTACCAAACTACACCCACCAACCGTATCACTGTGCAGAAGAAAGTATGCATCTGCTCATGAAGTAGATGCTCATGCTCATGACAGTGTGAAATGTAGACATTCATGGCATCCTCCACAGCTGAGCTGCAGCATTATCTAGTGCAGTGGTGCTAGATGAGCTAGCAGTAGATGCACCTTTCCTTCTCTGCGGTCATATAAGTGGCAGGTAAAGAAAATAGCCAGCTGCTAACCTCCTGTTTAGCCCCATAATAACTTGAATTGGGACAAAATTATTCAATTGTGCGACTCTTCTGGACTTTCCAAATGTTATTGGATTTAGTTGAACAAATTCCTGTGGTGAAATGAGTCAGTGGACGCCCAGTACAATTTATCCACTGCTCTACAACTGAAACAGTACTGATTAAGTAGGCTACAGCAAGCCTGTGATGTAAGTAAAAGTTTAATAATTTAGTTTAATAACTAACTAGGTTGTAATTGGCCAGTGAGCCCAGTCCCAGAACACACAGGCGTCAAACTCTCATGCACACCCTGAATAACAGAGAAGGCGGGTAAATAGACAGACTTTTAATGCAGTGATCAGGGGTAATGCTCCTAATTCTGTTATATTCTAATAAATCTCTACTATCCTGCTGTAATTTTTCAACAGCCTGCTCCCAGCAAAGTTAAAACCAAGCTGCAGCCTCTGAAAAAATGAAGCCAAAAACTGCAGTTCTCAGAGTGGCCACTTGAGGCTGGCACAAAACAGAGTAAATCCCCATAGACCCTCATGTTAAAATGCCCAACTATACAGCATTTGTGACATACACCTGTTGGGATGCAATCTCCGGATACCTTACAAAGTATCTGTAGCCTTCAGCTAAGAGCAGATGTCATGAGGTGATACTCAACCAAAACACCCTCCAGTTAGTGGGCCGCCCACTCCATATCCAGTGGGAGGCTCAATCTGCCTCCTCCCCCATCCTATGAGTTTCTTGCTCCTTTCGTCAACACCCAGAGCTGACAACAATGGCCAGGCTGACTTGGCATGGAAACCTCCACAACCGATCTCCACAGGGAACAGCCATGCCTGCCTTACCTTGTCCCTGCACTTCTATGCCAGGGACTGGCGTGGCCACAGTCTAAGTGAGATCCACACCTCGCTCCTCCACAGCTTCAACCTCTCATCCAAATATGGTCATTTCTGGCTCAAAAAAAACCAAGATGGCAATTGCCAAAACGCTGTACTTGAGGCTTCCAAATGACAGCTACAAACCAGTGGGTGATGTCACGTTAGCTACGTGCATTATTTATACAGTCCATGGTTAAAACAACCCGCTCCCACAAGATTTGTGTTGGGTTCCATGGGAACAGCGGGATCTCAACGGAATGTTTGCCCTCAGGGCTCCCTGTAAAGAAGAAATTACTTGATTACCCTTATTGAAAAACGAAAGATTGGGTTCGGGTTAAAATGAAAAGATTTCTGGCAGAAAACGCTGAAAACAAACAGCTCTCACACCTAAACAAATCACCTGTTGGGATTTTCTTTCTAAAAGACCATTTTCTGAGCAGACATTTTACCCATCATAACAAGAAATAGCAGGTGAAACTAATTTTGTTAACAATGGCTCAGTTCCACCAAGTGTCCCAGAAAGCCTAAACAGTAGCTGGTATGCTCAATATCAGGATGTTATCAACTACACTTGTGCTTTTCCTGAGGGGACATGCCAAAATGTGAGTGGTGAAAAACGTCTGTCAGTGAGTTGAGAACACTGGCCTCATTATTTCATGGTCACCTATCAGGACCATCAACTCTCTCTTCATTATAGAGGATTTTCTTCTTTCTTTTAGTATTTTAAAACATGTCACTCTTATTGAGAAAGTTCGCACACCTGCCACTTGTTTGAATCTGAATCAGCTTTAATTTTGTGCCCATGCAGATGCAACTAAGATCACACTGGCTCCTTCTAATGCTGACATCAATCAAGGGGAGAATGTGACACTGCAGTGTCACGCCTCCCATGACCCCACCATGGACCTGACCTTCACCTGGGCCCTCAACGGAGTCCTGCTAGACCTGGAGGACTCAGCAGGGCCGTACCATCGAGTGGAGGGGGTGAGTCCTGTGATGCATGCTTGAGAGAATGTGGTGTGGATGATACTTGTGTATAGGACCTAAAGCCCTGCAGAGCAGTACTACTGCATGACGGTTAAACATGCAGTTTGTTTGTTAAAATATTGCTTGGGGGATTTAATGGTTTTGTGAGGTAGTGTAGGGGAAGAGTGGACATCACAGTTGAGGCTTGTGATGCACTCTGATTAGGTTATTAAGGATTCAAAACATCAAACAACCAATAAGACCATTAGCAGAATCCACCTGAGCTTTGAGGTTGTTAGTGTCAGTAATTCTCATGGAAAAATCTACCTGCTTCTGTGATCAAAGGTTTTCTTTCTGGCTTTCCTGAAGACAGTAAACAGTTTTTTTTTGTGATTTTAGGTTTCCACTGGCCTTTTTCTCTCACCACCAAAGTCTGAAAACTTGAGCTGTTTGTTCTCAAAAAGTTACTTGGCTTGTCTGATTTTAATAATTTTATCCAAATCACTACAAAGATTTGCCATAATTCACCATATAGTGTATTTAAAGCTAAGGGCCTTTCCACATCTGAAAGTCCACACCAAGATTCACATTTTTGTTACATTGTACACTTTTGATCTGGTTAGTTTTGGTTTCACATCCCGATTATGCAAGCACAGTAAAGAATCATTCCTGACATACCTATGTCCTGTTGTCATCACCTATGTGAGCCGGGTCTCCCCATACTTGACATTAACTGTAGACAGGCTCTCCTGTCCTCTCATGTCCCCTGTTGCTCATCCTCTCAGAAAATAACTGAAACTTGCCATAGTTTTTGCGACTCTTCATGAAGTCCCCTTCTTCTGTTCCCATGTGCTGCTGGAGCTCTTTATGTTATGTTGTGCTGTCCATGGACAAACTGAAACCTACACTGTCACTGCTAATTTCTCCTCTGCTCCGACGCCAACACCGGTCTACCCTGAGCACAGCCACCATCACTCTCTCTGTCACACACACACACACACACACACACACACACACACACACACACGCACACACCTTGCACTGAGGTGCTACACTACTATTGTTACTTGATGACAGCCTTTCAAAACTTCTGCAATTCGTGCAAAGGTCCAAACCATCCCAAACATGTTTTCACACTAGAAACAAAACAGACCATGGTTCATTTTGATCTGGACCAAGATTAAGGGCGCATTCACACCAGAATAGTCCGGGGGACTCGGTTTGATTGGGCGGGGAATGCCGAAAAATTTCACACCTTCATTTGGTTCAGTTCATTTTCACACTGCAGTTTTTAAAGTGGGCCAAACCACTTGGACAACATCATGCAGTTACAACAGCTGCCCGAAACCACTGACCAGGAAGAAAAAAAACATGAGGAAGAAGAAAACCTGGCTCATCGATTGGACATGACCAAAAACAGAAATCCATCCCTTTCAGCTGGCTTGGTCACCACAAAAACAATGGAGCAACACCAAATTTATGCAGTTTGGGGGGATTCTGTTTTGACTTCGGTGTTCAAAAAAAAGCCCACGAGACATATTCCAACAACTATCTCAACTTTTTTTCTACCCAAAATGCACTGCGCTCTACGTCACTTCCTCTCTTTGGTTTACTTCCTTTTGAGAGGGAATCTATTTTCTTCAAAACCTGACTGGTGTCCCTGATGTAAGACAGGAGTGATGGGACCAGGGGTTTTATGAAGTAGTCGATATATTGGGAAGCTGGTTCGGTGAGGGAGCCGTTGGCTGAGATGATTGGCCTGCCTCGGAGGTTTACTTTTGGTTCTTTGTGCACCTTGGGCAGAAGGTAAACGGCAGCAGTTGCAGGATGTTCACAGTAAGGGAAGGAGAACTCTTTGTCAGAAATCCAGCCCTCTTCTTTAGCTTTAACTTTTTGGATTTTCAAATTTGATGCCATGGAATTTCCAGGCTTAAATGAAAAGACTGACTAAAGGCCATTTCTATGAAATACATTGTTCCATTACATCATGTACATTCATATATACACATATACATACATACATACATACGTTTTTTTACCCCTTTTTTTCCCTTTACTACCATCACCGGAAACACTTTATTTTGAAATTTGCATTTTATTTTTCCAACCGGAAGCACCAATCATTGTAAGTTGACTGCACGACTGTGCATACAGTCTCTGCCCCGACGAAGGCCAAAAGGCTGAGACACGTTGGCCAATGCTACCTCTCTATTTTCCTACTTTTCTTTCCTTCTCCTCACGAGTGTCACCTTGGGTCCGCCAACAGACCACAATATTACAGTAAGTGGCCCCCAGCACCATTATCATTTTGTCCCCCCCCCTCCACCAAGAGCACCTCGTATAGACACACAAACACAAACAAACACACACGTACACATAACTGACACAGAGCACGCTAGTTTTTTTTCATCTTTTTAACTATCAGAAATAAACAATCATTTTGGAGAATAATTTTATATTAAATGATAATATAATTTACATTAAATCACCTTGTGGGGAACCATTTCCGAAAAAGGAAAAATGGTAGCCAGTTGATTATTTCAGTCTCATAAAATACACTAAACTATCAATTTGAAACTGATTAATGATCAAAATAACTATCCCGAAAATCACCATATCAGTTATAAAGCTTTATGGATTTGGAGTTGTTACACTGTAGTTGGCAATTCATTCATTCATGTATAATATTAAACACACAGCAAGTATGTTCCAAAAATATTTATTCAAAGAGATAACAATGCAAACATAAAAACACCAATCTACAAGCTATATAAACCCAATTTAAGACTAAGCCACGCAGGGTTTGTACACTGAGCAAAAATATAAACACAAACTTTTGTTTTTGCTCCCATTTTTCATGAGCTGAACTCAAAGACCATTTCTCTCAAATATTGTTCACAAATCTGTCTAAATCTGTGTTAGTGAGCACTTCTCCTTTGCCGAGATAATCCATCCCACCTCACAGGTGTGGCATATCAAGATGCTGATTAGACAGCATGATAATAAAAGGCCACTCTAAAATGTTCAGTTTTATCACACACGACAATGCCACAGATGTCACAAGTTTTAAGGGAGCGTGCAACTGGCATGATGACTGCAGGAATGTCCACCAGAGCTGTTGCCCGTGAATTGAATGTTCATTTCTCTACCATAAGCCGTCTCCAAAGGCATTTCAGACAATTTGGCAGTACATCCAACCGGCCTCACAACCGCAGACCACGTGTAACCACACCAGCCCAGGACCTCCACATCCAGCATGTTCACCTCCAAGATCGTCTGAGACCAGCCACCCGGACAGCTGCTGCAACAATCAGTTTGCATAACCAAAGAATTTCTGCACAAACTGTCAAAAACCGTCTCAGGGAAGCTCATCCGCATGCTCGTCATCCTCACTGGGGTCTCGACCTGACTGCAGTTCATCATCGTAACCGACGAGTGTGCAAATGCTCACATTCGATGGTGTCTGGCACGTTGGAGAGGTGTTCTCTTCACAGATGAATCCCAGTTTTCACTGTTCAGGTCAGATGGCAGACAGCGTGTTGTGTGGGTGAGCAGTGTGCTGATGTCAATGTTGTGGATCGAGTGGCCCATGGTGGCGGTGGGGTTATGGTATGGGCAGGTGTATGTTATGGACAACGAACACAGGTGTATTTTATTGATGGCATTTTGAATGCACAGAGACACCGTGATGAGATCCTGGGGCCCATTGTTGTGCCATTCATCCATGACCATCACCTCATGTTGCAGCATGATAATGCACGGCCCCATGTTGCAAGGATCTGTACACAATTCCTGGAAGCTGAAAACATCCCAGTTCTTGCATGGCCAGCATACTCACCGGACATGACACCCATTGAGCATGTTTGGGATGCTCTGGATCGGCGTATACGACAGCGTGTTCCAGTTCCTGCCAATATCCAGCAACTTCGCACAGCCATTGAAGAGGAGTGGACCAACATTCCACAGGCCACAATCAACAACCTGATCAACTCTATGCGAAGGAAATGTGTTGCACTGCATGAGGCAAATGGTGGTCACACCAGATACTGACTGGTTTTCTGACCCCCCCCCAGACCCCCCCAATAAAGCAAAACTGCACATTTCAGAGTGGCCTTTTATTGTGGCCAGCCTAAGGCACACCTGTGCAATAATCATGCTGTCTAATCAGCATCTTGATATGCCACACCTGTGAGGTGGGATGGATTATCTAAGCAAAGGAGAAGTGCTCACGAACACAGATTTAGACAGATTTGTGAACAATATTTGAGAGAAATGGTCTTTTGTGCAAAAACAAAGTGTTGCGTTTATATTTTTGTTCAGTGTATGTATGTGTGTGTGTGTGTGTGTGTGTGTGTGTGTGTGTGTGCAAGACAGACACAAAGGTGTGATAGAGAGGGTTGTCAATGAACGAGTCTTGCATGTGCAAAAAGGTCTGCTATCTTGGACAGTTACCTGCAGCTACACCACTTGGACAAACCACATGCCACAATCTGAGTTTCAACTACACATACTATCGACCATATTATCTTACCAAGCACTGGCTGACGTCACGGAACTTTTTAGAAGTTTTCAGTGTTCTTATTGTATTATATGACATTTTTGGCAGCATGAGTTATTACAGAAAATGTTTGATTCATGTTCAGGATGCAGTTCTTTGGCCCTGAAAGTTATTGAAGTAGTGTTAAAAAGATAAAGGTATACAGACTTTCAGTAACTGCTTGAGCATTCATTATGAAAAAAATGACCACAAATATACAGAATAGCCAATAAACTCTTATATGCTCAAAATGCACACCACACACAGGTACGCACAATATATTGATATAAAAAAAAATCTGAATAAAAAAGCACACACATGCAGTGTGATGTGGCCTGTTGTTAGTCACTCATTTGTGTCCCTTCATCTTTCCCTGAACAGAAGATGTTTTCAGATGTGTGACTTTTAAATCTGACTACATGATTAGTTGTTGGATTGACCTTATTCTCACATTATTTGAACAAGCCTTCAGTCATAGTAGCAATAAAGCAGTCAGAAGTTATTATTTTGCGTTTTTGGGTTTTCTCACAAATGGCTATTGAGTCGCTGAGTTGTTTTTCTAAGTGGTGGAGCTGTAGGTAGCTATTCAAAATGGCAGACCTTTTCGTGCATGCGCGACTCATATTAACGCACGACTCACATCGTGAATTGACAAGGGTGCATGTAAGAACGCACACAGATAAAATGGCTGACAACAGAGATAACTACAAAGATGGTGACCAAATCAAAGATGGGCTCATAGGGAGGTTTTCTGAACACATGTGGGTCAGTAGAACAGTAGGAACTTGTAAAGTGGGAGCTTTGAGTTTCCTCTCTGGATGTCGTCATGTTGAACGCCAAATAAGTTGAGTATATCTGTGTGTGATCTTTGTTGTGTATAGGTACAAGGTTAATTGAAAGGGTTGTTTAGTTGCATGCAAGACTCTGGGTCTGTGTGAAGCATTAGCAAACTAACATCAACTCAGCTTTGGCAAAACTACCCGGCCAACTACCCAATAACCTGCAAACAATGAGATCACAACAACAATGCATTGGAAAACATCAAATCAGATCATGTCACACATACATTGACAAAAGCTCAGTCTTGCTTAGCTTGTGTTGTTGTATTACTGATGTGCCCAGTTATTTTGTTACCAGTCCAGGAATGGAGGGAAGAGTAGCTTTGTTGTTCTGGTTGTTAGCTGGTGGTTCTGTCTGTCATGGATAGGCCTGAGTTAGAAGAGTCGAGTTTCCAGTGCAGTCTTTGCTGTGCTGTCCTCCAGTGGTACTGATCAGAGGAATCTGGCTGCTCTGTGTGTCCTTGGAAAGTTAGTAGTTTAGTGCAAACTCAGCCTTGTTTGCCTCAGCTGGCAAACTTTGTGTCTGCCTGGAGCACTGACTTTTCTGGTCTCTTCTACACTTAAGAAGATTTTTCTGTGTCTGCTTGAGCAGGCCACATTTAGAGCATTAGGCTGCAGCTCCTGCTGGGAGATGGGGTAAGATAAGGTGGTGGAAGAATATAGCAGTTCCAACTGCACAACCCTACCTAAGAGTCCTGCATGGGTCCATTTTTGAAAACCTGCACCTGCCTATACCTGTAAAGCTTAGTACCAGAACCGATCCGTTACCTGTCATTATGTCTAAGTCAAAGCCACACCCGCTGGCACCAAAAGTCCCGTGACCCAACATGCACCCGTGATCAAACACACAAAAGCTACAGTCAGTCACATTAATTTGGGTTCTCTGCTCTTGGATTACAAGTCAGCAGAGGAGCATCTCTTTCACTGGCTGTGCTCCATGCCGGGATGGCAAAAACATTCAACACAATCACTGCCAGGTTAGGAAACATTTTAGCATGCTCCTTCCACCACCATAAAACCTCAAAAGGACCTCCTTGGGTGTCTTGAACTCAATGTAGGCTGCCACCTCATCCTCGGGCTGCAAAGTTCTGTCACTGGAGTCTGGAATCTGAAAGGAATTGTAGTTTGATACTAGGGACTTAGATTTCAAAATATTACATATATACTGCACATCTTTTTCATTTGCTTTATTCTGAAAAATAAAACATACAGTATATATTTTTGTTCTCACCCGTTGCCTGCCTGTGCCCAAACTCGTGAATTTATATATATTCATATTTTTGCCCGTTATACAGCTTTTTAAACCATGGGTACCCAACTCGGTGCAGGGTCACATGCTACAATGATCAATGGTGATTGAATGGGCAAGTTTTCACACGAAGGTGTGAAAAAGCAAAGGCCTGTGGGAAATTGAGTTTTTGAGTTCTTTTGGCTGTCCATTATCTAAAGATCCAAAGAGGCTCCATTTCAAGTGGACTGAACTTAAAGGCAATGTCAGTTTACACAAATGAACAAAAATCATCTGTGGACTCCAGAGACCGCAACATTTTTCTTATGTATATAAATCCTATTATTAAAATGAGCAATGTGTTAGACCATGTCTCAGTTCTTTCTGACTTATACATCAGGCTTTGATTACACACACACAACACTTGTTAATGGATACATTTATTGTTGGCTCGGGCCTTTTTTAGGACTAAGGATAATTTGTTTGTTAATAATTAATTTCATCAAGATTTGTTCCATTGTTTACTGAACAGATGTACATTTCCCATCAAGTCCAAATAAAGTGTAGTGTAATCTAGTGTGGTAATGGCTGCTGTCCTCATCACCAGTGGTCGCACTTGACCATGAATCTGCTAATATGGTTTCAACTGAATCTGGTGCCAAAATAAATGCTGTTACACTGACATCAAAGTTTGGAGGGACATTTCCAACACAGACAGGGTTCCCAGCATCTTCTTAAACAGTGAGACAAAATGGGCCATGCCACTGTGTGCAAGATACTTTCCAACTATAATTAATTTCTTTCAGGGCAGTGAGTTGAACATTTCACAGTACCTGAGCACAGGGCCTGGCAGAAATAACCTCCTGAATGAGATTAACTATCCATTTCATGTCCCGGCTCCTTCATGTCTAAACGTTTAATGAATGTTGATGTAATAACTTGCTGCTATTAGCTACTTGTTGGTCTAGCTGAAAATGAGCTCCTGTAATCTTCATCTCAGTTCAATGCTCTGCTCCAGCATGCTGCTCATGTTTAGAGTATTTTCTTCTGTCTGTTGAACTCCTGACTAACACAGAATTTCAGTCATTTGCCATGTTCCCTCTCTTGCTCTGTCTGTGCCCTTTCAGAAGGAAAATATTGGTGACCTGTTGATTGTGAATGCTCATCTGAGTCAAGCAGGGATGTACACCTGCACAGCTCAGACTGTGGTGGACAGCGCCTCAGCTTCAGCTAAACTGGTGGTTCGAGGTAAGAAGTGTCACAGCTGTCCTCTCATGTCATTTAGCAAAGAGCACTGCGTTTACTTGTGCATTTTCAGTGTAGTAAATCAAGGAAAAAAAAAAACATGTTTATCAAAACGCAGTAAAAACATCCCTAATAGAAATATTGTGAAGAAATGCCTCTGTGTTACAGTTGCTCTTGCAGTAGGTACAGTATTGAACTTAATAGATGCAGTTTGTGTGGACTGTACCACTGTCTCTACTGCTGTCAGCTTTCTGTAGAACTATGCTCACTGCTTACTGTGAGTCATGTGGACATCTGACTCACAGAGTACTAATCACACTCCTTTCACTTAGTAAACAGATACACACTGAGATATGAATCCTTTCGTTTAATCAACGTTTTTTTGTTGTGTCCAGGCCCCCCAGGACCTCCCGGAGGTTTATTGGTGAAGAATGTTGCTGAGACGTCGGTGGAGCTCAGGTGGAGTCGTGGCTACGATAACCACAGTCCTATTGGCAAATATGTCATCATGGGCAGATCATTGCTCTCATCAGAGTGGAAGAAGATGAGAACAGGTGTGTGTGTGTGTGTGTGTGTGTGTGTGTGTGTGTGTGTGTGTGTGTGTTCACAACTGATGCAATCATGTGATTAATAGAAACTGGTCAACTTCTAGTCATGTAAGTCTATTTTACAGTATTCAAACCAAACATTAACTTGTTAAAGCTCAAATGTGACCACTAAGTCTGCCTAAATAAGTTTGAAAAAATTCTTTTTGAGTTGTGGGAATTTATTTTGGACATTTTTTCATATTACTAAATGGATTAAAAAACATAGATTGAGATTACATGTTGATGCTTTGCATCTCTTTCTATCTGAATAAACACACATATCCTTACTGTATGCCAGATCCAGTGAACATTGAGGGGAATGCAGAGTCGGCTCGTGTGATGGGACTGATGCCCTGGATGGATTATGAATTCCAGGTCATCGCCAGCAACATTCTGGGCAGCGGAGAGCCCAGCATGCCCTCACACACCATACGCACACAGCAAGCAGGTAAGGGGGCCACATGTCGCATCAAGCAGCTCTTGCAAACCAATGGCAAAGTGGTTACTGGTAGTTAGTTTACAATTAACCTAATTCTGCCCACTCTTTTTCCACTCCTTCATATTCTGGATACATGAACCTACTGTATAAAAAACAGTCTACAGCTTGAAAAGACACACATGTCAAAGTAGGTGTCCGTAGTAGGTGTACAGTAGGTTCCTAAAGGATGCATTAGAGTCAGATCAAATAGAAATCGTGCTAAACATCAATAATGATGAAAATACACATAAATTAGTGCAGTGCATTTTTCTGACAAAATCTAGTTGTTTTTTCTTCTGGTCATTGCAACAGGTAGATTTTTGGCATACAGGCCTTTACATACCGGTGGTGTTATTTCGTGCACGCGCATTTTCGCACACGTCAGTGTATATTTAGAACTGTCTTTCGAAGGGTTTCCATCAAATAAAATGCAAATTGAAAATGAAATTTTCAAAAACTAGCAAAACAAAACACAATTTATGTGCTTTTCCATCCACCCATATGCGAATACTGGGAGTTGGCTCATTGTCATGATGAGCAGTGCCCAAAACAACATACAAAAGTATACTTACTACCCTAAACTTTGTGAAATGAAAGCTTCTAATCCTAAAATGTGAAAAAAGAGAAAAAAAAGTGCCAATGCCAGCCAAACAAAAAGAGCTTCTCACTCCTACTTAAACTGCTTAAAAGTGCGCTAATTTGCATTGACCAACAAAAAATTACAGCATAGCTAGTACACAGCATAACAAACCTTGATTCACAAAACTGGTCAAAAGGCTCTCCTAAATAACACAGTTGACAAGATGCACACACTAATTCACAAAGTTCAAAGATATAAAATAGAAAAATGACCTGGGTCATAACACTCATGGAGATAGGCTGTAGGTGGCACTAATTCTCCAGTCAGGTACCAGCGCACAAGAAGAGGACGCAAGGAGATGATGTAATTAAAAGAACGCCCATTAGACCTCTAACAAAGAAAAACATTGGGTGTATAATAACAGAGAGCACACTGGATAATGGAAATATAGTTTTGAACAACCAATATTACCGCTCTGTGCTCTTGGAGGATTTCTGCTAACAGTCCTGCGTGCACACATATGCTGTTAAAAGCCTTCAGAGACCATTAAGAGAAGAGCTTGCAGTGTCCTATGTAATGATGATGCATCATGACTGTACGTCATCCTTTATTTGCTAAATCTGTTTCCATTGCACTTAGTCGCATTTCTATTCTAGTCACGTTTTCACGTTTTTATTCAGGTTTTTTATGTACGAATTTTAAAAAAGCACATAAAAAGAGGTTGATCAAAACACACCTGATGTCACGAACTGGGTTTTTCACAGTTACACAGTCGACTTCGCCAACCTTTCGCACCACAAATTAAGGCTTCAACCAATTGCTTTGCATATACTTATGAGGATTATAACAAGAACACAGAGGGTCAGAGTCTGAACCAAGACGGCAAACTTTGTTACTTTACATACCAGATCCACTCTCTCTGTTCTTAGCTTTCACAACAAAATTCTAGACACATCCACTGGGCAACTGTTTACAGAGGGAAGTCAGATTCTCTTAGAGCTTTTTACTAAAAGGAAACAATACACTAAAACATCTTAAAGTATGTTAGGCTATACAACAGCTTACCTTAGACAGACTGCCAGATGCTGCTCTGGGTCAGCAGGATTCTGGTAGTTGTCACAAATTTGCATCGCTACTGCAATGAGTTGTTTTATTCATCATACCCGATGTGTAAAGGCCTTAACTCTGAATTTACGATGGCATTCGACTCAGCATGACACTCCTCTAACATTAAGATCAACGCAGAGGAACTAGTGATATCTTTTTTGAAACCACACATTCTTTTCCTTGTCAAAACTTTGAGCATAATTACCCAAAATGCATCTCAACTCTGACATATCGGTCAGAGATTTAGGTGTGTTGTGCTAGTAGTGGCTAATGTAGCCTGGAGCTGTTAGACTCAAGCAGAGATCAGCAGCGGGCCACACACTCAAATGTTATAACGTCCTTTCTGTTAATACATATCTGTCTGTCAGATGTACCAAACAAATAATGATGTAAGATGAAAACAAAGTGTGTGTTCTTTCACATTCAGTAATGGTTTGGTTTGTGGGCAAGAGAGCTGAAAGCACAGTATCATTTTAAAGCAGAATCTGTTGTTCAGACAGCGATTTCTTCACCTGTGCTGCTTTCCACTGATCCACATCTTGTGTTTGTATATTTGGCCCTCAGCTCCCACAGTGGCCCCCAGTGGTCTTGGAGGAGGAGGAGGAGACCGCAACGAACTCATTGTTACCTGGACGGTGAGCGCTTGACTTTGAATAGTTTGTGTGTATATGTGTGTGCTCTATTTGTACATAGTATATTCCAGTGGTGGACCAAGTCATTGTTTTACAAGTCACTCAAGTTCCAAGTCGAATCTTATATCCTATATATATTACAGTTACAAAAATCATGAATGCTTTTTAATTTTCATTTATTGAAACAAGTTTGTTTAAACAAGTGTGACTGAACTTAATAAAAAACAGTAGTGCATAGCATGTAGTAGCACTGTCACCACAGTCAGCTTACTAATCATATTAATATAAGTCTCAACTTAGCCTGTTGTTGTTTGTGCAGACTCAAATGTTAAAAAAAGGTGGAAAATGTTGCATCTCTGTCCTGCATTCTTTTTGGTTCTATACTGTAATTTGATTGGATGCTGTCAGATTGGTTTAAACAAAGTAGATCAGGGGAATCAAGTGTGGACTCGCTGGGAATGAATAGCATTAATGTTAGTTGATTCAGGAAAAGAAAGGAAATTAATTGATTCGTGGCACACTCACTAAATAATAAACTTTTAAATCTTTGGGCTTGAGGAAAGGCATCAAGTGTTTTCAAGTCAAAAGGCTGAGGGTCAAGTTGCAAGTCTTTTTAAAATTTTGTCGCGTCGAATCAAAATTTATCAAATTTGTGACACGAGTCTGACTTTAGTCCAAGTGATGTGACTTGAGTCCACACGTCTGGATATATACCTATAGCATACAGCGCTGCATTATGATAAAAGTAATTTCAATAACAACATGTAGACTCTTGCCTAATTTTTCCTTAAATTAATCCTTAATTGTTTTTGTTGCTAACCTCTCATTTATATGGTCTTACCTTGTCATTCCCATCCATAATGTAAAAAAGCAGTTCATTTAAAATGTCAGTGTATTGATTTAGTATTGCACTTGCATTAGAATGGTGGTATTGCAAGAGGAAAAAATATTGGCCAAAGTTGAAGCAGCAGGACTTCCTGAGTGTGTTTCAAATCACATACTTTTGCTAGTACACTTCAGTGTAGTACACTGTATACACTAGATAATTCTTGCATGGTGCACTAATTTCAAGTGGGTAGTGTTGACATCAAATCACGCACTGCCATATTTATCAGAGGTGACGACGGCTTTTTTTCCTCCTCTTCTTCTTCGTCTTCTGTTTAAAGGCCGAATTGCAAACAGACAGGTGGAGCATTGTCACCCACATTTGATCACTATCTCCACCCACACATAAACCAAACTTACACCATAACATCAGTCCTGATTAAAATGTGCTGCTGCCGTAGCTAAGAGCAAGTTAGCTAGCTAGCTAATGCTAACATTAGCTGGCAAGTCTAGTCTAAACTAGTCTAATGAAGTGGATATCATCCAAAATGATTTCAGCACAAAATTCCTTCTCTTGTCAGTGTTTTCTTGTTGAGCTGCAGTGGAAGGATAGTAATGCAAAAAGGGGATTGTGAACTACAAAGACTGTAACTTTGGAGGAGATCCACTTGATCAGCATGAAGAGAAGGAATGTCTATAGCAAGCAAAATCCTGCTCCAGTGTTTACATGGGCACCTGACTGTTGTTTTAAGACAGACTGTTAACCCATCATTAGAGAAAAGAGTGCAAAAATGTTTCAAGAAGTGTATCATAGAGCCCTCAGTAGCTTACTCATGTTGCAGTGGACAGTTGTGAGTGCGTGCACACACATACAGTACACAGGGCGGTTGTGTCAGATGTCTGTTAGAACATTGGGGTTGGGTCTGTTTTTTTTTGTAGAGGTTCACATGTTAATTCTCTGCTGAACCTTCCAGCCCATGGCCAGAGAGTACCAGAACGGAGATGGCTTTGGCTACATCCTGGCATTCAGGAAGAAAGACACATCATCTTGGACAGTGTTGCATATTCCTCACGTGGAGTCATCCCGTTATGTTTACTACAATGACAGCCTGACACCGTATAGTCCCTTCGAGGTGAAGATCAAAGCTTACAACCGCAGAGGAGAAGGTCCATTCAGTCAGATCGCTGTGGTCTACTCTGCAGAGGAAGGTGAGTTTAACCTGTTCTTACCACATGTCTCACTGTGCTGTTTTTTTCTTTTTTTTCTTTTGTTAAACAGAACGCGCACCACATAGAGAAGGACAATAGACAATACAAATATAATGACATGTAAGGACGTCTGTAAAAAAAGGCTTCTGGCAAAGGTGTGAAACAAAAACAGAGCAGATCACAAGTTGATTATTGTTTTTGACAACAGTCTATTTTTTCAGTTCCTCTGTGATATGAAGCTTTTAAAGGTCCCTGATGAGAAATACCAGGCTTCTACTATAGCAAGTTGAGTGTTGATCAGCCTTTACTGTGTTCAGCTGATTATTTACCCAGAGTGATGGCATACACCAAGTAGAATTCAGGCTTTTAAGATTTGTTTTCTTGGCAACCATAATGCCAACAAATAGCACTCTTTTTTGTAAATATCTGAATCCTCATGAAGGAGACAGAGACAAGGATTGGGAATGTCTTCAATAAGATCTGGCTTCTCGCTGAAATCCTGGAACTCTCACTTCCAACATAATATACTAACTGGATGAGAATGTAAAATGCTTTCAGTAAATGTGTTGTTGATCACAGAGACTGAACACTGTGAGATGGGTTTCATACAATCCAACATTGGATGATTGTCAAGAGGAGAAATTCAGGGCACTCCATTAAAGTAGAATTCCATTAAATATAATTAAAATAACAGGATGCTGGTTGGACAAACCTACGCTGTAGAGTGCACCTTGGACTGTATATTTCTGTCTGAACCAGAGCCGAGTCGGAGACAAGTAACTATGCCTGACCAGAACGTTACATCATGTTTTAACAAATGTAAAATGAATGGCAACTAAAGGAACAGGGAAGTAACACTTGGAGTAATATTTTAAAAAGTAAGTGATGCTTGAAAACGTAATGTTACTACTCCACTGCTCATTTGGTCATTACTGCAAAACCTCTCCGCAGTGAGTTGGTGACTTGCCACAAGTGGGTTTGCTTATACCAAAGTTAGCTATAAAGGTTGCAATGGCAACAGTACACATAAAAATGGCCACTGCTCTGACCATCCTACTAAGGTGATGTAAATGGGAATGTACTACTCTCATTCTATTCCTGTGAAGTACACCGAGCTTCAGGTAACGTTAGGTGATATATTTTGTTGGATGTCCTCCATTGTTAGCTAGCTAACCTTAACTCTCATTAAAATTTGTTGTCAGGCAAATAACAAACCCCAGCGCTGAACAAGAGGTAGCTTGACTCAGACGGCAGGTCTGTCAGGCATCAGCCTGACCCAAACCAAAACAAAACCAAACATCATTTGTAAATATTTTTCCAAACCCGGCCCGCTCCATCGGGTGTGGGTCAGGTATCCACACTCTCCTCGCTTGTCTGAAATCACACGCTCTGCACTACATACCCAGTATGTGTCAGTCAACATGCTATTGTACAAACAAAATAGTATGTATCTTTTTGGATGCACTTGGCTTATTTTACCACGTGACTTCCTGCTGCCATGCTTAATGCTTAAATTACTGTAAAAGGGAAGCAACTAGCCCAACGGTCGCATGTGACAAAGTAACAGATTTTTTTTTTGTATCATCTAATATATGTGTAATTTAATGGTTAATTATATGTGTGGTTATGGTTAATCTATATGTGAATATATATGTATTCAGTTGCAGCAATATACCATTTTCAAGGTTTACCGTGATGTAAGAGCTGACGGCTATCATATCACGTACGTTTGCTTTTCTGCGATATTGAAAAAAAATACAACTGGATGCTAAATCTCTCCTTTATTTTAATTATTTTTTTAAGGGTAGACTTTTTACACATACTTCCATTAACAAAACAGTTTCAAGTTTCAGTTGCAGTAATAAAATGTTTGCTCAACCAAAAATACCCTTCTGTTTCCATTCCTTTAAGGATCATTCTGACTGATAATAAGAAATTCTGTAATACCACGATACTGTGAAACCACAATATTTTCTGAGACGGTTACCGTACCATATCAAATCTCATACCCTTGCAACCCTAATATGTGTTGTGTGTCGTATAAAAACTTTCAACGAACAAAAATGATAATGACTATGCCTTTCTTATATTTAATCTTAAATTGACATGTTACTGACATTTCAGAGCTTCTTGGTCGCTGCCATTGCCTGTTGAGAACATTGTCATCACCACTGCATTACACCATGGGCCGGCATAGTGTCCAGTGTTTTCATAGTGTACTATTTCACCAGAGACAGAAAGCAAACAACATACTGTTGGTTTCATATCGAGGTTTCAGATATACTAAAAAAGTTTTCAGCTTACAAAACATTTTGTCAGTGTTGAAGTTTGGATCCAGGCCTGGGTGTAAGATTCTGAAATGAGCACAGATTATCAATATTAGGTTTTTCACCTACCCTCTGCTCAGTTGGTCTGCAGAAATATCAGGTATATCAACATGCTGAGACCTCAGATTGATTGATTGATTGATTGAGTGATTGATTGATTGAAAATTAGTAATGAAAGGTGTGCAACAGACAGTCTCTGTCTCTAACTGCAGTTTTTGCTATCACCACTAGAGGGCAGCCACAGCCTTTAGTGAAGGGACCACAGCCAGCTCATATACAGTATGAATTTCACTGATAGTAAAAACATTATCCCCATATATCAAGACACACTCTATGTCATGAAGTGTGTTGTATATTGTCACCCCCTAACCTGTCCTTGACTCCTCACAGAGCCAACAGTAGGACCATCAAACATCAACGCCACAGCACTGACCGCCTTTGAGATCCAGGTTTCATGGGAGCCCGTCCAGCAGCTCAGCGCCAATGGCATCCTCAGAGGATATGAGGTGATGAGCTGCATAAACACACACATATGAATGTTTGTCTGATCCAACACAGTAGACTTTTACTGACTGTTAAATATGGGAAAGAAAAGGTGATACAGGAAAAATTGAAAGGGGCAAAGACTGACTTGTTGATGTCATGCATATACATTTCTTTAAAGACTTACAGAGAAATGTAGTTTTTATTATGTAGTTTTAATTTCCAGTGCTAATTTAGTTCAGCAAAATCAGTCTGCTCTCATAGCAGCATCTTGCTAAATAACAAAGCAGGGTTAAAAAAAACTGGAATATTTAGCACAAATTGTCGCACTTGATTATCCAGGAAATGTTTGTTCCCTTTATTGTGAAATCAGATGTTTTTTGTATGATGGCCTTCATCTGGACCTGCATCTGTTTTCGATCAGAGTTTATCCTTGAATCTAAAGCTACAGTGTGGCAAAGGAAAAACAATCTCAACCTTTGGTCTCAATAACAAGGTCGTACTGACATATAGGCCCAGTTTATTTACACACCTGACCTGCTGTTGTGAGTTCTGATCATTTTATTAGCTGTTTTCAGTCCTACAAGCTGCCACAGTTCAGGTTATCAACTTTGATTGTTTTAATGCATGAGATCATAACAAATGAATCACTTTATTAGTGCAGAGATGCCCTAAGTCAGCATGCCCAACACATTGATTGCTTGTTAGTAAAGTTAGATAATCACTTTCATTTTCCCTGATGAAGACTGATGAAGATGGATGAACCCATTAGATAACCGCTAGAAGCATAGACACACAGAATGCAAACAGAAAAACTTATTGACATATTTAGTGCATCTGCTGCTTTATGACCTTAACCCTGAATCAGAGTGTTTCATCTTAAAAGCATGCTTAATAAACTGGCACTGTAAGGTTCGTATGCAGTGTTTCAGGATTAGTTTGTTAATTTTTTTTTTGTTTTGCATAATGTGCATCCTCAGATCCGGTACTGGCGGCAGCATGAGCGGGAAGCGGCAGCAGACAGAGTGCGGACAGCTGGCTTGGAAACAACAGCCAGAGTGTCTGGACTGAGACCCAGTACTCGATACCATGTTGCCGTGCTGGCGTACAACAGTGCAGGCACCGGGCCGCCCTCGCCACGCACCACCGTCACCACCAGGAAACCACGTATGGCCACAGCACAGCACCCACACGTACAAACACAGTCACATATGCTCGGGGCGCCTGTTCATGGGCAGCCCCCTCACTCTGACATCTCTCCATTTGATACATGTATAGGCCCTGTTTGTTTGCATGTGTGTGGGTATTCTCAGGCCTGTGTGTATATGTAAAAACAGAGTGAAAACTTGGAATTTCCCTTCGCGGGATTAATAAGGGTATTAAAAATGTTATATATATATATATCTATATATACACATATATATATACACACATATATATATATATATATATATGGTTCGTTTGTTTTATACAAAGAAAACCAAAAAACATTTTGTTTGCTTTTGGTTGAAAATCATTTCTCAGCAACAGTGGCTACCTGTGCATGGACAAAACGAAGACAATATGAAAAAGACAATATTTCTACTACACTGTTTACATGGCTGATGACACTGAATATTCTACTAATATTCCTGTTAACATGCAGCCTTGCATACTCCTTTTAACGTGCCTTACCATGACGTTTATTACATCAAAATATGGAACAGTGGAACAGCTGGAGCTGTTTGTCATTTTGCTCCTTTGCTTATTCGACCATGTGAACACAGCCTCCCTCTTTCATTCAACCACCTTCTTGAAATGGTTGGTGCGACAATACTTGCACATATACAAAAATTTGTTGATATCCAATTCTTTCATAATGTTTAAAATTAGGTGATTTTCCCCTTCCAACCAGAAATGTGGGTTTTCTTGGGCATGCATCTGCATTTAGTGTATAGCAAACTGGTGGCGAGTTGGTTCGTGTACAATGTCTCCATGATAACACACGCAGCCGACCAAAAACAGGCAAAAGGTCATGTGTGGCAAACTGCAGTAAAAGCCCTTTTGAGACGCCTATTCTGAATGTGCTGAACACATGTCCAAAGAATGCTCCTAAAACCTGAGTAACAGCAGCATATCCCACGTCTTTATCAGAAAATGCTAAAGTCAGAAAAAGGCCTAATTCAGAATATCCAAATGGAATATGCTGTTTACATGATCCACATCAGATTTAGAATAATAGTGGAATATTAGTATGCATGTTAACATACTCAGTGAGAGCAAGAGAACAAATATCCAACAGGAAATGCTCATATCTGGCTGTCACATCAGTTTGATAAGGGTGCTTTCACACCTTGAATCTGTTCACACGGAATCAAGTGTATTTGTGAAAGTTGTCAATCAACCAGGACCAAACAACCAGAATCAGACAGCCTTACAATCCACAGATTGTCTACAGATTTTATGACTGTAGATCTGTAATTTTAGCTCAAATTTAAAAGCTTAACCACATTTAAATCCATCTGCTGATCCTCATCTCTTAAGAACGCAACGTATATCTTTATTTTTCCCTTCACATAGACCAAAATGAACTGAACCATGGCTTTCAAAGTGTATGTAAGAAGCAAAAGCATCTTTATTCAGCTCTGAAAAGCACACAGCTTTGAAGCCTAAGCTTAAATCAGTTAAATCCTACAACACAATTCTTCTCAGAGGCTGAAAACACTGATTCTTTCCTCAGTCAATCACTATGCAACATTCACCAATCTGTGTTACTCTCAGTTTTTGACTTGCTGCAGTTTTGTCATTATCTAACTTCCCTATCCACAGATACAGTTGCACAAACACACCCAGACACACACACACACACACACAGGAGTCAGGTCCTCAGGCTCCTGTTTAAAAGATCCTATGACTTCATACACAGGTTAAGTGACCCATATAGTCTCCCCTCCACCTCTCCTCCTGGCAGAAATGGATTATCCCTCTTAGCTGTAGCAGCCAGTGGGTCCTCTCAGTACTCAGGAAGGAGAGAAGGCACTTAGCACTTCCTTGGCCACTGGCTGTAAACGTATTCAACTGGAGGATTAAACATGATTCTGTTTCAGTTCACTCCTCAGCCTGGAGACACATCAGCATGGACACACACAGACCTGTCACAACAGACCCCCCAAAGCTCTGTACTAAATGAGTCTAACATGTGTATGTCTTTGTGTAATATTAAAGCTATTACATAATATACCACTTTAAAATAGCCTGCTCAAACCTTGTACAGTGGACATTAATACATGTAGACACACATGCACTATGTTAACATACATGAAATATAAATGCATAAATGGTATACATTTAAAAAAGCAAAATTTTGGTAAATGCGTAAGTGATACATAAAAGATGAACAGATAATGGAAGTGTGTGAGAGAGGCATTTAAGTTAAGTTAAGTTTTGTCCTTGAATTGAAATATTTTTATTTTACATTTGCTAGTAGAGAAGTGTTCTTGCAATGTATTATAATCTCTGCAAAGTGCACTGTATTTTGTTGTAATTTGTAATGTACACATAATCCTAACCATCCTGTGATGTAGAGCTTTTAATCTTAGTGCCACTCCACAGATTTAGTACAGCACGTACAAAAGGTAGGGATTAGTGAGAGACAACATATATATATACATATATTTTTTTAAAGCAGCAGAGGGTGAGCTATTCCTAAATTTCCCAAGACCAAGGTCAGATAACCTTAATGGAAAAACTATTACTATGTTTGTCCCTCTTTCTTTTCTTTTTTGATACTCTTTGACTCTTTGATACTCTGCTACTGACCATTTTTGGGTTGTTGTTGTTTTTTTTTCATCTCAAACACACAATCACAATTTGATTTTTTTCTCTGTTCCTGTTAAGCTATCAATTCTCATTTTTGAAAACCTGTCTGTGTTTCCATTTCAGCTCCTAATCGTCGTCCAGGCAACGTGTCATGGAAGACTGATGGCTCATGGGTAACGGTGAGGTGGGATCACGTGAAGGCCATGCACAATGAGTCGGCCGTACTGGGCTACAAAGTGAGTGTTGTCTGACTTACAGTGTGCACATATGCGATTGTCTGCTTGTAAATTGGCATGCAAGAGAGAGAAACACAAAGAGAGAGTTAAGATTTTTTGATGTGTGTTTGTATGGTGTACTTATCCATAGACAGTATATTACATACAGTAGATGTCAGTCGGCACACCCCCATTTTGGACAAACAGGCTGGGGTCCAACATGGATGCTAAGCAATGTTGTGGAGGGGTCAGCAACAAACATATTTTCGTCACCTAAAAAAATGTAAATCAGTTAAAGGGTATGCTATATTGAGAGTATTTTCACTGCTTACCTCTCCAATAGACAGCAATTTTCACAAAATAAAGCCATTACAGTATATTGCTTTTTCAAAGCCAGACTCCATTGAGGAAAAACAGTGATTTAATATTGCTGAACACAGGAGCTTCTGGTCTGTCACTGCCTCAAAGTTAGTTTGTGTTATTGTGTGACTTTGGCATTTTAAGGAGTTCAGCTAAAATATGTTTTGTTGCTGACCCCTCCACAGCAGTACATTGCTTAGCTTTCATGTCAGACTCTGGCCTGCTTCTCCAAACTGGAGGCGTGCTTACTGACATCTACCGTACATAATACACTGACTATGAATGAGAACCCCAAAAAAAACCATTTCAGAAAATCTGAACTATTCCTTTAAAGACATAACCCTCTTAAAGGGTTCTGTCATATCCCTTTTTCACCAACATTGAACTGGTTTTGTTCCAGTTTTCTGACTTAATTTTGAACTGTTAAGGGTACTTCAACCAAAAGTAAATTGGTTCAGAACTGGTAAAGTTGGTTCTCAGCTGGAACCAAAGGCAACAATAGAGAACTCAAATGAGAAATAGTCAGGAAAAAAAAGAGCGTGCAGTGGTCTCATTAATAGTCAGTCCATGCTTGTTTTTTGGTGAAAAGGAAATATCTGTAATAGCAGAACAAAAGTTTGCAGGTAGTCAGTGTAATCCATTATTTTGGTGCTACTGTTTACTTCCATTGTGCATTATGCAAAGGCTTTCGTTGACGACACATCCTCCTGGGCAAAATTAATGAAAATGCTCAGGTTTGCTAGACAACACCAAGGTTCCAAGAATCCTGATGGGAACCGGTTCAAGAACCTGTTAATGTGGTGGTTTCTGGGAGCAGTTTACTAAAGTTTGGCTCAAGGCCATGAAACCTGAACTCAGGTCTCTGCAGCAACAAAAATAGGGACCTGAGAGAGAGCAGTAAGATTTAACATCCCTTGAAACGTGACTTGAGACTTGTTTATTCAGCATTCAGAGATTTGAAATACTGGCATTTTGACTTATTATGTTCTAATGACGACTTGTGACTTGACATGGACTTGTCCTGAATGAAAAAAAACTCTGGTATGTTATGTAAGAACACAAAAACACTAGCCAAGTGTCAGACCAGATTAATCAAAAATAGGAGAAATCACACTGAAGATTTGGTGTTGGTTGTTTAGGGCTGGATGCGGCCTGAGGTTTTAGTATTAAAAACGTTCACACAAATGTGGCTGCAAGGTCAAATGATGATTGTGTTAAGGGGCTAAATAATAATGACCCTTGTGTTGTATGGCATGATTGCACATACTGCCGGCTGATGTTTTGCTTTTGAAATGTCAGATCATGATAGGTGTAATCTCCTCTACATGTGAGATATGAAATGCAATAAAAAAGCTTTATAATGAAATCAAAGATCATGTTTACAAGGCTTTTACCTGCTCATGCATGAGAAAAACATCACCATCAAAAGATAACCACTGTAGCAACGGTCCTTTGATTTCAACACAATGACACCGCAGTTTACAAAACAGTAAAATCAACAAACACTTCCGTCACCAACACTGTGTATTCTGAGTAGGATGTTTTTAACCTGTAAAAAATGGCTTTTATGTTGCAATGTTGAGGTCTGAACTAAACATCCCACCTACTGCCTCTGTTTCAGGTTCTGTACAAGCATGAGGGCCAAACAGCACTGAAGGTTCTGGACAAGGCCAAGACCTCAGTGAGCCTGCCGCTGCCAAAAGACAATGGCTACGTTGTGTTGGAGATCAGGTCCTGGGGAGAGGGCGGAGATGGGCCAGCACACGAGATTATTGTGTCCCGGGACTCAGGTGAGAAACTAGAAAGCACACACAGAAGCTTTGTCCGAGGGACAGTAATGATTTGAGCGCTGCCCACCCCAGGAGCAATAACTATAATGATTACAAACTGATGAACAATAATGTTCTGTAAACAGTCAGCATTAGCTATTCATAACCATCTCCTCATCTCCATTGTTAGTATTATATAAACACTTGGGCACTATGGGTGTAAGGGTTCAGGTGGTTCAGGTGCTGATCACAGCAAGCAGGACGGGTCACGTGCACTTTCTTGACAATCTTCACGTACAGATTTACCATCAGTTGAGACAGATTTCCACATCATCGTTTTTCTACCATGTGAGCTCTGGGTGTTCTTTCAAAAGAACAATGATGACATTATTTTCAGTCTGATTAATCTGTACGCAGGATAATAAAACTCTAATAGGATTATGTTACTTTTTTTAGGTTATGAGTTGAAATATTTATGAGTAGAGTAATGATTTCATAATAGGATAACATGGAATATGACATTCGTTATAGGTTATGGGCATTGCTCTAAAGTAAGACTGAAGCCTATTATTCATCCAAGGCCATGTTATCTTAGAGATAGGAGCATTAGGATATCTATTATGTTGATCATAAACATGTCAGCAGTATCTCAAATAAGGAACAGTGAGAGTTTTCTCCTGTGAGACATTAAAGGTCCAAAATTACTTAGTGACATATTAACAGTCTCTTACAGACACCCTTTTTAAATTTAACTAAGGTTTCAAGTGTTTTCCAGACAAAAGCAGCTTTTAGAACAACTTTAACCCTGAATCTTAGTTAAACTGTTCAAAACTGGCGAAATTCAGATTAAATGTGGAACTACCTAACCAAACGTTTTCTGCCACCTTTGGCTACTTGGCAGTTTTTGCCAATTTAGTGCTACTGATACACATAAGTAGGCACCAAACATACTGAGGTTCAATACCCAGCTCTAGTTTAATCACAAGAGACAGGAATGGAGTAAAGATAATTTTTAATACAGAATATGAGTGTACAGATTGACAGATAATTTGTGTTGATTAAGATTTAACAGCAGTCTTTGGTGCTTGGACACCAGAGGGCGATATTTTGTGATCAAGGGATATGTAAGAAGCTGTCAGATGTTAAATAAAAATTTTGCTTTGCTTTGGTTCGGGTTTGGCACACTTGACATGCTGCTGTGTTGTGCTATGGCCTATTCAAGTGCTGGAATTTGTTATTTACATGACAACACCTAGACGTAACACAGGCTCTGCTCCAAGTGAGTGTGTGTACAGTGCTGTGCTGCGCTGCGCTGCTGTGAGAGCGGCATTTGACTGTGTGTAACAGCAGTCTTCTGATGGTCATTTACACACTGACATAACAATGTCAGGTAACAAACTGCGTTGGGTTCAGGCCAGGGTCGCCGGGGCGCCCCCCTAATACAGTGGTAGGGGATTCACTGCAGACAATGGCACCTAGAGATTGTGAGTGAGCTTGCGAAATAAGGTGTGCATGGCAGGGTGAGAAAGAAACTTACACTCTGAGCATGAAAAGTATTGTCTTCTTATTGTCTGGATGAACTGTGTGTATGAACTGGGCAAAACATTCTCATTTCCAATTAGTTGAATACGGCAGCTTGGTCAGTGATGCTTTTGGTACCCCTCTTTACAGGAAACATAGGTTTCATCACCAAAACTACTTTAGATTTAGGCATAAAACTTCTAAGTTAGGTTAAGAAAAGGTGATCATGGTTTGAGTTAAAATAACTGCGGTCTTACAGTAACTTAATAAGTATGTCAAATGATGACTTTGTCTTGTGACATACACCATTACATGGTTGAAAAAACTCAAGTTGCCTTTTGGTTTCACACAGGATACAAACTGCAGTCTTGTGGGTGAAAGTCCAGTGTGCGTTTGACTCATCCACCTCCCCTTCCTCCCTCCCTACTTGGAGGGAAGACACCTAACCCTTTTTGTGCTACATTATTGCCACCGATCAGATCGTATTGGAGGTTGCTGATAGCCCAGTTCATCTCATACAGATGCTGTAAGGCGCCTCGTGCGTCATAACAGAAGCTGGGGGCCGCCTACCAGACTGCCGTATTTGGCACCCTGGGAATGAGAACAAGTTGAACTGGGACAAATCTGAACCTGGAAGTCTGCTGATTAACAGAATGATATGCAGACTATAAGAGCTCAGGTTACATACATATAAATATTTATGTTACATTGAGCAGTACTGGCCCATGGCATAGGCATTATAGACGATTGCTAAAGGCGCCAGCATCCATAAAAAAAAAATGGTTAAATGGTTACAATGGTAAAAAAATTAAACTGTTTATCTTCTTCTATTTTTTTACTAATACCATTACTACTATTAATTTGAGATATTACATAAGGCAACAACACAACTACATAGTAAAGCTAACTAAATAATAGACAGGCCTTTGTTTTGGGTTCCCCCCTCCCCAGCTCCTTACACTTTACCTGCTCTCTGGGGGAGATTGGAAAGTTTTCTGACATCACGTGAGGACGACAAAAGCTCCGTGGTGCCCACTCAACTACCACTACACTACTGAGAGGAGTGGATGTGGAGAGACAGAAAATGAAAAAACAAACAAAAAAAAAACAAATCTGTGCTGAAATCAGCAAGAGGAGAGCTAGTAATTGTTACCTCTGAGCAGCCAGTGGCCGCAACCAACAGCTCACAGAGATTGCACTGATTTACACTGTGAAGTGTTCAAGCTCTGCTCTGAAAAAATGAGTACTGAGCAAAGGTAAATTATAACATTCTCATGATGTGTTCGCTGTAATCTTGTAAAATGAGGCTTTTGGTGAGAAACTTGAATAAATCCAGCTGTTCTGAAGGAGAGATGTGTTGATTTATTCACAGCACTATAAAATAGATAGTACAGATGGAATTATGATGTATCATATATAGTAAAAAGGCATTTTGCTCATTTTTTGAGATGTTTTTCATGTGAAAGGAGGTTATGTTAAAGATTGTTTTCTAAATGTGTATTGAATTTGTGCTTATTCAAGGTAGTGTAATGAAGGACCGATTGAATTTAAAACTGTTCTTTTTTTATAGTGTAGATTTCTGTGTTTTCCTGGCACAAAAGAGGAATAAATAACGACAAAAAACAAAAGAAACACTAATATAAAAACATCAGTACCGGCTATGGGCAAAATTGCTATATATATATATATATATATATATATATATATATATATATATATATATGTATATATAAAGCTCATTGGGAGCCCTAGCCAAGCTAGGACTGCCACTGACATTGAGCAACTATATCTTGTTTAATTGAGTTATTACATACTGTCTCACCCTCTCACACAGGCACTGGAATGATGGTACAGAACGAGGCCTCCTCCATACTCTGCAGCTCCCCTCACCACCTCCTCATTGGCTTGGTTCTCCTCGCTCTCATGCCGTCATCAGGCCTGTGATCTCAGCCAACCTGTGGACTTTTTGCTCTTAATGGCTTGAAACTAAAGCTGTCCTGTGTCTCGGCCTATGTTTTGGGTCGTGGTGGGTTCCGGTGGTTGGGGAAGGTTGTAGCACTGCAGGAATTAGACAGGTGGGGGAGGGAAGAGGGTTTTCAGTTTCAGTTCAGTTTTTTTTTTTTTTTTTTTTTAACAATAAAAACAAAGAGGGTCTTTTTTAACAAAAAGTCTGGCTGGGTTTGAGGGGGTGGGGGAGCAGGGCAGCCCTGTCTGGGTGTGTATTTGTGTACCGGTGTCAGTAAAACCATGCCTTATGGGGACCATCACATCTGTGGCTGACACGTCTCATACACGTGTCCTCCAAAGTGTAGCTGGCGAGACACAGACTTCAGGTGTAAATTATTCATAGATTCAATGATGTGTATAACTTGTGTACATACAGTACAGTCTGACATGTGATGGGTGTCTACCTGTTCACTCTGAGAGCAACTCCACTGATAAGTCTCTGTGTTCTGACCAGCGGTGGGTGGTGTCAAAACAGCTCCTCATGCATTTTTCACTGCTTAGTATGTACTGTCAGAATTTTATGGTCACTTTTCACCACATTTTTAAAAAACTGGAATGTCATTGTACAGCTTTTTGTCCAGAGAACAATTATTTGTCTTGGAAAACTTTTGCAATTAAAATTGGATGGCTGCACAAACATACTTTAGCCACTAAGTAGTGTATACACTTTGCCATATTGACACCATGTTGACACCAAACCCATAAACTAAGTCAACATCACAGACTGTATATTAAAATTGATGATGCGTCACTACTTCTACTGTACAAAAATGAAGCCAAAACATCCTGGATACGGTCACTGCCATCTTGCGCCGATGACATAATTTGGAGCCAGAGCCTGTGTACTAGTGATCTCTATGGTATCGAATTCCCACTCATACACCCATCCAAACAAACACAAACTGCGCCATGGATCGTAAGCACATCTCGATGTCACACACTCTTTTTATAGCATCATATAACTAGCTATAACCAAATCTATCAGAAAAAGAAACACTTGAACAAACATCAGCGTACTAAGAACTACCTAAAATGACCGAAACCATCTTTGAGAAAAAATATATCGTCGTGTAGGTTCGCTAACATGGAGCGGGCAAAGTTTATGACCTATACTGCAGCCAACCACCACTGGGCAATCAAGATGTTTTGGCTTCACTTTTGGGGAGCTGTCATGTTGTCCATTTTTATTTACAGTCAACATGTTCACGTCAAATTATTGAGCAGTTACACCATGAAACTCAAAGACATCATTCCATCAATCAAGAAAATATGTCATTACTTCAGGCCCGAAAAGCAAGCTCCTATATATGCTGATATGATTAATATAAGTTGTTGGAATCCATTTTACTGAGAAGACGTGGACACATGTCACATACTGTATAGTAGTAATGACAAATGACACGGCTTTATTTAAAGGTATACTATGCAGGAATTGTTGATTACTGTTTATGAAGACAGCATTCAAACACACTGCTTATATGCACACTGCAAACTGTTGTACTGTTGTAGGAATGTATCACGAAAAATTCAATACTTTCGCAAGCTAACTAAACTGACCGCCAGCACCTACCTGTCCAACAGAAAACAGGCCAACTCCGCATTGCTCTCCTTCCCTATCCTCTCCTTCAGTGAAAGCCAACCCCAGATTCACTCTCGTTCTTGAACAACCTTTGTCAGCTGGCCTATTTCACCTTTCTATATTTGCAGGGTTTGTTTTTTATGCCTCCACGTTGGAGGTGGACATGGCAGGAGGCATTATGATTTTGGGTTGTCCATACAAACATCTGTCCGTCCATCCCTCTGTCCATACCATCCTTGTGAACTCTAGAAAAAGCTTAAGGCAACCCACACTGGACGTGCATCAAAACATGTCAACATAACATTTCCATGCAACGGCTCATTTATGCTTAATATTGGATTCATATATAGACACCGATGGAACCATCTCTTCCTACGCTGCGTTCATATTGTCCGTATTTGTGTGTGTTTTTGAAAGCTTACAGATATAGATGACACAGAGCAGTACCGTTGGAAACTGTACAGAACGAATCTGTAATATAGTGTAAAGAATTTTCTGTCAACATGTCGTAATGTATTTAATGGCCTCACAGACCACCGCCATCTACAACACTGCCTCAAAAACACATTAGTACAACCTCCTTCACCATTTTCTTGTTTGTTGACAGAAACTTCTGAGTCTACCCTCTAGTGCTATCTAGTGGATGTATCTATGCCGACAGAAGGGACTCATGTGGGCAGTGATGTTTACAGTGTTGGAAATTAATCTACCTATTTCCTTACATAAAGGGAGTATAAATTAGTCCTAGGCCAAGTGTTTTTTTCCCCTCAGGAAATGCCCAGCTAGGAAACTTTGGAGGTACAGTGTTTTTCAGCTGAGATGCTCTGGGTGTGACTGGTTGCTATAATACTGAGTTTCTGCAGGAGTACTTGCTTTGGATGAAGGGAAGGCTGAAGCATGCAGGGAGAGAGGACGGATCTGCCAGTCTGTGTGGGTTTATGGGAGGAAACATAATATATATATATATACAGTATATTAACAGAGTTTTCCTCCATTGTTGTTGCTCAGGACTTGTACATGTAAGATGTCCCAGCCAGCATTAGTATGTGGGGCCCATGTGGGAAGTAGATGGGTTGAAAAATGGGCCCCATATGGGATTGTCCATGGGTTCCATATCGGCCCCATGCCATTTACCAGCATGTGTGGATTTACCCAAGATAAGATGCCCATTTTGGGCCCGTATCCACTTGGTACCCAGGTAGCCCTAGCATAACCATGTGGGGCCCACTTGGGTAAAGCCATTAATGTGGGCAACTGGCATGGGCTACTGGCAGTAGTTGACTTCAAATGATGTGATGTGATGCAGCTGGTGTTTGTTACAGACTGAAAAGACATCTTCAAAGAGAATTCTGTGTCATTTTGACCTCTCCCAACAGAAAAGGCTGCGAAGGGTAATAGCAAAATGTATTCAGATAAAATTTCCCAACCTCATAGATTTGTGTTTGTGTTTGAGATTGCATGACATGGATACGAATTCAAAACAGTTGTAAAGTTTCATCTACAGTTTATTTTTTGTTTGTTAACCATTTCAGTGACCCAAATATTAGTGACACAATGTTTAGATTTATCTGCAAACGCACATCTTGTGACTTGCTGGTCTTGTTGCTCCCAGAGTGAACACAGTAAAAGAGTCACTCATTGAAGCACTGAAGAACTTTTTATTGTTGATTTTCAGCTCCTGCTCATGTCTGTATGCTTGTTTTGTGTTTTTGTCTCAGCTGTAATTATAGCAAGCTGCAGAAATATGTCACTGGTCCAAATGAATGTTTACATTTTCTATTTTGTAGGTCTCATATTTGGGGGAAGGTAAAATTGGATGGATGGAGGATGTATTTAATTCTTTGTTTACATTTGTTGTGCCTGCATTGTTTGAATATTTCCAACAACAATGTAAAAATGCTTCTGTTTAGTGTTTATTGGGTTTATTGCAGCTGTTTTTCTGCTGGTGGGTTGATATAAAAATGCCCGGGGAATCAGGGATGAGTCACTGCGACAGATGAAAGAGTTGGTCACCAAAGTTATCAGAGAGTACAGTTAACAGTGTCATATATCGTTCTCATTGTAATCCTGTCAGCATCTATCAGCTGTTATGTAACATTTCTGGTTCACTGCAATTTACAGGAAGGATATGACCTCCAGCGTTCTGTCTGTCACTCAGTCTTGCAGTATTCTTATCCTGTCCAGGTCAGGTCTGGTCAGCATGTCAAAGATAGACATCAAGTGCTTACAATTTCTCCTTTGTTGCTGCCTTAATTATTTTTGTTGATTTGCACAGAAATATCTAAACTGTTTGCTGTTAACAATTTAATGCTGAAAACATCAAAGGGTAACATGCTTTGGGTTTAGACAGTCCTCCAAGAGTCACTAACAACTGGAATACAGGGTTTGGGTTTTCTGTACCTGCCAAGAAAAAACAGCCCAATCTACTTTAATTGAGTTTTTACATAATATTGTACAATAACTTGTGTTTCCCATTACCCCAGTCTATCTCAAATATTAACAAAGTACAGCATGAAAGTTCATTCTTGATCCTGGTAAGAGTCATTTTACAAAATTAAACTCAAGGTCCACTTACTAGCTTTCAGACATATCTCATAGTTTGCCTCAAACTACCCACTGAGGGAAAGTTCTGGAAAATGCCAGTAAATGTTTCAGTTCAAATCCTTCATATACTAGTCAAAAGCCAAAGTGTTAGGAGCTGGTGAATCACAGAAAAAACTCCAGGATTTACCCTTAGATGTTCTGTATGTGACATTCAGAGCACTGATATAGCAGCAAACTATTATTTGCTATGTAAAGATGCAAGGGGGAACTGGGTCCTGAGCAGAGAATGAAGTCCCTCTCCCTCTGTGTGTGTTGTAATCCGAGCTTTTCTGTGCTTTGTTGGGGTAAGCCTCAGCTGTAATTATAGCAAGCTGTGTATGCATATTAGTACATGCGTGTATCCCACTGGCTAGCTCATCTCCATTGCTTTGCACTGTGCCAAGACCCCAGGAACAGCGCTGGGCTTTGAAGCCAACTTTACATAGTAGCTTAACGTGGAATTTCAATATTCCAGGTCCGTCACGTGATGCCACTGGACCCAAAAAGACTTTCCCATTGACTTACATTAGGAAAGAGACGTCTTTAAATCAGTGGATACCAGCGTAGTGGTGTAGTGGTAGTTGATGAAGTGGGTGTACTACTAGGTAGATGTTAGGTTACCGAAGAGGAAGTGGGTATACTCTCCTATATAATCCAGTGGTTTTCTAGCTGGCAGGTGGGTATACTATAAATAGCTTGACAAAGAGGCAGGTATACCCTCCGCTACACCACTAGTAGATACATTTTTTTCAGCGTCACAACCTCCATGAAACAACGTATTTTGCTATCGGAACTTCATCCTTCAGGTTAGCAGAGGGCTAAACCGGAAGTGAGCTGATTGGCTTCCATAAGTCTCTGGTGCGCTTGCTCCATGGGCTCAATGATGCAGAAGATGCAAATTTTATACCCTGGAAATTGAGCTGTTTTGGCTTTATGTGGCACGGATCACCAACTTTTATAGCAATGAGCAGGGCCCCGCCTTCAGTGCTGTAGCCAGTTCTCTTTATACATCCATGCAGTGTGTTCATATGGCAGCTACCCCTGTCTTTGTGGAAGCATAGTGGCCACCTTCCAGTTTCCCTCTGGTTAATAGGCCTACTGTTAGCTCTGTCAGCACTGTCAACTTTGTTTATGAATTTAGCACCGTTAGCTGTTAGCTGCTAGCTGCCGACTCAGCCACATCCATGTTGAGAACCATGTTCAGACAACTCATACGCTCTGGATTCCGCATAAAGCCCCTTTAGGGTACAGATACACCAGTTTGTTTTCTGGTCTGCATGGATATGTTTTTTCCACACTTGTGCAAAAAGACTAGGTAAATGTTTTAAAAATGCCAAATGTGGGCAAACTTGGGAGTTAAATTTGAAAGTTATCAGTTACCCATTAACTTTTGATAGGAGAGCTAGATGAACTCACAAGCTTAAATAAGTTAATGGTCTGGACAACCAGAACTTTTATGTGTGACCTCAGTATTACATTTTATTCTTTCCAAGTGGTTGAATAATAGACTACCTGATTGATGTGCTTTATTTTGTCAGGAAGATGCAACATTTTATCACATACTGTACTTCATACTTTTGTCTCTTTTCAAATCATTTAATTTACATAAGTTTGGGTGTATTAGGCAAATTAGGAAATATCATTTTCTGTGAGCACTGGAAAGCTGAGTATCACAAATGTCAAAACATGTACACCATGAATTTCACTTTGTAGGCCAATAGGTGTAGACAGTCATTATTACTCACTATTACATGATCTTGGTTAGTAAAAAGTGAGGTTTAAATTTGCGTTAGACCAATACTGATAACTTAGGCTGACACTTCTCAGCTTTTGTCCAGGTCAGCGTGGTCCACCTTCAACAATTTCACAGCTCTGGTCTAAATACAGATTCTGGGTTTGCTATAAGTTACAGTGCTGAATTTTTGATGTCAGCCTTCAAAAACAAAAGTGGTCTAAACCTAGATTTAAATCGGCATCACATCACTGTCTTCACTCAGAAATGATGAGCCTCACAGCTGCTTCATCTTTGCAGCAGTCCAAAAGTTGGAAAAGCTGTCAGGGCTGTTGAATGATGTCCTGCTTTTGTGTTTTTACTCTGTACAAAGTGTTTTCTCAATGCCTTTAGTATTCATTGAAGAGCCATAAAGTCATTTCATCATGTCTGGGTGCCCAGTCACTGAATGTTCTGGAGGGCTGACTGGGTGGTAACAGTGAGTCTGTGTTTCATATGGCTTGGGTGAATGCCCTGGATAATGTTGCCTTTGGGCCTTTTCAAAATTGTGATTGAATGGAAATGTGAGGGAGGGGTGGGAGGGGTGCTAACTGTAAATATGATTTAAAATAAACACCTTGGGATTGTATTTGAGTAACGTGTATTTACTACATCCATAGTCCTATTTATTCAATTACTATACACATAGATCATATATTCTTACACTGTCATTCTGCTTTGAGAGTATCACAAGAGGTTGTCTGGTCACATAGTAACCTTGGTTCTCTGAGTGAAGAGACTACAAACTACATTTGCATTTACATGGACCCTAATATTGCATAATAATCAGGTTAAAAATGCTCCATGAAACTACTTTAATCGAAAGAGACTGGCCTGATTAGAGGGAATTTTCAACTGGTGTAAACCTTTGATAATCTCATCAATTAGAAAATATTAGCCCTGAAACCCTTAATCAGATTGTTTCTCTCTGGTTAAAATAAATCATTCATTCACATCACATCCAGTTACAAAAAGGTGTTAAGTAATGTTGTTCCTATACAGGCTGAATTGTGGAGTTGCTGGACATTACAGTTATCTGTTGTTAGTAGTAGAGCATGGTTGCACATGCATGAAAATAATAGTGCCAATACTTGTTCAACTTCAGTAAAGTTTGACTGGTGAAGTCACAGCCTCAACCTATAGCAAATGAGTTAGGTGTTGAGGAGACACCAAGGACGTTTACAAGCACAGTTAAGTCGAGTTACGGTTATAGCTCAACCAGGCCACCTAATTGGACTACTGTCCTTGTCCCAGTATACAAGCACAGGAGGTGAATTGATTTATTGTCCAACTCCACTACAGTAGGTGGCGAAATGCCCCCTTTTAGCTTGTTAGTATTGGACCTTTTTTTATTTGACTTATTACATCACAGACCAAACAATCGACAAACAAGTCACATGTCAAAGTACTGACTGATTTTTGTGGTGTCTAGCCTGCCGATATTGTATGATACTGGACATGAAAAATACAAACTGCCCCGTATGAGAGATGGTGTTTAGCTGGCAGTAAGTCAGGAGACAGGCATAAAATGTAGGAAAATGGAAAACATACCGATAACATCATATTTCATGGTATTTATCAGCAAGCTAGCTTACATTAGCTAGCAAGCTAGCTTTCTGCATGTGTCACACCCAGCACTGCCCATATTCAGCAGAAATATTGCCTCGGCAGATGACAGTCACTCGTCTGCATTTGCTCAATTATGACCATGCCTGTAGCCTGTAAATGAGCAACGTATCCTTATACAGCGGTTCATGTGAAATTCTACAAATTAGCTCCCCATGAATGATGTAATGTATTTATTGTAAAGCTGAACGTTGGGTTTAGGCAAGTAAAGTTACTTTGTTTAATTTAGGAAATTAAACAAGGTGATGACCTTAGAATGACGCAAAACTTACTCAAGTTCACATGGCTCCGGACACCAGTCCCTTTGGGAAAGTCTTCTGTTTTGTGACCCATCCACGACCCCGACCTGGCCTTTTTCAGTTTACTCCCGGTAGTGTTTTGGTTATGAGATTGCAGCCTTCCCAAATACGTGGGTTATACACAAATTACTGGCTCATGACTAAGTGGCATATTTATGAATTTCGTGGCATATTTATGAATTTTTTGTAGGTAAACGTGTTAACAGTGCATGAGAACAGTCTGAAATGAAATGTTTGGGGAACATCAGTAAATTATAGAGGCTACCAAAAGATAGTCTGCATGTGTTTAGAAGACATCTGTCAGAAAATAACCTAGGTAACACTTACAGTACATTACATTTCAGTCAAGTTGAGGAAATTTGTCCAAGTAAGGGTGTTTCTGCAACTGCGGGCATTTTTAAGTCCCAGCAGTGAAATTTTGTGATTCCCACAACCTCGGTCTCAATGTTGAGATACGTAAAATTAGCTCATACAATTACAATATGACATTATTTTAAATTAAATCATTTCAAATAAATATTACTTAACACCATAATTTTTTTTTGTTTATTTCATATTCATTTCTATGATTTTCTTGTATAAATGCATTTGTCCCACAGTTCTAAGTTCTTACCGTGATATTGAACAAATAACATAGTAAAAAAATTTCAGAGCCAATTAGCTCTGGTTTTCGTGGAAGCAAACACTGGCATGTGAGCACATGCACAAGAAAGTGGACCACTCACCCTCATTGAAGAAAAACAAGGTAAAGATTATCTTTTCTTCTAAAGTATTTTTTGTGCATCTTTACCCTAACACTTAGTAAAAAATAATTTAATATTACTGTTAAATTTGTGTAAATCAAGATGCTAATGCTCAAAGCTAACATAGCAAACCTTGCTAGCTGTCATTTATCTGCAACATTAGCAAAAATGTCATTACCGCGACATGTCCTTACCACAGCAGCTTTAGGTGTTGCATTAAAGGCAAATTCAAGGTGAATAACACTCAGTCGCCACTTTATTAGCTTACCTTCAAATGTTTCTAGGAAACAAGGTTTCAAGCTGCTTTTGTAATTTTACTTCCTGTGTGCACATGAAGATACACTCAACGACTCACCACAAACCAAAACCTTCCACCAGGGTCATACTGTATATTCCAACACCAAGTTAGAAGGGTTTTACTGTTCCATAATGTTGTTATGGCTGAGCTAAGAGTAGCAGACCATTGACCAACTCCAAGGAGAAGATCCTTTCAAAGGTGTACCACAGTGTATCAGAGGCCTCAAAGTTGGAATGAGTACACTCAGGCTGAAATGTGAAATAGTCAGACTTGTTACACAAACGTAATCTAGCTGTTAATGTTTGTGTTAGTGTATTAGCATTAATGTTCATGCTACATCCACTTAAGATACGATAATATTTTTGAAACATGTAAATTAGTTTGACCTGCTCTTTGATACATGTAAAACCTTCTGTTTTTGTCTGTCTTTGTTGTTATCTCCTGTAGATTATTGTTAAGGTTACACTACAACTATTCCCATTAACAGTGTGTCCTTACCATGACAAGATGTCATTTCCGTGGCAATGCTTTATTTTGACTATTATTATGATTCTTATTACAAAAAAATTACACTTAAGAAGAGATGATTTTTCACATTAGAATGGAAACATCTGTCACAAGAGAAATATATTTAATTTTTTTTAAATATAATGACAATTGACACATAAGGTAACTGTCAAAATTACCAATTGCTTAGACAAAACTACGAATTTCGATATTTTATATTATCTTTTTGTATCAATATTTACAATAGTTTACAAGCTTGGTGAAAATGATTTTTGTAATTTATTTTTGAGGAAAATATATCAAATTAATGTTATTTTAATATCACAGTAAAACCTGGTCTCACTCCAAAGTTGTTGAAATCCAGTGCTTGGGCAGAGACCTCCGCCATCAGACACTGACGAAAAAAGCTGTCCTTTCACGTTGGTATGATACATGGCCGGTTGCCATTTTAGTTTCATCAAGGTGAAACACGTGACAAGAACGAAAGTTAAGGTGGCAATGGCCATGCGGAGTGGGTGGGAGGGAGGTGGATGAGTCCAACAACCATTGCCCTGGCGGCCGATGTTGACTTCCTGTAAGATTGTAAAGCCAAACCCTCATCAATTTGTGGTGTTTTACAAGCATAATGGGTTTATTTTGAAAGAGACTGTATGCAAACTGTACATGTCCTGTGAAAATGGATGTGTATTTCAAAAAAAGACAATGCATGTAACAGGCAGAACTTGACACAGCTTCCCAGGATGTAAACAACCAACGCACCCAGGGTACCTCGCATGTCGTATCTGGACGTGGAAAGTCCATGACCAAACGTCGATATGTGACAAGGTCGTAGTGAGAATGTGTTGCGCCACAAGGATATTTTGTAAGAAGATGTGATGAAAAACATAAAAAAATAAACATGCTCCAAATTAAAATTTTTATAAGACTATATGCAATTTTGTGTATCTGTTTATATGTAATATAAAATCTGATGGTTAAAATTCATTGAGGTAGTTTTTCTTTTTTTTTTTTTTTTTCATTTGACAGAGTGAAAGTGACCTGAGTTGAAGAAACATGCATAATGGCAGCTCTTGATTCCAGGCTGGTACAGGTGTTTTATAGGTAAATCAAAGTATCCTTGTACCCATACATGCATGCATATGCATACATAGGGGATATGTAACAGAGTAGAGAGATATCCTATGGAGACAATCTCTCCACTATCTCCACAGAAAGTAAAAAAGACAGCGCTGGAGTTGCCAGTTGGAGTGGGTTTTTTTGTTGTTTTTTTTTGTGTGTTTTCATTTTTCACAGAGCTAACAGTTTTCCCCTGCTGCCAGTCTCTGTACTACACCAGGTTTAACACATCTTGGACCTGCTTCTGTACTGAATGCACAAAGATGACATTGATGTCAATCAACTCATCTGACCATGTGTACAAAATCAATTTAATAAAATATGGGAGAGCTCCTTTAGTCAACCAGAGTACATGCACATCCTGTTCCAACCATGGACCTGGTCCCAAGGTTGGCATTCATCAGGAAACAAAACCTGATTCCCAGCAGGAAGCTGTGGGCTTCATTTCAGGTTCCAGGTACAATAAGGATGTCTACATCCATCACTTATTTACCACCTTTACTATTTCATTGCTACTAATCATTGTGTCTCATTACTAATGATTGCAAACGCACACTGATTACACTTATCACTACTGTGGCTGTAATGTAGAAACTGACCTGATATCTCCTGTCCCAACAAGTCTTACATGACTTCACCCAATCTTACCTGGAAATGGGGTTATTGTGCATGTCAGCCAAACTCCCACCAGCCTGAGCCCTTATCAGCTGCACTTTGCTACCAGCTATTAGTCATTAATGAGTAAAATATAAATCTGACCCAACTCCACTGAGCTCAAGACTCTGCCTCTGTTTCTCTTGAAGAAAGGTAACAAGATCATTGCCATGCTTGGTTTTGTGTCATGTACCACTAGCATTTAGCTGCAACTTTTAAACATAAAATATTCTGTTTTAAAAGGGGGAAGAAGGGTCACATTGTACTGCAATTATAATTATCTGTCTGTATTATTACTACATATATTATTTTCATTATAACGATTATTATTTCATTCATTATTTAAGGATTATGCATCGATAAAACATTATGTTGTTTAGCATAGAATGTTAAGGAGTAGTACCAAATGTCCATCAAAAATAAAAAAAAAATGAGCAAAGTGGCCATGAGTGGTTGACATGCTAATTGCTTCAGCAGTGGTTGCGTGATATCTAATTTTGTTTTTCATCATCTCATGTGATTGTTCTATGATCATCCAGAGGTTCCCTGGTTCAGCAGAAATTGGTTGGATCTTCAGCGAGCACAATGACGAGACTCCTCACAGGTAAATACTATCCTCTCATTTCATTTTTTTCAAGTTTCAATATACCAGTTATGTACACATACGAGATAAGCAGACAAAAATACATATGTACCAAGATGCCAGTAACTTTATATAAATATTGTATACATTTTTTAAAAGCTCCAGGAGACATGGGCAGAAGCTGGGAGCTTATACAAAGAACTTCTCTTGTTAATTAATTCATTCACTTTTGCATTCATTGCAGTGATTCATTTATTCATTCAGTCCATCATTCACTCATACATTCACTAGCTAACCTGTGGCATAATGGAAGTGAGCAGAAATTTCAGCACAACTTCACTCATTTTCAAAGAAAATGTATTGGTCAGCTTACTATTTCATTTTGAGCCATGATTAATCTTACTCTTCTGATGTTTCACAAATTACGAAATGACGGCATGACGTTAGAAGGCAATGAGTATCGTGCGCACATGTGGTTTGTTTCTACGTTTGCTTTCAGTGAGCAGCTATTCAGCTCTGCATCTCACATCTTGGATGAGAAGAAAAATAGACTGATGTGCAACAAGGCAGATATGCTTACCTTTGTAATTATTTGGGAGGGGAGGCACATTGTTTGATGAAAATAACAACAACAAAAAAAACAATGCCTTTGGCTATTGGCCAAATTGATATTTTAAACATTGCATAGGCCCAGCATTTCACTATCAGTGCATCTTTGTGGGTGACATAACTCTATTAGGCAGCGGATGGGGACTCGAGTCACACAACTTGACTCAAGCTGCAAATTTTAAGAACTTGAGACATGTTTGGGTACTTCTAGTGCAATGCGTGCAAACCTGGCAACCTACTAGGATGCATCAGACCAGTAGAGGTCAGTGAGGTGGCTATCATGGAGGGGGCTAGTCTAAAAGTGATAAGATTTTGATTCAGGATTGTGTTGTTGAGAATGGTAGTAAAAAAAAGAACAGCAGTTTGCAGGTGTGAAGGGCAAACATTTAGAGACAACCACTACAACACCCAACTTTATCTATTACTGCAAAACCCACAAAAAAAATCTGTGAGTATATTTTACAGGCTTTCAAGCTAACGTTCAACCAGATCAGAGTCTTTCATAAGACTCAACATGACTTGCTTCTCCTGAGCAATGACGTAACTTGACTTGCTTGATTTCCACTAAGTAACTGAGGCTTGCTTGTGACTTGCACGTGTGACTTACTCCCACCTCTGAAATTAAGCAGTATTCTACATTCTGTAGTCTGGTACAAGTATGATGTTAAGAACCAAAATTGCTGAAATGGGTAAACTAACATAATCAGGTTTTCCATTTGTGACAAATCAATTGAACCAATATGATAATGTTTATTTTTTCTTGCAGCAACTTTATATTATTATAGTTTGTTGATTTGCGCACCAGCTCCTTCTTTATTCAATGTTTTTCCTTCCTTGGAAACATATGTATTATGTATACACCACATGTCTAAAATGGCAATGTCTCAAATCTTCTCTCTTCCTGTTTTCTCTGGTATCTTTGCAGCTCTGGGCGTTCTGCTCATTTTGCACATCGGTAAGCATTAGTTTCATACAGTCATTGACTTGTCCTCACAGTGATATGATATACGATTCAGAACAAACACAGGTGCACTTTAAGTGTCGTTGCTTCTATCTGACTGTCACCCCTCAGCCTCATCCAGTAAACTGGTGTGCCACATGACCAACTGGGCCCAGTACAGGCCAGGCGCTGCCAAATTCACCCCAGACAACATCGACCCCTTCCTGTGCACACATGTCATCTATGCTCTGGCCACCATCAACAGCTTCAACCAGATCAGCCCCATCGAGTGGAACGATGAGCAGCAGTTTGTCAGGCTCAACAACCTCAAGAATACGTGAGTTAATAAATCTAAAGTAACTTTTTTTTATGCCAAACCCAGAGCTGCACCCTTGTCAGGGTGGGAAGGATTTTGGAACAATTTTTAGACCAGATCCCTTTTCAGCTTGGAATCATGTTTTTAATTCCAATTTATAAATGTACACACTAACAGGAAAAGGTGCTGAGTCAAGTAAAATATAGCAATACTGTACATCCATCCATTTTTGTAACCGCTTATCCTCTTGAGGGTCGTGGGGGGCTGGCGCCTATCCCAGCTGACATTGGGTGAGAGGCAGGGTACACCCTGGGCAGGTCGCCAGACTACTAACACAGGGCTGACACATAGAGACAGACAACCATTCACACTCATATTCACACCTACAGACAATTTAGTCTCGCCAATTAACCTGCATGTCTTTGGAATGTGGGAGGAAGCTGTAGTACCCGGAGAAAACCCATGCTGACACGGAGAGAACATGCAAACACCGAACAGAAGGGCTCCCTCCTGGGATTGAACTAGGAATCCTCTTGCTGTGCGGCGACAGTGCTAGCCACTACACCACCGTGTCGCTGCATACTGTAGATTTATAACAAAAGCATGAAGGGATTTTTCAGTTGATAATCATATAATAATAATTATACATTTCCAACCTTATAACTGCATTTTCAAAACAAAAGCCTGTCAAAGACAAACCTCACGTGACCTCCTCTGCTTTATGATTTTCTCAGCTTCAGAATTCAGACCACAGGCCCCATCATTTAGACCATCACAAAGCCAAGCCTTTCTTTAACATTACATTGTTACTGATCATGGGTTTGATTATGGGTGCATGTGTGTGTGTGTGTGTATGTGTGTGTGTGTAAGTAAAATGTAAATGTATATCACTTTTCATGTACAAAGGTTAAAAAGAGCTTCACAAGGGCAATACACAACAACAAAGAAATCACAAAGATAAAGTGAATACATGCTGCAAAATGCACAACTAGCAAAACAATTTACACACACACACAAGAAAAAATAGGAATTCAATCTCCACAACAACAATAAATAAAAAAGATGGGTGTGTGTTCATGTGTGACCGTCTGTATTTGTCTGTTCAAATCTAATCCCACAAACTACTGGACCAGTTAGCCTAATATTTTGTTTGTATGTATATTTATGACTCTATACTGAAGGACCTCTTGTGGCAGTGATTCACAGTTGAAAATCTGTTTTATTGACTGTTTTATACCATTGATGACTGCTTACTCCTCACTCTTCTCAACCAGCTTTAAGTGGCTGCAAGTTTTCTTGAAAACGGCTTGGTTAGAAACCACAAGCCTTACTGTCTGTCGCAAGCCACATTTTGGTCCACATTGTGGCTGAAAAACTCTTACATGCACAGAAAAGTTTGGTCTTATTTAGAACCAGAGAATCTGCAGATTAATTCCATAACCGATATGTTGTCATCCACTTATGTTAGGCACAATACAAGATGAATAAATCCCCCTTTTTTTCTTATCTTTGCTGCCATCTTGATTGTAAGGAAGACAAGAGGGCCAATTCTACCAGGTGCAGTTGCGCCACGTTCTGGCTGCAGTCCGGTGTGTTCCATCCTTGACATGCCATCATACCACACCAGGCGCAGAAGTGAAGCCTTTTGCCTGCTCAATTTTGTAGACTTGCAGACTTTGTTGATTTAGTTATTTTTCCTTAATAGTTTTGCTTCTACCATAAAGAAGTATGCCGGCTATGTGATTAAATGGTGTCTTCTTGGTCTCTTTTAATTGTATTTTTTGGTATTTCCTACTTTGTTGTGCTGTAGCCTACAGGCAAAGTTAATACCAGTAAAAGTCCAGTTATGAATTATCAATATTAGTTAGATAACATGGATCAAAGATTATGACTGTGTTTTAGTTAAAATACATTCATCTCATAATTACATTGTACCTATATTTCACATACAGTACTGTTAGCAAGAAAATTTGATCTGTTCTGTACAATGTGCAGTGGTTTCCTCAAAAATACAATACACAAGTGTATATTTTTATTAGCTTCTGGGTTACTTTGGAAAGTGGCATGTCTGCTGGAAGTACAAAATTGTCTCGATCAGTCATGATCAGCCGAGGGGCCGCCTGGTAGAGATCTGCTCTCTACTAAGTGCACTTTTCCTTTGGTTGTAGATTTTGTTTTACTGTAAGCAGAGTGAACTCTATTCAGTGAACAGACATGGTTACACTTAACATTTTGATTGTCTCTCTCTCTGCTATTAGTAATCCTGCACTGAAGACTCTGCTGTCTGTCGGAGGCACAGTCAATGGAGTGAGCCCGTAAGTTCAAATATTAATAACCTTCTCAACGTCATTGGCACACTTTCAACTTAGAGGTCAGACAACCTCTCCTGTCGCTGTATCAACAGAATACAGGTAGCAGTATCTATTTATACATCCCACCAGATTCATCGCCATGGTTGTCAGGCCTGAGGGTCGTGCTGCCTTCATTAGGTCAGCCATCAGTTACCTGCGCACCCACAACTTTGATGGGCTGAACTTGGCCTGGGAATATCCTGGACACAACGGCAGCCCACCACAGGACAAGGAGAGATTCACTCTGCTGGTCATGGTTAGTGCAGTCCTTATATTAGTGTTTTATCCCTAGTGTTTACTCTGCCATTCAATAGGTGTGGTGCATTTTAACCTGCCTAAAAGCCATAAGTAAAAGTGTCGGACTTTTATATGATTATTGCATTTATACCAATATTCTGATGGCATAAGATTTTGTTGGTGAAGAAAACGAAGCAATCTTACTAAAACATTCATTTCATGAAGCATTTAGTCTATCCATCTCATGGAATGTGTTTACATGGACCTGGACTTATTCTGCTTATGATCATATTTCTGATATGGTGTTTACATAAGCACAGAAAATTTGGGTTATTCATATTCCCTGTATATATTAAAAACCACTAATATGGTTACTGAGAACTGCATTCTGTTTGTGCAGGCGCCTGTGATGTTTACAAAAACAAACCAGAAATGTGAGATGATAGCGACAGGATATATCAAACACTACACTGTACATTTACCAGTCCCCCACAATGCTGCTCAGCCTTGCCTCCAATTTTTCTTGTAGTATTGCCTCAAAAAAAAAGTGTGTCAGGCAAGCACCTCCATTGGAATAAACAGATGCTTGCTATATCTGCTTGTTTGCTCATTTGATTTTTTTGTATTTATTTATTTATTGCCCATACAGTGTCTACTGGCTGGCTCTATCACCAGCTGATCTGTTTGTCGTTATGCATACAGGAACTGGCCAAGGCATTTGACGACGACGCCAAGGACAACAGGAGGACTCGGCTGCTGCTGTCAGCCAACGTTGCTAGCTTCCGTCAGACAATAGACAGAGCCTACGAGGTCAAAAAGATTGCACTGTAAGTTTGTCGAGACCAGTTAAGACGAAGACTGCGGGGTTATCACACAGTGCCTATGCAAAAAGGAGTGTTGAATAAAGATAATTAAGTTGATCTGAGCTCCTTAATGTTAGAACAAAAGAAAATTCCCAAAATTCATCTCTGCAATGCCTTTTGATTATTTTATCAAGACATTTCTCTAAGTGCACTTAACACACAGCCTATGAGTCTAGCGGTGCCAAATAGTAATGTTGGGGAAAAAAACCTGGAGCCTACTTGCTACTATGCTTTTGTGCCTTAACGTGACATCTGTCATGTTACTCCAGTGAAAGTTTCAGAGAGGAATTCCTCAGTCAAATGTAGAAAAGTAAATTTTCCCAAACTCCAAAGCTCTTATTATCCAGAGTCAGACGGAATTTTAACTTTACTGTTTGTAATTTGTACTTCAAACAATGATTAAAGTTCTATGGCTGATCTAAAAAGAAAACCTTTTAAAATCAACAGCCACCTTGACTTCATCAATGTCATGACCTATGACTTCCATGGACACTGGGAGCCAATTACTGGACACAACAGCCCACTGTACAGCAGCTCTATGGACTCTGGCACGCACGTTCATCACAATATCGTAAGATGCACACAAAGACCAACATCTACAAACTACATGCAATCTTTGACATCAAATTGTGTTTAAGTTTGACTTTTTTAAAGAACTGATAAACCTAAAGAATAAGCTGAAAGCTGCAGAGTTAGCTCTTTATTTATGGTTGAGATGGCCATTACTAGCAAACCTTTTAAATTACAGTGAGGCATCTTTATCTCAAACATATTGAGTTTTATGCTGTAGTATTTACCTCTGTTGTTTTTTTTTTCTTTTGTTAGAACTCTTCTATATCCCATTGGCTGGCTCTGGAGGCACCAGCTGAGAAGCTGCTGCTGGGTTTCCCAACCTACGGGCGAACCTACCGCCTTACCAGTGCTGCTTCCGGCCTGGGGGCACCCACTAATGGCCCCGCAGATGCCGGACCCTACACTCGTACTGCTGGCTTCTGGGCCTTCTATGAGGTACTGCACACTATCATAATGTTCAGTGGACTTTGTGTCAGAGGTCGATATTTCCCACTAATTGCCACTGCATCAAGGGTTATCTGAACGTCAAAAAATAAAGCAATTGCTGAAGTGCCTGGAACCTGCATTCTTTGTATCGGCCAGCAGGGGTCAACTGCACTCGTTGCAAAAGGAAGTCAGATTAGAGAGGTCGATGAGGAAATTGTCTTACGTCTCCCTTTATTTATTACTTTACGAAACATTCTCCTAATGAGTTTATGGGCTCAGTCACAAGTTTTAAAATTCCTTCAGTGCAGCATAATGTTCATTTGTAAATTATGGTGCCATTTAGAGTAAAATTTACCAGGTTGCCAGTCAGATTTTTTTATTTTTTTAAATTTATTTTATATACTCTATTAATCCCACAAGGGGAAATTCAAGGTTTACACTCTGTTGTACATATACACACAGGTCCGAATACACACACATGCACAAACGGTACCTATACATGCATTAAATGGAGAGATGTCAGAGTGAGGGGGCTGCCCATGGACAGGCGTCCCGAGCTCCACTGTAACAACATGACTCGACATCAGCTTACGTTTGCCTACATTAGATCAAGAAGAAAATATACATATACATATACCTCTGAACAACAAACAGATCCAAAATGATAAAAGTAATAATAAGGACAGACCTCTCCTTCAAGTAGCACCATTAAAGATAGTAAACTTAACCTTCAACATCCCACGCCCTGTGTTGTCTAATCTAACTCTGTTTATGTTTGTGTTACCAGATCTGTGACTTCCTCCCCAGTGCTGACACTCAATGGATCCCTGAACAGATGGTTCCATATGCAACCTACGGAAGTTCCTGGGTCGGCTATGATGACCAGCGCAGCTATTCTTCTAAGGTAACCAAGAGCTCCATTATCTGCAGTTATGATAATGTCATTAGGCGAATTCCAGCTCATGTTATCTGTGATGTGATGTTCTTGTAAAGTCTTTGCCATTATGATCTGAAGTGTTTGTGAGAATCTATATAAGAGCCTCAAAGAAAAGGTCTCCTACTTCTGCACCTAGGGCTGTAACTGCTGCTGTTTAATCATCTTTGTGACTCATGTGGTCATCCTGTAGGTCCAGTGGATGACTGCCAACAATCTGGGAGGTGCTCATGTGTGGACTCTGGACATGGATGACTTTAGTGGATACTTCTGCTCAGCCGAACATTATCCTCTCATCAGCCACCTCAGGATGTCAATGGGTAAATACTGTAGCTCAGCCAACTTACAAAACCATCTCTGTCCAGGGTGATGTGACACAAGTGCTCAATCAATAGAGATCCCAGAAACCTAAGAACAATCAAACTTGTGAACTTTGTGAATTTGGTACGTTTTTAACACAGCTTAGGTTTGTGTTTGTTTCGTGGTGCAATTTATAGTAATTTGACAGAAAAGGTTTATTTAATCTCTGTTCATTTATATTTCTTTTTTCTGTGTCTGATCCTGCAGGTTTCCCCCCGAAGCCCACCACTACCGCAGCCCCCACCACCACCAGGGACCCCATTGCAGACTTCTGCCGTGGCCGCCCCGATGGCCTGTATGAGAATCCAGCTGATAAGACCACCTACTTCCAATGCTTCCAGGGAAACACTTACCTGCACCGCTGCCAGCCCGGCCTTATCTACTGGGACTCCTGCAAGTGCTGCAACTGGCCCTGAGCCACAGACTGAACTACAAACACACACCATGAATGTATAACACAGTGAGATATATCTTTTCACAGCGTGTCAGCTTGCACCGGTTAATGTCATGGTGCTGGGTTACAACAGGAAACAAAGTAAACCAATGAGAAAATTGCTCACTGCTTTTTATCAACAAAATAAACAAAACCTTTGTCATTAAATGACCTGATGAATTATATGCCTGATTTACTTTTCATTCTTGTTTTTTTTTAATATATACTTTATTTTTATATATTTGTATATGTTACACAATGAAATACATAGAAAAAAAGGAAAAAGAAAAAAGCATAGACAATCATAGAAAAATAAATTATTTCAAAAATAACAGAGCAGGTCAGTGAGTCACATGGGCATCATTGTTTCAGAGAAAAGGTGAAGTTTTAGAGTTGTTTCATTCTAGTCCAGTTCTGTACCATTAATGTGTTTCCCTGTTGGGCTGATTTGTGTCATTATAGTTAGGAAATAAATCTGTTTGTATGATCATACAATGAGCACTGAAAGTGCATTTCCATTAAAAGTCCAAAGCATAGGTCCAAAGCCCGTTTGTTGTCATTTACAATACTCACTCGAGGGGGCTGTTTTACTCCAAAAACTTACATTAAAAATTACTAACTTTTACTCATAGATACATACATATGTATGCACATACTGTACACATACATATGCATACATGTACTGTATGTACACATATACATACTGTACATACACACACAGATGTAAAAACATTGACAACTACTTAACTTATCTTTGTTTACACACATATATCTGTACACACACATATCCACATTTTCATACTCACACTTATGTATGTACATACTGTATATATTTTTTTAAGTACACGTTGTCATGAGTAGAAGCCACTGTTTCAAAATGAGATGTCCACTTTCTCCAGTAATTAGTAAATTTGTCCATACATAGATTCAGGGAGAAAGTTAGCTTTTCCATGTTATATATTTCTTTCATAATACCAATCCATTCCTCTTTTGTGGGGGGTTCTTGTTATAGCTTTTTACTGGCTGCCAACATTATTCTAATCAGGTACTTATCACTACAATTGATTTTGGCAGAGATATTCCCAGGATATATTGTACAGAAATCGTGTCTAATTTCAAAACCTATTACTAAATGAATCAGTCTTACAACTTCCCCCATGAAGGACTGGATTGTTGGGCAGTCCCAGAAGATGTGGAAATGATCTGCCTGGGAGTTTCAACCCTCCCTCCAACATCGCCCATATCTTGGCTGATCTTTCTGAAATTGTTTTATTTTCGGAGTGTTGAAAAATCTTATCATATTTTTCCATGTAAATTCCCTCCAACGACCTAAACTTGAAGTGTTTAATTGGGTTTTACAAATGTTCAGCCAATCCCCTTAGTTATTTTAGCTTCTTTCTCCCATTTAGCTTTAACATAGAGTGTGGACCTCCCATTGTGTGACTGTAAACATGAATAGATTCTAGCGATCAGTTTTCTGTTAAGTCTAGACTTAATGCATCGATCAAGATGTTAATGAAGTCCGTGTTGCATTCTTCTGTTGTTTTTATATTACTATTGAAGTGGGCTGTAACCTGAAGGTACCTGTAGAAGTCTTGTTTTTCTAAATAATATTTATCTTGAAGTTTTTGGAAGCTATCTAATCCTCCCCTATCAGAAATGAGACAGTATGTTGTTATACCTTTAAAAGACCAGTATTTGTATCGTCTGTCCATTTTGGCAGGTTTAAAGTGTTTATCATGTGCCACCCATCGTAACAATTTAATTAGATTTTACAATCTTAATTTACAACATTCACTGAACCAAATGTTTAAGGGTGTTTTTGTCCAACAATTTAGGTTTTCTTTTTGCAATAAATATAGACTTCTATCTCCAAGTACTGTCTGAAGGGATATATCCAACTGAGTTAAATCTAAATTTTTCCATTTAGCAGTGTAATATGGGTTACACCAATAAATCAAATATCTTAACTGAGATGACTTATAATAGTTCTCCATATTTGGCAGAGACAGTCCCCCCTCTTCTTTGGGCAGTTGCAATGTGCTGTATCTAATCCTAGGTTTTAGGCCCTTCCATATGAACCCAGAAAACATTCTTTTCCACTCCATAGATTGTTTAGATGATGTTTCTATGGGTATTGATTGAAAGAGATAAAGTAATCATGGTAAAATATTCATCTTGATTATGTCTATTCGATTATACAGGTCCAATGGTAATAAGATCCATCTATTCAAATCTGCTTTTATTTCTTTAGTAAGTGGCCAATAATTTGTAGTGTAAATATTAGATAAATCCTTTGGTATTTTAATCCCCAAATACATAATAGTGTCATTGTCCCAGTTGAAGTTATAACGATTATGTATTTGTGCTGCAGGTCTATAATTATATGAAATGATTTGTGTTTTGTGTGTATTTAGTTTATAACCTGAGTTATGACCAAATGCTTTCAAACAGTGCATCAATTTAGGTAAACTCAAATCGGGCTGGGAAAGAGTGATCAATACGTCATCTGCGTAAAGGCAGATCTTAAATTCAGCCTCTTTAATCCTAATTCCTCGTATTTCTTGATCTTCTCTAACTGCTTGAGCAAGTGGCTCGGTAAATAAAGTGAACAAGGCTGGGCTTAGGGGGCACCCTTGTCTGCAACCTCTTTCTAGAGGCACAGGGTTAGTTAAACTGCCATTTATTTTTATCCTGGCTGTGGGTGAATGATATAAATTTTGTAATAGTAAAATTACTGAACTATTAAAGCCAAATCATTGCATTGTTAAATATAGGTATTCCCACTTAACAGAATCGGACACTTTTTCAGCATCAAGGCTGAGAACAATACATTTGTCTTTAATTTTGCTCATGTGGTCCATTAAGTGTAGAGCCCAGCTTATATTATCCTGTGTCTGTCTGTTCTTGAGAAATCCTGTTTGATCTTCATCGATTCTGTCTGGAATTATATTTTCTAATCTTTTTGCAATTATTGAAGCAAATAGTCTGTAATCTAAATTTAGAATAGATATTGGTCTATATGAACTGCACTCAAATTTATCTTTACCCATCTTTGCAATTACAGAAATTATTGCTTGTCTCCAAGATACTGGTATTTCTTCCCCTTTAAGTATAAAATTAAAGCATTTCAATAATATTGGTGATAATATCTCCCTGAATACTTTATACCACTCTGCCGGATATCCATCTGCATCTGGCATTTTGTTTGTTATTTCACATGTAATTGTTTTGTTCTGTTCTGTTCCAATGGATGGCAGATCCAATGAATTCAGAAAATTTTGAATGTTTAAGGATCCAGCGCCATCTGGTTGTGTGTACAAGTCCTTATAGTAATTTTCGAAGGAACGCTGTATCTCTTCTAGTTTATGACACATTTTACCAGACCGTGGGTCTTTAATTTTGTGAATGGATCGTTCATCCTGTTGCCTTCTTATCCTCCAAGCTAAGTAATTTCTTAGCTCTCGGCCCGTTATCATAATATCTTTGTTTAGTAAATATAGCCTTCATCTCCTCTAAACTGTCATATATTTTGTTTAGGTTTTCTTTAGTCAAATTTATCTGATCTAATAATTGTGGGTCATTCAGTTCCATATGTTTGATTTGTAGTTTTTTAGTTAATCTAATAGATCATTTGATTGTTTCTGCTTTTCCTCTTTCTTAATGGAAGACCACATTATGAGTTTTCTCCTGATTACTGCTTTGGCTGCATCCCATACAGTACTTGGAGATACTTCATCATTGTCATTGTGTTCTAGGTAATCCTTGAATTCCTTTTCAATGTATTTTTTACATAGTGGGTCATTTAATAGGCTAGTATTAAGCTTCCATGTTGTTTTTTTTAACTTTCGTACCCAGGTGTAGGGATAGATATACACCTGCGTGGTCTGAGATGTCTTTGACCCCTATTTCACACTTGATGACTCTATGTCTGTCTGAGTTAAACATGAAAAAATAATCAACTCTAGAGTATACACCATGAGGATGGGAGAAAACGTAAATTGTCTTTCTGTTTGATGATTTTCCCTCCAAATATCTATCATACCTGCTTCGAGAAATTTTTGACAGTGATTGTGTCAGGATTTATTCTCTTTGTTACATTGGTAGAGTCAAGGGGGGGTTGCAATTGTATATTCCAGTCTCCACCACAGATAAAAACCCCTGAGGTCTCTTCAATGATTATATTAAATATTTTCTTGATAAATATTCTATCATCACCTGGGGGTCTATACACATTTAGTAATGTCACTGGTTTATGATCAATGTGTCCTTTTACTAGAATATATCATCCCTCTGTATCTGTTATCTGTTTTGTGAGGTGGAATGTTACTTTATTTGTTCATTCTTGTTTTTTATTAAAAAAAAGTGAACATTTTGTCTATATCACATATTTTACATTTTTGAAAGTTTTATTGCCTGATTATTAGTTTTTCACATCCATTAGGATGGAAAGCATGCAGTTAAGTTTTCAACTGAAGAAATATGTATTTAACAAACCAATAAATAAAATGACATTATGTGAAAACAAATTAATAATATATATATTTCAATGCTGTTAAATGAACATGTTGACATATATTAACATATTCTAATACAACCCCCATCATACCCCTTTTGAATTGTATTTTTTTTTCAGTGGGCATTTTCTACAAAAATATCCTAAAATTTTAAAATATTGTTTTTGTTACAAAACATTTCAATGATATTTTAAGTGGTATTTTCAAGAAAAAAAGTCACAGTAATAGATGGAAGAATGAAGTAAAGGTAATATTTAATACATAATATGAGTGTACAGATTAACAGACCATTTGTTCTGATTAAGATTTACAACAGAAGTTTTTGCCGTTTAGATACCAGAGGGAGTCCAGACATGGTGGTGGTGGTGGCTGCTGACTGCTGAGGGGTTATAAGGCTGAAAATCCGTAATGACTAGGTGGTGATGGGGAGGTGGAGGGTGTGCTTGACAGCAGCAAGAAAGAACAATGGCAGAGAAAGAACCATATCTAAAGTGAGGAACAGTAAGATGATAGGCTGACAGAGAAGGTGTGTAGCTGTGCTATTGGTTGATTGTGAATCAGCTGATGACTCAATTGACCTACCCAGACAATGTAACTTAGAAATAGCGAGTGAGCACATGTGCAAGGAGTGAATGGAAAGTTGAGAAAGAAACTTGCAGCCAAGTTATTGTCTTCCTGACTGAATTTTCACAAGAGCTTCATTTATTGCTGCTGAAATATAGCCAGCACTGCATGATGTACAATTTATTAACTGAAATTTTCTGCCAACATAAAAGTATTAAGGCTGCTGTGAAACTGCACCTACTAAGGGCAACAAAAAAGTTTATCTTGGGTGCGTTGGTACAATGGACAATGTTCGCAGGGGTGTTTCTAGGATTTGAGAATATTTGGGGCTTACCCTCTGTTAGCGGGTCCAGGGGATCCTCCCCTGCATTTCTTTTTGATAACCAAGCTCTATTTTGACGCTTCTTTATGCACTCTGACATCTCATTTACCTTCAAAGTACAAAACAAATTCCAGTTTGTTGTCACTGTGAATAAGAAAAGGGGTAGGCAGGCACAGAACGCTCTTGGGGGCCAAATCTGGCTCAGTCCGCAAGTCCAGAGGGTGGACATTCGGATTCATCCTGTACTTATAGGGGACTTGAGAAGCCTTTAGGTTAAATAGGTTTAAGTTGATTGACAGCACTAATACACAGACGGATGTTTTATGGAGCACAGAAAGTATGTGTGATGAGGTTTCTACAATTAATACAGCTGAAATGAAAACCAGGAGTGTCCATCACACGGCCAAGGCAGGTGTAAAAGATGACAAGATTGTATCTCCTGTCCCAGTGTAACTGACCTGAACAGAGAGGAACACACACACTACAGTCATTGAAAAACTTAGACTGAGAGTTATTTCACAATATCCAAATTAAAATATGATATAACAGGTCATGTCATAACTTATATCTCAGCATGTCTCCTCTGATCTATCTAAAACTTAGCAGACCTAATGGCAAAACACACAGGCAATACTATACAACTTATTTCTGTAGTGTGCCTCAACAGCAGCTCAACAGAAGACAGTCTCAGCTGACATCTCCAGCCATGGGCATAGGTTTCTATCAACATTGGTAAGGACACATATTAAGCGGGGCTCTGGGGGTCCTCCCCTGGGACATTTTGATCACCAAACACCATTTCCTGCATTCTGGTTATTTTTAATGCACCAGCTTATGGTGGAAATGTCCTTATTTGTGTAAAGAAAAACACAAAATTCAGGTGAAAGGTAACAATTCAAAATATAAAAATAGGTTTTAATGGAACATAATGCAATAAGGCTCCCAGGCGTTCTGGATTGCTTGCAAATATATATTCTCCTGTATAAATCAACTTTTCTTTTACTGTCATCCTTGCTGTGTCAACACTTACGTGTGCATAGTTTACCTTTCCCTCCTCCTTTGTGTCTTTTGTTTGGGGAAGTAATCTCTTCAAATGTGCATATGGCACCCAATCACATCAATGATAAATTAATTCATTTTAGGTCATTTATAAACCCCTGGACTTCAATATCTGTGTTTCAAAGAGATTTCTGCTCATGTTCAAAACATATCCCACACATCTGTGTCCTGTAAGAAGTTGAGAATAAAGTTATAATATTTTGAGAAAAAAGGTTTAATGTTTCAAAAATCACATTACATCACATCACATTACATCATATCATATCAACTGCAATTTAATGAGAATAAAGTCAAAATGTTTTAACTTCAAAAAAAAAAAATCTTCCTGCTCTATAGTCTGCTGTGCATTATGCTATTGCTCTGCCAGTATGGTGATATCCCCTTCAGACCATCTGACATGCATAGAACCCTGTGTGGGACTCTCCCTGAATGACAGCTGCGCACTGTTCTCCCTTGAAGGTGAAATACCAAAACAAACTGAGAACACTTTTAAACCAGGCATAGTATGTGATCATCCCATGTTTAAAAAAAAGGCACTGTCCTTTATCAATGAATACGACATGTGATTTGTCCCGTAGTTTGGTGCACAGAACTGTGGAATGAGAATAAAGATATTGCGAGCAAGTTAGCACAAACACTAGGACATTTATCTCCTCTCAAGATATTGGTAGGGACATATGTCTCTACAACACATTCTTACTTTGACCTTGTCACAGATCAACGCTTCATTCAATGGCTCTTTCAAAATAAACGCACTTTGTCAGTACAACACTGCGAATCAACGTTTTTTTCCTTCAACAACAAATGCATGTGGTTACGTTTGACCAGCACACGCAAGTGCTTGGGTTTAGGAACAAAGAACAGGGTTTTGCTTTACAATCGCAAGGGGAGTGAACACTGGCCTCCTGGGTGAAAGTCAGTAGATGCTGGACCCATCCACCATCCCTCCCAGCCACTCTACTTGGACTTTTGCCCCAGCAACTTTCGTTGTTGTCAGTCTGTGTTCTCTCCTGACACTGCCAGCTGCTGTTACTGTGTAACTGGCATGCCAACATTAAAGGACGTTTTTTTTGTCACTGGAAGTCACTGCGATATTTGACAACTTCTGGATGAGACTGGGTTGATCTCTACCAGCCACATGAAAACCTATGCCCTTGTCTCCAGCAAACAGTGATGGTGGACATTGGTTTATAAACAGTGTGTGGCTCTTAAGGATGGTGATGCTCGTGTACCCCTTAATATCACAGTAGGTACCCAGTAATTAAAAATACATATAGAATAAGTTCTTTTTAATCTTTCCAAAACCTCAGACTGTTGTTGTTGTTCAGTAGGTTATACTGTACCCGATGATATCAGTAAAAGGTAGCTGGTAGCTAAGCTGGCTGTTATTCTTCCAACAAGCACAATTGACCCTTCGCTAAGCCCCACCCCCTCTTTGGTTAACCATTGTTAAGCCTGTCAAGCTTTCATACCCCTCATTGTCAATATGACATTTTCAGGATATTAATGAGAGATATTCTAAAGGAAATAATGGTACATTTCTGGAATGATAGGCTCTTTCTTAAATATCTGAAAGAAGCAGACAGAAAGGGCTTAATTAACAGTATAATTTGTCAGCTGAGTGCTGTAAATGAAGGGTACATAATATCAAGGAACAAGTTCACAGTCGCATTTGTCATGTACCCCACGTCTTGACAGGACAAACATAAACAGGAATAATGGAATAATGGAAAAAAGGAATAATGTTCTTGCACAACAGGGTATGAATATATATGTAGTTGTATTTTAGGCATTTAGTTATGACTTAGTTATGGCTCCCTACAGCTTTCACTATCCGTCTTAGCCCATTACCAGCAAAACTAAATAATGCTGCTTCTCCATTTGTTTAAAGTGCAAACAGCCTCAAATGGTACACAGCCATCTTTGTTTGCTAACATGCTCAGCTAGCTAACATTAGTTAGCACTATACGTTGGAGCAAATAAAGGAGTTGTTGTTGTTTGTTCATTTTCAAAGGATTCAGCTATGAGTGGGATCTTCCACACTGACTTGCAGTTTTGGCTTCAGAAAAGTAGAAAATATGACACTCTTCTCCAAACTTTGAGGTTAGCTGTCTTGACCCTTCCCCTTTTCTGAAAGCTTGACAGGCCTCTAATGCCTAATTTAAGTTGCTGACGTAGGATTTGACAGTGGGCATTATAGTAAAGGGTCGTTGAACTGCAGTTTACCGCATTAGATATTCTTCTTTGGTCTGTGTGTCGGTGGAGACGGGCATTAAACTGCACATGTATTACAGTGGTGAGCACATTGTGTCACTAGATGGCGTAATTGTTGTGTAATTAGACTACTTGTTCTGAGATTCTTTCTTCTTCTTTAGCTCATTAGTTAGATTTTTTAGTTAAATGATGAACGTTATTTAATTTTTTAAGTTAAATTATAAATAATTAATATCTACATATGTCTTAAGCTTTCATATCTGTCAATGCTGGAACCTAATAGTGAAAAGAGAAGTGTATTACTTTCATGTTTGAAAGAGAGCACAAGTGACATTTTTTTTCCTTCTATTGAGACACATGAATCTGTGGTTGCATTTTTATTTGTAAATCCTAATGCAGCAGTCATTCAGGCTTCAGCATAGCAATGAACAACACAACCAGGAGTTCTGTCTGTAAGTCAACAGTTCTCGGATACTTTCAGTCAACAAAGTTAAAAAATCACAGATTTACCTGATATTGAACTGAAAAATATGAACACATTACATTTAGTAATTAATTATAGGACATTTTCTGTTCAATCTGCCATGTTGTACTGCAATACAGGATAAACCCTAAGGCTTCCTCTGTGTATTTTAATCCTCAACAATTTTAAATATCACATATGGAGTCTGTCATTGAGATCTATCTATCTATCTATCTATCTATCTATCTATCTATCTATCTATCTATCTATCTATCTATCTGTCTGTCTGTCCATCTGTCCACCCACCCACCCACCCACCCATCCATACATCCATCCTTCTATCTATCAAAAGAAGGTGCCCATTTGAGGTCTACACATAAACCAGTTTTTGTAATCTAACCAGTGTCTTACTGTAATACGTACAGTAAGACACTGTGAATAGCAAAATAATGTGTGAAAATACTTGGTCGCTACTACTACTACTCGGTCACAAGTGTAATCCAATGCATTTGACACCGTATAATCTGCCCTGCTGAGCCATAAACCTTTGGACATGCAAGTTGATGCTCCACTAGTGACCTGGATAACCAACTACATCACAGGTGGGCCATAGTATGTCGGTCAGACATCATAATGAGCAACACGGGGGCACCACAGGGGACAGTCCTGTCTCCCTTTCTGTTTACATTCTACACCACAGACTTCAGATACTGCTCACAGTCGTGCCACCAGCAGAAATGTTTCGGATAACTCTGCTATTGTTGGCTGTATCAGAGGAAATCAAGAGGCTAAAAACAGGAGTGTGGTGGACGAAACCACCTGCAAGTCAGTGTCACCAAGATAAAGGAGTTGATGATGGATTGTAGGAGACACTGGACTCATCTGAACTCAGTCAGCATCAAGGGGACTGAGGGGAACATTGTGAAAGATTACAAGTATCTGGGTGTTCACATAGACAATATGCTGGACTGGACTAAAAACACTAATGCTGAGACGGTGAAAGATCTGAGTTGCTTGTATTTTCTCAGGAGACTCAAATTTTTCAGTGTCTGCAGAGCCAAGTTGCAGATAGTTTATCACTTGGTGGTAGCCAGTGTCATCTTCTATGCTGAGATGTGCTGGGGCAGCAGGGTGAAGGCAGCTGACGCTAACAGACTCATCACATAAGCTCATCAGAAAAGCTGGTTGTGTTCTGGGAGTGGAACTGGAGTCTTTAGTGGAGGTGTCAGAGAGGAGGATGCTGAGGAAACTGCTCAGTATCATGGACAACGCCTCTCACCCCCTGCGTGGCACTCTGGAGTTGTATCAGAGCACACTCAGCCATAGAAGATCTTTTCTACCTGTGGCCATCAAACTGTATAACTCCTCCCTCTTCTGTAGGAAGGAGAGCTGAAACAAAGGACAATGACAACAGTATTCACCTACATTAGGTGCACTACAACTCTTTCATGGTGTACATTATTACTTTTCAATATCTTATGCAATGTTTTCTCAACCTCATGTGCAATATTACTTTTCAATAACATGATCACTTGTTAATGTAGAGCAATATCTTTTTCACAAATGGATGTGCAATAATACTTCTCATTGTCATATCACGTACAATAATAGTAGTTCACTGGTTCACTTTTTATCTTTTATATTTACAATTTTTTTGACTGATATTTAATACTTAAAAACTAGGCCCAGGGTGTGACCCTAACCTGGAGAACCCAGTGGTTGTTCTGGTTGTTACTGTTTTTTTCTTTTTTTACTGAATGTTACTCATTGTTACTGTATTTTGTTTTACTGTAATTGAAGCATTCTCTGGCAAAGGAATTTCCTTTGGGATAAATAAAATTCTATTGAATTAAATTGAATTAATTATTCTCTACTGTAAATCAGTTTACATTAGTATGCCTGCCCACAAGAAACTGATCAATAGACCCTTTTCGTAGCAGATATTTTGACATTTCATGGTAGAAACAGCACAGGTGTATTTTATAACATTCATGATAGCTGCATTTCGGCCCTGGTATTGTGCATGCCGGGTCAATCACATAGCTTATGGAGAAACTAAATTACCTCAACTGTGCTGTTCGCACCGTTATGAGTCAAAGTGCCTGCTGTGAAAAAGGTCCTGGGCAAGAAAGATGTGATTTCAAGGTTTTTCAACTTTTTTGGCAGAATGGCAGCAGTAAAAGGAAAAAGAGAAAAGAAGTAGCCGAGAATTGTGCCAACCCTCCTCAACAAAAAGCACAAGTATATTATTTCTGTCATCATTTAATGTAATACTTTTCAAATGTAGTCACTTCTTAACCCTGACTTGGATTACTTTTTTCCTACCGTTTTGTAATGTTTGCTAAAAGATAAAAAATATATAATGTCAAGTGCTAAGTAATATCTTTAATATCGCCAAAATATTATTCAGACATTATATGAAATATTATTAACCATTTTGGATGGTCTCTTAATCAAAACAACAAACATTTTACTTATTTATGTTAAGAAAAAAATTGCTTGGTGACCTTAAGTGTAAGCCAGTCAAGACTGTAAGGATGCTTTAGAAATACTAAACTGTTGTGATAGGTTTTATAGAAGTAAAAATATTGTATCCTCTGTAAATATATTACGGTCTTGGCTGATGATGACACAAGCACTGTAAATGATATGCTTTTATGAAAGAATAAAATGAACCTTGAGCTTTTTATTCCATGCGATCTGGAATTTTGTACTTTGACCTTAAAATCATTTACAGTTTCGGTGGATGAGACTTATCACATCAGCCCACCACCGAAACCCAGCCCCACAGGGGAACTGGCCGGGATAGTTACTCAAGAAGAGAACTTTGTTCTTTACAGACAACGCTTCATGTCTCCTTAGACTGTTAGACTGTATGTTTATCGTGAGATCTACAGTAATTAACCAATGGATGTAACATTAGTGTTGCAACATACCATACTGGCCATCAGCCCAGTGACCTTAAGACAGCTCAATAATAATGCGGCACAATTCTTTGTTCAAAGTGATCTGTTATCAGGCTAATCAACAGCCAGGCCAGAAATAATATTATATAATCTGACCACAACAGTCCTGATTATTAGCAAATAAATATAGATACACATGTGATTAACTAAATTAACAATTAACAATACAGAATACAATGAGTGAGGCCTTATTATTTGTTTGTCTCTGTACCATGTGCTGCATATTGTTTCCATGTAAAGACAATGCTTTCATGTAACATGTTTAAGGTAATGTCTTGCTTTCTGAAATAAGTTTATGAGTAAGGTACAATAAAGAATCATGATGTGAATGTTGAGATGTTACCGGCCATAACAACAAGGTCGGTATTGTTTTCACCTTGTGAGTCATGGCAAAGTGTGGTCCTGGTGACACCTATTGTATTGGAAACTACCACAGAATACTTACTGAGTACTCTGCCAGGTGTTTATATGTCTGTCCAGCCTGTTCTCATTCCGAAGTTGTCAAATACTGCCACTTTGTCAGTGATTTCAGCGTCAGACACCAATGGCAAAAGCCACCTTTCAGGGCGGGCAGTATGATACATCACCGGGTGGCATCAGTCTGTAACACGACCGGACAGCACCTGTTGCAGTGTTATGATATGCCACTGTATAGCATCATTTGAAACACAAAGGACATAATATATGGAGCTGGAAAGTCCCTACGGGGCAGTAGGGAGGGAAGTTGGACTGCAGATTTTACCCCGAGAGCCTGGTATTCACTTCCAGAGAAGAGCCAAACCATTATGTTTTTTTCTAAACCCAACTACATGATTTTGTTGACGTGTTGGAGTTGGTTGCTGCGTCCCTGAAAGTCAACAGCAGATGCAGAAGACTCTTATAATCTGAAAGTAGGGGGGTAGGACATAGAGAAGGGGCTGTTGTACCCCCAACTCTAAGTCCCTGGCCCACAATTATTTCAAGTTGCAGTTTGCTACAGTGATCTCATAGAAAGATGGTCTCTAGTTATTGACTGGTATGACTCCATTTTGTCTGATGATCAAAGCTCAACCAGGATGTCTATCACAGACTGTAAAAATAATTGATGTTGCTACTGGGATATCACTTTTTGATTTTTGGACGCTAGTTTTGAAACCTTGAGTTCAGCACTTTGGCTGTCGCCATCTTGGTTTTTTGAAGCCAGAAGTGACCATATTTAAACAAGAAGTCATGCTATGGATGAGCAAGGGCTAAATCTGGGAAAGCTGAGGATACTTGCAGCAGACAGCCTGATGCTCAAAGTGGCCTGCCCTGAATTATGTGCAACTTTAAGCCTCAATAAAATTAAAACAGGTTGGTTATATAAGAATTCACGTGTCATAAACGGGCAAATTAGCTATTGAGACAAAACATCTTTATTTCCGCTGTTAAGTTGGGCATTTTAACACGGGGCTCTATGGCGATTGCCTGGCTTCTGGGGCCAGCCCCAAGTGGCCATTAGAGGAACTGCAGTTTTTGGCACTTTGGTGTTGGCTTCATTTTTCAGCCCTAGGGGCTGCTGCTTGGTGTTTACAGGTATTGGACACTTAAATCTAATGGATAGTGGATGTTACGTTTTGTTCTCCACACCTTGCGACTAAATGTTGGTATTCTACGTCAAGATGAAGTTGGCATGAGATGTTTGAAAGACAGTGGATTTTGGTTACTAACATCTGTTATCTTTCGTCAGTATTCAACTTCAGTTGATGTTGGCATTAGATATTGTCCTGACACTGAAGTTTTGGCCCCTGACATCACAACCTAATTTCAACCAAATATGAAGACAGACTTCATCTATGTGTGTGTGTGTGTGACTGTGTGTGTGTGTGTGTGTGTGTGTGTGTGTGTGTGTGTGTGTGTGCGTGTGATTACTGAGGAAAAATACAAGCTAAGGTTTAAGACCAAAGAAGTGTAAATTAATGCTAATGCTGGCCAGCCCCTAATTAGGCTGACATAGGCCTAAGCTGCTGGGGGACACCGAGCCCCTCCTGCCCTCCTCTCTCTCTCTTTCTCCTTTGCTAACATTCTTGTCCTGTTACTGCATCTCCCTAACTCCGCTCTACTGTCACTAACTCGGCCTCTTCTCCGGAGTCTTTGTGCTCCACTGTCTCGCAGGTTAACTCGTATTGCAGCTGTGCCTGGATGGTGTGTCATGGTTGTGCCGCTGCTGTGGTCCTGCCTGATGCCTCCCACCTGCTGCTGATACTGTTAGTCATACCTGGACTATTATACACATATCATTATTGTCACATACTACTATACTATCATATATTAATATATACCTACAACATATTGTACCACAATTACCGTAATTATGACTATAATATTGTTACCTAAATTAATATTGTTGTAAGCTATTGTCATTACTGTCTGCCCTGCATCTCTCTCTGTCTCTGTCTCTCTTTATGTCTCATTGTGTCATATGGATTACTGTTGATTCATTATGCTGATCTGTTCCGTACGACATCTATTACACGTCTGTCCGTCCTGGAGGAGGGATCCCTCCTCAGTTGCTCTTCCTGAGGGTTCTACCATTTTTTTCCCCCATTAAAGGGGTTTTTGGGAGAGTTTTTCCTGCTGTGAGGGTCCAAAGGACAGAGGGATGTCGTATGTTGTAAAGCCCTCTGAGGCAAATAAAACTGATTGATTGATTGATTGATTGATTGATTGATTGATTGATTGATTGATTGATTGACCATGTGCATTCAACCACAGCCAAAACAACAATAATAATAATCATCATCTTAATTTAAATATTACCCATCAAAATCTGTATTGCACAGCGCTTTGTCACTAGTTACTGCTTTGATCATTAACTTTCAAACATCAAACAGGAAGAAATGAACAGGGAGCAGTTGTGCAATTTTACAGAGCTGTAGTTCAGATAAGTGTTTATGAGGCAGGAACTGCTTCTGCAGCAGTCACTGATAATCTTTACTTTTGTCTTAATGAACAGACTTTGGGAACTTTGATGGCTATTGATAATGAAACACTTGTGTAAAACACAAAACTCTGGCAAGTAGACTACAGTGTCACACCCAACATATGCACATGTGAGTTATATAAGTATTTTATCAACAGAAACATTAATCATTTATTTGTGCAGCGTTGTGTTATCAGGCATGTAGCAATATTTACTAATAACAAAGCCTCGTAATGGTTATGTTCGGTGTTCTTTAGCTTTAGTTTACAAAAGGGAGATAAAGTAATCTAGATGTTCCAAACCTGCACTTCAGCAATTTTTCTGTACAGTGGATTGATATGCTTAAAGGATTTAAGGAGAAGCAAGGATCATTATTCAAATTATCTACATGTCCTTGGACTGTTAACTTTCCATTAATGTCCTGATAAGAAGGTGAGGGGTTTGCAAGTGGAAAGCTGCATCAAAAGAATAGCTCATGTTTTGAGTATCATGCTTATTCACTTTCTTTTATAAGAGATAGGTGAGAAGATCAATGTCAATATCGTGCTTAGCTTAAAGACAGGAAGCAGGGGTTAACCACCAGCCATGCTCTGTTCAACTGGAAAAAGTAAACCTACGCCTTACTGTTGGTCAGAATGGCTCCACCATGTTACTCCATCTAAAATCACACTATTTTTGGTTAGCTGCTTCCCGTTGCCACCAGTCTCTAACCACAGCTAGGCTCATCATGTGCTAACCCCAACAGACAAGTATGTTAATGCACAAAGGTTGAGTTTGACATCAATTGGCTGATGTCATTGTGGAACAGTGAGCCAATAAGTGTATTTCCTTTAAAACTGCACTTTGAACAAAGAGTCAAGAGATTGTTTGAAAGAGACCCTTGCAGTGATAATTATCCCATGACTGCAATTCCCTTAGCTCTACAAAGCATTTTCTGCGGCTTACTATTTTGGTATTTTTTCCATCTAACTTATTCACTTTCACCATCATTTCCAGTTTTAGCAGGCAGTTGTTTTTAATTCTGCTGCCTCCAAGTGGCCCAAAATTCTATTAATGGCCCAACTGCTATACGAAACATTTCAACTGCTCATTTTGTTTTTGTTGTTAACTGGGCCTTACACATTTGCAGGCCGCTTCAACAGTAGGTATAAACTGTAACATGTGTTGATGTGTTCTGCATAATGTATGCCGATCAACCAAAACATAAAAACCATTGACAGGTGAAATTAATAACTCTGATCACCTCTATACAATGCAATATTCTCCTTGGAGACCTTGGGATCTTGATTCATGATGACATGAGACACCACCTAAACACCATTGTGGACCAAGTACGCTCCTCGTCTTTTCATAGCAATGGAATTCCCCAATGCCAGTGACCCCCAAAAGGACAATACAATGCAAAAACTGCTAAGAAATGATGTGACAAAGGCATCAACCTGGCCTCCAAAATACCCCAGATCCCAGTGTGATTGAGTATTTGTGGAATCTGCTGGTACTCCACCTCACAACCCACAGGACTCAGAGGATCCACTGCCAATGGTGCCAGACACCACAGGACAACCCCATACGTCCTGTGTCAATGCCTCTACATGTCAGAGCCAAGTCTGATACACAGTGGGGCCTCTAATTTGTCGAGGCATGAACATGGGACCTCTGGGGTCCCACCAGATCCCATGCATGCTCAATCAGATTGGGATCTAGGGAATTTGTAGGCCAAGTTGACAAGATGAGTTTTATGTTGTGTTCCTCAGGCCATTCCTGAGCACTTTTTGTGGTGTGGCATGGCGCACATTCTGGGCATGTGCATGGTCTGTAACAATGTTTGAGTGGAAGGGACATATCAAGGACCTAAGGTCTCCCAGCAGAACATTGAAAGAGATCATGTTTTGACTTAAAATACCCACTTTTGGCGATACAATCCCGGCTGTTTCCTTGAAACACTTGCTAAATCATTACCAGTTGTGTTGTTTGTTGGTCTCAAACACTGGTCTGCAGTGGTCTGCAGCTCGGCATGCATCCTGCCAAGGTGTCATGCCATCCACCATCCCCCTCTACCTCCTGATGACAAAGTCAGCTCATATACTACGTCACTTTAGAAATGTTGATATGATACGTATAAAATGCACAAATGTCACATATTTGTGGTTTGCAGAAACTTACGCCAACATTTTGTTCAGGGAACTGGGAACTGGGCTCTTACACGTGACTTACACATGTTCTAGTTGCAGTCTTAGCTAAGGCACATAAACAACTTCATCAGCTCTTTGTGACTATCAGTGAGCCATGCTGAGCAGACATATGCAGCATGATTTTCTCTGGGGTCAATTGAAGCAAATAAGTGTGAGGCGATGATGTCCTTGGACAGCTCAATGACATTGTTGAGCTGTGTTTCTATGGTAACAATAAATTATACCTGCTAACAAATGACCAAAACACAAAAGGATAAGGATAGTGTGTTAGTGTTCATGAGATCACATTAATACACTGGAAATATTTTGTTTTTGTTTTCTTGCTTTGAATTTTCCCAGTAAAAGCTTTCAGGTCATGACCTATATTGAATCATATCTTGTACAGAAATATGCTGCTTTGTTACACTGTCTCCATACCATATATTAAAGCTTATCAGCATATGTCAGTTCAAGTCTAACGTTAGTTATCTTATCCTTTTTTGTACTGTACATATTATTATTGCCCTCCTCCCTTTCATGGTACATGAACAGGGCTAATATCCGGCTCTTGTAATGTATATAAGAAGATCCCAAACTCATACACATTGGTTCCTTCTGAGATCCCAAGGTAAGCTTGCACTTGGAATTTAGCAGAAGCAGTGCTATAGTAGTTATGGTCAAACTGTGCATTACACTCATCTTAGAAATTCCAAAGTATATGTAATCATATTATTTTCTAATCATATAATTATGTTTGTCTTTTGAACGATCCTTGACAAATTTGTTTATTTATTCTAGGAAATATAAGGAAGTTAAAGTTGTGAGCTTTGAAATCAAGATGACCAAGCTCACTATTCTAGCAGGTAAACAGTCACAAAACCTCAGTGCTTTCCATTACCATAATGCCTTAATAACATGACACGTTAAGTCTTATGTGTGCATCCATTCTCTCATTTGTACCTCTCTTAGGCTTGTGCCTGGTGATGTGCCAGCTGGGTAAGTTACACTTGAGTAAAACTCATGACATGGTCATTCAACTACACATTGAAGTTTGTATAGACACTGACAGAGATATATGTCTAAAAAAAATAGAGGTTTTGTGCAATGCTGACCACAAATTTGCTTCCACTGATATTCAGCAACTGCCTCCCAGATGGTGTGCTACTTCACCAACTGGTCCCAATACAGACCTGGAAATGGGAAATACACACCCCAAAATGTGGATCCCTTCCTGTGCACCCATCTGATCTATGCTTTCTCCATCATCAACAACAAGAATGAGTTGGTTACCTATGAATGGAATGATGAGACCCTGTACAAGACCTTCAATGGCCTGAAGAGCAAGTAAGAACTTGTCTTTCCCCTCTATGAAATATTCTCCCCACCAGTGGTGGCTGCTGGTCTTTCAAACAGGGGAAGCTCACTTTAATTTTACATGATAAAATTTGTCATATTGTAGCGAGGCAGTAACTTATAAAAGGAACATTTAATTGAAGCCGTTTTTCACCCACATTCATGCCATAGAACCACAGCAAAACACACCTCAAAGAGATGTGTTTCAGATGGGTTTAAACACCTGAACTCTGTCAGAAGACTCCACTTGCAAATATCCGCATGGGACTGAGTTTGAAATGCGACGATGCCAGTGTGTATTTCAAAAGCGCTGTCAATCACAAAGGGGTTCAGCCTTTTAGACAATTCCTCCAATCATCACGCATACACTGAGCGTCCTCTCCCACCTACCGCTCCATTAGGTCCCAGGGAAGCTAAGCCTCCCTGGAAGTGATGATTTTGTCACATTTATACAATGACCATCTCGCTTTGCTGCATGAAAAAACCCTGCTCAGCGCTGTCTCATAGGAATGCTTGGAGGCTCCGCATCCACCGCGCTGACACGAGAATGTGTGACAGGGAGGTCGAGTTTGAAAACTGGTGATAAACAGCTGACATTTGAACATCATAGTCATGATGTTACATGCATCCTAGTGCATGTTTAATGCAGTGTAAATTCTTATTTTAATGTAAATTTAATAGTGCATATTTGACCATTTCTTCTATGAAATTTTAGAGGAAGTTCAGCCTCCCTTGTTGTCTCAGAGCAAATGACCCTGCTCCCCACATACTCCAGCTTGCGCCTCAGTCAGTGTGCGAATGACCAAAATTGAAATTTGAAATTAAAAAATCCCAGTTAAGTCACAAAACTGTGTATGATAAATAAGCCTTTGCCATCTTAAATCTTCTGCACTAAGCAAATCATATCAAGCCACTTGTATCTTTTAAAGGAACCCCGGACTGAAGACCTTACTGGCTGTTGGGGGATGGAACTTTGGCTCAACTCAGTAAGTGTACCTGCTTTCCTTACCAAATGTATGCTCCTTCACAAACATTCCATGAGGCATGTCAAACTCATAATCAAGCTCTGAGCTAAGCTAAGTCCTATTTAAAATTAAACTAATTTCCTCAGGTTCTCCATCATGGTGTCCACTCCAGCCAACCGTCAGACATTCATCCAGTCTTCCATCAAATTCCTGAGGACTCATGGATTTGATGGTCTGGATCTGGACTGGGAGTACCCTGGATCTCGTGGAAGTCCTCCAGTGGACAAGATGAGGTTCAGTCTGCTCTGCAAGGTGTGTCATGGCTAAGGATTGGAGCAGTGATTATAAAAGTGTGAGGGTTCTAGGGGTGCGATGTGAGCACCGCCGCCCCCCAACCTTCGGCCTCAATTCCAGTCTCCGCAACTTGCCAAATTAAAATGAATGTCATGCATTACTGAGTTCGAAATGTACATCATAGTTCCATGCCCTTCACCAGCATTCAACAAACAACAGTATTAAGCAATGACTTTAGAATTTGTAGAGTCTGGGGGTGGGGTGATGGAAGTCCTCTGTATTGCTCACGAGTGCAACACATCTGTACTGAACTCATGAGCCATTGGGAACTGTATGTATATTGCACTGATAACACTATATTTTAGAAAGTCTCTTATCAATTGTTTTCATTTGCAGGAACTTGTTGAAGCCTACGCAGCTGAGGCCAAGGCCACCGGCAAACCTCAGCTCATGCTGACTGCTGCTGTGTCTGCTGGAAAGGGAACAATTGATGCTGGATATGAGATTGCTGAGATTGCCAAGTACTGCAGATTTTTTATTTTTTATTTTAATTTTTTTGAAATGCTATAATTTTAAATCAGTTTATGTTTTTGATGATAGGATGGCTCAGTAGCTCATCTTAATCAGTATTTTCATATCCATTTCAGGCATCTGGACTTCATCAATGTCATGACCTATGACTTCCATGGAGCCTGGGAGCGAGTCACTGGACACAACAGCCCTCTGTATCGTGGCTCACAGGACAAGGGTGACCTCATCTACTTTAACACTGTAAGAGACTTAGTGGTGCTCTGTGGAGCCCCAATAATTGATGGAAAGTGGATTGTTATGACATGACTAATGCAGGAATACATAAATCAAGTTGGTCTGATACCCTTTACAGGGTAACTCAACCAGTGTCATAGTGTCTAAGCTTGGGCTTCGAGAGTAGAAATTTACAAAAAGCTTGTAGAGTTTGAAAAATCTGAGCATTTACCATGCAGGCACAGAGTGTTTATGATGAAAATATAGTTGGTTACGCTATGAAAAGTGTAGGATCCAGCATTGTTGAGGCTTGAAATTTATTAGAAGTTATGGTTTCTCTTTCTCTGCTGGTTCATCTCTCACAAGCCCCACTAGTACCGTCAGTTGCTACAGTATGCCTTAAAGAAATCCAGGCTGCGTGTTTGCCATTCATCCCTCTATTTCTATTTTAGGACTTTGCCATGAAATACTGGAGAGACAAAGGCACCCCAGTGGAAAAGCTGATGATGGGATTTGCTACTTATGGTCGCACCTTCCGTCTGGCATCATCAAACACTGGTGTTGGAGCCCCAGCTAGCGGTGCTGCATCAGCCGGACCATTTACACGTGAAGCAGGATTCTGGTCCTACTATGAGGTAAAGTCTGAACAAAATTAAATGCTACTAACAATAGTAGAAAGGATGGACAGTGGAACAACCCAGTGACATTTCATCATTCTGGTCGTTCAGGTCTGTACCTTCCTGAAGGGAGCCACTGTTGGGTGGATTGATGACCAGAAAGTTCCCTATGCCAGCAAGAACAATGAGTGGGTAGGATTTGACAACAGGGACAGCTATGAGATCAAGGTAGGTGGCACATTAATACACAAGGATTAAAGATTAAGGGTTGGTCTGCAGGGTGGTATTATAGAGAATTCTTTCTTACTTTTATTGACTTGTCTTCTTGTTCAATCCAAAGGTCCAGTACATGAAGGACATGAAGTATGGTGGTGCCTTTGTGTGGGCCTTGGATCTGGATGACTTTAAAGGACAGTTCTGTGGAGAGGGCAGCCATCCTCTGCTGTCCCATCTGCGTACACTCCTTGATGTTGGCAAGTCTTGCTTCTCAACTTTTTTTATGTTTGAGTGTGTTCCAAGCTTTTCAAGTTATCATGCACAGTTCTTGGTAGTTTTTTTCAGAATGACAGTGTTATGCCAGGTTCACACTACACAACATTTTTGTCTGTTCTGACAGTCACTATGTTATTGATTAGACAGATGTGGAGTCATAAACTTTTGCCATGGCTTGGCTAGTGGACTTGACTGGCTACATGTTGGTCCACAACCAATCATCCCTGGTCTTCTTTTATGACTTGCATGATGTCATTGGGCCCTGTGATAGTCTGGCGACCTGTCCAGGGTATACCCTGCCTCTCGCCCAATGTCAGCTGGGATAGGCTCCAGCCCCCCCGCGACCCTCAAGAGGAGAAGCGGTTAGAAAATGGATGGATGGATGGATGATGTCATTGGCATGTTCTTGTCCTATTTTTATTATTACTACTATTATTTTAGTCATGGAGGGTGTTCATTTCCCAGCTGAAATGTTATTGTAGTGAAGTCAAAAGTGCCAACAGATGACAGGAGCCACATTTGAAGTGCCGCATGAAAACAATGCAAGTCACATCCTGCAACTCTTTCACAATAAAAGTCTTTTCAGAAAATGAGGGATTCTCTCAACCAAAATTATAAGGGCCATTTTATTTTAAACTGATACAGGATGTGTTGAGTCTGAAATGACGGCACAATGCATTAACTTTAAAAGGGCAAACAGGAGCAAATTAAATATAACATAGTAAAATACAGAGTTAATAATAAATTAAGTTCCATTTCTAATGTAGTCTGTTTCAAATGAAGCTGGTACTCTCTAAGTAAAAGCCCAGCCACTATTTGTGAATTTTATTTCATTATATCTGTTTCCATTATGAAGAATTAACATTCATTGCTAGCTTGATGCTAATGGCAGTACTTACCAGGTTGCTAAATTGCCTCTGCTGCTTCATGCCATTATTTTCCTCTTTTAACTCTGTCATGGTAACAACATCCCTGGTGAAATATCAAAAAGGCTGGGGTGTTGTTGCCATACAGGATGTCCACGGCAGCAGATCACTCTGTGTTTCTATTACTTTTCCTTTGACAGGAAAAGTCGTGAAAGATACAGATAAAATCAAACATGCTAGACTTTCTGGTGGGACATTGTGAGGCATCCTAGACGTGGCATCAGCTGTCATCTACTATGACACACTACACAAGATAAAACAATGGGTTATCTCGTACAACACTTATGTCATTCACGAGCCCAGCCGACACTGGGCTATAATCAGGCTTACTTCGTGTAGTCTGAACCTGGCATTACACTTTATACAAGTAATTTACTTCCAAAATGCTCCTTTTGATATAACGTCTTCCTGCGTCTTTCATCTCTCACAGACACACCTCCACGTCCAACCACAACTAAGAAACCTGGTGTCACTACCACAGCATCAGCCACGCGCACAACCCCCACACCAAGTGGTACCACAAATGCTCCGTCCACTAAGACTAACATCCCTATCCCAGGACGCGGCTTCTGCAAAGACAAGCCTGACGGCATGTACCCCCACCCAACTGACAATAACAGCTACTATGTGTGCGCAGGCGGCCGAACCTACGTAAGGAAGTGTGGAGTTGGTACTGTCTTTGATGACGGCTGCAAGTGCTGTGTGTGGCCCTAAGTATTAACTTGTGGAGGATTGTCACTGGCTGTCATCTCAGTACAATCGCTACAAGCTGAATGAATCTGGGAAATGATCTGTTTTTGTGTTTTTTGATTAAAACATTTTGATGTTTAGAAAACAACTTAAAATTCAAAATGTAATTGTTCCATGAGAATAAAAGTATTATGACAGATCAAAAATTTGTTTGATAAATAACTGAAACCAAATGTCTGTACATTACACTACACACATACATTTTATATGGAGAATTCTGTCACTATTATAAATGTTGAAAGCAATGCAGATAAAACTCTAAGTACCATTTGTAGGGTTCAAATTAGTTTGAAAATGTAACTAACCATTGCAGAAAAGTTGACTCCACCTCATTTGCTGATGTCATCCTGAACATATTGTGGTAGTCATACCCACATGGGCACAGCATGTTAATTTCCCACCTAATGAGGCCTATGGAGTTGTGTCTGATGAAAGAGGCGCAAACCAGCACTTCCCAGCTCCAACCAGCTGCTAATTCTGGTAACAGCAGGATGCTTTTAGGTCTCCCATAGCCAACTTGGTGGCAACAAGTTGCACCAGTGATTTCTTATGAAACTTCAGTCAAGCAGGCAAAGCCACAGACAACATGGTGAGCTCAACAATTGACACTAAGAGAAATTATCAACCAATATCAACGCAAAAGCATTTACTGTTGTAACCGGAAGTCCTCTTGAACATACAGTATTCATAAAATACATTTTATCAACAACATCAACAAAACAGCAAAAAACAACAACAAGTTATTTCACAAATATTTACAGATACCAAACTACAATCAATCAATCAATTTTATTTATAAAGCCCAATATCACAAATCACAATTTGCCTCAGAGGGCTTTACAGCATACAACATCCCTCTGTCCTTAGGACCCTCACAGCGGCTTAGGAAAAACTCCCCAAAAAAACCCCTTTAACGGGGAGAAAAAAATGGTAGAAACCTCAGGAAGAGCGACTGAAGGAGGGATCCCTCTTCCAGGACGGACAGACGAGCAATAGATGTTGTACAGAACAGATCAATATAATGAATTAACAGTAATCCATATGACACAATGAGACATAAGGAGAAACAGATATTATATTAATAATATGATTATATATGTATGTGACAATAATGATATGTGTATAATAGTATAGTAAGTATGACTAATAGTAACAGCAGCAGTGGGAGGCATCAGGCAGGACCACGGCAGCAGCACAACCACGACACATCATCCAGGAACAGCTGCGGTACAAGTTAACCTGCGAGACAGTGGAGCACAAAGGCTCCGGAGAACCAGCCGAGTTAGTAACATGCAGTAGGCCCGGGTTAGAGAGATGCATTAACAGGGCATGAATACTAGCAAGGGAGAGAGAGAGTGAGAAGGAGAGAAGGGGCTCGGTGTATTATAGGAGGTCCCCCGGCAGACTAGGCCTATGTCAGCCTAACTAGGGGCTGGTCCAAGACAAGCCTGAGCCAGCCCTAACTATAAGCTTTATCAAATAGGAAAGTCTTAAGTCTAGTCTTGAAAGTGGAGACGCTGTCTGCCTCCCAGACCGAAACAGGAAGGTGATTCCACAAAAGAGGAGCCTGATAGCTGAAGGCTCTGGCTCCTGTTCTACTTTTGGAGACTTTAGGGACCACAAGTAACCCTGCATTCTCAGAGCGCAGTGTTCTGGTGGGATAATAGGGCACTATGAGCTCTCTGAGATATGATGGAGCCTGATCATTTAGAGCTTTGTAAGTTAAGAGAAGGATTTTGAATTCAATTCTGGATTTTACAGGGAGCCAGTGCAGAGAAGCTAAAACAGGAGAAATATGATCTCGTCTCTTAGTTCCTGTCAGTACACGTGCCGCCGCGTTCTGGATTAGCTGGAGAGTTTTCAGGCACTTATTAGAGCTACCTGATAATAGAGAATTACAGTAATCCAGCCTCGAGGTAACAAACACATGGACCAATTTTTCAGCATCTTTTAGTGACAGGATAGGCCTAATTTTCGCAATATTACGCAGATGAAAAAATGCAGTCCGAGACGTTTGTTTTAAATGAGAGTTAAAAGACAAATCTTGATCAAATAACGGTTGTGCTAGAGGCCAGAGCAATGCCATCCAGAGAAACTATATCATCAGATAAAGAGTTTCTGAGCTGTTTGGGGCCAAGAACAATAACTTCAGTTTTGTCTGAATTTAACATCAGGAAATTGGTGCTCATCCAGGTTTTTATATCTTTAAGGCATTTCTGAAGTTTAGTTAATTGATCCGTTTCTTCTGGTTTTATCGATAAATACAACTGTGTATCATCCGCATAGCAATGGAAATTTATAGAGTGATTTCTGATGATGTTACCTAAGGGAAGTATATAGCGTGAATAGAACTGGTCCGAGCACTGAACCTTGAGGTAATCCAAAACAAACTTTAGTACGTGAAGATGATTCATTATGAACGTGAACAAACTGAAAGCGATTGGATAAGTACGATTTAAACCAGCTTAGTGCAGAACCTTTAAGGCCAATTGAATGTTCCAGTCTCTGTAGCAGAATTTGATGGTCGATTGTGTCAAATGCGGCACTAAGATCTAGTAAAACAAGTACAGAGACGAGACCTTGGTCGGTCTGAAGCAATCAGAAGATCATTTGTAATTTTAACTAGTGCTGTCTCAGTACTATGATGGCCCCTAAATCCTGACTGAAATTCCTCAAATAAATTATTATCATGGAGAAAGTCATACAGCTGGTCTGCGACTACTTTCTCAAGGATCTTTGAAAGAAAGGGAAGGTTGGATATAGGTCTGTAATTGGCTAATACCTCTGGATTCAATGTGGGCTTTTTTAACAGAGGTTTAATTACAGCTACCTTAAAAGACTGTGGTACATAGCCTGTTAATAAAGATATATTGATGTCTAGTATGCAAGTGTTAACTAAAGGTAAGACTTCCTTAAGTAGCCTAGTTGGGATGGGGTCCAAGAGACACGTTGATGACTTGGATGAAGAAATCATTGAGGTCAATTGTTGAATAGAAATCAGGGAGAAGCAATCTAAATATGTATCAGCACTTATAGCTGTGTTTGAAGGCAGATTAATACTGTTAGAGGGCAGGAGGTCATGAATTTTGTCTCTAATAGTTACAATTTTGTCATTAAAAAAGCTCATAAAATCATTACTGCTAAGGGCTAAAGGAATACAAGGCTCAATAGAGCTCTCTGTCAGCCTGGCTACAGTGCTGAAAAGAAACCTGGGGTTGTTCTTATTTTCTTCTATTAATGACGAGTAATAGTTTGCTCTGGCATTGCGGAGGGCTCTCCTATATGTTTTTAGACTACAACAAGGATAGAAAACAACAGACAGTTAATGTAGTTTGGGGTGCACCCCAGTTGCCCTTCTATGGCCCTGTCCAGCTCTCCTTGTGTAATGGCTGGTCTCGTAGTATGTCCTCCATGCTCTTGAGACTGTGCTGGGAGATACAGCCAACCTTCTTGCGACCGCACATACAGTCATGGAAAAAATTATTAGACCACCCTTGTTTTCTTCAATTTCTTGTTCATTTTAATGCCTGGTACAACTGAAGGTACATTTGTTTGGACAAATATAATGATAACAACAAAAATAGCTCATAAGAGTTTAATTTAAGAGCTGATATCTAGCCATTTTCCATGGTTTTCTCGATAAAAACCAAAATCACTTAAGTTCTTACATCAATAGCTATGGCATTGTACTGCCAAAAACAGTGCTTTTAGGCATTTCATGTTTTCTTTTCTGTCTGTTAGTCACATGATACACACAGGAGTTAGTACTTTATTGCATAACCATTGTTTTTGATGACTGCAGCCATGCGTCTTGGCATGCTCTCCACCAGCTTCTGACATTGTTCTGCGGTCACAGCAGCCCATTCCTGTTGCTTTGTTTTTGGGCTTGTGGTTCTCCATTTTGAGTTTGATGATGTTCCACAGGTTTTCAATTGGATTTAGATCTGGTGATTGAGCAGGCCAAGGCATGGTTCGAATGTTCTGGTTCTCCATCCAGGCTTTAACTGACCTTGCCGTGTGGCAAGGCGCATTGTCTTGTTGGAAAATCCAGTCATTCGAGGCAGGAAAGAGTTTATCAGCTGATGGAAGAAGACTGTTTTCAAGAGTAGCCCTGTACGTGACCTGGTTCATTCGCCCTTCACACAATTGCATTTGCCCTGTTCCACCCATACTGAAACAACCCCAGATCATCACCGATCCACCCCCATGTTTTACTGTAAGGGCAAGACAGTCTGGTTTGTAGGCTTCTCCAGGCTTCCTCCTAACCAGTAAGTTGGCTGGAGTGGGCATCAACTCAAAATTGGATTCATCACTGAAGAGAACCTTAGCCCAATCATCAACAGTCCAATCCTTGTGATCCCTAGCAAAGCATAAGTGGGCCTTCCTCTGCCTTTCGTTGATGAAGGGCTTCTTCCGTGCCCTGTGTGACTTCAGACCAGCTTCAAGAAGTCGGTTTCGAACTGTCCTTGCTGAACAAGTCACATTTCTTGACAGTGCCCACTAATTTTTAAGGTCCCTGGAGGTCTGACGACGATTCTTGACACAGGAACGGATGAGTGCTCGGTCCTCTCGTGGGGTAGAAAGACGTTTCCTGCCTCGACCAGCTAGCAATTTGGTAGTACCATGTTCGGCTTGCTTTTTCTTGGTGTAATGAACGGCTGTCTTGGAGATCTTCAGTTTTTTGGCCACCTGTCTCTCACTCATGCCAATTTCCAGCAGTGCCAAGATGGCTGCCTTTGTGGCTTCACATAATTCTTTTGTTTTAGGCATTATGTGAGAGCTGACAACTTCTGAGTTGTGCTACGGCTTGAATGTAAGCAGGAAACCACTCTAGGCCTTTGCAAATTGAAGGCATGGCCTCTTATATACCCTGGGAATACAATTAAGCTTAAGCATGTCAAATAGGACATAAAGTATTATGGAATCAGCTGCATTTTTTGTCATGTTCATTGTATTCTTCAGGTAATATACCTTTAGTGGTACCAGGCATTAAAATGAACAAGAAATTGAAGAAAACAAGGGTGGCCTAATAATTTTTTCCATGACTGTATAGATGTGCCATCCTGGAGGAGCTTAACTAAATGTGCAACCTAACTTTTTCAATAAAACACAGGTGCAGGGCAGGATACACTCAGAGCATTAGACCCTCAAGCTTCATGAATGGCTCTTGAGCGCCAGCTTTTGAACTCATTTTGCTAGACAGAGAGGTTGTGGACACTGTGCAAGCTTTGCTGTCCTTCTCCACTCAGTTGCAGTACAGTAGCACGTGGAGCGTGTTTAGGGACTGGTGTCATGCTTGGGGGGAGGTTCCTGTAACTTCCCAGATTCTAGTGTGTTTTTGTAGATGTTCCTTGTGGCCAAAGCTTCTTGCACATTCAGAGGAGCTTATTCAAGTTTTTACAGTATTACATTCAATTTCATTTTTACACACTTCATTGTTTTGTAGAGAGTTTAAACCTGAATGAGGTTCCTCAAGGCTCATTTATACTCCCTTTATGTACGAAAATAGATACATCCATTTTAAACATTGTAAACGTCACTGCCCTCATACTTTCATGCTTCCTTTATGATTGCATAAATACAGCAATAGATGGCACCTGAAGGCAGAGATAAAAGTTTCACACAACATTAAACGAGGTAACCGTAGAGAAGGTCATATTATTATACCTTTAAACAAAGGCAGCATTGCAAACCGCAGTGGCCTGTGCAGTCATTAAATACATCCCTTTTTTCACTATTACTATATATTATTACATATTACCAATTGGTAATTGTGGTACTTCATAGTTTTGTCTATATCCATAAGCCTTCAGAAAACGTGCACAAATATGGATGAAATGAACGAAGAGTGTGGTCAGAAGGCATCTCCATTTTCATTTCTAATGTTGAGCATAAATTAATTGTTAGATTGATTTCTTTATGTCGAACATGTAATAAAAATATACAAATTAAAGACACAATGAAACAAAAAAACCAACCCAAAAACAAATAGCGAAAAGGAGTAGGAGGAAGTGTAAACTCATTAAATCCTACCCCTTAAGTACTATTACATTTTTATCAATAACTCATGACTAAAACAATAAGTTTGTCTTAATTCATCATCAACCTAGACCTGATACAGATATGCAGCAATTACCAATTAATAATGTACACAGTATCATTCTATACCCAATTACATTCATACATACAGACATCAATGGTTACACTATGTGTAGCAAAGCTACATTATGATTCACAAAACAAACCCTCATAATTATTAGTCAATACTATACCTCGCAAGAATTAATTCTCTATACCTTTTTAAACTGAATTATGTTTGATATTTGTTTTATCTCCACACACAATTTGTTCCACAGTTTTACTCCACGGATAGTAATACAAAAACTTTTCAATGTAGTGCGCACTTTAAGAATCTTTAAATTTAACTTTCCCCTTAAATCATAACGTCCCTCTCTTTCACAAAACATTTTCTGAACAATTCCTGGCAGTAAGTTATTCTTTGCTTTATACATTATTTGAATAGTTTTGAACTCCACAATGTCAAAGAATTTTAACGTTTTAGATTTTAAAAATAATGGGTCAGTGTGTTCACGAAAGCCAACATTGTAAACAATTCTCATTGCTCTTTTTTGTAGACTAAAAAGCGGTTGTAATGAGCTTGTATATATATTTCCCCATACCTCTGCACAGTAAGCTAAAAAAGGTAACACCAGTGAACAAAGAATGTAAAGTGATTTTTGATCCAACATGTGTTTTGCTTTCGCCAGGACTGAGATGCTTCTGGACATTTTGTTTTGAACATGTTTTATGTGAGGATTCCAGCAAATTTTGTCATCAATTGTCACTCCGAGAAATTTGTTTTGATTCACCCTCTCTATATCTACACCCTCTATCTGTACCTTTACATGATCGTTTGTTTTACATTTTCCAAATATCATGATTTTTGTTCTACTTAAATTTAACAATAACTTATTTTTGTCGAGCCATGATTTAATTTTACTCAATTCTGAAGTGATCAAGTCGAAAAGTTGCTTTAAATCCTCACCAGTTCCTAAAATATTTGTGTCATCAGCAAATAGTAAAAGTTTCAACAAATCAGACACTTTACATATATCATTGATGTACATTATGAATAGTTTTGGTCCCAACACTGACCCCTGGGGGATGCCACACACAATGTCCAAATGCTTAGAATAACAATCTCCCATCTTCACAAATTGTCTCCTGTTCTCCAAACAGCTTCTCACCCAATTTAGCACAACTCCCCTGATTCTGTACTGTTCCAGTTTATTGATTAATATGTCATGGTTTATGGTATCAAATGCTTTTTTTTTTTTTTTTTTTTAATCAGTTTAAACTCCAACTGTGAATGTTTTATGGTCTATGAATTTGTGATTTCTTCAATGAGTTCAGTTAATGCTAGTGATGTTGACCGGTTAGTTCTGAATCCACATCGACTGTCTGAGAGTAAATTGTGTTTTTCTATAAATTTATCTAATATGTAATTGAAAAGTTTTTCAAAGATTTTGCAGAATTGTGGGAGAAGAGAAACAGGCCTGTAATTTGTGAAGTGGTGTCTGTCGCCGTTCTTGTACAATTGGATACCTTTTGCTGTTTTCATTTTACTCAGAAATTGCCCTGTTTGGAATGATAAGTTGAAGATGTGAGTTAGTGGTTTGGAAATGCCTAGAATTACCTTTTTACTACTTTCATGTCTATTTCATCACAGTCAGTAGATGTTTTGTTTTTACATTTATTGACAGTTTCTCTTATTTCTTTTTCATCAGTGACTTTGAGAAACATTGAATTTGGATTATTTTCTATTAATACCTCATTATCACTGTGACTGGAGCAGGAATTTTATCTGCCAAGTTTGGTCCGACATTAACAAAAAACTCATTAAACTTGTTCACCACCAGGTCCATGTTATCAATATCAATATCATTTTCAATAAATTAATTAGGGTTTTATCATATAATAACTTAAATATACTCAAGAAACTATCATATGCCTTATTCATATCCTTCTCTTTATAAATTAGTTCCCTGTCATATGATTGTAACTCATTATTTAGTTTATCCATAGATTCCTCAAATGAGCGCTTACGGGACAGAGCCTCTACTCCCCTGTGCTGTGTATGCAGCTGCCTGTAACAAAGAGCAGTGTGACAGTGAGGAGCACTCACTCAACAATAAAATCTGGGGACCAAAACATCCCCCAAAATTTTAAGCTAGGTCAGTAGACTGAGAAATTTCCAACTGATGATTCAAATTGGGGGCAGCTCTATTTGAATTTATCAAAGAAGGTTGCTAAGTTTTGAAATATACTGAAATGTTTATCTTTATGAAGTAGTAAAGATCTTAAAATTTTGTAATAAAAGTAACTTTATGAATTATTATTCATTCACGTTCCACAAACCATAAAGTCAAGTAGTGGCCGTAGATTTCCAATGAATTTCTCAACAGCACTGCCCTATCACATTCTTCTCTCAGTGTTTCTTTCTTTGTTGTCCTTTATTTGAAAGAGAAATTGGCTCCAGATCTAGGAGATGCATTTATCATGAAATAGTCTGTGCAGGATTGTATAGTGCCGACGGGCTTAGGCTAACTTGTGACACATTTGTATAATAGTAGAAATATTAGTCACAGCTGGAATTTTTTCTGTTGTTGTTTTCAGCATTGGTTATATTTCTGCCTGAGGCCTTTGCAGTTATATTCTGGGAAGGGATAGGGGTGTGTCAGCACCAACACCTCAGTATCTGTGCGGCACTGCATGGTGTTTGTGCCAAGGGATATGGAGACTGTATATCCGATGATCGCCTGCCAGAATGCATTACCTCATACCCGTTACCATGTCACGCTTGCCCTTCAGCACTTGGAACTAGAAATAGGGAGCAATAAAAACACATTGATGTGATTGCTGTTATAGCTATGATTTTTGCTGCACAGGAACATTTTATCATTTCACGAATTAGTTTCAAAACTTTGCTAAAGTTTAAACTGATTCTTTTAAGGGAAATGCACTTTTGGGGTCAGTATAAGACAGTCTGAAAGTTGCAATTACTCAAAATTTTCATATCAGATTTTTCATATATTTGGTATAGTTTGCTTGCAACATTTTTATTTGGGTAAAGTTGGGAAGAGTTGAAAGCTGCATGCAGTTGCTATTGTAGCAAAATATATAAGGTCTGTAACACAATAATCAATAGTCACAGCTTCTCAAAGTGGGATTTGCTGCTTTTGTGTTTTCAATATTTTGTATTTTTATTAATTGCTTTTGTGTGTGTACAGGTTATGTTGAAGAGTAACCACTTCATTGCTAGCTGCTGCTTTTGCCCATCACTGTAAACTTAAAGGTGTTGAGTTTTCTTGTAAGCAAACAAAAGTTATGCTTAGATTCAATGTTTCTCACCAAACACATTGCTTGTATACTAGTTTTAGTTAGTTTTCCACTGTGGCTGAGCCTGGCTTAGAGGAGTTTTGGTCCCTGATGCAGTCTTTGTGGTGCTATATGCCACTGGCTCGGATCCGGGGAAACTATTCACTCTTTCTTCCTACAGAGTAAGTAGTTTGACACTAACTCTGCTTTGTTCTTCTTTGCTTGCTAAGTTAGCTTGCAAACTTTGTGTCTGCCTGGGCCACTAACTTGTCTGATCTCTTTTAAAATCTTAGAAGAGCAGTAGTGGATGAAGTACCTGAAAGCCATGCTTGAGTGAAAATACAAATATCTTACCAGAGAATGACTTTGGTAGAAGTTACTCACCTATTAGAATATTACTTATGTAAAAAGTCTTAAAATATCTGATATTTACTGTACTTACATATGTTTTTGTATAATACTTAAATAAATAAAAGTAAAAGTAAATGCTGGTAATAAAAAAGCAATCATTTAAATTCTGAGGATCATGAAGTTAATTCTTCCTAATGTAAGCCAAACAGGGGTGGTATGTGGATATGGAAAGAATGGATTACTTAGGAAATTATTACCAGGTACGACTGAGTTTTTGGGTGAGAGCAACATGAACAGTGATCAAAGAGACTCAGGAAAAAGTGCAGGTCCAGACACAGTGAGGTTTAATACAAGGTTGTACTTTGTACAGTGCAACATCTTTTGAGGGCCTACACCTAATCCTATGTCATCTGGGAGGCCCAGGTGTTGCCCTGAGAGAAAGGAGGGGGTATGATGGATTGCACTATGTATGTTGCTATTGTAAGCGTGCACCAGCTCAAGCAGATTCTCAGGCCAATGGTTTGCTAAGCTATTTCTAGGGAATGGAGCATGTTTAGCAAAGTCTTATTTATGTGTTCTGTGCTGCCATTACTGGTATGGGGTAGTGCAGCTTTTAGTTATATGCCACAAGTATCACTCAATCAATCAATCAATCAATTTTATTTATAAAGCCCAATATCACAAATCACAATTTGCCTCAGAGGGCTTTACAGCATACAACATCCCTCTGTCCTTAGGACCCTCACAGCGGCTAAGGAAAAACTCCCCAAAAAAACCCCTTTAACGGGGAGAAAAAAATGGTAGAAACCTCAGGAAGAGCGACTGAAGGAGGGATCCCTCTTCCAGGACGGACAGACGAGCAATAGATGTTGTACAGAACAAAGTTGTTTAATTAGTGCTGACTTGAAATTTGGTCATCGATCAGAATAAAACAGCGCGGGGGAAACAAAGGGCTGGATTACATGAGTCCATAGGGCTTTTCACCCATTTTGTCCATAGGATGTTCTGGTAGGTGTCTGTGGGTTGGCCTAGGGACAGAAAATCTAACCCTACCACTTCTAGGGGATATGACACTGCAATGAGTTTCAGTGGGGCCCTGAGCTCCATTCGTTCTCTTTGTAGGCTGCAGGCAACATAACTCTGATGGAAATGACGTACCTCCTCCACCATGCCAGGCCAGTAGAATCGCTGATAGATCCAAGACAGAGTCCTGTCCACACCAGCCTGGGCACTTTACAGCACAGTATGTTACTTTTAACTTGAAGCCTTTTCTACTGCTGCAACACTTTCTGAGCTCTACTGGACAATGATTGGCGCTCTGGTCTCTGAGGTGTTACTTATGTCTCCACCTATCTTTCTATGGCTTGAATGTCAGGGTCACTAACTTGTGCCTCCTTCCACACACTGCTGGCCCTCTTCTCGCTGCCTTCAGGGGTCAGTCAGATGGTTGCTGTGACTGGGGCAGTCTCCATTTCAACTTAGTAAGTAAGGCATCTGTTGGCAAGGGGTTAGCTGGAAATCTGGACAATGCATCTGCATTTACATTACTTTTACTAAGCGGTATTTGATGTCATAGTTAAAGGAAGAAAGCTGTGCAACCCTACGCTGTTCCGCTGCACCCAGGCTAGCCATCTGAAGGTGAGCCACAGGGTAATTATAGCCAGGTCAAGAGTGGAAAACAACTCTGCTCAGGTCAGACTGGTCAGAGTCTCTTCAATCCTGGGCAAAGGCCCACAATAGTCATAATTAAATTGTCTTAAAAATGTCCCATAAAAGAGTGGGTTCAAATATGAATAAAAATCCAATAAAAGAGGGGAGAGGGGAGCTAAAGTCCATTCATTAAAAATAGAGAGGTCAAGCAAGTTGCTTTATTCCAGTCAAGAGGGGATAAAAGACTGGATTGTTGCTGCAACACCGCAGGTAGGACCACCTGCCAAGACAAGAAAGACGCCACCAGTACGGTACACCCAAACTAAAGTCTTTAGCTGTGCTCCTTGACCAGAGTGTTACTATTTTCCCAAAGGGATACTCACACTGCCGGGCAGAGCCCCCTTCTCTGCCTTTGCATGTACTTTGTGTTTTAACACTGTGGGTTTCCTCCCGCTGAGGGCTGGAGTTCGGGTTCATCCCTGCTCTGCTAGCAGTTGATGCTTGGCATAGCCTCCGATCCCCCCTCTCTCACTCGCTTCCTGGTGCCTTGGTCGTGCAGACGCCGAGTTCTCTCCTTTGTCCTCTCCCTTGTCCTCTCCTTCCTGTTCTTCCCCCTCTTGCTCCTCTTTGTTCTCCTCTGTCTGCCTTAACCATCTCTTTTCTTCCGTATATCGGCAAATTTGGGCACTTCCCATCACTGCTAATTGGGTGCAGAGGCTTGCTCTTGCGCTCTCAAAGGCTATTAAAACTGTCAATAAACTACAAACAGAGTTGCTTAGGTGCAGGCAATTTGTAATTATCCATCGCATGTAAGGCAGGAACTCACATCTTAACTCTAAAAGCATGCAATAAAATCAAACAATAAAACACAGGCAAATAAAAACTCAGAAATAAAGAAAATCATAACATGATTAAAACTCAAAGTATAAAGGCATGCATAACAAATTACAATACATAAATAATCTTAAAAGCAATGCTTCCGCCTTGTGACACTAACATGAACGTTATCTTAAAAATGGAGAGTACATTACACTCGAAGAAAAACAGGGTCCTCCTCAAAATTAAAAGGATCTAAAGAAAACCTTTGACCGCCAGGGCTGACACACAGAAGTGGAGCAGTCACTACACAGGTACCTGTCACAAATCTGTATCTCCTTGAATCATCACTCACCCTCTCTGCTTTGGGACGCCATGTTTTGCTCCATTCATGAAGTCGGTCTCGTTGTTGAGTGGAAGTTGTTGCTAGCATATAGCATCTAATCTGACATGCAGCCTGGGCTTGACTGGAAATCAACACTGAACTGCAGCTTTTGCAGCACTTGTTAGTGCCTGCCCTTATGTGATTAACCTATGATGTAACATGTAAGCTAGGACCACTGATTCACAAAGCCTACCCATTTAATTTTGTTGTAACTGAGTAACAAAAATTCTTAACACATAGCAATACATAAATACCGGAGTAAAACTAGAGTGAAATACTTTTATTTCAATACATAGAAATGTATAGGAGTAAATGTGAACATTTTATTTAGGAATTGTAGTGGAGTAAAAGTGAAAGTTGGCATAAATACAGAAATTCAAGCAAAGTAGAGATACTCTATAAAAATACTTGCAACAAAGTATTATTACTTTGTTCCATTACAGCACTGTAGATGATAGGGTTGCCACATTTGACTTGTACAAAACTGGGACATTTGACTTGTGACGCAGGGCATTAAACTAGATTTGCAAATATACTATGTTAACAGTTGTAGGACTCCCTGTTGCCTCTCTTACATCTATTTGTCCTGACTGCCGCCACGCTGATAACACTCAGCAGTCAAATACAGCTGTTGCTCTCCTCTTTGACCATTTATAGCAATAAGCTTTACTAACTGCACCTGATCATTTACTGAAGTCTTAAGAAAAGTTAATAATGTACAAGTATTGTGAGTATGCTGGGTTTATACCATATCCATGACAAAAACAGGGGTGCATAAACTCCATTCAGTCTTGAATGGGAAAAAGAGACTGGTTGCCATGCACACAGACACACAGACAGGTACATCAGTGGCTGAAAAATAACTGATCGCTGATCATAAAGTTGTAAAAACTTACAGAAAGAAGGTCTCAGGAGGAAGAGAAAGAAGAGCAGCAAGATTCTTCTTTTTGTTGACTTGGTGATATGGCAGAGTGACATGCCACAGTGACCAGTGGGGATTTAATGGGCAGATTTCACACAAAGGTATGAAAAGCAGAGGACTTTAGGAAACAGAGTTCATTTGGCAGTCCATTGTCTGACTATCAAAGGAGGCCACAGCAGCCATGTTGAAGAGGGCTGAACTTACAGAGCATGCCTTAAATGTCCAGTTTAGAGTTGCACGAATGAACAAATCATCTGTGGAGTCCAGTGGTCCCAACATTGCCATTGATTACATGTAAAACGGCCTTGGCGTAATTGTAACTAGTCAAAATTACATTATAGATATGTTGACTAACACGTCAACATTGAATTATAGATATATGTAACTGAATTTAAACAGAAGATAATGGTAAAAGTTGACTGATTGTAATTAAGTTACAGATATTAATAAAGGACACTTCCATCAGTGAGAAAGTAACTGTTAATATCAAGAATTAACATTTTGACTAGTGAGAAAATAATTGGAGGTATCTTTAATTAGAAGTGCTACTAGTCAAAATTACATGATGGATGTTTGCTTGGAATTCTAACAAGTCAAAAAGCAGTTGACGGTTGATATCTACAGTTGCTATTACCATCACTGATTAAATGTTAAAAATGGCTTGTAATACATCTGTGAGGGAAATTATACTAAATCTCAGCTTTGATCCTAGGTCGCACCTACCCACTACATTTGTAAAGGAAATTGCCCCCCCTCCCAGCAAAAGGTTAAGGACAGACAGGAAACTTCCCCCCTACCAAGTGGTCATCACCTCAAGATACAAAGAATTGCCTAACAATAAAGATTTCTTAATTCCCACGCATCCTTACTAGCATACAGTCTTCTTTCCAGTCTTTGTTGGTGCATTACAGCATTTTTCCCATATTAACGTGTAGATCAGTGGAATAGTCTGGAGTGAAATGTATGATAAACAAAACGTAGACTCAATAATAGAAAAACAAATAATTAAATTCATAGACTAAATTATTAATGGTGAAAAGTTAAAATTAGTTTGTCAAATCTGTAAATTAAGCAGAAACAAAATGTTGTTGCCTATATCATACAAAAGAAAACAGCAAAATTTCTGTTTTGATTATTTTATTTTATTTAGTTATTATTATTAGTTTACAGTCATTAGACTATTTGTCAATGGCTGCTACTTTCACTCATGTCATAATATTGTAAATAGATTTTTTTCCTTTTCTCTGTTTTTGTGATTGTATCACACGACTCTGTGTGTCCCAGAATTCTCCAGCCTGCCCCACACTTATCTTCAAAGCAGTTGAGGATATTGTGGAGTGGAAAAACAAGCTGCCAGCATCCTGATGGTCAATGGTCATGGCCACCGCTCAACAAAGGAAAGAGATAAAGTAATCGAGGCTGTTAATCAAGGAACTTGGACAGGGGAGTTTCGAGCAATACCAACTTATTTCACAATGCATGTCAGTTTACACTCATCTGTTTTGGTTAGTATTGTGTACACAATCAAAACATATTACGTTTCACATGGTTAATATCATGTTTTTTTCACCTTATATTTGGCTGAACTTTTATACCTTAAAATGTTTGATTCAGAGTGTGTGTTTGAAAAACACACGCAGAATTTAAGTACTATATGTATTTGTGTATTATTTCTTCTTTTTTTTACTTGCGAATTAATTACATATTCAGTAAAAGGAAAATTCCTAGTGACCTAGAGGTTGAAAATGCACATGATGTTAACAAGGAGTAAACTCAGTTTAGTTCATGAGCTACATACAGCCCAATTTGATCTAAAATAGGCTGGCTAGTAAAACCACTGCATAATAAACTATAAAGACTGGCACCGCTTCAGGTGTGAATGGCCAGGTGAGTGCTGACAGGTGGCTGTGCAACAATTACCAATTTGGAGTGCTTCCCCATCCAGTGTGAACCTGCAATCAGCCTTCACAAGTGCATCATTTGGACCCTCTGTCAAGATTGAACCCCTCAGTTGGCCTATGTCTGACATCCCTGATTCACAAACACTAAACACACACGTCCCTGGTTTGATCCTAGTTAGGATTTATTGTTAAATGCCCTCTTCCTCTCTTGCCATTTGTTCCTGACTGCATCTCTATTTCTACCATAAACAACAGAACAAAGGCAAAATGCCAAAATGATCTTTGAAAAAATTCTCAGAGTTGCTGGGATAAAATGCTCATTTTAACTCATTTTTTGTTTCACTTTTATATCTCCATGTCGGTGATAGCTGTGGCCGGAGGCATTATGTTTTCAGGATGTCCATCCGTCCGTCCTTACATACGTTTGTCCCATCCTTGTGAATACGATATCTTATGAATGTCTGAAGGGAATTTCTTTAAATTTGGCCCAAATATCCGCTTGGACTTGTTGTCATAGGTCAAAGATCAAGTCTATGTGACCTCTTCTGTCTCATTCTCAGGAACATGATATCCCAAGAATACCTTGATGGAATTTTCTATAAATTTGACACAAACATCCACTTGGACTGAAGAATAAACTTATTAGAGTTTTGTGGTCGATGGTGAAAGGTCAAGGTCACGGTGACCTCACAAATGTGTTTTAATCCACAACTCAAGAATTCATATGCTAATTATGACAAAACTTCACACAAATGTCTAAAAGGATAAAATAATGAATGGCAGAGAGCGCAAACCTCCCTGTCCTGCCATTAGGCTACATGAAAAGCCTAAGGCAGGGAGAGCAGCAACAAAGACTCCCCCAGGAACAGAACAAAGCCAGCATCAATGACAAGCAGAAATGACACTGATAAGTCTTCAAACAAACAGATATCAGAACATGATTCGTTCATAAGTTTCATGTTTAATTTTATGATTACTTAGTTGTTCATTACTCCATTTTTCAAATGTCTAAAATTATGACCACCATGTAGCACAGTGTGGGTTTTAAAGGACGAAGAAATTATTAATTGATTTTTTTATGATCAATTATTATTTTTTGGTTGATTGAATGTAATTAATTTATTTAAAAGTGATATTTTAGTCAAGTCATCATGACAACATTAACAATAACACACTTATCTAAACAACAGTAAAATATCAAGATGGTGTAGGTCTTTTTGGCTGATTAATGAGATGATAATGAGTGACTTATTAAATGACCTACATAACAACTGGTTCATGTGTTGAGTGCATGCGGGAAGAGAAAACTGCATTGCGTAAAATACTGTCTGTTATCCTGTGATTCAGACTTTGCAGAATCTTATCAAAACATGTCCCTAATAATCATAACATTTATTACCTCAATTTATCAAAGACTGCTACACCTCCTCCTTTCAACTGTATAAAAGGCCAAACTTTGCTGCTGTTGTTTAGGTCTCTCATCCAGTCCCAAGGTGAGTTTACAAGGGAAACAATTCTTGTAAGTTATCATTTATTATTGTAATTATCTTGAGAACGGTAGATTTCTGTTGTTGCTTCACTCACAGTCCCTGTTTCACTTTTTGTCTTATAGTATTCCAGTGAATTTGTGAGAAGTGAATTCAAGATGACCAGGCTGACAATTCTAGCAGGTATCAATCTGTATGTGGTGTTGACAAAATTACAGAACATAATGTCTGTAATTTTGTCATCCCGATTGTCTATACTGTGATTTTGTTTGTTGGTCTCTGTACACATGGGTTCTTTATCTGAATTTAGGGTCTAAGAACAGCAGATGTTATGGGCTATACAGATTGTAAAACCCCTTGAGGCAAATGTGTGATTGGTGATATTGGGCTGAATAAATAAAATAAAGTTGACTTGATTTAAAATATTTTTTAGAAAATAGAATGTGCTTTTATTTCTCTTACCGTGTCTTTTCTGTATTCCTCAGGCTTATGTCTGGCAGTATGCCAGCTGGGTAAGTCATGATACTTTATGATCAAATATTACTAGATTTGGCTTTCCACTTGTACTGGAATCAGTGCTTCTTTAATTTTCCTTTACTTCAACACAGGATCTGCCAACAAGATGGAATGTTACTTCACCAACTGGTCCCAGTACAGACCTGGTGAGGGGAAATTCATGCCACAAGATGTCGACCCCTTCCTGTGCACTACCCTGATCTACGCTTTCTCCATCATCAACCATAACAATGAGCTGGTTACCTACGAGTGGAATGATGAAGTCCTCTACAAGTCTTTCAATGCCCTGAAGGACAAGTAAGTGGCCAGAGTTGAGATGCCCTTGATATCACACACAGGAGAGGTCAGAGGTCAGGATAAGCTACAGTACCTCTGCAGCTGGCAGATGTTCAGTGCTTTGCATAAGAAGCCATCAGTGGGGCCGAAATGGGGTCTTTGCTGAAAAGATGACTCAAGCCCGGCAGTGCTCCTTACTGTAAAATAAAAATGCACCACCTGAGCCTTGATGATACATTGCTCTTGAACCTAGTATCAACAACAAGCTTCAACAAAGTGCAATGGAAAAAGTTTTAACCAACCCTCTGTGCTGTTGACAGAAATCCTCATCTGAAGACTCTGCTGGCTGTTGGTGGATGGAACTTTGGGTCACAACAGTGAGTAACATTTTAAACCACAAACACAATGTTTTACATTCTTTTACACCGATACAGAGTGCTTGAAATCATGTTACAAATACTCCAACCATTACATTTTTGAAACAACCTGAAAGTCCATTGAAATCTAAACTGTGACAAAATTCAGGAAAAAAAATGTCTGTATAAGTATACATAGTTTTATTGTTGTTTGGTTGCTAGCTGACTGTCCAGCAGGCAGATTAAGGCCCAATTCCATCATATTTTTACCCCTACCCCTTGTTTTTGAGTGCCACCTTGCCTCTTGGAAAAGAGTTACAAGGGGGTAGGCTAGTGGTTAAAAACATTTTGTATGAAATAAGAAAACCCTTCCAGACCCTGATACGTCATCGGTAGATAATTACGTGACCAGGTGCAACAAATGTTGCTGGTCATTGCAAATGTGCCATCTTCTGCTGTGTTGATTTCTCTTGAGTGGGTTAAGGGCAGCCTTTTGTGGTTGTCAGGATGCTCGCAGTTTGGTTATAGCTTAAGTTTCATTCTATCAAGCCATCAAACGAGTCGTCAACAAAAAAAAAAAAAAAAAAAAGGCCACTGCTTTATTAGAAGGCAACTAGCAGTGCTCTCTCAGCTAATGTAAGCAACCCATGCCCCTAAGCTGCCAGTCTGCGCCAGTATTAGAGGAGCAGTAACAAGTACAAGTTCTCTGCTGGACTCAAGTTAAATTTTCAGGTGTCACATGCCATCAAAGGAGGGAATGCTACATGGAAATATGTCAAAATGCCAAACTGTCATGTACAAATAGATAGCTAACCAGTGTGGTTTGCTTGCTATGAAGCCATTTAAAACCATTTAAAATATGAATCACACATGCCTTTCAGTTGTTTCCCAAAAGCTAAGGGCTGCTAAAGATCACAGGCTGCCTACTTTACCTACTGCTAGCCTACTTTGGGTTTTGGATCATGCTAAGTATGAAAACAGAGCTCAATCTTCCCTGCAGATTCTCCATCATGGTGTCCTCACCAGCCAACCGTCAGACATTCATCCAGTCTACCATCAAATTCCTGAGGACTCATGGATTTGATGGTCTGGATCTGGACTGGGAGTACCCTGGTGCTCGTGGAAGTCCTCCAGAGGACAAACAGCGGTTCACTCTGCTCTGCAGGGTGGGTACAGATTTTTCTTGCTTAAGTTCCTAGCTGCAATTTACAGCTACTGGTCAATGGTTTCCATTAATGTTGACTTCTTTCTTACTTCCTCTTTGGTCTGTTTTTGCAGGAACTTGTTCAAGCCTACGCAGCTGAGGCCAAGGCCACTGGCAATCCTCAGCTCATGCTGACTGCTGCAGTGTCTGCTGGAAAGGGAACAATTGACAATGGATATGAGATTGCTGAGATTGCCAAGTGAGTGTACTGTCATGAATAACCCACTGAGAGAGAAAACTAACATTTTTTTTGGCAATAACTATTTTTTCCCTATCTCCAGGGAACTGGATTTCATCAATGTGATGACCTATGACTTCCATGGAACTTGGGAGCAGTTCACTGGACACAACAGCCCACTATACCGGGGATCCCAGGACTTTGGTGACCTCATCTACTTCAATACTGTAAGTGGACATTGGGAACTGAAGAAAAGTTCATTTAGGGTATGATTGTAAAGAGTTTTACTTTACTTCTTCTATCAATTTTTGTAGGACTTTGCGATGAAGTACTGGAGGGACAACGGTGCCCCAGTGGCAAAGTTGAGGATGGGATTTGCTGCTTATGGTCGTACCTTCCGTCTGACATCATCAAACACTGGCGTTGGAGCTCCAGCTGGTGGCCCTGCATCAGCGGGACCATTCACACGAGAAGCTGGATTCTGGTCCTACTATGAGGTACAGTTTAGAAAAGACCAAGACAAAAAAAACCCAAAAACATTAGGATACAATGTACAGTTCATGTTAATTTACTTACTTATTGTTAAGCTTCATAACCCTTATGATGTCTTTGGTTTAGATCTGTGGCTTCCTAAAGGGCACCACCCTTCAATGGATTGAGGACCAGATGGTTCCCTATGCCACCAAGAACAATGAGTGGGTGGGATTCGACACCAGGGAGAGCTATGAGATCAAGGTAGGTGACACATCAGCTCTATATTTTTAACACATTCACAGCCTATCTTAAGTATTTACAACATTTTCTTTCTTGTTTTTCCCAATAGGTGCGCTACCTGCAGGAGCAGAACTTTGGTGGTGCCTTTGTGTGGGCCCTTGATTTGGATGACTTTGCGGGACGATTCTGTGGAGAGGGCAGCCACCCTCTGCTGGCTCATCTCCGCAAGCTTCTTGACATTGGTAAGTCCAAGGCATTTTAATGCAGGAGTTATTAGACTATGGTCAAGACAGATCACAATGTCTGTCATCTTTAGTGGTTTGGTGATTGATAATCATTACCCCTACTACAATCCTGTCTCTTTTAATCCTCTTCTGCCACTGTATTACGCATTCCTGTTAAATTTAATCTTATATTCTTATAATTTATTTTTTTAATAGGCATTGGGTATTTTTTTACTAACTTGGAGACCAGGTATCTCTCTATTAAAGTCATATAAAAAAATGATCAAAATTCATGTTCAAACAGGTACTTTGTTTGTTATACCATTTCCTACTGTAAGCCTTGAGAAGGAGCCACCCTCTCAGTAATTTACTGAAGTAATAAAGTAACATACAGTTCTGTCTGTCTCATTAAAATCATAGTCAAGTTATGGACAAACATTAATGGATGTTTATATTTCTCCCTCAATCCCCTTTTTCTCATCCTACTCTCAGAGCTGCCTCCGCTGCCCCCCACCACCACCCCTAAACCTGGTGAGAGCACACCCCCCCCGCCTACAACCACCACCACCACCACCACCCACGCCCCAGGATCTGGCTTCTGCAATGGCAAACCTGATGGCCTTTATGCCAACCCAGACGACAACACCAGCTTCTACATGTGCGCTGGTGGCATCACCCATGTGAGGCACTGTGGAACTGGATCTATCTTTGATGACAGCTGCAAGTGCTGCGTCTGGCCCTAAGCCATGTGTGGAGACAATGTGTATGACAACTGATGCAAAAGTCAACTAAACAGACAATTAAACAGACGGTTCAAGTTCTCTTGAATGCAGTGTAAGCTATATAATCATTTACCTAAATGAGTTTGTTGTTAAAGTTGTATAGATACAATGTATGGTCTTGTGAAATATGTAATATAGATTGCAGATTGCAAACAAAAGCATTGAAGTACTTTAGTACAAGTTGCTGAGTGCTGCCTCATTATTTCAATCTACCTATTCATTTACTGTCTTCATACTTTGTTCCACAAACCTACATGTTACCACCAGGAACATACTGGGGCTGAAATCAGCCTGGGACCTTGAGATGGAGAGGTCTTTTTTGCGAGCGGCTAAAGGGCTCAAGCAGAAATTGTTTTTCACTGAAATTTGAACACAAATACAGCTTTTGTGGTATGAAGACAATGTGATGATGCTGAAGACACTATATGATGTATTTTCAATACCTTCCTTCAACCTTTGTATAACACGTCACCATTGCACTCAGTCAAAACAAGACCAGGGCAGGCAAGCCTAAGTGAGCTGGAGGACTAAGGCTATGTTCACATAACGGGGCTTAATACTCAGTTCCAACAATTCCCACAGATCCAATCTCTTTGTCTAGACTGTTAACATTCATGTTTGAAATTACTTACATCTGACATCAGTATTAATGGATCTCTGCCTTGAAATGCCCTGCATGCAACCAATACATTTAAAGACATGTATTGGAACACCCTCAAAAAGACATCACATTCACACAAAAGGTATTTTCATGGGAAAAATGAATGACATAGCAGAACAGGCTTCATTTTCAGAATGATGCCATAGTAGGATGGTCTGATGATGTCAGTCTGCATAATAAGTAGGTATGGGCTTCTGTTTGGAAGAGTTTGTGATGTATTTTTTGGAGAAATGGCCCTTAGGAGCTATATGGGCAAACAAGACGTTAATCATGGACAGGACAACATTTAAGTGTAATAAAGTGAATTGTGAATACTCATAAAAATAAAAATTGGTAAGTGTCATGGAATAGACATTGAAATCAAATGTGAAAAACAGTGTTTTTCTCTGAATGAAAAACGTTTTATCCTTAAAACTTGTGGCTGCACGCAAAGAGAAAGCACTGTAATTGTAGCCACCCTCATCATATGGACTGATAATGCCCAGTCACTTAATGTCCATGTAATGTAACAGCTGCTGTATTTTGAGACAGTTAGTAAAATTCAGTAATATAGAAATAATTTATAATATTCGTCCACTTCCAGTGATCAACTTGACCTCACTGAGGAACAAGTTCCTCCAAAACCTTAATTATGTCCAGAGCTACATTTCAATATGTCTGTCTGTGCCTCATAACAACATTGTCATGTCATGTAGGCAAGCTATTCCTATCCGAAAGTGTCAGTTGAGTCTTGAGTCAAAGTGGACATTTATGGCAAATTTGAAAAAAATCTCTCAAGTTGTTCTTGAAATATCGTGTTTAAAAGAATGAGATAGATGAGGTCACAGTGACCCTGACCTATGCCCACCAAAATCTAATCAGTTCATCATTGAGTATAAATGGACGTTTGTGCCAAATCTGAAGAAATTCCTTCAAGGCATCCCTGCGAATGAGAATGACAGACAACTAGAAAACATATCGCTGGGCCATATGTGCATGTATTGAGAACGTAGCCTAAGGGCTCATGAATGCTCAATGTTAGATATGGAGAAGGACAGAGCCTTCTCTCTGTTCTCTGCATTAATTTCATTTGTAATTAGGAATTCAAGCCCGAAGGGCTGAAACCCTTTTGTTTTTGTCCTGTTTATTATTATTATTATTACTATTATTATTGTCCAGAAATGTTTTCACAAATTCCCGTGAGATTGTACATCATAGAGACATGAAATTTGCACCAGTGACTGGAGGTTGTGTACAAGTGGTGCTCATAATATGAAAATGCCAACTGGCCAGATGGGGGCGCTATAATTAAGGTCAAGAAAAATTTGGATTTGAAAGGCCACCACCCTCGCACCATATGTCAGATTGACTTGAATGTCAACACACATAGTCAGGTGAAGGAAATCTTGAAAAAAAACCTAAGGTCCACCTACTAAATTGTCCACCATATTAGATTTTTTGCAAAACACCCTTTTGACATCTCCTCCTAAGATGTAGGTCCGATTTCAACCAAACATACTGTGGATCGTCATGAGATGAAGCTTTTCAAAACTTTAATAAAGACTTTTTGATATGTCATTGCGTTTTGATGATATTGACCAATAAACTTTAGAGGGGGCATGGCTCAGCACATAAATGGCTTTTACTCCTTAACCATTGAGCTGATTGTCACAAAACCTGCAGGAAATGGCAACATAAGTATCTGAATTATACCCTGAAAGTTTGATTCAAATCGACCTATAGGTGGCGCTACACAAGCAAAAAGTTGATATCTCATAATCTGCCAGAGATATTTGTACGAAACTTGGTTTGCATCATCTAGGGTCATATCTCAGTCGATGTACTGAATTTGAAAATGATTGCTTAAAGGGGGCGTGGCTTATTACATAAAATCTAAATTTCAGGACATTTCACATTCCATACTTCACAAAATCATAAAAAATTACCAGTGTGTCAGCTGAAATTTTTTCAGCACATCCACTGAATTGTGACAAAACTGCCGTGCACAACCTGTTGTCAATTCAGAAGTCCGTCACTCTATATTTTTAAGAATATGCAAAATTAATTAACATCAATATCTCCAAAAGTCTTCACCCAAATGCAACCACAGTTGACACACTTACTCACTGGATACTAGATGTCACATGTTTTAAATGGTGTTCAGATCCGTATAACGGTTAGCTCACAGTGATATGCATTATCTTGTTGTAATGTGTACTGTATGCACAACATTTTCTGTTTCAACTCATTTTTAACCAAATGTCACCAAAATATTTGACAATATAGGCTACCTGAAATCAGCAGAATGATGTGAGATTTTTTTTCCAGAATTTTGTCACCAACACTTTAACTGGTATTGATAACTCACTGTGTTCTAAAGATATTGAATAATGAAATTCAAGGGGCCGTGGCTTAGCAAATGACTCCACAATGTTTGGACCAATCATCACAAACCTTCCAAGCAATACCTGAACAGGTACCAGGCACATATCCTGAAAGTTTCATTCAAACTGACTACTAGGGGGCACCACAAATACAAAAATGGCCATGCAGTAACACAAATCAGACTAGAAATCAAAAATTGATGGTCCAATCATTACAATACTTGCAGTGTATGTTCAATAGTAATTATGAAACACATGCATTATTTTAAAATCGGTCAATAGGGGGTGCAACAAGTTCCAAACAAGTGCAATGGCCTTTCACAAAATTTGGCCATAAATCTGAGGGTTTTTTCAAACATCACCAAACTTGATGGACATTTTAAATTAAGCCATTAAAGCACGTCACCAAAATGTTCCTGCAGTTGACCAATAGATAGTGATAGTGCTTCTAAAGAAAAGCGTGGCCTTGTCGAGATTTGGACATAAATGCATGACTATCTGTCTAACTGTCTTAAAACCTGTTGGTAATCTTTAACGCAGGTGTCCTGAACCATAAATGGTCTTGATTCTGCCTTGCTTTCAAGTTTTAAATGTCAATGCTGACTTGAAGCCCGGAATTGCTGCTTGTGGCTATATTTGTGTATGTTTTTTGAAGACGTCCGGATACATTCGAAATGGAGCAGTACCACTGGAGATCATGGAGGCAGTGTAGTAAAGTTAAAGCGAGATAAGACCATTGGGGGCAATGAAGAAATTTAACTAATGGTGGAATGGAGCAAATTAGTAATATATAATAATATATGGTGAATTCAGTAAAAAGGATTCTGTGGCCACATGACAGGATGTATATAGTGGCCATGCAGACCTCTATCATCAGTGTTATACTGTATAAGGTACAGTACCAGGACCCGCCCCCTACTGTCGCCTCATTTGTTGTGTGAAAGCTTTGACTCAGCCATTTATTGGCTGTATCTTTACCATTACAAAGGATGCATGGAAGTATGAGGGAAAGGAGTTTTACTATGTTTGAAACAGACATATATATTTTCGTACATAACAGGATAATAAATAAACCTTAAGTCACAGCGAACTGCCAACTACTGCTAACCTCTGTACCAAAGGGGTACAGTCAGTCAATACAGGGCTAAAATAATTACAAACGCTCACATGCATGCACACTTAGATACCCAGTTTTTACAGTGCAGTCCCATAAAAATTGTGTGAATACAATGTGTTTTGTATGTGAGCGTGTTTGGGTGAGCGTGTTTGGGTGTGTGTGTGTGTGTGTGTGTGTGCGTGCGTGCGTGCGTGCGTGCGTGCGTGCGTGCGTGCGTGCGTGCGTGTGTGTGTGTGTGTAATAATGGGAAATAAGAAGAAGCAGCTTGTCATTAAAATCAAAACAAATATTTGGAGACAGTAACAACCAGCTTCCAAGGTATACAGGCCTACACCTTCAAAAATGCACATCCCTGGTTTGATTCGTGTCAGGACTGAATGCCTTCTCCCTCTCTTGCCACATGTTTCCTGAGTGCATCTCTTTCTCAACTATAAACTACACAATGATGGCAAAAAACAAAATTGTCTTGAAAAAGTTCTCAGTTTTGATGGTAAAAGTGCCCATTGTCACTTAATTTTTTTGTTTCACTTACTAAATTTAATATTGATAACATTTAGAGCAGATATGAGAGCATGACCTATACATCAGTTTCATGTTTAATTTTGCTAAATCAGTTATTCACCAGTCCAAATGTGTAAAATTATGACCACTATGTAGCAACAGTGCAGCAGGAGAGCAACAGTAAAAATTAATTCCAGATATTTCATTTCAATAACTTGAAAACAAAAAGGGGGCTGGAACCAGCTAATGTTTAGATTTACAGAATAAAAAATATTACATCATCATGACAACAGTAACGGTAACACACTTATCCAAACAAAAGTAAATATCAAGACTATGATCCACAATAAAAGGTAATTTTGGCTAATTGAGGATATGACAATAAGTTATCCATTCAGTGACCTAAATTACAATTGGTTCATATGGTAAGTACATGGTGTAAACCAAGTGCTGCACTGAGCAAATTATTGTCTACATATCCTATGGTTCAGACTTTGCAGGATCATATTATAACATGTCCCTAAGAGTCATAACATTTATTACTTGAATTTATCAAAGGCTGCTACACCTCCTCCTTTCTCTGTGCACAGTCAACTGTATTAAAGGCCAAACTTTGCTGCTGTTGTTTAGGTCTCTCATCCAGTCCCAAGGTGAGTTTACACGGGAAACAATTCTTGAAAGTTATCATTTATTATTGTAATTGTCTTTGAGAATGTTGTTGCTTCACTCACAGTCCCTGTTTCACTTTTTGTCTAATAGTAATCCAGTAAAGTTGTGAGAAGTGAAATCAAGATGACCAGACTGACAATTCTAGCAGGTATCTGTCTTCATGTGTATATATATATGATGTCATGTTGGTCAGTACACACAATATCTATATTGCATGTCTGTCCAGGGAGTTTTTCCTTTATCTGAATTGAGGGTCTAAGAACACCAAATGTTATGTGCTATACAGATTGTGAAACCATGTGTGATTGGTGATATTGGACTACATAAATAAAATAAAGTTGACTTGACTCACTATATTTTTTAGAAAATAGGATGTGCTTATATTTCTCTGATCATTTCTTTTCTCAGGCTTATGTCTAGTGATATGCCAGCTGGGTAAGTCATAATACTTTTTGACCAACTATTATTTGATTTGGATTTTCACTCATACTATCAATGCTTCTTTGTATTTTCCTCTATGCCAACATAGGATTTACCACCAGAATGGTATGTTACTTCACCAACTGGTCCCAGTACAGACCTGGGGAGGGGAAGTACACGCCGCAAGATGTTGACCCCTTTCTATGCAACACGCTGATCTATGCCTTCTCCATCATCAACCAAAGCAATGAGCTGGCCACTTATGAGTGGAATGATGAAGTCCTCTACAAGTCTTTCAATGCCCTGAAGACCAAGTAAGTGGCCAGAGTTGAGATGCCCTTGGTATCACATACAGAAGAGGTCAGAGGTCAGGCTAAGCTACAGTACTTCTGCAGCTGGCAGATGTTCAGGGTCTTATACAAGAAGCCTTCAGTGGGGTAATGTTTGAATTAAAAGTGACTCAACCTCAGAGATACTCTCTACTGTAATATGTTTATGCACCAAATGAACCTAAATGATACTTAATGTTGTAGTAATTACAAATTTGAACAAAGTTTGGAGGGAATGCTTGAAAGTCTTAACCAGCCCTCTGTGCTGTTCACAGAAATCCTCGACTGAAAACTCTGCTGGCTGTTGGTGGATGGAACTTTGGTTCACAACAGTGAGTAATATTTTAAACCATAAACACAATGTATCACATGCTGTTACACAAATACAGAGTGCTTGGACTTATGACAAAATGCAGAAAAATTATAATTTATATGAACTTTTTTCTTTTTCCTTTTTTTTTTTTTTTGAGCGGTAGCTAACTGCGGAATAAGATTATTTAGATTTGATGTTATATTTAACATATAAGACTAGATAGCCAACCAGTGTGGTTTGCTAGCTGTGAAGCTGTGAAATATATAAAAATCTTACATGTGTTAATGACAAGACACATTTCCCATCAAAACCATCTCAAATATTAATCACACATGCCTTTCAAACTGTGGTCAGTCCTTTCCCGAAGGCCAAGGACTTCTTCAGGGAAAAGGCTGTTAGCCTACTTTACTATGAAGGTTTTTGGGTCATTACAGTTATGATAACAGTACTTAATGTTCCTTGCAGGTTCTCCATCATGGTGTCCTCACCAGCCAACCGTCACACATTCATTCAGTCTACTATCAAATTCCTGAGGACTCATGGATTTGATGGTCTGGATCTGGACTGGGAGTACCCTGGTGCTCGTGGAAGTCCTCCAGAGGACAAACAGCGGTTCACTCTGCTCTGCAGGGTGGGTACAGATTTCTCTTGCATGGGTTGCTAGTTGCAATTCACAGTTACTATTCTATGGTTTACAACAATGTTGACTTCTTTCTTACACTTCCTTGCTGGTCTGTATTTGCAGGAACTTGTTCAAGCCTACGCAGCTGAGGCCAAGGCCACTGGTAATCCTCAGCTCATGCTGACTGCTGCAGTGTCTGCTGGAAAGGGAACAATTGACAATGGATATGAGATTGCTGAGATTGCCAAGTGATAGTGCTTTCATGAATACCATTTGAGAAAGAAAAACTGGGGCTCTGTAAAGGCTTTGATTATTTCTTTTCCCCCTTATATCCAGGGAACTGGATTTCATCAATGTGATGACCTATGACTTCCATGGAACTTGGGAGCAGTTCACTGGACACAACAGCCCACTATACCGGGGATCCCAGGACTTTGGTGACCTCATCTACTTCAATACTGTAAGTGGACATTGGGAACTGAAGAAAAGTTCATTTAGGGTATGATTGTAAAGAGTTTTACTTTACTTCTTCTTTCAATTTTTGTAGGACTTTGCCATGAAATACTGGAGAGACAATGGCACTCCAGTGGAGAAGCTGAGGATGGGATTTGCTGCTTATGGTCGTACCTTCCGTCTGACATCATCAAACACTGGCGTTGGAGCTCCAGCTGGTGGCCCTGCATCAGCCGGACCATTCACACAAGAAGCAGGATTCTGGTCCTACTATGAGGTACAGTTTAGAAAAGACCGAGGCAAATATATCAATAATGTTGGCATTTGATGGCCTGTGGAAAAAGACAAAGTACAATTAATTGTAAATCCACACAAACCTCATAATGCTTGTGATCTAGATCTGTGACTTCCTGAAAGGCACCACCTCTCAATGGATTGAGGACCAGATGGTTCCTTATGCCACCAAAAACAGTGAGTGGGTGGGATTCGACAACAAGGAGAGCTATGTGATCAAGGTAGGTGGCACATCAGCTATATTTGAACACATTCACAGCATATCCAAAGTTTTTACACCACTTACAATTTATTTTTGCCCAAATAGGTGCACTACCTGAATGAGCAGAAGTTTGGTGGTGCCTTTGTGTGGGCCCTTGATTTGGATGACTTTACAGGAAGATTCTGTGGAGAGGGCCACCACCCCCTGCTGTATCTTCTCAATAGCCTTCTCAACATTTGTAAGTCCAAGGCATTTTTATGTGGATGTTATTAGACTATATTCAAGACAGATAGTAATGTCTGCCATCTTTAGTGGTCTGGTGGTTTGACAATTACTACCTTTAATATTATCCTTTTGGTATGTCATGGTTAAAAGTATTAAAATGGCTACCAAAAATAATACATGCATAATAAAAACAATTGTTAATTATATTTAATAATATAATTTAATCTACATTAAATCATCTAGTGGGGCACCACTTCCAGGAAAGGAAAATGATAGCCAATTAATAACCAAACTATACCAAACTATCAATCTGGAACTCTGATTAATAATTAAAATAATAACTGTATCCAGAATTACTATATCAATAGTAAAGATAAAAGGATTTTGGAATTTTGACATAGCAAAGCTTGGCATTAATTCACTTTTGTACAATATTAAACAGACATCAAGCACGATTCCAAAAGTATCTATTGAAAAGATAGCAGGAGCAAACAGATAAATCTACGATCTAAATAAACCTAACTGATGATGAAGTTAGAAAAGGTTGTGAGTGGGGGTGTGTGTGTGTGTGTGTGTGTGTGTGTGTGTGTGTGTGTGTGTGTGTGTGTGTGTGTGTGTGTGTGTGTGTGTGTGTGTGTGTGTGTCAGTTGGTGCATGATGTGGGTTGGATGCATGTGAGAGACAAATCTGCCTGGCCTTCAAAACAAAATGGCTGACAACACAAAAATACTACAAGATGGCCAACTCAAAGCGAGGCCATTAAGACGGGGGGAGTTTATGCCTGACCACATGTGATCACTCTTGATAAAGAAAAAGGTAAACATGTAAAGTGGGAACTGTAAGTTTCCTCTGTGAGTGTAGTTGTGTTTAAAAACCGAATTAGAGTATATATGTATGTGATCTATGTGGTATTAAGGTGCCAGGCTAGTAAAAATGATGTTTAGTTGCATGCAGGACCCTGGTTCTGTGTGAAGCATTAGCTTATTAACATCACCTTAGTTTTGGCAAAGCCAACTGCCCAATAACCTGACTACACAGAGATCACAACAATAAAACTCACTGTCATCAATACATCATTATCAAACATCAAAGCACATTACACATCATTAACACAAGTTAGACAGTCTTGCTTATTCCGTAGTGTTACTGTGCTCAGGTAAAATGGGCCCAGTTGTTAGGTTGTCAGTCTATGAATGTAAGACAAAAAGAGATTCTGTGGTGTGCTACTTGTGTTAGCAGTCGTTCATTTTTGATGAGCCTGGCTTAGAAGACATCAGTTTTGATGTAGTCTTTTGCTGTGCTGTATTTCAATAGTGCAGGTAAGAGGAGACTGGTTGCTCTGTGTCCTTACCGAGTAACCAGTTTGGTGCTAACTTTGTTCTTCTTTGTTTGGGTCTGTGTTACCATGTTGTGGTGAATGTGTTCATCTGAACAGTGATAAGCTGGAGAACTTTGAGAGCTGGGTGCATGAGGAGCACCTTAACACTTCATCTGCCAGCACTCTCCACATCATGGTAGCACAGACCTTGTTGAAAATAAGCAATGTCTTACTTAAATTGGCATCAGGTATTTTTGTTACCAACTTGGACACCAGGTATCTCTGAACAACAGTCATTTTATAAATGACCAATATTCATGTTCAAACAGGTATTGTGTTTGTAATACACTGCTAAAAATTAAGGGAACACTAAAATCACACATCAGATTTTGATGAACTAGTTATTCAAGTTGAACATCTTTACTGATGTATATTGTATAATTTGTTGAAAATGAAATTATGTAAACCAAAATCATCAACCCAGTGAGACATGGATTCAAAATCACACCAAAAATCAAAGTGAAAAATTGAACACACAGGCTGATCCAACTTGTGTGAATTTCATCACAGCAATGCATAATGTGACTCAGTGGTGCGAATGGCCCCCATGTGCCTGTATGCATTCCCAACAATGTCTGGGCATGCTTCTGATAAGTCAGAGGAAGGTGTCCTGGGCACTCTCCTCCCAGACCTGGATCAGGACATCAGTGAGCTCCTGGACAGTCTGTGGCAGTACTTGGCAGTGTCAGATGCTGCGATACATAATGTCCCATGGTGTTCAGTTGGATTTAGGTCAGGGGACCAAGAGGGCCAGTCAATGGCATCAATGCCTTCGTCACCCAGGAACTGCCTGCACACTCTTGGCCACATGAGGCCGGACATTGTCCTGCACCAGGAGGGACTCAGGGCCCACAGCAACAGCATAAGGTCTGACAATCGTTCAGAGGATTTCACCCTGGTAGCTAACAGCAGTCAGGGTACCGTTGGCTATGACATGGAGGTCTGTGCAACTTTCCAAGGATATGCCTACCCAGACCATCACTGACCCACCGCTAAACTGGTCATGCAGGATGATGTTACAAGCAACATGACATTTGCCGTCATCGGCCATCCTGGAGGTGCTGGACTACCTGTGCAACCTGATTTGGCTGCAGGTATCACCTCATGCTACCAGTAGTGACAAGGACACTACTACACTGTGAAGAACACAAACTCGAGAAGAATCAGTAAGGAAGGATAAGGAGGGGGCAACTGTCCACCACTGGCCACCACATGTAAAACCATTCCCTTTTTGGAGGTTGTCTTGTTTTTGCCTCTTCATTGCAGCTGCTGTCACTCTCATTTGCACAAAACTGATTCACAATCACTTTTGCTTCCTAAATGGACAGATTGAAATCCCTGAAGTTAACTGACTTGGTGTCATATTGTGACCATTACCTGTTCCCTTGATTTTTTTGGCAGTATACTTTCTCATACTGTCAACATTGAGAATGAGCCACCCTCTCAGTAACTTATTGGAGTAATAGAGTAATGTACATTGCTCTCTGTCTCATTGAATCACAGTTATAGACAAACATTGAACACGATGAACATGCATTTCTCTGCTTCAAACCCCTATTCTCCTTCTCCCATTCAGACATACCCCCAATATCCCCTACCACCACCCCTGAACCTGGTACTAGCACTACCTCCGCTCCAACCACCACTACCACTACCACCACCCACACTCTAGGATCTGATTTCTGCAACAGCAAACCTGACGGCATTTACGTCAACCCAGATGACAAGAGCAGCTTCTATATGTGTGCTGGTAGCATCACCCACGTGAGCTACTGTGGAACTGGATCTATCTTTGATGAGAGCTGAGTCATGTGTGGAGACAATGTGCATTACAAGTGATGCAAAAGTCAACTACTGAGCAGACTGTTTAAGTTCTCTTGAATGCAGTGTAAGCTATGAAATCATCTACATAAATGAGTCTGTTGTTAGTGTTGTATAGATACAATGTATGTTCTTGTGAAATATTTAACATAGATTTTGGATTGCAAACAAAAGCACTGAAGTACTTTGATACACGTTATTGAGTGCAGCCTCGTCATTTCAATCTATCTGTTTATTTACTCTCTCCACACTTTGATCTACAAACATACGTGTTTTATTGTAGAGCTGTGTATTATTTTTTTCAGCAGTGTGAGAAACAGAATCCTAGTTCTTGTCCCAACACCAAATCAATACATTTTAAAAACCTTACTTTGCTGAGTGTCACAAACAGCTGTGCAAGAACTTTGTCCAAACACTCTTTAAAAGACAAAAACAGAATAACTGCAGACATTTATATTTCCCTCAGTATGTGGTTACACTCAGGGCTATGGAACCTTTTGAACACTGCAGACAGAAAAGTATAAAAGAGCTGTATATGACATTCAGAGTACTAATATATCTGCAAACAACTATTTCTATGTAAAGGTATAGTAGTGATCTGAGAAGAAAATGGTATCATACTTTCTCTGTTTGTGTTGTAATCTGAGCTTCTCTGTTCTTTGTTCAGGTAGCTGGTCCAGATACATACATTTTAGTGCAGGGGCTCTCAACTTTATGTGACTAAGGCCCACTTCTGATTGTTAAAAAAATTCTTAGGACCCCCTTTACAAAAAAAAAATATAACATGACGAAAAAAAAGTAACAACATAAACTGGGCTGTAAATATGTGTTTTGCCACTCTCAGCTGTCAATGTTGTGATAACTTTCTGTTGTGCTTGAAGCCCATCCTTTTTTCCTTGTGAAAGGGTGCTTATAGCCTCGTTTACACCAAGCAGGTAAGTTCAGTTCTGTCTGTTCATTTTTGTGTTTCCATTGTCAAAATATATGGATGGTACCAACAGGACTATTTCATTCTGTGGGCTGTTTTTGAATCAACCCTCTGTTGAGCTGGCAGGGGCTGACTGGAGGATGAGCAGAGGGGTGTGAGCAGGAGGAGCAGCAGGAGGGTGGGGCTAAGAAGCTCCAGCAGAGTCCATGACAAATATTCTGTTACCTCTCTAATAGAAAAAATAGTAGCTTAGCGTCTTTCCTTTGTGCTCCAGCAGCATTACACTCCTGCTCTGCTCTAAACACTCCAGCCTGTTCCTCCAGCCTGTGCTGAAAACAATGCAACTTTCGCCGGATGAGTGGCTGAATTCCAGTTTAGGGGTCCACCAATTTAAATGGGGTAAAATAATTTAACCTTGCAGCTCTTCGAGACTTTTGTAATGTTATCTGACTGAATGGATCAAATCCTGATAGTGAAATAAATCATTTCATGGGGGTTCTGACATTCAAAAAAAATAATCCACTGATTTACAGACCTCTCTTACCCAAAGTAAGTCCATGGGGAAAAGAACTTTTAGGCCCCATGGCACTATGTGACAGACCTGGATGTTGTAATCCCACTTTTGGCCACTATGTAAAATTGGCTTCAAAGCCACCTGTTCCTGGGGGCTTGATGATCCCACTGGCTAGCTAGTTGCCACCACTCTGCACTGTGTTCATATGGCAATTACCACTGGTAATGCCATCCTGACAGCAGAAAAGCGTCGTCATGAAAGTGTAACACCTAACCTCCACTCTCCCAGCCCCATGTTAACATCATTAGCTCTGTAAGCACTCTTGCCTTTGTTAGCATATTCACACTTTTAGCACTGTTAGCTGCTAGCTGCTGTTTCATCTACCTCCATGTTGAGAGCCAGGTGTAGCCAATCCCGGCTTAGGCTCCTAATCATAGATATGCTCTGAATGTCACATTAATCTTCTTACACAAAAATAAGTAAATATGACTGATTTAATATTGAGTCCTGGCTTTCAGTACCCACAAAGTACAGAGGTGCAATGGCAAAAACAAATAAAATAAATAAGTAAATGAATGAAAAGACAACGTATGTGCAGTGTGTATATCATGACAGGATTTTATCACAGAGAAAAAGTTTTCAGAAGCAATCGAGGCTCTTACATAAAGTGCTCATCAGTCACCTTTTGAGAGCTGAGTGGTTGTTTATCTGGTTAGTTGGCCAAATCAGTGGTGGGAAATCACACCACTAATGATGCAGCTGAGACCTCAGACAACATTATTATCCTGATACTGATACTGAACTATTTTTTTATGATTTATGACAGGAACTATCTCAACTGTTTTTTCTTCTTCCTGTAATGCTACCCCTCAAAGATATAATACCTATTGCTGAACTGATGCATCACTAGACGCAGCCCTGCAGGGATCAAACAAAGAAGACATAACTTGATATATAGAATAACAAATACAACAAAGACGATAACATGCCATCATAAAATTAAGGTTTACTCCAGCCCACTCAGTAGTAACTGTTGTGCACTTCATTTGGGTTCAGTCCAGGATAAGGAGAATTTTGCAAGGAGAGTCTAACAGGGGGGGACCTCATGTACTCATTTATAGCAAAAACAATTTAACAGACTTTGTTCAGTGAACTTGCCAGAGCACACAGATAACAAAGACGTCACTGTTATTGATAAGTGCTATCGCCAACATTAATTATTGGCATAACAAGGGTCACAGCATTATTGCTCACACATATCATTCACGCTAGAACAAAAAATAAAAATCACCTTCACATTAGCATGGTTAATTGTAATTTATGTTGAGAGTAAAAAAGGAGGCCAGCACTGTAAATCATTGGTGGTAATACAATGGCTATATGCCATGCTCTCCCTGCCTTTCCTGTACATGGCCAAGCCTGCCCACCAGAAGATTCCTTCATTAAACACAGTACAGACTCCCCACACATTGTTTGCTCAAAAGCATAGTAGAAAAGCTTAGCTAAATGATTTCAATCCTGCTGGTTGTTTCCTCATCCACCTTTATTTACATATCAAGGTACAAACAAAAACTGATTGTGCCAGGGGATTAAAAGTAGTACAAAGTACAGACTAAACAGAATACAAAACAAAAACCAAAAGCAAAACTAACAAATGAAAGGATATACAATACCATTCAATACCGTTGTCAGTCTTTACAATATTTAAAAAAGCGTCAGTTTTAAGTGCCTTCTTGCTCTTAAGGCCTTCAATAGTTGTGCAATACTGTTTCAGTTCATGCAGGAAATGTTCAAAGCTTGGTTTGGATTCTGCCCATTTCTTCTTATGAATGTGAAATTTCCATAGAAAAAGAAGAAGCTGTACAAAAAAATAAAGTCTTTCTCATTCTCCTTGTCTTAAAAAAAAAGTAGTACTGTTGCGTCTGTGACAGACCAGTATATTCCTATTTTAAAGGGCTTATTGGAAGTTTAATTTAAATTATTGATGTCAGCTGGACTACCCAGGCTTTACCAGATATCATCACAAGAGACACTAGTTATTATCGTAAAAGAAAGCATACCTCTTAATTCAATTAACGCTTCTAAACCATATTAATTTTAAAGTCTTTGCCTAATAAGCCAACACAGTATGGTGTAACAGAATAAACAGCCCGACACAGCAGATGTTTTATTACATACGTGTTGTTCACTGTCACTTTTTTTCCCTCGAAAGAAGCATCAGGACCTCTGAAGCCTGCTCTCTTCCCCCCCTTCCTCACCTGCTCGACCAACTGCCACAGTTTGTTCCGGGTGTCCTTGACTTCTTGGGTCAGGTCTTCCATTATTCTGATCTTTCTTTCTTTGAGCAAGGCAGAGGTTTTTGCATCTTTCCAGATTTTGTTCCTGTGAGACTGCGACAAGAACAGGACGATGATCCGGCGGCCGGACCTCACCTCCCCAGAGCGGGGACCCAGTCGGTGAGCGATGTCCACAGAGAGGTTCAGTTGGTCAGCGGTGCCGGGAGAGACCTGGCTGAAAAGGTCGATGATCCTCTTGACGTCTTCTCCTGGTCATTCAGGGATCCCGGCCACTCGAAGATTCCATCTTCTCTTGTAGATGTCCATGGAATTGCACTTTTCACGGAGCACAGTGTTCTCTTTCTCCAGGGTTTCGACTCTGGTTTGGAGAGTCTCAACTTGTTTGGTTACATCTTCTACCTTTTTCCCCAGGAATTCAAGAGAGTCTTTTTAAGGTGTCTGTGTTGTCTTTAACTGTTGCTTCCGATGACTGGAGCCATCTAAGAGACTCATCTTGCATCTTCTCAATTCTTATGACTGACAGCAGACGTGAATTAGTCATCGACTTTAGCCCCTCAAAAATGTTTAGGAAACTGTTCAAAAACTTCTGCTCATCATGTCTCAGAGCTGCATGCTGCCGTCTCACTTGTGAAACGCCATGTCCTGTATCTTCGTATCATCTTCAATCTACTGTCTGGATGTATAAAGACGGAGCGCCGAATAAGTAACAAGATACACAAAGAAGACCAACTTCCGGTTGTGACTTCCAGTATGGAGTAGAGCTATGGCGGCGCCCTTGTCCACCATCTTCCCTGCAAACGGGTCCCTCTCCAATTTGTGCCAACTTGAGTGTGGCACTTTTATCTGTCATGCATCTGTAGAAGACTTTGTTTCAACTGGTTCAATGGTCAGCAAAAATGTACGTATACGCAGTGGTGGACAGAGTACACAACTCTATTACTTGAGTCAAAGTATAGATACTCCTGGTCAAATAGTACTCCAATACAAGTCAATCAATCAATCAATCAATCAAGTTTTATATAGCACTTTTCATACAAACAGAATGCAACACAAAGTGCTTTACGCAATAAAAACAATGACCAACCCCCACCCACTCACCACTACACACAGACACACACACACACACAGACACACACACACACACACACACACACACACACACACACACACACACACACACACACGCATAAACAGTAACAAAATTTTATAACAGCACTCATAAAAATGGGAACGGAGGAAGTGAAAGTTGCTGGGTCAAATTTTTAGTTAGTACTGCAGTACTTGCTTTCATAAATACATAAATAAAGTATTCAGAGTACTTTTTTAATCTCAAAGCATTATTCTATATTATATACATTTACAGAACCTAATGACTCTAAAAAAGCCCACTGAATACATTGACTTGCTTGTAGAGCCAAGTCATAATTTGTAGGCAAGGTTAATTCAACCTCTATCACACAGCATTGCCAGAAATGTGAAACAGCTTGAACGTCATCTCAAAAACTTCAGACGTGGACTTGAGGCATAACCATGGACAGTGTTGGGGGCAAAGTATTACAAAAGTAAAGCTTTACAGTAACATATTACATTTTAACAGTAACAAAGTAATATAACTCATTACAACAGAAATTCTGGTAATAATATTACATTTACAATGTCACGTATTGCATACCTGAAATAAACTGTTATTTGTTTTTGTTTATCATTTATCCACACCGCTCCACTTCCACCAGTGCACCACCACAAAAATATCCCATGAAGGTGTGTTGTCATGTCACTACCTTATTTATACAGTCTAGGGTCACTATCGACTACATCATATAGGGGTGCCAGTGATCGGCACATCTGGGTCATGTCGTACCGTGCGTTATTGTGTTCAGTGTGTTTTCGTTAATATAATGACATAAAACGTATCCTGTTCTGCTTTTGCATCCTAAGGATGCCTGAAAGTAGTGGGGATAAGGTGTTGGCCTCCAGTTTGTTTTTTCCCTTGTCTGGATGATTGGCACATTTGGGTGATATTAGTATATGTTGGATGTTACTCCATTCACATCCACTCTAACTGCAGAGCAACTCCAGCGCACAGTCCTGTTCTTATACAACTCCCTCTCCGGTGCTGTTGTTGCTGACCAGCACGCCAGAACCAGCAGGTGGGTCTTCCAGCTCCCATGTATTAATTTGCAGTCATCATAGTGACTTAGTTGTACACCATTTTGTTTGTTGTGTTAACCTCAACATTTGTTTATTGTGTTTCATATCGTAGGCCCACAAATATTTATTCATATCTCATAATTATCAGACTTTGATCCTCTGCCTGACCCTCCCTGTGTCCAAGGCTATTTGTTTATTTTAAAGGTCCAGGCTATGTAATTGTTTTAAGATAAAGATAAGATATCCTTTATTAGTCCCATAGCGGGGAAATTTCCAGTGCTACAGCAACAAAGTGGATAGCAAAGATAGGGAACAACAGTACAGAGACAATAAATAGTAGCAATATAAACAGTATATAAAAAGTATGAAAAATTAAAAGATGAACATGTGGAGTATAAAATACAGAAATAATACACAATATATGCAGTCTTTCCAAATGTGCATTACAGTGCAGTCTGTTGGTGTGTATGTGTGTGTGTGTGTGTGTGTGTGTGTGTGTGTGTGTGTGTGTGTGTGTGTGTGTGTGTGTGTGTGTGTGTGTGTGTGTGTGTGTGTGGTCTACTGGGAGCACTGCTGGTTGTAGAGTCTGACAGCTGCAGGAAGGAGGGACCTACGAAAGCGCTCCTTCACACACAATCACGCTTTTATTATTATAAGAAGGGGATTTTAATACAAAGTGGTAACCACTGTATGTGAATGCAGCACTGGATTTGAAATGAAGTGTACTAAACTGGAGCTTCTGTGCTTTGACTACCTGCTGTGAAACAACATGACCCTCATCCATTTAAAATCAAACTGTTCTTCTGAGCTCATTTTGGTGAAAGTAACGTGAAAGTAGTGTAATAAGTGACCTGTTACTTATAAAATGTGGAGAGGCATGACAGGGAGCGCATGTTCACACAGCATAGGCTGTAGAAACCATTCATTTTAGGAGAAAGCTGATCCGAGACTGCAGCTGCTCAGGTGTTGCTTAAACACTTCCAGATTCTGACTGATCTCCTCAGGTTGACATCATCACAGAAGTTTTAAATGTTGCTCTGCCATTTTGTAATACAGGATGCTGAGGCAAAAAAAACTGATAAAGCAGAGGTACCATTCAAATTCCAAAGAACAATTTTCTAATTTAAAAAAAAAGGACACTGAAATCAACAAAGTAATAGATGGAACTGTAACTCTTTCTGTGCATCCTCCACCCTGCTCATCCATCATTCAGCCTTGAGGTGAAAGCTCATCACTTCAGCATGACATGTCCTTTGTCCTGCCAGTCTGTGTCTGTCAAGCACCGTACACAACAACATATCATCATTACATTATTTTAGAGGATGCAGGGATGATCTGGCATTGAGTTTCCTGTTAAAAATGCTTAAGGTGAAACTAAGTGGGTCACTCTAAACTGTAGATAGAATATCATTGTCCCAGTCCAGTCACTGTTGAGGGAGATAAACATCAACTGTGACAACAGTTAACTGTTTATTGGTTATTCACTGAGAATATTTTTGGCCAATTACGCACATCAGTCTAAAGGTTAATTTTGCTATTCTTCAGTTCATTGCACTGCACACCCAACAGTGTTGCTGTAGAAACATTGTGCCAACCCTCCAGTCCCCCCACAGGTCACCCTGGTGGTCAATGTATCTTCATACAATGTATGATATCCTACAGTTTAGCACCCCACGAATGACGTTTCATTGTTAATGTAAAGTTATGGAGGTTAGGTTTAGGCAAGTAAGGTTTTGGTAAGGTTTAAGAAGAGAAACACAGTGAGGACATCTATCTATAACGCAAGAAGCGTCTGTGTGTCTGTGGCTCACATATCTCTCTGACTGTTTGTCAGATCAACCTAAGCTTTCGGATATGGCTTGCGCATGGCATGATGGTGTGCATCCTTTATTTTGAAGTTTTTTGGATTCATATTCACAACATTATCATTAGAAGTTAAAATCCCATAGACCTACGTGTAACCAATCTAGCCTATCGCGCTCTCGCTCCAGCTGTAGCCACGCCTCAGGGAATAAAAGTTAAAAGTATCCTACTGCTATACCGCTCTTGGTCACCGAAAACTTTGCACAGACGTCACTGGCCAGGTGGGCAGCTTGGGCTTCAGGTGACTCAGCATCACGGACCCTTGCCTGGAGTGCAGTGTTGTCTGCCAGGCGATTACGGCACTCTTCATCGGTTTCTGCTGCACGGAGTCTTGCATGCCGCGCAGAATAACTGTATTTGCGTGTCTCTCCGTATCTCAATGTACATCCATGTATTACCCAATATACAATTTGTCCATTAACACTATGTAAGAGTATGTACACCTCTTTGTACATCCAACCATCAAACACAGCCTCATTTGGCCATACATGAAAAATCTACTTAAGCTTCCGCTTTTCTATAGGAATACATACTTCCTACGGGCACTGCACTAGTACCTTAAAATGACTCAAAGTCCACTCAAAGTTCACATGGTTTCAAACACCAACCTCCTGGGGAAAGTCCTGTGTTTCATGTTGCATCCATAAACCCAACCTGCATTGGTCACACAAATTACTGACTTGTCACTGTGTGGGTTATATACTAATTTTGGTGCATCATTATTTGTAGGGAAATGTACTAACAGAGCATGAGAGCAGCCTGCAGTGGTTAAGCAAACACCCTTTAGCATTGTTAACTAGGTTATCACTGTTTGCACTGTTAAAACTGTCAGCATAGCCAGCGATGCTAACATACTGCAGGTAATAATACTAAGAGGTTTGCGACACAAAAGTAAGTTGCTTGCTCACTGGGGCTACCTGAGGGGAGACCAGAGGGTGACCATCATGTTTCTGCAGGAATGTTGTCCCACCAACAACAAGCTCCTTCTTGACCTGGGTGGTGGACAATGCAGAGTGGCCAAGGCTAACATTAGCTAACCAGTGGAGAATGGAGGGTGGGCACTGGGTACAATGTTTCTACGTGTTAACAAAGCTAGCCGGCTGTCTTGTGTAAATCAGCCCCTCAGGAGGTGTGCCAGGCTTTTTAAGGCATTTTCAGTCAGAACCAAACAGTGGAATTACAACTTCCGAGTCCGTCACGTGATGCCATTTGGCCCCAAATGACTCTTTCACGGAAACTTACATTGTGAAAGAGATGTTTGTAAATCAGTGGATAAACTTTTTTTTTCAATCACAACCCCTGCAATATGACTTGTTTTACAATCTGAATTTGATCTATTTGTTCCTTTAACATTTGGAAAGACTAGAAGAGCCACATGATACAATTATTTTATCCCCATTCAAGATAGCGGCGCACTAAACCAGAACTAGCTGGCTCAGTCAGCCAAAGTGTCTAGTGCGCCTGCTCTGTGGGGCCCAATGTTGCAGAGGTAGTGCTGATCATCTGGGTAATTTTTTACATAGAAGTTGAGCAGTAATGAACGGGTTCCTGCCTCCAAGGCTGTATGCAGTTATCTTTCCATCTATGCTCTGACGGAATAGCACTTTGAAATGTGGTGCTAAAACTCTCTGAGTCAGTAAAGCACTTGACTAAAAGGAAAAGCCTCTTGTATTTCAGTCAAAACTGTTTATAATCCTTTTTTCAAGCTAAATAAAAATTCATTTGTTTTTTTCACTTTTATTTGCAATTCACCAAAGTTTTTTTCTTACTAATTCATCAGGCATTATATCCATCATTGTGTAAGTTGTAGGTCTACTTTCAGCTGTGTTAGGTGAAGATACTTAGCACTTGAATAACCAGCCATGTGACTCACGGTAATATGAGATGTGAGAATCTAGTGACGTTACACTGTGTATACATTTTCTACCCTTCTGTCTCTGTCCCACAGTGTAAGGTACCACACAATGGGAGACTCCCACAGGACGGAGACTACAAAGATGAACGCAGGACTAGCGGGTATAATTGGTGAGAAATTCCAAATTTTGCTCCAATGTTTCTATAGTTTTACTGTATTAGTTTTTGCTAAATATGGGTTCATCCAGCTGTAATAACATATGAGTTTTCCTTCTTGCAGTGGGTCTGCAGCTTTTTATTCAGATTGGTAAGCAACACATTTTAAAAACAGGATTGGGGGTGTTTTAATTAAGTTTCAGTACTCTACTGTACTGTAAAGCGTTTTTTTTTTTTTTTCATTCTCTTGATCCAGCAGCCACAGCCAAACTGGTATGTTATTTTACCAACTGGTCGCGATACAGAACTGGTGTGGGGAAATTCCTGCCAGAAAGCATAGACCCCTTCCTCTGTACCCACCTGGTTTATGCCTTCGCTATCATCAACCATGCTAATGAGATCACAGAGTATGAATGGAATGAGAAAAGCCTCTATAAATCATTCACTGAGCTCAAGAAAAGGTAATAATTGGTTCATGCAAATTGTGTAAACCTGCATTGTGCACTGGGATTTTAAAATGTTGTGCCAGTATGATCATCAAACCATTATTTTTCTTGTTTGTACCTGAACAGAAACCACAGGCTGAAAACTTTACTGTCTGTCAGAGAGAAGATGGACGATGGATCTCAGTGAGTTGATTCAATGTTGCAAATTCCTTATGAAACTCCTCCATCTACTGAGAGGATGCAAGAATAGCTGCAGTGGAACTATTTCATTTGACTGTGTTGTCAAGTGGATAATTTGATGAAGAATGACTATTTTTCAGAGCAGCATTTAGACAGATATTGCTTTCTCAAATCAGTGTAGGTAATTTTAGAAATGATAACACATTTCTAGAGTCTTTTGATGTGGAGTACAGATAACTTGCATGAATTACATTTATTAGTAAAAGAATAATGGGTGTAGTAGTAGTAGTAGTAGTAGTAGTAGTAGCAGTAGTGGAATACAGGTAGTTGTTACACAGTTGTGAGTTTTTGTATCCCATGAGGATCTGGAGGAGAATACTTCCCTGAAAGGAATACTTCACCTGCAAAATGACCATTTATTTAATGTGTGTTGAAATTGAAGGAAAAATCTCACATGCCTCCACGGTGAAAGGAGAGTCAAAAAAAATGTGAACAAGGGACCATGTTTATCAACAGCAAAACCTGAGCAGTATAAGGCTCATTTATCCAGATACAGTACTGTGTTCATTTTGACAGCTACTTTAGATTTAGTCTTGAAACAAAGAAACAAAATTCATGAAATTTTAGTCAACTTTTAGTCATTATGCTTTATATATGTTTTTTTTAATTTATTTTATCTAGGCTAATTCATGTATCAGAAATCAGAATCAAAAGTGACAGGTTGTATAAATATTTCATTTAGACAATTTCTTTCTACAACTACAAATAATTTCTATACACTTACAAGCTTGCATTTCTCCAGCAGTTTTTGACAGGTTTAAGAGCTGCTTGCTCCGCTGCCATTTAGTGGCTAATAAGCAGAGCTGCTAACATCCGCCACTGCAACTAACAAACACTTCAGACACACATGGCTGCTAATTTACTGCTGAATTACAGCTCACAGCTTGCAACAACAGCTAACACTACTCCAGTGTGAGTGTTTTTGATGGAAACATCCTGGTGCAGACTATTTACTGGACTTTGCCAGCCTGTTGGTCATGTGGCATTTGAAGATAATTGCACGTACGAACGTTCTTAGCTTTCAGTGTTCAATAGTCCATAACTAACATTCTCGTGAGGTCTCGTCAACAAAAATAAAACATAGGTTTCATGTTAGTTTTTCTTATCAAGATCTATTTTTAGCTTGTCATTGTCTTCTTTTCACCATTGAAAAAAAAGCTATCGAAAATTTTCGTCGAAGTTTTTGTCACCGAAATGGCTCAGTATTTTCCAAACACATGAATTTTCACTAAATATTACAATATAAAACGCTTCTGCCTACAAGTAGCTTGCCTTGAGCTTGCCTGAGCATGCTTGAGCAGAGTTCATACATGTGGGCTTGTCCAGGTACGTGATTGAGCTGTGTATAAGACTGTTTGTACTGACCTCTTTTAAATCGTAATGTTTTAGCTATGATTGTGTTTGGGAAGCGTACAGTTGGATAAATGAGACTTCCCTGTTCACTGGGGAGGCATGCGCAAAAAACAAGGTTTTCTTCATGAGGTCAAGGAAGCACCTAGTGAGTAATTGATGTACAAATGATCATTTTGCAGGGGAAGTGTTCCTTTAAAATGACTGTGAAAGGGGCTACTCATAGTGATGAGCCTACAGAGAATGATCAGCTGAATCTACAGCTTCCCTCAGCTTTTTTCTGCTTTCTAATGAGTTTCAGCTCATTTTTGACTCATCCGACCCACAGCTTTACCGTTCTGGTTCACTCTTTCTCATAGCGTCATTGTTGCACGAAGCTGTTCCTGGAGAAAAAGCTGTAAACAGTTCAATGTAGCAAGTGAAAAAAGAGACAAATATTTTCCCCAGAAGCTGGTGGATATCAAAAACAGAGCTAACAGACTGGATATTATATATTATATAATTATATATATTATATTATATATTGGATTTACAATGATCAGGTGGACACTGCATGCAAACGTGACTGCAAATGACTAATGTAGCTCCATAACTGCTGGATGGGTAAATGCAATTGTTTGGTAACAAGTTCACCATATCAGCTTACAAGCTGCCAAGATGTCAGTGAAGTATGCACTATTTGTTTGCGTTGCCCCCAGTTGGCCAAAAAAGCCAGTTAATGATGAAGCCAGTTGTGAAGAAGCAAAGTAAGCAATGCACTTTTGGCTCTTGTAACGTCTGACATGTATTTGTTATAGTTTTGATATTGTACAGACTAAAACATCAGTTTTATTAATGTTGATTAATAATGATTCATTAACAATCATTATTTGAAATCTATACGGTCATTTTAATATATTGTTCAGCCCCTACAATGGTCAAATTAAAATATAACTATGTTATAATAAAATCACAATCTTCAATCCAAATGTTTCAGTTTAAAATTTACTTCACTTCATTATGGTATCAAACTGCCTCTTTAGATATTAACATCTACATCTACTGCAGGCTTTCCATCATGATGTCCACTCAAGAAAACCGTCACACATTCATCCAGTCTACCATCAAATTCCTGAGGACTCATGGATTTGATGGTCTGGATCTGGACTGGGAGTACCCTGGATCAGATGGAAGTCCTCCAGAGGACAAACACAGGTTTACTCTGCTCTGCAAGGTACACTGGCTGAAGACTGGACACTTTTTCCTCTAAAATCTATGTGTTCGATTCCTGTTCAGCTTGAAGGTTTTTTGTGTCTAGTTTTTTCTTTTTTTTCCATTTGAACTTAGTCCAATTTAGTTATAACAAAACAGTGGCTTATTTTTGTGGCTTCAAGGCAATCATGACTCGAAAAGTTTCAAAGAAAAATTCGGTTGTCCCAATTTGTGCTTCTCATATAATCACAATTTTTACAGTTGTCACTTTTGCATTGATCGATACATTTGATTCACAGAAATGCTGTTTTCCTCAAAAAAGAAATATAAATACAATTTTGAGAGACTGTTTAACAAAACATAGCATGGGCTGGTACTTCTTGGATTCTTTTTATATTGTCAGCAGTCAGTGTTAAGCAGGCTACTTGGAAATTGTAGTGAGCTAAGCTATCAAATACTCTACATCAAAGTAAAGCTTCACTACATTGAAGCTATCCCCGGAGAAATAGCAAGCAAAGAGAAAATGGCAAACGTAGCTTGCTACTTTAAATTTTTTTTACTAGTGCCTGTTAATGCCTGCAATCCCAAAACCAGATTTTTGGTTACATCCAGCACAATGCACTGTAACTGGGGAAGGCTGTAACTAAATCTAAAACGGAACGCTTACAATATTTGCCCAATTATATGTATCCTTTGACACTTTCAGCCCCTCCCTCTTTTGTATTACTGGAGAGATTAGACTCTTAGCAATAGAGCAGCCTCATCTGTGTGACACCGTCATTCATAACAAAATATTATGTTTGACATCTTTCTTTCATCCTTTTGTTATTTTGGCATTCAGCCTCATAAAATGAGTGCACTTAGAAGTTTCCTGGCCTAGATGTTAAAGAGGCAGTGCTTGCTCTCTTGGGTGGACTAGAATTTAATTTAATTCAATTTCATTTCATTTCATTCAATTTATTCAGTAGAACACAACTGATCTTTATTGTCCACCAGGGGTGGAAATTTGTCCTCAGCTCACCAGACACAAAAGACAACATAGTAAAAAGCAGACAAATAGTCAGTAAAACAAACATACAAAGTCATTACAAAATGCTTAACACATTAAATGAACTCATTGTCTGTCTGGTTTAAGACTCATCAGTCATTTTGTTGAGTTACTTGGGATAAAGGACTTTTAAATACATTTTGGTCACTAGAGCAACTCTATATCGCCTCCCGGAGCTCAAGAGCTTGAACTGGCTAAAGAGAAGACAGCAGCTATCTACCAAAACACTCCATGCATTCTTCCTCGTCCTCTCTGTAAAGAGTTGGGTCAAGGGCTTTTGTAGCTTGCCAACTATTTTACTTGCCATTGTCACAATCCTAGAGAGTTTATTCTTGGATGTACAGATAAGATGACTGTACCAGGCAGGGGGGTGAAAAGTTATAACACTCTCAACCATAGTTTTGTACACTAGTTCTAAAAATCTGTTGACTAACACCAAGGTCACTGAGTTTCCTAAGAAGATAGAGTCACTGTAAGCATCTCTTGAAAATACACTAAGTAGATCTGGAGAAGCTCACATGGGAGTCCACAACCATACCACAGTATTCAAAGTTTTCCACAGTTTCAACATGTTGGCCATCGAGTAAAACTGGCTCTGTCCTCAGATCTTATTTTGTGCAAATAATCAATTCTTTAGTCTTGGCCACATTAATTTCTAACTTGCTGGTGCAACACCATATTTGACGGGCCTTAGTGTGGGCCGGGTGGGCAGCTTCACCCAATAGATCTGTTTTCTGTAACGGACAAACTAAGGCCATGTTGTCAGCATGAAGCCAGTTGTGATGAAATATTTCTGATTGATCATAATTCAGTTTTAATTTTATATTGAAATAGGACTGCACTGAAAATGTAATGTTAACAGTTATAGTTTAGTACTTACCAGTGTTTCAACATTTCTGACAAATCATTGATGCTGCCATTTTTCTCTGAATATGTACCATACTTTTCCTCCTTTAGTTCTGGCAGCCAGTGGTTTGAAGCAGTCCGATAGCCAGAATAAATAGGGATCCTGCAAGATACCCAGTCTTTGTAAAATCTGATTCTTTGGCTAAAAACTCTCTGACTAATGATACATTATCTTTAGAGGTGAGAGGGTGTCACACTCGAGTCTTTTTTAAAGTATTCTTGTATATGGTATGCATTAAGCACTGAGGATGCAGCATAGATTCTTTTCAATACAGGAAAGTGCATCACACTTTACTTAGCACCAACAATAAAATGTTTAACGACGCATGCATTATTATAGATGAATCAATGTGTACTTCACTTTACTGAACACATACAATGACAACTTATGATACTGAATGAACTGTTATAGCATACTATGTGTCCTAACTACAGCTGATTGTTGCGGTATGTATGGGTGAGTGTAGGTATTCATAATGTGTTAAAAGGCCCCATCAGTCAACCTATAGTTAACTAACTAGAGGACACTTTACACTTATAATTCATTATAAGTCAAATCTATAATGTTTTATGACTGTTGATAAAGTGCATCAGTAAGCATTATGTATGTTTATGAGAGTAAACACAGAGCATTATAAATGCATTATAATTCACTATGACTGCCCTCATTAAGCATTATAGATTTGGTCTTTATAGAAGGTGTTACCCAATTAACTTTGATAACCTGAAAACACACTGAAATAGCAGCAGCTATGGCTATGGCTAGCCTATACTCTGTGAATCTGGGGTTACACCATAGTTAAGTCACCCAACCAACATTCTCACCGTAGTAGCAACTTGTCAATGGATGGCACTAACCTGTAAGTCAAAGTAGTCATGTCATTAGTTATGCATAACTTTAAGGCTTAATAAAAGGTTAACGGTGAGTCATATAAAATGTCACCCCTGTAGACATAAATGGGGAAATAAGCTAACGAAAATAAAACCGTTTTTTGTACCAGGCTATAAACGTGTTTATTTCTGCTGTAAATTTGGGCAGTTTATGTGGAGGTTGTGGGAATTAACTCACTTTTGAAGCCACCCTCAAGTGGACATCAGAGGAACTGCAGTTTTAGGCACTTATGTCTTGGTTGCCGCTTGTTTGTATTTATTTCAGTGAAGTATGAGAATCAACTTGAAAAAGCCTCACACTTTCTGAATTACATAATCCACACACACACACGCACACACACACACACACACACACACACACACACACACACACACACACACACAGATAATTGTTGTATGTTAATGCAGTGCAGACATTTCAATCACTTAAAACTGATTGCCCCACATATAACAATTACATCACATATGATGTTCAGTGTGATGGGCTATCTTACAAGTTTCAAGTTTCTGCAAGTTGGTCACTGGACTGAATTGGATAGGCCTACCAATGGCTGCCCAGAAGATGGGAGAAAATCAAAAGTGGTTAGTTCTGTAAAACACAGTGTGATTTGTTGTTCTGAAGTACATTTCACACCATTAACTGAAGCGTTAATATATTTTCATTGATTTCCAGGAGATTTCAGAGGCCTATAAAGCTGAGAGTAAAGGACGCAGTAACACACAGCTGATGCTCTCTGCAGCCATGGCGGCACTAACAAACGCTACCGATACAAGATACGAATTCTCTGAGATGTCAGAGTAAGACTTAAAATTATGTCAGCTCCATTTTGAATACTTCTGACATCACATGATCAAATTATGCTTAAATTCAACCTATTTCTGTGTTTATGTGGGTGTGATTGTGTGTATTTGTCTCTATTTAGGTACCTGGACTTTATCAGTGTTAAGACTTTCGACGCCAGTGGTGGTCAAGATAACGTGACAGCCCACCACAGTTCACTCTACTCTGAAAACAATGCTATTGTGGTAAGTATCCAGTTTTATTTAGGAGCTACCTGTCATGTACAGGGCCAATGAAAGGTTTAATATCAATATTTTTAGAATGATTTATTGATGGAACTGTATCAATCTGAAATACTTGGAATATTCCACTATACACACACACACACACACACACACACACACACACACACACACACACACACATATATATCATCCTCAAGCTCGGGTCCTCTACCAGAGGCCTGGGAGTTTAAGGGTTCTGCGCAGTATCTTAGCTGTTCCTCTAGAACTGCACGCTTCTGGACTGAGGCTTCAGATGTTGTTCCTGGAATCTGCCGGAGCCACTCTCCCAGTTTGGGGGTCACTGCCCCGAGTGCTCCTACTACCTCTGGGACCACATCAACTTTGACCTTCCACATCTGTTCCAGCTGTTCTTTCAACCCTTGATACTTCTCCACCTTTTCATGTTCCTTCTTTCTGATGTTGCTGTTGGCTGGTATCGCCACATCTACCACCACTGCCCTCTTCTGGTGTTTGTCAACCACCACTATGTCCAGTTAGTTAGCCAGCAGCTGTTTGTCACTGTGGAACTTGAAGTCCCACAGGATCTTAGCCCTGTTGTTCTCAACCACCTTCGATGGTGTGTCCTATTGTGATTTGGGTACTTCAAGTCCATACTGGGTACAGATGCTCCTGAACACTATCCCAGCCACTTGGTTGTGCCTCTCCATGTGCGCTGATCCTGCCTGCATCTTACACCCTGCCACTATTTGCTGTCTCAGGGGCACCTTTGCACAGCCTGCACCTTGGGTCTGATCTGCTGTGGTAGACCCTGGCCTCTATGGCTCTTGTGCTTAGGGCCTGTTCTTGTGCTGCAATGATTAGTGCGTCCATGCTGTCTATCAGTCCAGCATTCTCCAGCCACTGGTAGGTCTTCTTGATATCAGCCACTTCCTCTATCTGATGGTGGTATGCACTGTAGGGGCTTGTCCCTCCATGTTGTTTGCTCCTCAACCTCTTTGCCCTCATCAGGTTTCTGTTGTCTGAGGCATTCACTTAGCAGCTCATCCTTTGGGGCCATCTTCTCGATGTATTCCTGGATTTTAGATGTTTCATCCTGGATTGTGGCTCTGATGCTCACTGGTCCTCGGCCTCCCTCTTTCCGATAAGTGTATAGCCTCAGGGTGCTGGACTTGGGGTGGAACCCTCCATGCATGGTGAGGAGCTTTCTTGGCTTGATATCAGTGGCTTCTATCTCCTCCTTTGACCAGCTTATGATCCCAGCTGGGTATCTGATGACTGGCAGTGCATACATGTTGATGGCTCGGACCTTGTTCTGACCATTCATCTGACTTCTCAGGATTTGCCTTACTCTCTGGAGGTATTTGGTTGTGGTCAAATCCCTTGCGGCCTTGTTATGATTTCCATTAGCCTGTGGGATCCCAAGGTGCTCTAGGTACCACTCTAGCTTCAGTTTTGAATGCTCAGGACTTCTTGCCATTGATTATATTATTCTAGTAGGCTACCTAAAGTTTTATTTGTCATTGTAATATTAATCATTCATATAATTAAAATAGTCAATACTTGGCACTGTGTGATGATACGATATTGCCACACAAAAATATCACATTACTATGCTGTATCGATTTTTTCCCCCACCCTTAGATATGTATTTCTGTGTCTGCTTATCCTGCCAGGGGTCACAGGTGCTTATCCCACTTGACAGTATACAGTATATCTATCTATCTGTCTGTCTGTCTGTCCTTCCGTACGTCCATCCGTCCGTCCGTCCGTCTATCTTATCTTATCAATAAATCAATTTATTTTTAACAAAGCAAAGCAAATCTGAAACCGTAATATTGACTTAATCGCCCTGTTGAAATTGTTATGAAATTGAAATAATTAAACTGCAGAGCTGCATGGCAATTCTCTGTGGGTTTGTCACTATAAGTGAACCCTTTCACATTACACAGCCATTTGATGCATTCTTAAAACAAAAAAATTAATGCACTTTAAAACTGACAAAAAAAGTCGTAGTTCAGTAACTGTGACTTTTTCATATCAGCTAAATCAATATTTTTAAGTACCTCTGTATCAAATGACAATGAGAAAACATTGTGTGAGGGTCCCTCACAGTCATGACTTTAGAGAAAATCAGTTTATTGTGTTAGTCCAACTAAAACCGCACTTTAAAATTGCATGCATACATGTTAGCCTGACTAAAATTGTACTACATCTCAAAGTCGGATTAACATAGCCAGATAATCCGATTTGGAGTTGAATCACTCCTGCATGTACAAAGTCAATCTGACCCAAACTGGCCAAGGCGCTCTGCACATGCTCGACAGTTTCCACCCCAGACTTCAACCAGGAAGCTGAAAAGCATTAAATGCATAACAGCAGAAGAAGCTGGCAAAATCTACATCTAAAGCAATGCATTTGTGAATGGACGAAATGCACAGAGCTGTAAAGTTGTTCACCATGGTACCAATTTGCCGCTGGATAAGTTTGGCTAACTTGATTGTAGATTGTTTGATCCGTGATGTAACAGGTCAGCTGGAAGAAGGTCCAAAACTAACAACCTGAGAGGGGGGCATATCACCACCTATTGTAGCGGATACAGACATACTGTACTTTGGTCAGTAAATCGATTCCCTCCCATGCTTGTATACCTGGACAAAGAGAAAGAGTCAGATATTTCTTTAAGTTAAAACAGAGTGAATATTGGACTTCATTGGATGTTCATCAGGTGGACACAAATGCAACCTCAAAGAATATGTAAATACTAAGTAACTTCATGGCCTGATCATAAGACAGTTCCAGATCTTGGCTTTTCCAGATTTCGGCATTTAAAGGAGCTCTTTACCAAATTCAGAGCATTAATGTAGCAGCAACCACTATTTGCTATATATAGTGGAGTAATAGCGTCCTGAGTAGAGAGTGAAGTCATGCTACCACTGTGTGTGAGCAGTCTACGTGTGCATGGTAGTGCATGTGAGTCCCTGTGTGTGTATCCCTCTGGCTAGCTAATGGCCGCCACTCTGCACTGCACTCATACAGTGGTTACAGCTGATATCTGGAGAGAGTAGCACCATAGCACCCACCCTCACCCCAGTGTCAATAAACACAGTTACTTCTGTATGCACTGTGGTCATTGGTCGCACTATTTGGCCCATTAGCACCGTTCACTGCTAGTCGTGCAACCACGTCTGTTTTGAGAGCAGTGTGCAGACAACCTCTGAATCATAGATACACTCTGAATATCATATAGCGCCCCTTTAGCAACTACAACCCAAGGAAACTAAATGGTTTAATAGAAATTTCTCACTTTATTAATAACTCTTCCTTTTCTTTCCTGTCAGGATTATGTTATGCAGTTCTTGATGGAGCGAGGAGCCCCAGCAGGAAAGTTATTGCTGGGTTTTCCTACTCATGCTCGTTCCTTCACACTCTCCACTACAGCAACAGGCCTGGGAGCCCCAGTCAGTGGCCCTGCTAATCCGGGGCCTTTCACCCAGCAGATTGGCCTCTGGTCATACTATGAGGTAACAAGAACATATTTGAATCAGTGGCAGCTGCTGGTCTTTCAAACAGGGGAAGCTCTCTTTAAGTTTATATCTTAAAATTTGTCATATTGTAGCGAGGCAGTAACTTATAAAAGGAACATTTAATTGAAGCCGTTTTTCACCCACACTCATGCCATAGAACCACAGAAAAACACACCTCAAAGATTTTCAGATGGGTTTAAACACCTGAACGGCACTCTGTGAGAAGACTCCACTCGCAAATATGGGACTGAGCTTGAAATGCAACAATGCTGGTGTGTATTTCAAAAGCGCAGTCAGTCACAAAGGGATTCAGTCTTTTAGCCAATTCCTCCAATCATCATACACATCAGCATACACCGAGCGTCCTCTCCCACCTACCGCTCCATTAGGTCCCAGGGAAGCTGAGCCTCCCTGGAAGTGACGATTTTGTCACATTTATCCAATGACCGTCTCACTTTGCTGCATGAAAAAAACCTGCTCAGTGCTGTCTCATAGGAATGCTTGGAGGCTCTGCGTCCACTGTGCTGACACGAGAATGTATGACAGGGAGGTCGCGTTTCAAAACTGGTGATAAACAGCTGACATTTGAACATCATAGTCATTATGTTGAAAGCATCCTAGTGCATGTTTAATGCAGTGTAAATTCATATTTTAATGTAAATTCAATACTGCATATTTGACCATTTCTTCTATGAAATTTTAGGGGAAGTTCAGCCTCCCTTGTTGTCTCAGAGCAATCGCCCCTGATTTGAATAGCCTACATTTAGCACAGAGCTCTAAATAATTACATATAGTAACAATGCCAACTTTGACCATGGACCAGATATTCTGCTATTAATGTTATCGCTAACCCTAACATGACCACTGCCACTATACTGAGCTGTTTCACAGTGTGTCTGATTGCAGTATCTGGAATGTGGGTTTGACATAGGACTGAGAGCTGTTAGCACTTTGCAGTGACTTTTAACTGCTAACAGACCCCACAGACAAAATGATTCAGTTACTCCATCTTGCCTCAAACAAGATGTAATGAAATGAACTTAAAAAGAAAAGACATTTTTAAAATGGTGAATAATTAAGAGGAAGACAGGTATGTTTGGAGGGTATGTTATGTCAATCCTCTCTTTGATGAATAATAGAATAAACTTGATTAGCCTCAAATGTCCTTACTTGTTAATGACAACACAAATCTGACGTCAGAGAAGATGTTGGTATAGCATGCATGCATGGACAGAGAGAAAACTTAAAGCAGCATGACATTGTTTCAGCTTTATAATCAACCCACCAGGGAAGAGTTTAATCCCTAGTCAAGACTATTTATTATGGATGTCAGGAATATCATCAGGCCTTTATTTATCCTAAAGGACACCTAATATGCCTATTTTCACGCTCCACTAGTTCACTCTGCTCTGATTGGTCAGCACTTTTAGGTCTTCCAGATCTCAAAGTCTGTGCACTGTCACCACAGCTGGAAGGTGACTGTAGTATAGGGGCACTTTCTACCTTGAGAAATCACCAGTAAAAGCTTTTAATCACAACCATACATGTTCCAGCAGAAATAAAGTCAGGTCCAAAAATATTGGGACATCGACACAATTCTCATCTTTTTTGCTCTAAACACCACCACAATGGATTTGAAATGAAACAAACAAGATGTGCTTTAACAGCAGACTTTCAGCTTTAATTTGAGGGTATTTACATCCAAATCAGGTGAACAGTGTAGGAATTACAACAGTTTGTATATGTGCCTCCCACTTTTTAAGGGACCAAAAGTAATGGGACACATTAACAATCATAAAACAAACTTTCACTTTTCAATACTTGGTTGCAAATCCTTTGCAGTCAATTACAGCCTGAAGTCTGGAACGCATAGACATCACCAGACACTGGGTTTCATCCCTGGTGATGCTCTGCCAGGCCTCTACTGCAACTGTCTTCAGTTCCTGCTTGTTCTTGGGGCATTTTCCCTTCAGGTTTGTCTTCAGCAAGTGAGATGCATGCTCAATCGGATTCAGGTCAGGTGATTGACTTGGCCATTGCATAACATTCCACTTCTTTGCCTTAAAAAACTCTTTGGTTGCTTTCGCAGTATGCTTCGGGTCATTGTCCATCTGCACTGTGAAGCGCTGTCCAATGAGTTCTGGAGCATTTGGCTGAATATGAGCAGATAATATTGCCCGAAACACTTAAGAATTCATCCTACTGCTTTTGTCAGCACTCACATTATCAATAAATACAAGGGAACCAGTTCCATTGGCAGCCATACATGCCCACGCCATGACACTACCACCACCATGCTTCACTGATGAGGTGGTATGTTTTGGATCATGAGCAGTTCCTTTCCTTCTCCATTCTCCTCTCTTCCCATCACTCTGGTACAAGTTGATCTTTGTCTCATCTGTCCATAGGATGTTGTTTCAGAACTGTAAAGGCTTTTTTAGATGTTGTTTGGCAAACTCTAATCTGGCCTTCCTGTTTTTGAGGCTCACCAATGGTTTACATCTTGTGGTGAACCCTCTGTATTTACTCTGGTGAAGTCTTCTCTTGATTGTTGACTTTGACAGACATACACCTACCTCCTGGAGAGTGTTATTGATCTGGCCCACTGTTGTGAAGAGGTTTTTCTTCACCAGGGAAAGAATTCTTCAGTCATCCACCACAGTTGTTGTCCGTGGTCTTCCCGGTCTTTTGGTGTTGTTGAGCTCACTGGTGTGTTCTTTTTTTTTAAGAATGTTCCAAACAGTTGATTTGGCCACACCTAATGTTTTTGCTATCTCTCTGATGGGTTTGTTTTGATTTTTCAGCCTAATGATGGCTTGCTTCACTGATAGTGACAGCTCTTTGGATCTCATATTGAGAGTTGACAGCAACAGATTCCAAATGCAAATAGCACACTTGAAATGAAATCTAGACCTTTTATCTGCTCCTTGTAAATGGGATAATGAGGGAATAACACACACTTGGCCATGGAACAGCTGAGCAGCCAATTGTCCCATTACTTTTGGTCCCTTAAAAAATGGGAAGCATGTATACAAACTGTTGTAATTCCTACACCGTTCACCTGATTTGGATGTAAATACCCTCAAATTAAAGCTGAAAGTCTGCAATTAAAGCACATCTTGTTCGTTTCATTTCAGATCCATTGTGGTGGTGTTTAGAGCCAAAAAGATGAGAATTGTGTCGATGTCCCAATATTTATGGACCTGACTGTATGATCTGAAATCTGGGAGAAATTAACAACATCGACAACCAAGATTACAATGACATGCCTGAAACAGGGGACTGTAAAAAGACATATGTTACCAGCTGATGTCAACATGTCTCAAAGGTAAAAGAAAGCCTGGGGTTTTTGCTTACAGGGATTACTTTTACATATGTTTACCTCATTATTTAAAAACCTCCAGACACCCAGAGCCTCCTCACATAAAGCATACAAGTAAGCGTGAAGGTCTCTGAGGCCTCTCTCAGAATACAAAAGCATGACAGTACACCAGTCATACATTCCTTCGTGCCTAATACATTGATACCACAGTATGTTTGTCATGGTGAGTGCTGCCTGCTGGTTCCAGTTCAGATCAGACTTCCTCTTTATTGCCCAAACTTGGATTTCATGGCTCCAGTTAATGGCCTGGTGCCAAACAGCAAAGGTGGGGGGACTCGAGTCACATGACTTGACTGAGGTCAGACAAGTTGCAAATTTGATTACCACTGATAAAAACTTAACTTGAGTTTGACTTTGTATTCATGACTTGACACTTGACTTCGACTTGAGACAGATGACTCGATTGCATTTTTGTAGATATTGAGAAGTTACATTTTGTTTTTGAAACATGTTTTAATGTGGGCAAACCTGGCAACCTACTGTACCACAGCAGAGGCCAACGCACAAGGCAGCTGTCATGGGGGAAATAATAAAATTTGGATTCGGGGATCACTTTGTTGATGTTGGTAGTAAGAGGAGAACATCGGTAAGGTCTGCAGCTCAAATCAGTTACATGCACTACAACATTCAACTTCATCCATCACTGCAAAACCTGCAAAGAAAGGTACGTAAGTGTGTGTTTTAGCTAATTTATTAGCTTATTGGCTTTGTAGCTAATGTTTGACCAGATCAAGAGAATTTCATATGACTTGACTTGTCGTGCTTGACTTGTAGCAGGGACTCAACTTGCCTGATTTTCATCACAGTAACGTGGGACCTGCTTGAGACTTGAAAGTTGAGACTGGAGACTTGCCAAACAGTAACACAAATTCAGTACATCTCTTCATTCAGAAAGCTGACAGTGATGTTATTTAAGGGGATATGACATGCATATTTCTCTGCAGTCTGTCATGCTGACATATTTTCCCCTGCTTGCTCCCATTAACTTGAAGACTTTTTCCCACAAAAAGGACGAGAAAAGAGAAAATGCATGAGGCATGACAAATGACCAGCTGTGCCTTTTCTTAAACATAGGAGCATGATTGGACTCATTGATGGTTGTAAATATACAGTATATCAGATGTAAAGTTTCAAATTGTGATCATTCAAAGAAAATTATGTTAGCAGTTTTTGAGTCATTTTTTATGCGTATGTCTTCATGGGCCTGAGGGTGTCATGTCACCTGTAGTTCAAATTGTGTCCCTGGTACATATGAACTATTATTACCACCACTAATGCTGCTGTGCTGCAGCTGTTCTAGTATTAGTGATACCTACATTATGATTACTATGGTCTCTACCACTACTGCTACAAGTGCTGCTAGTACCATTCCAGCTTCATCAGCATGAACACCTTTTTTTAACAGCTGTGACAAACACCACTCTACTCTGATGTTTCTTAAACAGACGTGCTCCTTCCTGAGAGGCACCTCAGTCCAGTGGATTGATGGTCAGAAAGTTCCCTACGCTGTCAAAGGCAATCAGTGGGTTGGCTTTGATAACCAGAGGAGCTATGATGCCAAGGTTCAGTGCATGACTGTTGTGGAAAAGCGCAGATATTTCAGCAAGTCTCCCTACATTTGAGTTTTATTGTGTAACGTCTGACTGTCTCACAGGTGGTCTATCTGAAGAGCAGGCAGCTGGGAGGAGCTGCTGTGTGGACTCTGGATATGGATGACTTCTCTGGACAGTTCTGTGAACAGGGCAAATATCCACTGATTTCACAATTAAAACGTAAACTCATTGAAGGTGAGCCTATGGCACTTTACACTTTCTGTACTCATTATATTTTGCTATTATTCAGTTCCATGACATGCAGACATTTATATTATGACTGTAAGACTGGAAACCACTGTTTTAAAGGATCCTGTTGAGTCCTACAAAAACTATTGGTTAAAAAATTCTATGTATCTAAGATGATGATTGAATGACAGTCAAGGAATCTGTTGCGTTTTTCTATCTTTAAAATATACATAAGTGTACACATTTTTAGTGGGTTTACAGAAGCAGTTTGAAAGTTTGAATCACGTTTTTAATTTCATTTATCAATATGCCTTTCTATTGTATTTTTTCTCAGGATTCATTTCCCTCCTGTTATAAGCTATCTGCTTTGGCCAGCTGACAAAAGAAGGCTCCTCCTCAAACCTCTAAAAATAATCATCATCTCATCTTATAGCTCTTATGTCTATTTTGCAAGTCTTGGCAGTGCTTTTTGTGGCTGGCTTTGGATGGTGGTGACGTGTGGCTGGGAGTCACTCATTAGGATGAGGAAATTAACTCAACAGTCTGTAAACTCTCCTGCCCACTTCTAGCTAGCTTCTAGTTGGAAGTGGGAAGCTAGCTATTAGCTAGACGTGGGCAGTACCGACTGAACTAGTGTCCTGCTAGCCATTGTACAGACACTGGAAATAAACTGGATGATCTTGTCACTTTCCAACAAAATATCAAAGCAGATGACTCTGGTGAGAGCAGGAGAGATGGAGTTTGTTTTGCGGTGCATTGGACCTGGTGAGTTCACAGTCCTGCTGTGGATCGCTGCTATAAAGATATGCTGTTCAAAGGTGGCTGTAGAGTGGCACTGCCTGTGCCCAAGAGAAGCAACCATGCAGCCGTCTTGTTGGGATGTGTTGACACTTTATTCCCACAACCAGAAACCATGGATTACCAGAACTATCTGGAATCATGGCCCCATCTTTAACCACCTGGAAAACGCAAGGTCAGGTGCTGGGCACCACTTTTATCTCTACTCTGTGCCAACTTTCAAGGGGTCAGATGCAGGTTGTGTCTGAGGTTGCTAAGTGACCATAACCAGCACTGTGTCATAGCCTGCTTACCAGAAATCGTGCTGCTGCGACATAAAAGTTGATCTCTCTTTATCTCAGGGTGCAGACATTGCACCCTGAAAATAGGCGATCGGGAATGCATGCGTGCCATGACAACATCGCCCTGGTGTTCGGGCATGCCTGCCACACGTCTGCATTGAAAAGGAGGAGTTTGATGGCGCAAAAAATGTGGCATGTGTACGGCTCCTTGTAAAGCAGCAGAAAACAATGTAGAAAGATGCAAAAAAGGACTAAAATACAGTGCACAAGTGAAAGGAGCTGATGGGATCACATTTCACTGGAGCTGTACCTTTTACAATTCCACGTGACAAATAAAGATTGATTGGTCGGTCGGTTGGTCAGTCAGTCAGTTGGTCGGTCAATCGATCGACTGATTGATTGATTGGTTGATTTGTTGTGGTAGCCATTTCAGATGTGAGTGCAAGTGAATCCCTGTGTGTGTATCCCACTGGTTAGTGGTTCCCACAGTTGTCATGGGAGTGAAATTTCTGAGTGAAATTTTATCATCAACTTTTTCATCATTAGGTCAGCACTATTGCTGTTGTTAGTAACATTCGTGCTGTTAGCTCTGTTAGCTGCCAGCCGCTGGTTCAGCCACATCCATGTTGAGAGCCATGCGCAGACGATCTCATCTCAGACTCTGAATCATAAATGTGCTCTGAATGTCATGTAAATTTCCGTTAGGAATCCAGCAATTCAGTATTGCACTTCCATGAGGCTGGGGGTCTCACAGGTGAACCACAGAATGATAAAAATCAAAGCAGCAGAGAAGGATATAGTCAGACTTGTAGTCCATCAGCCATGACCATGACCTGTTAATACCGCATTACGTAGTGGTAGCACATAGTGCCTGCACCATGGAAAAAAATGCCAATGGAAAGTAACTTATGGATCCTTTCATGTTGTGGACACACTAATTCCCTGGTTCAACAACATCAGGCAGTGGGCGATGGTTAATGTTATGACCCATAGGTAGTATAAGGAATGAGGAAGTCCATGTGGGGAGGAGTTCAGAGTCGTTGATGGGTCAACCAAGCACAGGACCTTCTTTCAGGAGACTGCTCTTCGTGTCCTGGGGAGAAACTTAAGTAAACATTAAATTCTTTTCACTTAACATAATTACATTCTTTACGTACTTATGTCACTTTGCAATGTACTTGCATCCCATATGTAACAAACATAGTTATTCTAACTAAAAAACATCATCTTCTTTCTGAACCTAACAGAGTAGTTTTGGTGCCTAAAGGCAGATTTATACTTGTGCGTCAGCTCTATGCAGAGCCTATGCCACAGCCTATGCACGTGGCTTATGCTGTTGTGAGCATTTATACTTGTGCAGTGGTGTGCTGTAAAGTTAAGTTGATTCAAAACACACCAAAAACACACGTTAAGCATGGCTTAATAGTGACAATTTCAAAAACACAAGAAAACAAATTGAGCATAGCGTTAGTTCAGATAGGACACAATGGCCCCCTTTACACCTTGCATTAGCATGCGTTTTTTGCAATCGGATAGCAATCGGATAGCGTATGACCACATACACTTATACCTGGTATTAATATGCGTCTCTGGTGTCCACATCCAGATCCGTTTGCTATCTGATCACGCTCCGTCCCGCCAACGTTACATCCTAGTGGCACACTACAACGTCATATCATGTGCACCACAATAACAACAACAAGATGTTAGCCACCCATGAAGTTGCGTTCTTGTATGGACACTTTTGTCGGACTAAATGGAGAGCAGACACTTCGTCTCACCGTGGCTCCGTCCTCGGCGTCTCTTTACCGTGGTGAAGATAATTTGATGTTGGATATTCAACAGATACTCACATATTCTTTTTGGGTTCAACGCTGATTTCCACCTCCATGTCATATGCAGAAAACAATGCGCAGCACATGGTAGGGCTATTGACCCCCCACCCACACACACACACAAACACTCACAAAAACACACTTTTTATTTCATAAGAATTTTTTAAACAAACTTCAACAAACCATTTTACATTTGTGTGTGGTGTCTGGGTCCAGTTATGTGAAAGCTATTGGGTTAATAGCCCTACCCTGTGTTGCTCATTGTTTTCTGCCTATGACATGGAGGTGGAAATCAGTGTTGAACCCAAAATGAAAATGTGAATATCTGTTAATATCCAACGTCAAACTATCTTCACCACGGTGTTTTCTTTTTCTCTGCAGTCGCTACCCGGTGAGTGTTGTTGTTGTTATCTTCTTCCTCCTTTCCTGTGTCCAGCTGGCGCACCTCACTTACTTGTTTTCATCCACGGAGTTGTTGCATGTGGATTGGAGACGCATTTGCATTTACACTTGTGTTGGATGTGGTCACGATGCGTCCCTGACCACCTTCAGAAGTGGTTTGGCTGATCGGATAACAATGCGTCCTCAATGCATTTCGAGTATATTTACACCTGTACTTTCACGTGGTCACGAGCAATCGGAGTGCTATCCGATCGCAAAAAACGCATGTTGATGCAAGCTGTAAAGGGGGTCAATGTCATGCTCAGCTCACATCCCAGCTACATCAGCTGATCTCAAGCAGCCCAATCAACTGATGGAGCAGCTGATTGGTGGAAGGGAGTCAGTTGATAGATCACATGATTCCTTTTTATTCAACCAATTGGTGAATCTCATTCAGGACGCCCTATTCAAACTGCTCTGGCCTGCCTACTGTTGCTGCTTCCTCTGCAAGCTGCTCTGCAACCTGCCTCCACCCCAGCTCCTCCTTTTCATGCTGTGTGTGACTTATCAGTGTCATTTCTGTTTGTCATTGATGCTGCCTCTGTTCTGTTCCCATTGGGGTGGGGGTGGGGGTGGGGTCTTTGCTGCTGCTCTTTCTGCCTTTGGCTTTCCATGTAGGCGCATAGAGGGGCAAGGAAGTTTGCTCTCTCTCTCTGCCTCAGGCTTTCCTCATTTTTGCACGTGGAAGGACAGACAGGTGTGCTCTCTCTGCCTTAGGCTATTCACGTAGGCACGAAGAAGGGTGGAGAGGTGTACTCTCTCCACCTTATGCTTTCCACATACGCGCATTGAAGAGGTTTTCTGCGTAGGCCCGAGGAAAGGCAGAGAGGTCCCAGAACAGAGCCATACCACTAAATGAAATACTGCTATTGGAAATAAAGTTTGTTTGACTTATGTGTTCCTAACTGAAATCTGCTTCATTGTGACTTGCAACATTCACAGACAAAGTACTTGTCTTTTGCTGGACACATTTTCCCTACAAATACAACATGCTGATGTAATTAGCACAAGCCTATGGCATTTTACATTGTATAAATTAGCCTAGCGGCTAGCAAAGTTTTCCTCTACTCATATGAAGCCAGGAACAACAGCAACATGTAACAAAGATAACGTCACAAAATTCGGCTCCATTACAACTCACAAGGTTCACTGACAAAATGACTGTCTCATACTATAAACACATTTTCCAAAGAAATAAAACATGTTAACGTTATTAGCACAATGCCTGTTTAACATTGTATAAAGTAGCCAAGCTATTATTTCCTCTACCCCCATGAAGCCAGGATAAATCACACACAAGACCTAAAATGCTTTTTGTGGGGGCTTTATTGTCTTTACAGTTTATTGTTTCTTATATTTGAAGTAAAAGTAAATAAAAGCTTCATTTCCACTGAGAGAAATAGTTTTCAGCTTACAATAGATAAGAGGTCTGCATTGTTGTGACATGTAGTTACATTTCTGGGGAGGTTCACCTCAGGCTATGGCATTGATTCATAGCAGAAGTATAAATCCAGCTTAAATCCAACCGTGCCACCTACATGTAATTTAACACATTATGTGCTACCACTACGCAATGGGGTGTTGTATTTTTACCATGAGATCATGTCAAGTCCATAGTAATGGCCAAGCTCTAAAAACACCTGATCCTACATTTCCCATAATGCGACAAACACCATCACTTCATTAGACCTTCTTGTGAAAATTGCCCTTGCCTTTCAAAGTACAAATGCCAAGTCAAGCTTTTTTTTCCTTTTTGTCAAGTCTTATTTTCTCAGTCCCAGCTCCTCCAGAGTCACAGAAACAGAGATCACTTAGCTGTTCTTACAGGCTGAGCAGTACAGCTTATGATATGTAAATTGATTTTTTTTGCGTGAAATTGGTGGGATTCCCCTTCAAAACTACCCTTTTTTTGTTGGTAAACATTAAAATTATAATATTAATTACACTGTTTTTAATTCTTTTTTCCTAGACTGGACAACACAAGAAACAACTCCTGCAGTGCTTCACCCTACAGACTGGTCCTCTCCATCTGAGGTCACACAACCCACACAGGGCCCAGTCATCACAGCCAAACTGGACACCAGCTGCTCTCATAACATCACTGTTGTGTATCCTGACAGCAGCTTCTGCACACGCAGAGCTGATGGATTGTATGTGAGATCAGACAATCCAAAGACATTCTACAGATGTGTGCTGAGGAAGACATATGTCACAAAGTGCCACACCCTGGGAGCAGAACACAGCAGCGGAGTGACGATTATCCCATCACAGAATTTAGTTCTAGTTAGCTTTGTGACAGCCACTCTGCTGCTTTTGTTTTGTGTGTGTAGTCCAGGTGATTTTGCTTTGTACGGCCCAAGTGTGCAGTAAATACAGCTCCTGGTTTACTATGAAAGAAAACTTTTAAACCTGCCAAACAGGACCAAACAAATAACATATATTTTAGGTAAGTCGAAGAAGTATTTTTTCATACAGTCCAGAGTTCAGACGCATGTACACAGTAGCTATCACAAACTGTCAGGAGATTACACTGTTTAAACACAAAGCACTTGGATGTGAACACTGGAATTATTACTGAGAGCTGTGATTCATATAGGCCAGGGATACTTTACTTTCTTTGCCTGGGGACACTTTTGCAAAATGACAGGAGGCCAGGGGCCATTCACAGCAACCCACATTGGTCAGGTGTAGTCAGGGGCCCTTCTAATATTTAAGGACATTTAGGGTTTAGCCTTTGTTTTGATAAGCTAGCTACATTTTGATGATTTTTATGCACTCTGGTACCTTATTTACATTTACAGTACAAAAAACTCCCACTGTGAATCAATTCATTTTCACTGTAAATGATCAGAAAATGATTGGGAGGCGCCACCTGGCTCCCTGGGCCCTAAGTTGAGCATCCCTGATGTAATGACTCATTTATATATTTATCAACAAATTGTTTTGATTGAGGCTACTTCATCTGTTACTCTGAGGCAACATTAAAGGCTTTATAAAGTGTTGCAAGCTGTAATGAGTCTGACAGGTAGAAAGAGCTGATTTAGCTTTAATTTTGACTTTACTGCTGCTCTGTTGTTGTGACAGTAACACCTCTAAACTATCACTGTAAAAATCCTTCGAGTCTGTTAACTGTTCTCTCTCTTAAAGGTAAATCCTGCATAGTATACCTTTTCCAGGATTTTACAATAACAGAACATTCTCAGAGTTTATGGTTTTATTTAGACAGAGTAATACATATTTTTAAATGCACTAAAGGGTTTTTGTGAAAACAAATATATGTCTCATGTTTTTTGTGCACTCACAGCAATATAATCAAACTGCTATTGAATAAGTAATTTGCAAATAAACTCAATAATATAATGCAGAGTAAATACAGTAATGCTGCATTCAGACTACATGTTGTCTCCCTGGAAAAATTAAGAAAAGTAAATAATGAAATGGAATCAAAGTTGCTGTATCAGTCACACATGCTGTAAGAGATACAAAAAGAAGATACACCAGTTCACAGACTAGTCAGGCTCATGCATGTACATGCAGTGAATACAAATACAAGTGAAATACCAAATCTTCATTATTTGTCCTGGCTGTTGTGTGCCTAAAATAAAATATGTTTTAAAGGACAGCATGAGAGGTCATCCTCACAAATGCATCACAAAATTATTAATCTGAACCTCACTACTACATCTGCTCTGCAAATCAATACATTAAGGTGAAAGATGCAAGCGCTCAAAATGCATCAGCTTGTCGTATCACAAGGTAATGAGTCTCTGAATGGTGTGTCTTTGTACTCGTTTCTCTGCTACAAGCGAGGAAGAGGTCAGCTGAAAAGCTTCATTGCCCCCTTGTGGTGAAAAATGTAAAATCCTTCCAGCTCTATCAGTTGACCTCATGAGAGCATTCTATGAATCTCAGCATGAACACTGTATGTGAGGATGTCTGTTATATGGAGGACATGAAGAGGCAGGAAAGAGAAGAAGAGTGTGCAGCTAGAGGGAACTAAGGAGAAGTTTGATTCTTAGTTCTCTGGATATGATTGGCGGATGGAGTTTGGTAGAAAGAAAATAATTCCTACATGAAACAGCTCACAACAAGGTCTGTGGATTATCTCAAGTAAGCGGGTTGCCATTTCTGGAAAGAGACATTACTGTTAAGTTTTTCAAATGTTTTTTTTTTTTTTTTTGGTGCTTTGAGCACCACAAGCGGAGTTTCATCAAGTTCTATTATATTGGAGAGATGGTAGACATCTCTACGGCCAATATCTCATACACTCTGTAACGCACACCAAAACAATCCAAATTAATAAACAGCACTACAGTAAGTAGTTTTGTCTTTGGGGTGAACTGTTCCATTATTAAAATACCGCATTTCCTTACTTGGAGTTGGCCTTCCTGGATCCAGGGAAGGACTGTAGATGAATGTGAGCTAGGGATTTGTGCGTATTTCTCTCCAACTATCTGTAGGACAAATAGAGGATGCATTATCAGAATTACATCGATATCCAGAGCAACAACACTGAAGATGGGATGACATCTTTTAATTAAAAAAAGTATGTTACTTACAGTGCACAGAAATTCACATTCTACAAACGTGGAACAAGATTGGAGTACATACCCAAAATATTTAGCTACTGTAGTGCACAGAAACACTGCTCAAATACCAGTGGCCTTTTCCATAAGCAAGAACTCAGTGTGCTGCATAAATAATGAAGGAAAAATGCACAGTCTATACAAAACATGCTGTTTATTCTGCTCCATCTTAACACATAAAGAACTGTTTCTTTAACTGTTAAAGTCGGGGGGGCCAAAGTGTCTGTTTAACGATTTCAGTATTTAGTGTACTCCAACGCCTGCCTCGAAGGTTGACCTGTTCAACTGTGATGGTGATGTGGAACTGCAACCAGGAGTCAAAGATTAATTCTATAAACATGATATGAACTTATATTTGGTGACATTATGACCTGTGGAGGGTACAAACAAGTGCCATTCAGATTGGTTTCAGATTTCTTAACAGTTATTTTTGGTGGTTTTTGCTGGTAGTGGTATCCAGTTGGCTGACCCATATTATTTTTTCATTCCAACATTAGATTAATCAGTAAGAAAAGCAATCGAAGAAAATTTGTTCTATTTTAGGGTGGATTTCCCTTTAACGTCGTTACGCTCCATGGAGCGCATAAAAGACGCCAAAATGCTTTCTGGGAAATGACGTTATATTTGAACGTACAGCCTGTTAACAAAGGGTCTAACGAAACACAGTGTACTTCATTTCCCACAATTCCTACAGTCGTACTTCCTGGTTAGATTACACGTAGCGTCACTGCTGTGTTATAGAACTCCGGAGTAGGAAAATAGCTACAAACGACGACTTTTACTGATTTATTTGTATGTGTCTACGGTTGTTTGTTACTCATGTTTATAGACTTATTTATTAACTTTAATCATGATGAAGCCACAGAGGTGCGTGTCGCTGTGTTTGACCTCATATGTAGGCTAAGCTAAGTTATCAAGCTAATATTGGCAAGACTAGTTAGCAAGTACTTGTGTTGTTTACATGTTTTCTCAAGATGTATACTTTATTATCTGGTTTATATAAGTACATGTTCCAAAAGGACGAATACTGTATTTTGATCCTGGGACTGGACAACGCTGGGAAAACGGTGAGTAAAGTTATGGTACTAATAATAACAGACATGTTAATACATTGGATTTAGATAGCGCTTTTCAGGATACTCAAAGACGCTTTACAAAGAGCAACAACAGCAAAGTTATAATTTGAATTTATCACAGCTGGCTTATCGTGAACTCGTCCGTCTACGCTGACAGTATGACGACTGTGTTATTTTGTGTTGTGTCGATTTTTAGAGAATTTAAATATGAGGGAATGTGCTGTGTTGTGACGACTTTAGTTACTTTACTGTCATTGTTCTCCAAAACTTCATAGTGGAATGCAGTAATATATATATGTAGATAGATAGATAGACAGATAGATAGATCGATAGATACGCCTAAACATTAAAACCACTGCAAGATGAGGTAAACAACATTGATCGTCATGTGTCAATACAATGTTCTGTTGGGAAATTTTTGGTCCTGGCATATATGTGGATGCCACTTGATGCACCCCACCACACCAAACACTGTTGCGGGCCAAGTGCACCCCCTCATGGCAATGGCAGTACCTGATGGCCGTGCCCCCCCAGCAGCACAATGCACCATACAACACTGCAAAAACTGCTCAAGAATGGCCCAAGGAACATAACAGAGAGCTCAAGGCATCGACCTGGTTTCAGAATTTCCCAGATCCCAATCTGGTTGAGCATCTGCGTGACGTGCTGGTACCCCAGAGGTACCCCTGATCCCCACTGGGGCTTTCTTGGATCAGACATGGCTCTGATCTGTTGAGGCATGGACACAGGACCTCTGGGAGATATCCTGTGGTGTCTGGCACCATGGTGTTGACGGGAGATTCTTTGGGTCGCATGGGTTGTGAGGTCAGGTACTGGCGCATCCCATGGATGCTGGATCACATTGGGATCCAGGGAATTTGAAGGCCAGGTCGACACCTTGAGCTCTTTATCACATTCCTGAGGAGTTTTTGCAGTGTGGCATGGTGCATTGTCCTGTTAGGATTCCACTTCCATCTGAGAGTGCCATTGCCGTGACGGGGTGCGTCAAGTGGCATCCTCATTAATGTCAGGAGGACCAAAGGTTTCCCAGCAAAACATTGCATTGCAACTAGATGATCAATGTTATTCACTCTACCCAAACTAACAGAGTTTTGGAGTATGTGGGAGTATGTACTTGATGTGTATAAATGCCTGTTAGCCTTTACCATATCATGTGAATTATTCAACATCAGTATGTTTAGCTGTCTGTTAATTTCACAGTTGTCTGTCATTGCAGACCTTTCTGGAACAAACCAAAACAAAGTTCAGTAAGAACTATAAGGGAATGAATTTATCGAAGATCACAACCACAGTCGGCTTGAACAGTAAGTGGATGTTTCAGTTTGTCTTGTCTCCTTTGGGTTCCTGGTTCAATCCCAGGTGCGAGAGCCCTTCTGTGCGGAGTTTGCACGTTCTCCCCGTGTCAGCGTGGGTTTTCTCTGGGCACTCCAGCTTCCTCCCACAGTCCAAAGGCATGCAGATTGGGGATAGGTTAACTGGTGACTCTAAATTGCCCATAGGTGTGAATGTGAGTGTGAATGGTTGTCTGTCTCTATGTGTCAGCCCTGCGATAGTCTGGCGACCTGTCCAGGATGTACCCCACCTCTCGCCCAATGTCAGCTGGGATAGGCTCCAGCCTCCCGTGACCCTCAAAAGGATAAGCGGTTAGAAAATGGATGGATGGAATACATACATATATATTAATATATATTAAATTTCATTGTCATTAATATGAAAATGATTCGAGATAAACAAATATTTAAGTATACAGTTTTATTGTCTTGTGCTGCTAACATGGACAACAGACAATGAATAGCCTATGCACACTGAATTAAAAAATTTTTTTAAATGCGGTGATGTTGATGGTTTTGGACCCACAGGAGGTCATTTGAATGAGCTCTCAATAAAATGTGTGTTTTTTGACAATTTGTAGTGTTAAACTGGTGTTTAATGTGACATGGTTTTAATTATAGTTACATTCATATTTAAAATGTATCTGAAATCTTAATAAAATCCCAACACTGATAACTTAATATTAAACTACAGAATTTATATGTCTCTGTATATATAGTGTACGTACCAAACATTATACAAATGTCACATTTTGAGCACCAAAATCATCTACTCAGTATAAGGTCAGTCAGATGTGAAATATGATTTTGATTTGTGATAATCCATAAAGATTTAAATAAGTTAATAAATTTACTATCTCAGCGTTTTGAGAAATGTGCTTCTACTCTTTAATTCTGAGAAGAGTTTTTATGTTTTCGACGGTAAAACACAATTGTCACTAACATGAATGAATACAGCATCTGCTGTCTCAGCAGACATTAGATAACAGGAATGTCTGTAGTAATAGTCCACATATTCATGAATTAGGGTGTATTTTATGAACCGTAAAATACAAGGTTATTGTCTATTAGGGACCTCTGTGCTGCCCAGCTGTCTTTACTAGGAGACTGTGGCCCACCAAGCCTCAGACAGCCAGGGATGAGAACAGGTGGGCAGGCGGACAGGTGTCACACCAAAGCAATAACAGACACATCATCTTTTGCGTCACTCACAACGACATGAAGTCAAAAGTGAGGGAAGAGTCCATGCTGCTACCAGCAGAGTGCTATGGAGGACAACAGTGCAGTGGCCTGTCATAACTTATTCCCTGAATCTGTTTACATTGCACTCAGCCACATTTGCCTTAAATTGATACAACTAATGCACCTCCCCCAAATGAAATTTTTTTTATTTTTTTTTATTTTTTGGTGTTTCTACATGGGCTTTGTTATGCACCATTTAAAAATATGCATAAAACAGGTGGATGGAAACACACCCAGTGACACATACCTTACCACAGCAACCCAGGCAGATGGTTGGTGATGTCTGGACCCACAAATTTAATCTGATTAATTGCAAATTACAGTACAGTCAGTCGATCGTAAAGAGCTGATTTGAGGAACAAATCAGATTTTCCTGCAGTCTGAATGAAGCCAAAGTAGCAGGGAGTTATTTAAGCACCCTGGCAACTGAGTGCACAGTGACTACTTGTGGACAAAGTCAGTCAAACTGTGATACTTAAAGTTGTGTTTCTTGATGACTACCTGCAATTATTAATTGTATTTCACTACATTAATCATAACTAGGAAACGTATGTATGTATATATATATATATATATATATATATATATATATATATATATATATATATATATATATATATACATATTATTATATATTACTGCATAGCTGCTCTCTGAAAGAAAAACTCTTCTTCTTTCCAGCTAATGTCTTCATTCTGTGATCGCCTGATGATGCTTGTCTTATCATTTACAGCAGTAACTTGATTCCTCCTGCTGCTCTGCAGTTTAACATTTCTTCTTAATGTCTCACTTTCCTTCACAGTTGGAACAATTGATGTAGGCAAAGCTCGTCTGATGTTCTGGGATCTGGGAGGTCAGGAGGAACTCCAGTCTCTGTGGGACAAAGTAAGTTTGAATTTAAACACCAACAGTGTCCTTAGGGGAACTGTTCAGCAGCCTCACACTGACACACACACACACAGCTCATGTCTGGGCTGAAGGCTCTGTGTGTCTTTAGCAGGGTGGAAGAATTTTTTCACATGTAAACAGGTGTATGAATTTTTAAATGATCTGCTCTACCTTTTTACTACAGAACTGCCCAAACCCAGATCAAAGTGAAGGCACTGTGTCCAGTAATCAGTTTAAATCAGTTTTAGGAAGACTTCACATATTTTGAAATACTTTACTACGATGGAGTATTAAGGCCACAATAAGGAAAAAAGAGTCAGAGATATCAAGAATAAAGCAGAAGTAATACAAGGAAAAACTTGTAATACATAAGTCCTAATAATACAAGATTAAACCAGGGGACAGTCGACTTTCAGCTTCCACGTGTCAAATGAGGGATAGGGGTGACCTGAGGTTTCACCAATAAGCACCTCATCATCACGTCATCATTGACTTTTTCATCAAAATATTACAACTTTTTTTTTTTCTCGTAACATAATGAATTAAATCTTGAAATCTCATACTCTTTTCTTCTTGACTGTAGCCCAACAGTACTAGGTTGTATTTTTCAGCAGACATACCAAAAGGTATTTTAAGGTTATCGTTGTTGTCTTGATGATGTGTTTGTATTTTCAGCCCAGAAGCCTGCTTTGATATCCTGTCTGTTTTCCTCATGTTTATATTTAGTACTATGCTGAGTCCCATGGAGTCATCTATGTGATAGACTCAACTGATGAAGAGCGCCTGTCAGAATCAAAGGAGGCCTTTGGTGAGTAATGTTTGTCTGTTGTATTGTGAATAAATGCTATGACTTTATTCCACTAAAGTATTAACACTGTAGTTGATAAGCAAGAAAACAGTGTTTTAGTGTAGATTACTTGTGATGCGTATGAAATCAATATGTCATAACATGAAAATCTTTTATTGTGTGTTATGCATGTTAATTGTGGAATCAATAATGTAACTGTTGTCTCCAGAGAAAATGATCAGCAGTGAGGCGTTAGAAGGTGTCCCACTCCTTGTGCTGGCCAACAAGCAGGATGTACCGGTACTGTAGGACTTTTTTTAACTAACTGTGACCATGTTTAGGTTTATTTTAAAACACAGATTATTCTATTATGTGTGAGCCAGCATTTAATGGTTAACTTATTTGAGGCATATGTTAAGAAAAAATCCCATACCTTTTCTGACTCTAGCTTCTCTCATGTCAGCATTTGCTGCTTTTTGCTGTGTCGTTTAATTTTAAATTTACAATCTTTAAATAGTTGGCTGGACTGTACAAGCAATTAGTAGGTCTCACCTCAGGGCTCGGCCTGAGTCACCCATAAAGAGATTCAAATGTAAAGAGATAATAACAACAGATAATGACTGGCTTGGTCTTGTGCTTTTGACAGTTTTGTCTTAACTGTTGCAGCCCTCAGTCATGTCTTGTTTTTGCTCTGTTCTCAGGATTGTTTGACAGTGCCGGACATTAAAACAGCCTTCAGTGACTCTGCCCCGAAGATCGGCAAGAGAGATTGTTTAGTGCAGCCTTGTACAGCTCTAACAGGGTAAGACTGCCACTGTGTTAAATGGTTCACTGAGGGGAAAATTCACAAAAGAATGGCATGGCTTTTGCCTCTGATAAACCTGCACAAATAAGACAGCGGCTCATAAAAAAAAGTGCTGTGTTGCGTGTGGGATTTGTTTCTATGACAACAATATCTTGACGCTAAAATTAGCCACGTACCTAACAGAACGCTACATACAAAGCTAACAGTGATAAAAGCTCAATACTCACCAGCAACATTCAGTGTCGGCTGTCTGGCCTGCTCCCAAAAAATGAGCTTTCTGTCTGTGTTGTGACAGTAGACAGTAGCCTGGCTAAAGAAGTGGCAGTGACGTCACTGTCATCTGAAATGTTCAGACATTTTCAACTTAGGGTGCTAGAAGTTGCCGCACAACGACAGTGGAGCGCTCTGAAAAAAGATGCCGGGCACGGCGCTTTTTCTCCAGGTGGCTGCATGCAACCTCCTACGCCTGCTCCTCATTAAGAATGAGTAAAAATTACGCCGGTGCTGAGAAAAAAACACTATGTGGAGACAGGTCCTAAGTAAGTATTTTGAATGTAGGACTTAAACTTGAACAGAGTATTTTTATTACAATTTATCATTGCTACTTTTAATTAAATAAAAGATCTGAATACTTCCTCCACGACCCTGGGGATACCCTGTTTGTGAAGTTGTGTAATCCATCCAATAATATGTAATCCAGCATAGTAGCCCTGTAAGCAAGAGCTCTGTTTACAGATGGACTACTGTCAAAAAGTATTAGTTCCATCATAGTCTGTGTATTTTGACCATTAACAAAGGCAACAAAGGCTCAAAGGTATGGCAGTATTATTAAATGTGCGCTTATTTTTTTTGTATGGATTGTTACCCAAAAAACAGTATTAAACAGACCCTGGGGGGAACTTTTTATGCACCCATGCTGGCGTTAGCCATGGACAGAGGCATTATGTTTTCGGGTTGTCTGTACGTCCGTCCATGTGTTTGTATCATCCTTGTGAACATGATATCTTAGGAACGCCTTGAGAGAATTTCTTCAAATATGGCACAAGTGTCCATTTGGACTCAACAATGAACTGATTCGTTTTTGGTGGTCAAAGGTCAAGATCAGTCTCATTCTCGTGAATGCGATATCTCAAGAATACCATAAGGGAATTTCTTTAACTTTGACACAAACATCCACTTGAACTGAAGAATAACCTGATTCGAATTTCAAGGTCACTGTGACCTCACAAAATATGATTTGGGAGATAATTTTAGAATTCATATACTACTTATGGCAAAATTTCACATGAATGTCTAATAGGATAAATAGGTGATGACATTTCATATCGGAAAGATCAAAGGTCAGCTTCACTGTGACATCATAATCTTCTGCACAAACACTTTTCTGGCCATTATTCAACACCACAACTCAGGAACAGAAGGGGACACATTTGGTGATCAGCACTGACGTCAGCACTTATGTTGAGTCATAGAGCTCCAGGTGCCTACACATAGTGACAATAAGTTTGTCCTCCATTTCTGATTCTCAGAGACATCAGGAGAATCTCGGTGCTGATAGGCTTGTTCAAGAATGGACACATATTAACGTCTATTCGCGTCTCTGCTTTGACCTTGTTTGTAATCTCGCCATGCCAGGAATTCTGCTTGTGTTTGGTCTGACAACACCTTAAAACAGTGTAATGGACACATTTCCTCACTTGAAGCTGATGAAGAGTGTTTCTCCTCAGACTTCTTTCAGCAGCTGGAGCTTTGGAGTTTCTCTGGAGGCTTATGTGTCTCAGTTGTGAAACAAAATTTGACAGATAAACCTCTCTCATCATATCAGTAGCTGAGATGACTGATAAACGAACAGCCCTCACAGCTCATTGTTCTTTATTAGCTGCACCTTTTCAGTTTAGTTACCGCCAGCTTCGGACACACCACCACAGCTTTTTGTTTTTCTTTCACCTGCACATACCACTGAGGCCTTACGGTTAAACCTACTCTGCCTGCTTAGTCTAAGTGGTGTTACCCATTTATCTACTTAGTCAGAGGAAAGTAAGAATGCTACTAAATGACTTCTTTGTTTTGATACAGGGATGGAGTGAACGAAGGCATTGAGTGGATGGTAAAGTGTGTGGTCAGAAACATTCACCGGCCACCCAGACAGAAGGACATCACGTAATAAGTCACCAGAACTCTCTACACTGATTTTGGACTGTGAGTTTCTCCTTGAGGACATTCCATGTAAACCCTGGAGTTGGTAACTCTCCTCTCTCCTCGTGTTTGCTGTGACTTTGAACGGTTTGGATTTCTGCTTTTAGGAGTTCATTTCAGACAGAGTGTGACACTATTTTTATCACCAAGCATAATTTCAGATGTGCTTTGAATGAACAGCATGTCTGTTTCACTTATTAGACTTTTGGAAGCTGTGTTATGATTTCCTGTGCTTTATGTGTGAGCAGCAGTCCCAATGTGTGGTGCTGGCTGGGGTTGCTGTGACTGTTTCTGCATGGAGCTTCACTGACTGCCACCCTGCACTGTGATCACAGGAGCACAGAGGCATCACTTTGATACAGCAGTTCTCACAGGGTGGTTCTCGGTTTGTTCACAGTATCAGAGAAATGAAACAATGTTTAGCTCACATTTTTTAAGTCCAACTGAAATGTGAATTCTCCTTTTTTGTGTATAGAAATATCAGTAAACAGTAATACTGCAGCTATGGTGCAGTGCACATTTTTTCAAGACGACAGAACCTATTAAAAAAATATTTGTGGAAACCGCATTTACACTTCACGCCAGTAGGGGTGCAGATTCCTTGACAGAGGTTAAATGACAGCAGAGAGCGGGCGTTGCTAGGAGACAGCTTCCATGGTGCTCCGCTTCATACTTTGTACAAGAATTAAAGGTAGAGTCAGTCCAATACAATTTTTATCAAATTCAGTGAACATCTCCTCACAGTCAATTAGCTGTCTGCTCTTTGTGTCTGCTGAAAAAAAAATCGTGCTGGCAGCCCTGGCTCTGTAAATGGGAAACAAACAAAGTGGCTCGGACTAAGCTACACAACACTATGCCAGCTATTATCGCTTTTTCATGTAACATAAATAACAAAGGAGATATTACTGGAGCGCTGACCGAAGGGGTGCATTTGTTCTGCTGTTGTGTTCAAATATCAGTGATCTTTTTTCAGAATCGTAGACTCCACCTTTTAATACAATGCCTTTTTTTTCCCTTTTAACAAGTCCAAATAGCAAAAGAGTGTTTGTCTGTCCCTTTACAACATTCAACATTTCGGAGGACCAAGCAGCAGCCTTGGGGTTGGAAAATGAGCCAAATGCGGAAGTGCCAAAAACTGGAGTTCCTCTAGTGGCCACTTAAGGCTGGCTCCAAAATATAGTTAATTGCCATAGACCCCCATGTTAACATGTCCAACATTACAGCAGACATAAACATGTTTACAGTCTGGTACAAATAAATTATTTTAGTCTCTTTACTTACCCCTTTACATTTAATCAAGGCTAATGCCGGGCTCAGACAGCACAAATTTTTTCTCTATTCAGACAGTCACTATGTCTGATTAGGTGATTATGGAGTCATAAATCCTTGCCATGACTTGGCCGACACACATGATAGACTAAATGTTGGCCCACAACCAATCATTGTTGGTCGTCTTTCACAATGTGTGTGTGTCATCAGATTATTGTTGTCCTATTTTTATTATTGTTACCGTTATTATTTCAGTCACTATGGCTGTTCATGTCCGAAACGAACTGCTATTGTTGTAACGTAAAAAGTGCCACCAGATGGCAGGAGCTACATTTGAACTACCATATGCAAACTATGCAAGTCACTGAATTCTCCACAAGTTCCTGCAAATGTTTTTTAAATTTAAAAGGATACACAAAGTGTTGAGTTTGAAATGACTGCGCTATGCATCAAATTTAACAGGACAAATGGGAACGGATTAAAAATAATAAAAATAGAAAAATACAGAGGGAATGAGAAATAAAGGCCTGTGTCTAATGTAGTCTGTTTCAAATGAAGCTGGTACCCTCTGCATTTGTGGTATGTAAAAGCCCAGCCACTATTTTTAATTTTATTCCTTTATATCATCCATTATGAAGAAGTAACATTCTTTGCCAGCCTGATGCAAATGGCAGTTCTCAACAGGTTGCTAATGTGCCTCTGCTGTCTCATGCTGTGGTAACAACCCAAGAGGAAATATTAAAAAGGCTGGCATGTTGTTGCCATACAGTTCGCCACAGCAGATTGCTCTGTGTTCCTATTGGTTAAAGTGGTGACGGGAACACTCGTGGAAGAGAAAAAGAAAAACATGCTAGACTTTCTGTCAGGATGTCATGAGGCGTACCAGAAGTGATGTCAGTTGTTGTCTACTGTGACACATTACATGGGACAAATGGATTATCTTGCACAACACTCATGTGGTTCATGAACTGAACCAACACCATACACTGGCCGTGTTGGGCTGATATTTTGTAGTGTGAACCCAAATGTTACCAAATGTATGAATATTACCCATAATTAATGGTGTGGTAGTGTTGAGTGACAGGCTGTCTGCAGATAGTGTCCTTGGGTTCTCAGTCAGATCCACCCCTCGCTCCTCCACAGCTCGAGCCTCTCCTCCAACTATGGTCAGTTCTGACTCCAAAAAACCAAGGTGGAAACTTTGATATTTTAGTAACTATTCCGTAACACATAACTTAAAATTCATAATAGATACATGAGAACACATTATTGACACTTCTCACAGCTTTTGCTTTTTCCTGTAGCAGCTGTTTGGAGAGTTCAGATCCAAATAATGTGAGCTAAAACTATTTGGTGACTCCAACTCTTACCGGAAAAGACGAATAACTAGTCTGTTAACAGTATTGTATACTTTTAGGTGGATTTTCTCGCATTAATTTGGTTATGGCACAGGGCAACTCATTGGAGCTCCATACAGAGTGATGCTGCAGCCCAAACAGCACCAATCTTTACACACGTGTGTGAATGGTACACGGAAGAGTCACTGGCCACCCAACTGTTGTTCCTGAGGTTTCTTCATGTTCTCTATATATCATTGACTCCTGTAAAGCATACATAGTTTGATCAACACAGACCTTTGTTTGGATTGACTTTGGAAATGTTGATGTTCATAACTGACAGAGACACAACAGTTGGGTAACTGGATACGATATCTGTAAAATAAAAATACACAAAGTTTACTTAACACACTGAGAAATCTTGCTGACCTCTGCTGAATCACTTTATACCAGCAGTTTCACTTGGGATATATGAAGTGGTAAAATAAAACTGAAGGTGACGTCCTCTGTCAGTCACATAAATGGTAGATGATGATAATAAATTTCTGATATCAAAGAAACAAAATGTGTCATGTTTCAATTTGACATAAAAATATCCGACTGTTCTCACACTGGGCCTCACAACTTGATCTAGAACTGCACCTGTCAGGCTGTAACAGCTAGTTATGTTATTTTTGACTAGCTGTCTTTTATTTTACACTAGTACAGGAATTTAACCGCAGCCTGTTGAGTTATATGTAAAATGTCATTATATTGGACACAAATAGACTCTTGTGTCATCATGCACAACAATTCAGTCAACAATTAAGCATGTTTACATGCTCTCATGGTCAGAAAACACTTTATTTTTCTCATACTTTCTGTGCTGGAACACCTGTATTCACAATCTGTGTGAAATGCTCTGTGTAGTGCCTAGTCTCTTTAAGCCCTCTCCCAAAGAAGCCCAGTCTGCTCTGATCAATTTTGGGGTCTGATCAGTTCTGGGTTTCATCCCAATATCCCTCCTCGACTCTACCCTTGATCACTTGACCCGGAAATCGATCAAGACTTGCTATCTTATAGGATGTCCTAATTCATTAAATGCACTCACTCAAGGAGAGAGGAGGCTCTCATTGAAGAGGGAAGCGAAGAAACACAAGTGCAGGCTTCGCAGAAGTCTTACCGACTGACACATCATATCAGTTATCAGATATCATTTGTTGATTTGACAGCACAGTGCTGCAGCTGATCAGACTGATCTCATACGTCACAACATCAGTGGAGTTTCATACCACAGGGAAGAGCAATAAGAGATTAAACTCAAGTGTATTACTGCCAAGTTTTATATTTCTTTTATTTTATTTTCAATTCACCAAATCTGAACAAGAAAAAGAGCACAAACTACTTTAGCAGGTGTTTGTTAAACTGAGAGAAAACACTGAAGTGTGTCTGTATCTTTTACACACACACACACACACACACATATATATATGTATATATAAACCGACTCCTCGTCTTCTCTCCTCAAAAGCTGTCATCCAAGCTCATGCACTACACACATCCCGGTCACCCCTTGTTCACGTGTTCACCTGAGATTCGTGTTCAGCAGTCGACTTGTTTAGACTTAAATTCAAAATGGCGGCGACCTGAAAACTACCTAAAGGTACTATCTTTGTAAACAGTAATTTTTAATAAATTATCTGTGCACTTACAAAGTTGTGAATGCCTCATTTTAAATGGTAGGACCCTCATTATACTACCAATGAATTGTGGGGCTATTTTGAGCCTTGTAAGTGGTTTAATGGCAGCTATTTCGTTTCACCTGGAGACATGCCCTGAGTGTTAGCGGCATTAGCCTTTTGGAGCAACCGGCTAAAAACAGCCTAGTTTAGAATGCATCGAATCAGCATGGTTTTGTACCCAACACAAGATTCAAACTTGTGATCATGTACAATATATTCCAAATCCATTTCACACCAGAATTCCCCTTTAAGGCAAAATGCTGACGGTGCCCATACGACAGTTACCACTAATAGTGCTGTCTTGACCCATGGTAGCAATGACATGTTGTACCCAACCTCACGTAACTATGCATGCTTATTCATGTGTGTGCCCTGTGATTTGGATCTACCGAAAAAATTCAATTAATAGCCCGGATTATCATTTGCTGAACTCAACAGGCCTATATTTGGGACAGGCCTTTAATTCCTTTTACACAAAACTGTTGCTCTGCAAAGATCAGGAAATACAATCAAAGTGTTGATCTAAACCAGTACGAATTTTATTTGTTTAAAAATTAGGCTTTAGAAAATATATAAATTATGAATCATTAATTTGATCTAGTTCCGATAGACAGCACATCAGAGAGAGAGAGTGAGTTACAGCACTTGATTTTTACAGCACCCAGCATACCAACACAAGATCACTTCATCCTGTTAAAACAATTATCACACAATATTCTTTTAATCTGAGGACCCTTACGGACTGAACGAATGAATAAATTATAGGGTAATCAAGGAATGGACACATATTTTAAGGCAGCCAACAACCTGGTTTTATACATCTGGAAAACTTCTTTATGAAAATAAACTGTTTGGCATTAGGACCAAGTTTCTAATTGAGACAGGCCTTTAATCGTTAAAATGTGTAAACACCCTGCACTACTAAAAGGGACTGGGCATTTCATTGAAGTTTTACAGTGCCCTTCCACCAAGTAACATGATAACTGAGCCGGGGGGGGGTTAGGGTATTTATTCATATGAGGATTTCATAATATCTTATTTATTGATTTAATATTGAAGACTTTTTGCCTCCATAGCTACAATCCTTTTTCTAGCGATGAAAAACAAAAGTCCTTATTATTGTTATAACAGAATTCCAATTAAGACATAAAAATAATACAACCAACTCTCATTTAAACAAAAGATATTATTTATGTTTGTTACAAAGCAGCCTTTTACGACAAGGTACACGAAAATATGTTTACTACTTTCAGACTGCAGGTTTTCAGTGTTTTCTCTGCACAGCTTACATCATTTTCCACCAGCAGCTCACCATCACATGCTGCAGTAAACCCAGAAATATTGCACAGAGGTATCTACAGATCTGACCTATTATACTCTTCCTCTGTGATTTCCTTTAAAACTCACCCTGTGCTATTCCAGCCAGTGGAATCAATGGTTCATTTGAATTGCAATATGTTTTTCAGTCACACACACAGATGCACCTGTCCCAATTTCCTTACAGTGGTATTAATCAACATTATAACTTCCCTAATTTATCCAGTATGAATGGATCAACAACAGATGGAGTTATAAGAATATTTAAAGGATGTTTTAAAATGTCCACTCATTCTGTGGGAGTGGGCAGCGTTATTGAAATACACTAAACCACAAAATGTAATCTCAGCTTGTCTTCAGAGTGACCGTGCATCATTCCAATCTATAACATTGATTCACTTACAAGAAGCGACCTATCCTTGAGTCATATCCCTTTTGACCTTTGACCCGAGACGCCAAGCAGACATAGCTTGTTCCAAAATGAGAGTGAATCTGTTGGCTTTCTCTTACTTTTGCTGGCGAGCACTAAAGGAGAGGATGAAGAGTTTTCAACTGGACAGGTAAGTAGTGATGGTTAGCTCAGTTAGCTAATTTAAGTATCAGGTTTTCCATCAACAAATGTCACGTAACTGTTAGAGCTGATGATCTTATAGCTGAAGAAGACCTCAAGAGACTTCGATGTAATAAAGGCTCAATCAAGGAGAATCACAGTTGAACATACAGTGTGTGACACAGTGTATATTGTCCAGAGACTCTACTCTGAGGGTGCCCCTTCCCAGTCCTTGCATTTAACCCAAACAGTATTCTCTTACGAGTTACTCCACGCTCCCAAATAAGGTTATTCTGTATAGATCTATGGTTTTGTGAAGTTTCTATCGCTTACTGACTTTAAAACAACAATCATGCTCACCTGGCTCGCTCTAAATCACCTCAACTGTCTTTTACAAAATGCATCTAAATCTAAAAAGAGACTCTTTGCTGTTAAGCCTGGAGTACAGGGCAATCTCCCCTCCTCTTAACCTTGGGAGCTATGGCAATGGAGCCAGCTGAGCACCCTTATCTGGACAGCTGTATTCCCTCCTCCACAACTGGGAGACCAAAGAAGGAGTGTGTGTTCATAACAGAGGTCAAGTACCCTGACCTTGAGGCATCTTTTAGGCCTTCCACTGACCTGATTGTAACCTTAAACACAACTGTCAACCATGTCCTTTACTGACCAACGTTTGAAGGCTGTAACACTACAAAATTCCTTTATAGTAAGAAGCAGTTTAAGCAGGAGGGGCCAAGTCTGACTCTTGTCTTTACAAAGAGTAAATGACATTTCCTGCATGGTATAACTTTAAAATAAAGGTTCACTACCTTAAAGGTGCAGTCAGCGATTCTAATCCAATTCACTTTTTGTTAAATATCTCTTCACAGTCTGCTAGCTGTCCATTCTGTATGTGAGCGAGAAAAAAACAATCTGGAGGTCAGACACTGATAATGGGAAACAAAGAAAGTTGCTCAGACCAAGCCACACAACACTATTCTAGCAAATCAGCAACAAGGAGCTTTTGTGCTCATGCACACGTGGTCACTGGTGATAAAGTCCAAGTTGAGTTGCAAGTCTTTTTTTTAATTTTGTCAAGTCAGATCTAAGACCATCAGATTTGTGACTGTGTCTAACTTGAGTCCAACGCAAGTCCATACCTATGACTACAACTTCAGGGTCTGTCACCTGATGCCAGTGGGCCTAAAATGACGTTTTCTCACGGATGTACATTGTAAAAGAGACATCTGGAGAGGCACATGCACAGATAGACCCCAGGTGGTGCACAAGCACCTGCCCTTTTGCCCTCTGACTAGAAAAGTGCCCTTTTTGCATGTTTTTAAATTTATTTTAATGATTTTATATTTAAGTCTTTGAATTTTGCCTACGGCAAAGTGTTATATTCCTGAAAACTGCACTGAGTCGAGCCCCTCCCTCTTCATCTTCCCTTGTCTCAGCCGCAAACAAATTGTGCATCCCGCAGAGCTGTAGAGCAATATTACCTCTTCCTGACCTGCCTTCATGGACAGCCAGCTAACAATAGTGTTTGCCCTAAATTCAGCATCATTTGTCACTGTTGTGAGATTAAAGGACTATCAAAACATCTCAATACAGCAAGTCTAATTTAGGTAATAACCCACCATTAAGATTAACAACAAGTAAGCTGGTCTGGTGTAAAATCACACGGTCTTCTTCCAACTCTGGAACATTCAGGTTTACCACCTGCTCGGTGTGAACAGAGACAGACGCTAATTTACTTTCTCACTTCCATGCATCTTTTTAAACCAAACTCAATTTGCAGTAATGTCACATCTCCCACATCGTGTCTCTGATAATTAATTTTAACAAAAATGACATGCAGTTTGGGGCTGCGCTGCCTAAAGAGCACAGAGGAGAAGAGGAGGAGTGCAGAGCTGCACGTGTTTGTTCTTTGGAATTCTTTAAGAGTTATTCAGAAAATAATTATTAGAATTAGCGTGTGACTATTAAAAAAAGGGGGGGCGGGGGATATGAGGAGGACAACAAATTGAGAAAAGCAGAGAGGAGCAAAGAAAAGAAGTGGAGAATAAAGAGAGGAGAGGAGCTGATTGCTGCAACTGAACTTAGGTAAGTTGTTGGTTCATTTTATTAAATATATTTATATATTATATATTTTATTTATTCAGAGAACACAATTTCTCAATTTTGTGTTAAGATTTGTTCATTGTGATAGTTATTTTATAGACCACTAAAGTGTGCACAATGTGTGTTGTTGCCTGTTATAAATAAATGTAGAGGGGGAATGTGTAGCAGTTGCAAGGTGTATATAGTATAGATATTTAGACATTTCCCCTGCTCATTACTGTGCACAAATGTACTGAACTGGCAAATACAAACCTCATGCACGTGCACAATTTTTTTTCTTCAATCACTTTGCTCACTTCATGTGAGCAAAAAAAAAAAAAAAAAAGTAGAAAGGATGCCCCTTTTTCTACTTGAGCGCCTGCCCTGCAAAATGTCTGTGCACGGCACTGCATCTGGATAACAGTGGATACATTTGTTGAGCATCACAACCCCTGCATAATGATTCATACCACCAGGATTTGATCCATTTGGTCCAATAACATTTTAGAAGTCTAGAAGGGCCGTACGAACAGATCATTTTATCTCTATTCTGTTGGCCCAGTGATCAAGAAGATATGGATAATTAGATAATTTTATACCCGGCAGGGTGAACTCTTTTAGCTTTTTTAGTAATGAACAGTACACCGCCTCCAACACTGTATCCACTATTCCTTTTACACCACGGTCAGTATCAAATAAAATAAGGGTTGATTGTTCACATAGACTAGTGCACTGCACCATGCAGGGCACAGACACACGCCCAGCCCATGTTCTCTCTCTCTCTCTCTCTCTCTCTCTCTCTCTCTCTCTCTATCCTCCTCCTCCTCCTCCTTCTTGATCGTCCCTCTCTGAATGCTTCACATACTCTCCTCTCCTCCATCCAGCAGCATCCTCCAGCTCTCTCCTCTTCCTCCACTGTCAGCAACAATGACCAGCATAGTCTCAGGTAAGATGCCATGTTCCAAACCGGATCGTTTCTTAATTGAAGCTGTGTGTGTGTGTGTGTGTGTGTGTGTGTGTGTGTGTGTGTGTGTGTGTGTGTGTGTGTGTGTGTGTGTGTGTGTGTGTGTGTGTATGCGTGGCAGGGGGAGGGGAGGACTTTATTGTTTTAAGTCTATTTGATAATGCAGAGGGTGGAGTGTGTCTGTGTAATTGTCATGGCAACTGGGGTTTTCTTCTTTCATTGTACTGGTGCTCCAGTTTAGACAGGAGACCCTCCCATAGTCCCATACGGACATGTAGTCGCAGCTAGATTCTTCCAGAAACACCAGGTACTGATCTGTCATTTGCAATAATGTGCACCCACAGCTGACTAACCACCAGCTTGCTGATGCAGATCCAAAACACAGACGCTAAACACAGATTAACTGTGAGACTGGGAATGCACCAAGCATTTTATATCCGTAACATTCTGCTGACTTTATACTTCAAGTCAGGGAGGGCACAGTGACTACTGATATAATCACAGTATTATCTCAGTATTGATGTGTTAAGATATTTAGGAAAGTATGCCCAATCACATGGTACAAAGTTTCATATCTCAGTCATTTATTCAGATGGTTAATGTTTTTGTTGAATTTATGTATAATCATCAGCGTCAGTATAAGTAAAGCATACGTAACCTCTGTTAGTCATCATCTTAATCTTGTGCAATTACATTAAGCCCTCAGTCCCACAGCACTCAAATTTATTTAGATAAATGTTATTTAGATAAATGTTACAACAAATAAGTGGAGAAACATTTTTGCCTAGATGTAATGTAGCACTTCACACAAAACACTAAGACAACTTAAAACCAAATTTAAAAGGGATAGTCAGGATTTTTAAGTGGGATTGTATGAAGTACTTATCCATAGTCACTGTATTACCTTAAGTAGCCAGTGGTCAGCACACTTCCAGTTTGGAGAAGCAGACAGGAGTATAGCCACAGAAGCTAGGCAATGTACTGTTGTGGACAGGGGCAGTAGCAAAACAGTCAGTATCAGTTTAAGTGTATGCTAAATTTTGAATATATCATTTGCTTTACCTTGCTGTCAGACAACAATTTTCGATGGGGCAATGAGACTGTGATATTGCTCTCTTCAGAGCCAGACTCCCTTAAGAAGACATTGCTGAACACAGGAGCTGCTGGTCTACTGCTACCTCATTCTTTTTTTTTTTTTCTTTCTGTGTTATCGTGTGACTTTGTTCTTCAAAATGTTTAGTTCGGGTTTACTAAAGTCACACAATAACACAAACTAGCAAACTAATCAAGGCAGCGGTAGACCAGCAGCTTTCGTGGCCAGTGAGCCAAAATTACTATTTTTCTGAGTCTGGTGGCTTAAAAAAAATAATTGCTTAGCTTCTGTGTTGGCAAATCTCCAACCTGGGAGCATGTGTAATACTCTGAATATGGATAACCTGCATACTCTATACAAGATCACTTAAAAAAAAACCAAACTGAACTATTCCTTTAACACATTTGCATTTAAATGCATACTGCATTAAAACAGGATAAAGTACATTTTTATTTTTATACAAGGCAGTAACCTAAGACTATATGGAAGTAGAATCAACCAATTCAAAAGCCATCAACTGAAGAAGAGCAAATTATCTTCTGTAATGGTAAAAATCATTGAGTGAATTCTCAACACTTGGTAAATAATTGCTTTCTAAGTCACATCTTGTCCCCTGACAATATGAGTTCCATCTTGAACAGAGACAACCTGGAGGTATTTATGCCCTTGTCATAATGGAGTCAAGCGTAATGGTTCCAGTAATTGTATGTGTCACCATATATGTCTGTGGGGACTATGCCGAGGGTCGAAACAATAAAACAAGACTCTGTGAGGTTGAGCTGTGGCATGGTGGTGCTTTAGCTCTATGCTAACAGCAACACTGAAACATGTTCACAATGACAACGCCAACATGCTGATGTTAAACAGGCATAATGTTTACCATGTTCTCCTTCTTAGTTTTGTGTGTAAGTATGCTAACCTTTGGCAGTTAGCATTAACATGAAGCTGAAGCTGTGAGTTTGCGTGTCATCAGATTTACATGCATTTGATCAAAAAGAAAAGCACTGAAGACACTGAAGTTTTTACCTACAGAGGCATTCAGTGAGTCAGAGGATCACTAAAGTAGATGCCTAGGAACCTCGAATGTCTACACATTTTGTGGCAATCCATCCGGTAATTTTCATTGGACAAAAAACCTTAGACTAAACATGCAATACCCGATTTTTTTTCTTTTCAACTTAGTTTTGTGAGAAAAAAAGTGTATTTTTATTGATAGCTAGAAGAACACTTTACCCACAAAATGACCATTTGTATATTTGTATATGAATTATTTAGTGCATGTTACCTTGAATTTGTGAAGAAAACGTTTCTTCTCGTAATCCTCCACTGTGAACAGAGATCCAATAAAGGCAACATTCTTGATCGATTGCAGTAAACAGGGTCTACATTTGAAAACAGCAAAACCATATCAAAACATCCATTTACAAACTCTCACACAACAGGTGCAGTATAATACTAGTCTTATTTATCAAGTCGTATGTTCAGTACTTTCCAAACACATGCATTTTTGCTAAAGCATTTTACATTTTAAAATGCACAGCCAAGTAACGTGTGTTTAAATGCACATGCCATTGAATGTAAAAATACTAGACATAGCCACTGTGACATCACTTTGGTTTATTTTGATTGGTTTATGGGCTCCCATTTTGAAACCTCAAGTTCAGCATTTTCCATCGTTGCCATCTTGGTTTTTTGGAGCCAGAAGTGACCATATTTGGGTGAGAGGCTGGAGCTGTGGAGGAGCGAGGGGTGAATCTGACTGAGAAGCTGAGGACACTATAAGAGACATTCAGTCGGCCCCGCCCTTAAATATGCATAACTTTGGGCCTTAATAATATGTAAAGGGGTAAGTAATAAAAAAATTCCCCTCTTGTACAGCTGTCATGAATGTTGAATTAGCTACAGAGACCAAAACCGTTCTTTGTACCAGGCTGTAAACATGTTCATTTCTGCTGTAAAGTTCGGAGTTCTAACATGGGGGTCGATGGGGACTGATTGGCTTCTGGAGCCATTCTCAAGTGGCCATTAGAGGAACTGCAGTGTTTTTTGGCACCTCTGTGTTGGCTTTATTTTCAGCTCCAGAGGTTGCCGCAAGGTGCAGGCACACTCGGGATGCACTACTATTAGGCAAAAGTTTTTTATGTTGTAGCATTTTAGCAAAATTCATGTGTTTTGGACATACTGAGCATACCACTGAATAAATGGGACTTGGATTTTTCTGCACGAGTTGTGTAAGAGTTTGTAAATGGATGAGAATTTTCACCTCTTTTAGGTTCTCCGTTCATGGTTAAAGCATGCAAGGCATATGTTTTTCATGAATTCAAGGTAACACACATTAAGTAATTAATATACAAATCATCATTTTGTGTGTTAAAGTATTCTTTCCCTTAAACTGAAAATAAACCTTAGATACAATAATAAATCACGGGTGCATTATATATAGCACATTTCATACACAAAGGCAAGTCAGAGTGCTCCAAATAATGCATTAATACACTTTAATAAAATATTAATACAGGATAGGAGGCCAAGATGGTTCATGATGGGTATATAAAGTTCAGTCAGTGCAGAGAATTAAAGTTTTTAACCTGATTTTAAAGATGAGTAAAGTCAGAGTCTAATATCTGTTGGAATTTTTGTTACAAATCTGCAGTGCACAGTAACTAAATGTATGATAGAGATATTACATTACAACATCACAAAGTCCTAGGTCTTATTATAAAGGAAACTAAAAAAGATCTGATTCACAATATATTTCCATTTTTTGTTATACTAGCTTTTTATATATATATATAATATACAATATTTGGGTATTGCAAGATTGATTTAATGCATATAAATACAGGAAATAGATGAGATATTATATTATCTATATGTACTGTATCTCTTTAGTCATGTCCATTGATACACTCAGTTGTTGATATCAAGTGACTGATCATAGTGTTATCTGGAGGCATTTTTTTTTCAACACAGCTTTTCACAACTGTCTTTTTTGTACTTCTCATTAGGGAGCAGCAGCACAGTCGCTTATAGAAAATGTTGGCATTGTACATTTAGTCAGCGAAATTCACGACATTTTAGTCAACTTTTAGTCATTATTTTTTCTCAAGTCTGGACTGAGTGAAGTCCTGCTGGGATCAGCTCTGAAGACCAGCGGTCGGTGGCTGCTTGCTCTGCTGCCATTCAGCAGCTAACAAGCAGAACTAACTGCTAACAGCCTGCTGCTGCAACTAACAAGCTCCCCAAATCCATTCAGCAGCTCCACCATCCACAGTCAGACACACATGGCTGATTATTTATTGCTGAATTACAGCTCACAACTCGAACCAACGGCTGACGCAGCTCCAGTGTGTGTGTTTTTGTTTGCTAGCGAAACCTGGAACAGACTATTTACTGCTACTACTTAGCAGCCTGTCACACATGGCATTTAAGATAATTTCAAGCACGGCAGTTCTTGGCTTTTAGTGTCTGATGGTCCACCACAAAGATTTTCCTCGTTTCATCAACGAAAATAAAACATTGATTTCATCTTAGTTTTTAATATCAAAATCTATTTTTAGCTTGTCATCACCTAATTTTCGTCATGGAAAAAAGGCCGTAGTTTTCGTCAACAAAATTAACACTTTCTAAAGTGACATAGTATATGAGCTGACTTAGTCACCTGGTTATACTTCTAGTGATATTAACAATTTCATTCTTTAAAATCATTTTCACATATTCCCAGGTGAGGTTATTCAGTAATAGTTTGAGTGTCCTGATTCACTGCATAACTGTGATCACTGTGCTCCACATGCTTCCTTGTATTTGATATGTGAAGTTGAGTGGGGTGGTACATGCTCAGGAAGAGGAGCCAGTTGAATACTAATTTCTATCACTTTCCCATGCACCATCCTCCATCATCAGTTTATCTCCAGACCCAGCCTCCCTCTTTCATCTTTTTTTAGCCTTCTCACAACCTCACCCCTGAGTGGGCCGAAATCCTCATTAGAGTAAATCTTTGTCCAGCCTAAATCATTTTCCTTTTCATTCCTTTTAATTACCATCTTACCAGCTATATTCAAGTTGTTTCAAAAATGTCTCTGCTGCACCAGGCACAACACTGTTGCCTTTGAATTTGGAGTCTTTTCTTTTGCACCAAACTGGTGAATAATGTATCAAACACTGCATGCTGTCTGGGTCTGTGAGCGAGTCTCCGCCCTGTTCCTTGTCTTACCAGTATCTCCCTTTGTGTACACACTTCATGAGATGTGATGTGATGCACACACACAGCTCGTCACCTGCTGCTTTTTAGCCTGCACAGAAAAGCACAACAGGAAGCTCGCTGCTTGGAAGCACAAAAAAGCAAGAGACAGGAATTCACAGCTGATGTCGTGTTATGCCGGCAGCTCACAGCAAGGAGTCTGAATATGAATAATGAACACATTTCCTCCTTTGAAATGAGATTTGATTACATCCTTAATGCTACCTTGTGGTGCACAAGTCAGCCATTTTGAAGATTTAGTGGAGTAACAGAGCTGAGTGTGCTGGTACATCTCCAGTGAAGCTTAGCTAACACTTACCTTGCCCTACTTTAGACTGATGAAATGATGTGTAGTGCTTTATAGATCCTCTGAGCTGTCTACTCACAGCGTGACTCACTGTGCACAAAACACTGGGGGAGTGTGAACACACACCATTAGCCATATACTCCATAGCTGTCTTTACTATACTCCATCAAGAAGAAAAGTGTGAATAAATGGAGTCATCATGTTTGTTTCTCGAGTGATTTCAGGGCTACAAATGATTTAACCATTATTGTAAGGGCTGGGCTATACCAGAGAATTCAATGATGTTGTCAAAAGTGTTTATAGGTGTTCTGAACAGCCACTTGAAGGCAGGTGCAAAGCCAGCCATCATAAAGAGGGGGGTGACTTTGCTATCCATTGATTATGGGTTTGAATAATATCCCATGAAAAACGCATGCACAACAGTTTGTATGATTTCCTACGAATTAGTGCCCCCACGACACCTTAACTTACATTTTGTGGATTTTTTCTTTTTTTGTATAAATTGTTTAATAGGTGCGCCATATGAATGGGAACGTAGTCTAAAATGGTTAAAAAGGCTTTTTTTTTTTTTAATTTGATCTGACTTTAAGATTGAAGTTTAAACCCTGCTGACTTTATCACCTTCACACATCTGGCCCATCACAGCATACAGTGGATGTAGTATTTTTCTCAAAAGTATAACATTAACTTTGCAATATGCTGAACAGCAATTGGGTGCAATTCAAACCGGTAATAGCCCTTAACCTCAAGGTCATAGAGCCCTGTGTGTATAATAAGTACAGTCTTAGAGCACAGTATGTTGCTCTATGATATGGACCCCTTTTCTCTCTCAGCTTGGGTCATATAGATCCTCTCATTCTTACCTCCTCTGTTTGCCCATCTTCTTTTAATTGGCCATAAAAACTGAGAAGCCACTAAGTGCCTGTGTCTTTGACCCCAACTGGATTTTAATGGAACAGATGAGCAATTACTGTATATTACTGTTTGTGTAACATAATAATATAACAGTGATTTTAGTGGTGTGCTGTGGCTGTTTCACCCATGCTCAGTGCGTTAACTATGTGGGCAGTAACAAATAGGCTGGTGACTGCACTAGATTTGGAGACATTAGTTTTCTATGAAGAAGAAAGTTGTCTTCTTCGTAGTTGGGGAAGAGAGATTGCATAAAGAAGCACGTGGTTGGGACACTGAGTGGGCCTAATGCGTTCATCCCTATGAGCATCTCAATAATAAATGACCTCATGGTGAATGCACAAATCCCACTCTTCCTCTTCCTGCCATGCCAGTAACATCCAGCACATTAAAATGACATCCTGTTTTTGGGAGGAAAGACCTTCACAACATCATATCATGACTTACCTCTTTAGCGACGGTTTTCTGTATTTGGCCTGCAACTGGAAAACCCCAAAGTTCTCTAAACTAAAACATCTCTCAGCAGGGAAACATCCATATTAGCAGCTCACTTCATCTCTTATTCAGCCCTCAGGACTAGTAACGGAGGAATACTCAGCAATTTGAATCACACCAACTACACTGTGGAAGCTTCTATGACACATACAGTGTATTGTACGATGTACAGTAATTAAATTAACTGTTTCAACTGAATGGCATTTGCCTTTCTGAACAGCAGAGGGCGTGTTTTAACGTCAAATGTGGAGCAAATAAACGTAGTAATTGGATCAGTGTTTGTATCTGCATGCTCCTGCCAGGTTATTAGGTACACCTAGGTAATACTAATATAATGTAATTCAGTAGTGATGCAATATATTCTCCCTAATAGAGGTGCTGATTCAACTGTATGATTATCATTATTCATCATCATTATTTTATTATGGACCTCATTTCCATTTATTTAAAGTAGAATGAAATTAAACTCATTATTTATTGGGGACCATCTGGAATCCTCCTTGTGGCCTGCAGGGTTGGACCCGGACCATATATTGAGAAACAATAACTTTTAATATTTTACTGCACATGTTTTGCTTGTTGTTGGGAGGCAGCCTATTCACTCACGGTTCCATTATGTCACCCTGGCAACACCCATTGGTGCTGTGTCTGGCTTTTACACACACACACACACACACAGGATGAAGCCTTCATGTGGGACTGGTTTGTTTTGCAGCCATGGTGCAGAGAGGGACGAGGACAAATCACTTGCTGGGTCACTTGAGGACAAGCATCTGTAGGAAATATTTACTCCTTTTTTTGAGTCATTTGAAAGTATCAGTTAACATATTATGATATATTGTTATATTTTTTGTTACCCTAGAAGTGAGCTAAAAGATGATATTATATGGGTTTGCCATTTATACTCCATTGATGTCATTAGGGTTGGAAATTAGGACCCACCACCTACCAAATGCGGGTGAATTTGGTCATTGGTGGGTGGATTTTATTGACCTACCCGCCAAGGCGTTACAGAAAAATTTAATAAATTATTTAATTGTTCCATGAAAAAGTTGGCTCTAAGTAGTGGAGTGTCAACCAATCTGAATGAGTTTTTTCTTTTTTGTCCTCTTGTTTGTGTTTGCTGCTGGACCACAAATTAATCAGCCAACGGCTGTAAAAGAACACAAGGAAGAAGACTCACAAAGTTGAGTGGCATTAGCAGTTGACGTTAGCAGGGGTATGTTTGTTAAGGGGATTTATACTTCTGCGTCAAATCAACGCCATATCTACGGTGTAGGCTCTGCCTTAACCTACGGCGTAGCCTGATGTGCACCTTCATGGAATGTAACTACACATCACGGCGATGCAGACTTCCTATCTATTTTTGTAAGCTGAAAACCATTTCCCTCAGTGGAAACGAAGCTTTTATTTACTTTTACTTCAAGGTTAATAAAAAATAAATTGTGAGGACAACAGAGCACCTAAAATAGCATTTTGGGTATCGTGTGTGATATATTTTGGCTTCATGTGAGTAGAGGAAATCTTCAGAAGCTAGACTAAATTATACAGTGTAAAATGCCACAGGATTGTGCTAATAACATTAGCATTTTATATTTGTGTAGAAAACGTGTTTAGTATAAGACAGTTGTTGTTGTTTTGTTGTTCGTGAACACTGTGAGCTGTAATGGAGCTGAATTTTGTGACGCTACCTTTGTTAAATGTTGCTGTTGTCCCTGGCTTCTTATGAGTAGAGGAAATCTCTGCTAGCTGCTAGGCTAATTTGTACAATGTAAAATGCCATAAATTTGTGTTAGTAACATTAGCATGTTGTATTTGTGGGGAAAATGTGTCAAGCAAAAGACAACTGCTTTTTCTTTGAATCCTGCGAGTTATAATAAAGCCGAGTTTTGTACTTATGTTTGAAATTAAGTCATGTTTAATGTGTGTTTTGAATCAGCTAAACTTTACAGCACTTCCCCTCCGCCTACCAGTGTTTTGGAGGTGCAACTGCTGAGTGACACAGACACACCACCACACAAGTGTAAATGCTCACATCGGCGAAGGCCATATGCGTAGGCTACAGCGTAGGCTCTGCATAGAGCTGATGCACAAGCATAAAATGACTAGTATAGAGTGGCCAATGTCACAGAGCCCACACAAGAGGAGACATCCTCAGTTCATGAGCTAAAAGTGAAAGAGCGATATTTTTGTTATTAATTATAATAATAATAGTAATAATAATAATAATAATAATAATAATAATAATAATAATGATAAGAAGAAGAAGAACTTTTTTTTCTTTGCCTGGGTGTCTGCATGTTGTGTGTGTGTGTGTGTGTGTGTGTGTGTGTGTGTGTGTGTGTGTGTGTGTGTGTGTGTGTGTGTGTGTTTGTGTGTGTGTGTGTGTGTGTGAGAGGGATAAGCATTAAATGAAATATTTAACTGCTCAGAGGATGAGACACAATGGTATCAGGAACAGGTTGGTAAAGAGTATGTTCTGAGTTCAAGAAGTGAAGACAGGAATAGAGGGCATGTTTTAATACTTAGATACTGGATGCCAAGATGGCACGTGTTCATTCCAATGGCACTGGTAGCCTGGCACATACACCAAAATAAGTTTCTAGCTTCGGGGTTTACTTCTATGGTATGCAGCCCACTAAAATATGTGCAGTAGTGTTTCTCCTGCTTGCCCTGCCCACGAGTTCCTGCTCGGCTCATAGGCTTTACATTGTGATGACATCACAGATTTTAAATGGCTTTCCTCATCTCTAGGTAACAAATGTACAAGTAATACAAATGTAAATAACACAAATATTAAACCACCATGGCTCAAAAGTTAATATCAGAAAGACTCAAAATTAATCATAAAATAATAAAACTGTTGTAGGTGTCCTGTCAACAGCTTTATAGACATCCCTTTTATAATGATGGCCTATGGTTAAATGTGTGGCCACTGGGAAAAAAAAATTGGCTGCAAGGCTGATTGGCTTTTCTGGGGACCTGTTAGGGAGCATAGACTGTATATAACAATGGACGTAGCTACTGTGATATCACCCATTAGTTTGTGTTTTTTTTTTTTTTGCCCTTTTGGAGCCGTTGTGAAGCCTCAAGTTCTGCATTTCAGCTGTGCAGTGACGCAGACACTGCATCACCTGCATCACCTGTCACTCAAGCAGCCCCGTCATTAAATATGCTTACCTTTGGGCCTTCATAAAATGTAAACGAGTGAGTTATATAAAGATTCTGCCCATGTACAGTTGTCAAGAATGTTAGAATTAGCAATGGAGACCAAATCTATTTTTTTGCACCAGGCTGTAAACATGTTTATTTCTACTGTAAAGTTTGACATTTTAACATGGGGTTCTATGGGGATTGACTCTGTTTTGGAGCCAGCCTCAAGTGGCTATTAGATGAACTGCAGTTTTTGGCACTAGCACACTGGCTTCATTTTTCAGCCCCAGAGGGTGCCTCAAGGTAGGGAGTAGAGATTAGAGAGGAGGGCATCCCCAACTAGGCCCACAAAAGGAGGGAAATGTGAACAGCATAAATGGTGACTACAGTATTAAGACAGTTTAGGCTCGGTTTCAGTGCGTGAACTTTGAGGACTGACAGTAAACCTATTTCACTTCAACTTTGAAGGACTGAATTGTCTTTACGTGAAACACAACCAGTGTGCCATTTCTTAATTTACACTAACACTTTAATATGAAGTATTAATAATTTATAAACTTTACAAGCTTAGTAGAGAAATTGCTTAGTAAGTGCTTAAACCTGGTATTCATTCATGTGTATTTAAGGCCCTGAAAATGTATTTTTCAACCAGCATTTCACTATGAGTGATGGGAACCGATATAACACACTGTTTCTGTTTTTCTCTGTTCTCTTTGCACTGGTGTGAAGTGGGTGTGTGTCAGTTACAAAAAGGTGATGTTAGATCTTTTCATGCACCACTCAGGATTTGGTAGCTGTCAATTATATTTCACCAAACACACTGGTACAGTCCTGATGGAGCAGATTAGTTTTGCCATAAACACTTAATAAATAAAAAAAATAAGAATGACTTTGTTGGACCTTTACTGTTTGGTTTCAAATCATTATAATGTGATTCCTGTTGTTTATTTAAGAATAGCTTGTAAAAGAATAGTTAAAGCATACTGTTTACATATTTACAATAGATGTGTGTGAGAAGTTATGAGAAACCTTATAATTTAGTTTTACTGTGGACAGTGTTTTAAAAAATGCTAATTTAATGTTGTAGGTAATTAACCCACCCAGTTCTTAGTTGCTGGTTTTAGTAATAATGTAAATGTGAGACAAGATTGGTGACATCAATCTTGAAACTGTAATGACTGTATGGATCTTCTTTATTCAATTTTTTTTACTTTCTTCTCTGTAATGATTAGTTTAAATTACACTTGATTGCTCATTATTCAAAGCTTCTATTGCACAATATTTACCTTCAACGGTCCAGTGTCGGGGATTAAGGGGCACCTATTGGTATTATAATTAGATTCATAACTATGTTTTCTAAGTGTATAATCACCTGAAACCAAAAATAGTTGTGTTTAAGCTGTTTATATCCACATTTACAGCGGGTCCTCTTCCACAGTTTCCGCCATGTTGTTTAGCCTCGAATGGACAAAGTTAACACTGGCTGTAGATGGGGCCATTCACGTTTTCTTGTTGGCCACAGTACTTCTCCCGCACACTTGGTATACATGAGAAGTTTTAGTTGGTTGCTATTTGCAAAGTCACTGCAAGATGCCTCCAAGTCCTACACACTAGACCTTTAATTGTTGCTTACTTAGTAATGAATATTTAATGTTAGTACTTTTCTTTTTTAAGGGCTTTCAGGAGCATACATTATCTTACATTGCTTTTTAGAGTTTTTTTGTTAAATGAATAAAAATAAAATGAGCGTTACGCTTACAAACTTAATGCGAAAACCACTTGGATAAACAGATTGGTTCTTATATAGAATGAACAAGTGATTTAAGACAATTTGTGGCATTTGCCAATTTTCCCGTTGAATTTTCTCGTAGGTATGGATAAAATTTGCAAGTGATCCAAGCCTGTTGTAAGAGCAGCCCCATCACCAGAAGAAGATGCTAGCGCTGAATGTCTCTGCAAAACCACGAATATGTTACATTTGTACATTTCATATGTAACATATCAAAATTTCTAAAGTGAAGTACAGTGAAGAACAGTGCCACAAAAAGTGGATATTTCCTACCGAGACATCACTGTATTTCCTGCTGAGATAGTGTCCTCAAAAACTGGGACATGCTATGTTCCAGCCGGGACTGCGACGCAAAAAGGTGTTGTTGGGTTTTTTTTTGCAGAAACATTGCTGTGATTCCAGCAAGGATTGTGCCCTCAAAAGATGGTATTTTAAACCCAAACATCTTTTCCTAACCATAACCAAGTCTTCACCACAGCAATGTTGAAATATAAAGTTTCAATGTATCCACTACAAAATAATGTACAAATGTAATAAATCCATGATTTGCAGAAGTGTACAATGCCAATATTTTTTCTGCTGATTGGGTTGTGTACTAATCATGAACAGATAGTCTGCCTGTTGCCATCAGAGGAAAACACTTGTTTTACTTAAGAATCATAATGCTTTGCCAAAAATTCAACCAACAGGCAACCCCTGGGGCTGAAAAATGAAGTCAATGAAGTGCCAAGACCTGCAGTTCCTTTAATGACCACTTGCGGCTGGCTCCAAGAGTGAGTCAGTCCCCACAGATCCCCATGTTAAAACTTTACAGCAGAAATAAACATGTTTACAGCCTGGTGCAAAAAATGGTTTTGGTCTCTATAGCTAATTTCAACATTCATGACAGCCGTATAGGGGATGAAATTTTTATGTAACTCACTGACCACCGTCGAGGGCTTCGAGAGGAAGGTCAGCTGTTTCCTGCGGAGGTGGTTGGGCTTACCACGAAGCCTCAGCAGCATCGCCTTGTACGGGAGGAACAACAAGCTGAAACTGCCTTTCAGTAGTCTGATGGAGGAGTTTATGGTCACCCGAGCAAGAGAGGTGCTGCTGTATAGGGACTCCAGTGACATCAAAGTCTCCTCGGCTGGCATAGAAGTGCGAACTGGCAGGAAGTGGAAGGCTCACGAGGCAGTAGACCAGGCTGAGTCCCGCTTGCGACACAGTGAGCTGGTGGGAACAGTGGCTTCCGGACTGTCGGGCCTCGGGAGCAACCCAAGACCTCACTTCAACAAGGCCCAGGGAAAGGAAAAGGCGTCAGCTTATCCAGGAGGAGGTCCGAGCAGGGGTGGAGGAAGCCCGCTGCACTAGGACAGTAGGGATGCGGCAGCAGGGAGCGTGGACCCGATGGGAGGAGGCAGCTGACCGGAAGATATCGTGGACAGAGCTATGGCGATCTGAGCCACACCGGATCAAGTTCCTCATCCGGTCGGTGTATGATGTGCTCCCAAGCCTGTCCAACCTCTTCCGCTGGGGCTTGGCTGATAATCCACTGTGCCCTCTCTGCCAGAGTGCTGGATCGCTGGAGCACATCCTGAGCAGCTGCCCAAGGGCACTGGGGGACGGGCACTACCGCTGGCGCCATGACCAAGTGCTGCGGGTCATCGCAGAGGTCATCAGCACAGGGATCTCCACCAGTAAACACCAACAACCAACAAGGCAGTCCATCGCCTTTGTTAGGGCTGGGGAGAAGCCACAGCAGTGCCGGAGTCAAGCAGGGGGGCTGCTGGCAACAGCTCGAGACTGGCAGCTGAAAGTCGACCTAGGGAGACAGCTCAAATTCCCAGAGAACATCGCAGTGACCACACTCAGGCCAGATATGGTCCTAGTGTCAGAAACAACTAGGCAAGTGGTCCTGCTGGAGTTGACTGTTCCCTGGGAAGACCGGATGGAGGAGGCCTTTGAGAGGAAGAGGGCCAAGTATGAGGAGCTGGCAGGCGAATGCCGAAGCAGAGGATGGAGGACCCGATGCAACCCCATCGAGGTCGGGTGCAGAGGATTTGTAGGCCAGTCTCTCATCAGAGCACTCAAGATGTTGGGAGTGAAGGGACAGCACAACAGAAGAGCCATCAAAAACATCACTGACGCAGCAGAAAAGGCGTCCAGATGGCTGTGGATCAAGCGGGGAGATCCGTGGACAACTAAAGCTACTTAGACACAAGCCGGGACTGATCATCCCGGCTGGGTCGCCTGGGCGAGGGTGTCTGTTGTGAGACCCGAAACACCCAGTGAACCCAGGAAACAACACTGATGATGTGTCTAAGTTGCACCTGAAAGTGTATGTTAGAACTTGTTTACATTTTATTAAGGATTTAAGTTAAGGGCATGGCCGCTTTGAGTGACAGGCTGTCTACCAATACTGTCCTCGGCTTCACAGTCAGATCTACCCCTTACTCCTCCACCCTCCACAGCTCCAGCCTCTCATCCCAAATATGGTCAGCTCTGGTTCCAAAAGAACAAGATAGCGATGGTTGAAATGCCAGACTTAAGGCTTCAAAATGGGAGTCCACAAACCACTGGGTGATGTCATGGGGGCTAAGTCCATTATTTTTACAGTCTATGGATTCAACACGCTGATTCTGGTGAAAAACAGCTGACAATGGCCGACTGGTTGATGCTTCTGGACACAATTCAAAAAACTATTACGACAGATGCACACCGACGACTGGGCACTGACTGAAGGCCAACCATAGGATTGGTGTGTCAAGGCCCTAAAATGTGCTTCACACCGATCAGTCCTGTATCTATAGCCAATATCTCAGACCTGTCCTGACGTTTATACAATACCCTTCGCTAAAACCCTATAAATATTTCTTTGACACAGTTGGTTAGTCAACAATATGATTTAACGAGATCCATATAAACTTCCTACATAGCTCATGTTGATGATAATTATGACACAGTTAATAATCAAATATATAACTTCTTTCAAAATACAATGTCAGTCCCAAAATGTCATATATTCCTTACTTTATAATATGATTCAGTATACTGTGTATATACTGTGGGATACTCAATTTGCTTTGCCTGAGGGCTACTTTTGCAAAACAACCAGAGGCCAGGGGTCAGTTTCTACAATTTGAGGATATTATAGGACCCTCCTCTGTCACTTGTTGATAATTAAGCTCTAATTTGATGCCTTTCCATGCACTCTGCCACCTTATTTACATTCACAGTACATTCAAAATTCTCAGTGTGAATTTATTCATTTCCATTGTGATTTAGGTAATAGTCAGCAGGCAACATGGGGCCATCAGTTGAGTATCACTGCTGGATACCCTCCTGCATGTTTCTTAGGAGGTGACATTTGTTCATTTTAAGTTGTTTACAGGTTCAAAAACATCAACAGTGGCTCTACATTGCATTGCTGTTGCTGAGCTTTCCAGAAATGAAGTGAGATGCCTGCAAATTGTCTGTGGCTCAGCAGTCTTATGCTTGTATACCAAACAGGATAATTCCCCTGTGAACACTCTCCTTGGATATGAGTGTGATCCCACAGTTGATGGTTGGTGCTGTGTGTAGAAACATTTGAAGGCTTCCTTTTTGGGTCTGAGAATAAACAGGTTGGACCTGATCTCATAATTGTGGATGCTGTTGCCTCTGAAGGTGTTTTTATCCTGTCAAATGACATTGACATTTACATCATGTGCCACAGCCCTGGAGCCCACATGAACTTGCTGTGCTTTTAAAAAGTGAATGCACTGAATTCCTCAGAGAGCACAATAATAATAGTGTTGTTAAGCCAGTTGGCTGCACAGTCTACACCTGAGGATCTTTATCAACCTTTTTTTCTCTGAATCTCTTAGATGCCATACTACAAGTAGGTGCAACGGTTTTTGCAGCATTACTAGCATTGCTGTGTGCTGTGAGGTATGTGAAATGAATGCAGCTCAGAAGGTCAAGGGGCTGAAAAATTTTCCCCAAGTCTTTACATCCTGCTCTCTTACTTTGTCTTCATTTCATTGTACACTGAAATGCAGCCAGGGAACAGGTTCAGCCATCATTGTTTCCTTTATCATTGTAACATGTTTGCCTACTTGAGATAGTTGATGGTGAAGATTAACAAAAACATAAAATACTTCCTGCCCCAAGGTTTACTATGTGTCTGTTTGTTTGTGGTAAATTGAAACGACTTCTAATAATCCATTTACATATTAGTGTGTTGCATTCTTAATGAAAAGTAATTAAAGTTACTGTGGTAAGTTTTAGGGAAAAGAAACTGACAACCTGACAACATACCATAATATGACTCAAACTGGTTCCCCCGAAAGTTCACAGAACATGGGTCTCCTGGGGGAAAGCCCTGTGTTTTGTACCACTTGGGACTGCTTGCTTCTGACCACATTGTTCACATGATCGCAGCCTGCCAGTACAGATTACTGGCTTATTATTACATGGAATATGTACAAATTTTGGCAGCATGGTGGTGCAGTAGTTTGCACTGTCGCCTCACAGCAAGAGGGTTCCTGGTTCAAACCCAGTATGGGGTTTTGACCCCCAGGGTGGGGGAAATCCCTTCTGTTTGGAGTTTGCATGTTCTCCCTGTGTCAGCGTGGGTTTTCTCTAGCTTCCTCCCACGGTCCAAAGACATGCAGTTTAGGTTAATTGGTGACTCTAGGTGTGAATGTGAGTGTGAATGGTTGTCTGTCTCAATGTGTTAGCCCTGTGATAGTCTAATGACCTGTCCAGAGTGTACCCCACCTCTTGCCCAGTGTCAGCTGGGATAGGCTCCAGCCCCCACTGGGACCCCCAACGGGATAAGTACTTACGGATAATGAATAAATGAATGTAGGAATATTGGTGCATTACTGTACATAAGAAAGTGTACAAACCAAGAGCAAGGGAACAGCCTGCATAAAATGAGCTATGGACAGCAGAATGAAGTTTGAATGATTTTCTACAGCGTTCTCTCCTTATGCTACCATATTAAATCCTGTTGCTTTAAAAAAGTTCAGCATCATGAAAGGGAAACTCAGGGGGTACAAACACACATGCACAGACAGCAGCAAGCACCACAGTTATTATCCCAGGAGGTTGTGCAGCCAGAAAGTGATTTTGAAGTGCATATTAATAATTCAGAATCTTCCTAAAAATAACAAGTTTTCCTGAAATGCACTGTAGTGTGCTGAAACTTCAGTCACGCAATAGAGGCTCTCAGACATCAAACGTGATGGTTACACTGCTGACTATTCTTATACCTTAAGTCATGTGAGATGAGGTCTGGTATCTGGTATGAATACCAGTCTGACTTTACACTTTGAACAGAGCAAACTGTGGAAAATATTAACTCACAATATATGTATGTTAAAGAGTGTTAACAGACAATCATTAACTAAGCAGTCATTAATCACTGTATTTTATTTGTTAAACATGAATTGGACTTGGAAATAATGGAGTCAGGAGCAGGGGCATGGTAGTTTGTTGTAGGGGGTTTGTTTGGTTTGCAATTTTTTTTTATGTCTACGTAATAAGTGCTGTAATTAAATCAAAATTGGCTGAATAAATTGACTGAGAGGCTGAACTTTGTATTTTAAAAAAAGTTGAAGCTCTCTGAGGGCCCTCTCAACCCTTAAAGGTGCAAAATGGTTTACTCCGCTCAGGGCACTAGGCTTTGTTGCTAAACCACATCTCCAGGAAAGCCACTCAGCCTTGCAGCAAATTTTTCCCAGTAGCCACTTGTGATATCACAACAAAAAAAAAATCTCCCCTTTGGCCCAAAAACTACATTCCCTATAGGCCACCATTATAAAAGAGACGTTTGTAAAACTGTTTACAGGACACCTCTAACTGCAAACAAGGTCAACTGCTGTATGAATCTTTTTTTCTTAATTTTTGAGCAATTGCAGCAATTTCATATTTGTAAAACTTCCTTCCAGCTGAGGAAATATTTTAGAAATCCGTGATGTTATCTCAATGAAAAGTCTGTAAGCTGAGCGGGAGGGGTCTGCAGGAGAAACATTACTGCACATATTCAGTGGGCTGCACACTGCGAAAGTAAATCCCGAAGCCAGAGACTTTTTGGGCATATGTGCCAGATAGAACAAATCAAACTGAATAGTTCAGATTTTTTTAAGTGGTTGTATGACGTACTTATCCATAGTGAGAGTATTACCGGTCATCCAGTAATTGGAAGATCACAGTTTGATCCCTGGCTTCTCCAGTCCACATGTCAAAGTATCCTTGGGCAAAGTACTGAACAGTGATGGCTGGGACAGTGGCTATTCGATCAGTGTATGGATGCATATAAACTGAGTGGCAGGTGACACCTTATATCGTAGCATTTGCCAGCGGTGTATGAATGTGGCATGTAGTGTTAAAGTGCTTTTAGTGGTTGGAAGACTAGAAAGGCACTATACAAGTGCAGGTCCATTTACTGCTTATGCATAGGGCTCAGAATTTGGTGCTATGCCCCTGTGCCTCTTGAGAGCATGGAGCCCACACTGTAACTAACTGCACTCCCTGAAGAAATATCAATTTTTTAAAAAAATGATACAAGCGATTTCAGAGAGAAGCAGACAGTGGGGTCTACAATATGTGTTTGAAGGATATATCCAGGATATCAAACTAAATCAGCAGCAAAAACAGGTTAAAAATACAAAGATAGTTGGAGGCTAAAGCTTAACCAGATCACAGTGTAAAAATAAACCATCACGTGAGTTGACAGTTAATATAAAGGGAAACTCCAATATTCACTCCCCCAGTAAAATTGCCTGATTCTTCAGCTGCTAAATGTTCAACTACGTTCACCAGCTAGTCTCTAACTTGGTCTGCCATTTGTTACTGGGCAGGTAGTGTACAGTGGGTTTATCAGGGTGTTTTCATCAAACACAATGCCCTGCTGCTAGAAACAAGTTTGGTGAGAGTAGTGAGGGTGAACCAAATAGTGAAGTTGTGGGCTATAAAACCAAAACAATGAGCTGAAAGATGCTCTAAAGCTCTGCAGGGCAATTAGTGAGAGGAATTACACAGGGTCATTTGATACACTGTCTCAAGTTTGCTACTTTGTGCTGTTTTCCCTACTGCTCACTTGATGTACGTTGATATCTCTGGAATTCTGCTTCAGTGCCTTGTCAAGTGAAGGTAGGAAACAGGTTCCACCATCATTTTTTTCCTGGATCATTTTCATGGCATGTTTGCCTTCATCAAATAGTTGTTGGAGAAGATTAACAAGACTGTACAATAAAACAGTGGAGACCAGATTTGAATTTTAAACCCAGTACTGTGTGGTAGCTTCTTTTTGTGCCTTAGATACAAAGCCCCTCTGGACTCACATGGGTGAAAAAAAAAAAAAAAGCTGACGATAGTTGTAATTGTTCAAACTGCCAAAAAATAATTTTATGTCTTATTTTACCCTGTGAATCTGAGGGCACAGATTAAAAAACTATTCAGATGGATTTACACATTGAGTTTTTCCTACCATGTGACTCTGTACTTAGTCCTCTAAACCTAGTCCAGGATTTCTCTTTATAGTTTTTGATAGATCCAACACCCATATTAAAAGGTTCAGTGTTTAGGGTTTAGGGGGATGTGCTCTCCTTAAGCTTAGAATGAGCCATGTATATCTGCATAGGGAGCAGGTCTTTGTTTGTGGAGACCGCCATGTTGTACTGTCATGTTTCTACAGTAGCCCAAAATGGACAAGCCAAACACCAGCTCCAAATAAAGCCATTTGTGTTTACACGTTTTTGCATCGACTACCGTAGTTAGAACCATAACTGCAATGTGCAGCGCCAGAGTTACATTGATAATGTAACGTGAAATAGCTTTATTCAGTCTTTCTAGCAGTTTAAATCACCTGGTCCGTTTCTTTTGGAGAGGTAGAGACCTCTGTGGATAATGCAGCTTCAGGTGAAAATCTCCTGAATGTGGATCTTATGTTATCGGACAAACAAAGGTGACCATAAATTAGCATGTGTTGGACTAGTTGCCTGCAGCAACATGCCAAACTGCATTGAAAATACACTGATTTGTAATGTGAAACTGCATTATTCAGTGTTTTACCATTTTAAATCACCGGGTCTGTTTGTTTTGAAGAGGAAGAGAACTCTGCAGATAATTTGTTCATATATTCATTCATTCATTCATTCATAAAAAGGTAAAAACCTCCTGAATGTTTGAATCAGTAAAGGGTGAGCACACATTAACTAATAAGAGATGAGGGTGAGCACACAATTACATGTTGTGGGTGAGCCCCGAGATGGCAAATAGCATTGGAGATGCAATGATTTGTAACATGAAGCTTCTTTATTCAGTATTCTTAGCAATTTCAACCACCTGGTCCACTTGCTTTGGAGAAAAAGAGGCCTCTGTGGATAATTCAGCTCCCGATAAAAACTTCCTGAACAATAAACAGTGAAAGAATTCTAGCCGGCAGACATTTTTAGCTGGTTGCAATCTAAAATTACCGCTAGATGCCAACAAATCCCACTAAATCTTACACATTTTACCTTTAATGTGGTGACGAGATCTGCAGCCTGTGTATTAATAGGTAGGAGACAGTGCTCTCTCACTTTCTGACCTGTCCGATAATAGTTTATTTTGGCGTGTAGCATTAAGGCCATGGATCATAAGGCCTTTACCTTCACTGAATCACAAGTGAAAGTTATCAGTCAACTATTGTTAACTAGTCATGATTTGAAAACAAAGGCTACATGTGCTTCACTGTTTAACATCTCATCATCATCTCCTCCTTGAGCAAACTTGCTGTCACTGTTGTGGAAATCTGAGAGGTTGTTGGAAGGATGTGGAGGCAGACACGGAGAAACATGCAGGAGACTCAGATGGCTTATGTTGTAGTAAAGTTTACTGAGCTCAGGAGAAGTGACACCAACAGTGCAGCAGTTCATGCAGACAGTGCCAGCATCAATTCTGAGGATTCTCTCATAACATTGGGTATATATTGTCTTTGGGTGAGGAGCCAGATTTAGATAATGGACCAGTATGGAGACAACTGTCTGTACAGTCAGGTCAGGATAGATATCTAACCTTGGCTAGAACAGAGAGTTCCACCATATCTGTCTCCCGCTACAGTAGTGTCAGCACTGTCAGAAGGCCATGTTAGGGTGAGAAGAGGTTAAAGGAGAGAGGGTAATTTTTCCTTCACAGTCACCTTAAGTGCTGTTGCGTTAATCTAAAAAATCAAGCAAAGTTTCATGACATAGATTCAACGGCCAATAACTATGTAAACTCAAGGCAAAGCAACTTAATTTCCAGAGCTCATTGTATACAGAGAGTAATTCAGTGTGCTTAAAGACACATGAGGATCACAACCATTGTAAATGTACTTTGATCATACTTCTTTTTAGATTTTATTTTTACTCACCTGTGCAGTTACATAATTTTTATAATCCTCTAAAGCCTGTGTAATGGGCAAGCATTTTCCATTTTAAATCCTATTGTCACTTCCTGATAGAGGTCAGTCATATGATGTGGTATTTTATATGACAGAGCCAAAGTCCAAAGTGACTTATGATAAACACAGAGGAGATGTGAGGGAAGGTGCTTTAAATGAGATGCACAAGTCTAAAAGTCTTGGGGAATGTCTAAGCCAAATTTCATGGCAGTAGATCTCTTTCACAGCAGACATTTTGACTTGTCATAGTAGTCATTAATGATGTAACTGACATGATGTACACTCAAATGTTTCCAATTACCTCTCGTCACGCCACCAAATTTGTGCGAAATAAATGCCCTTGTATATATTGGGCAAATGTTGGTGGTGTTTTTGTGGTTGGAGTTAGACAGTGGTAGCAAGTGGCTGCAAGTCACTCATCAGATGTGAAAATCAACTCACCAGGGTGTAAACTCTACTCCTGCCAACTTCTGCTAGCTGGTTAGCTCAAGGTTTTTAAATGTAAACATCAGTAAACATCAAAGAACATATGGGAAAGATGGGCACTAGCCAAACTGCTAGCCGTTATACAGACATTAGATACTAAACCCAGAGACCTCTGTACAGCAACAGTTTCCAAAAGGATATCAGGAACTGTAATATCCTTTGTATATCCTGAACAGTGCCATCTAACCAGGTGACTCAACCAGGGCAGCTGTATCTCAGAGGTAGAGCGGGTCGTCCACCAATCGGAAGATCAGCGGTTTGATCCCCGGCTCCTCCAGTCTGCATGTCGAAGTATCCTTGAGCAAGATACTGAACCCCAAATTGCTCCCGATGATGCTTCCATCGGTGTGTGAGTGTGTTAAAAACTGAGTTGCATATGGCACCTTGTATGGTAGCCTCTGTGAATGGGTGAATGTGACTCGTAGTATAAAAACGGTTTGAGTAGTCAGATGACTAGAAAGGCGCTATACAAATGCAGATCCATTTACCATTTTCTGTATGCTGATCTGACAGAGCAGAGGGCTCTGGTGACAGAAGGAGAGGAGATGTGTGCTTTACAGTGAATAAGGACCGGTGTGACTGCAGAAATGTGAAGTGCTTTCCCTTTCCTGCTCTGGGTCACGAAAGCATGTTCCAGGAATGCACCGCAAAGTCAACATCAATGAACTCCCTGAGTCTGTGTTAACAGTACCCAAAACTATAGTTAAATCATTGCACAACCAGAGACCATGGATTGCCAGAACCATCACCAATGTTATAAAGACAAGTGCTGTAGCCAGTTTAGAAACATGGACAATTACAATGCAGCAGCCTACAAGGTAAGAAGAGGCGAAAAATAACTAAATTATAGTGCACAAGTTGAAGGAGTTGTACTTTGTATGATTTCTTGTGACAGATAAATGATTGATTGATGGCTGCATTCCACTTGGGAGAGGTCTTGGTACTGTGCATGTTGGAACACTGGAGTAGCTTCCAAGGACCCTTAATGAAACTGAACCATTGTTAATGTCATCAGTTTCATTTAACTCACTTATCTTCTTTGCTTTTTCCTCTAGGGACCACAAATGTCTTTGCCAACTGTCATGGCAATCCATCCAATAGCTGTTGAGATATTTCAGTCTGGACCAAAGTGGTGAATCGTCTGACAGTACAAACTCAATGATATGAGACCTTTCACAAGTATTTCCTGTTAGAAAAGATGTTCCGGACAGAACGGAAAGAAGGCTCTGTCAAAACCAACCAGTAAAACACCAGTTAGGATGAGAACTATAGTTTAATGTCATAATGTGTTGATGGAAAATATTTAAATGTGTGTTTTCTGTTCAGCACTGATGATGGCCTGAAGTATTATGAAGTCTGCACTTCAGTCACCTCTGCACCTCTTAAGCACTGTGCACTTCATTATGCAGTTAACGTTTCCTAAAGACGTTTTGTGTCTGCATTTTTGTGAGGCTTTTTATGCCTCACAAAAATGCAAAAAGGCTTTTATGCCATTCAGTCTGCTCGTCACTGTCAATAAGACATGGCTGTTGATCTCAGATCCTAAAAATGCTGACATTTCTAAGATACAAAGTGTGTCCAAAAATGCCAACTTTTTTATGCCTCAGTGATGGCGACAGCCAGGGCTGAAGGCACTATGTTTTTTTAGTTGTCCGTCTGTCTGTCCATCCGTGCATCTGCACGTCCGACCTACTCTCATGAATGCAGTATCTCGAGAACACCTTGAGGGAATTCCCTCAAGTTTAGCACCAATACCCACTTGTACACAACGATGAACTAATTAGATTTTGGTGATCGTAGGTCAAAGATCCCTGTGATCTTGTCCATTTAACATGTGAATACAATACTTAACAATGCCTTGAGGGATTTTCTTCTCTAATTTGGCACAAATGTTTACTTGGACTCAATAATAAACTGATTACATTTTGGTGGTCAAGGTCACTGTGACATTGTGACCGTTTCATTGTCGTGAATGCAATATCTCAAGACGGCCTTTAGGGAATTTCTTCACATTTGGCCCAATATCCACTTGACTTAAGAATAAACTGTTTAGAATTCAAGGTCACTGTGACCTCACAAACCATGTTTTTGGCCATATCTCAAGAATTCATATGATAGCTATGACAGAATTTCACACAAATGTCTAATAGGATAGTATAATAAAGCAATAACAGTATATATCCAAAGGTTAAAGGTCATCTCCACTGTGACATCATAATGTTATGCAAAAATACTTTTCTGGTCAATACTCAATATCCTATCTCAGAAGGGGAGACTGTTTGTCAGAATCTGAATTGGTGACACTGATCTTGGGTGTCAACCTTGAAACTATGCTGACTGTATAGATCTTCTGTGCTGTCAGGGGGGAGGATGCGTGTGAAGCATTCATGTTTTCACAGACCTGGACATACTGATATACTGTAAGTGCAACTTGGCTGGTTTGTGGAGGCATACAACTGCAAGGTGGTAATTCTAGTTTAGGATTGTCTGGTGATTGTCAGCTTATATCATGTAAGACAACAGATGATGAGTGATGAGTAAAAGTTTGACCTCATAATACCTCAGTGCATCATCAGCCAATAATATCTGAACACGTGCACAGCTATCATGAGTTTCAGGAGTTTCTACTACAACAGAGTGCCCATTGTTATCTCTGCCAGGCGTAGGCTTGAGGGTATCATGTGTTAGGTCATGTGCAGGGGTGTAGTGCTATAGGTTTAAGTAGCACAGTACACCTCTGATGAGCGTACATTTACAAGTTTTAGCTTGTTTTGAATGCTAGTCAAGTTTACATACATTAGTCAACTGTAACTACAGTATAAAGTGAAAGGATGTTTCAGTGCCTTTTCATCTTCACTAGTTAACATTTAGCTTTAGACTAACAAAAAATAACTTAATTCACTGAGCCACTCGAAGGCTGCTGGCAGCTACCAGCAACTTTTAAGGTGAAATGTTTTCTTGGATGTAACTCAATGCACGAGATGACACTGTGAATCAGTCAACAAACCTTAAATCTCCATATGAGTACTTTGACCATTGCATTTGTTTTTATTGGCTCATATGCGTTAGTGATGACTGGATCTTCAAGTGCCAAAAAATCTATATGAATTCACTAGTTTATGCGACTGTGAATATTCCATTTCCTCTCTAATCGAAAAAAAAAGTGGCAGAGCATCTTTCCTTTGTGCTCTAGCAGCATTATACCCCTGCTCTGCTCTAAACACTTTAGCCTGTTCTTTTGTGTTGTTGAAAATGTTGTGCAAACCTGTTCTGTGACCAATCAGTGAGGTGCAGACACTCTGCATCACTTCTCCTAACCTATCTGGGACTGAGGTTAGTTGACAACAGTGGTTAAATATTATCTTCCTATTGAATGTGTATCCCCTGGTTTAATCCTTAAATGAAATCTTTAACTTTGAGTTGAGTGCAGTTTCTGTGGTTGAGCTATGATGGGAATTACTGTATGTGAAGTCACCAGACACCAGGAAGTAATAAGAATGAGAATAAGATTCATTTTGTCCCCCCATAGCAGGTGCAGCAAAGCTAACAAGAGAGTAAAGAACATATCAATCAAATCATATCAGTCTGAACACACCCACACTGTCCTAAGGTCTAATCAGCCTGTGTTTGGCTTACTGTGGGTGTGCAGGGCCATTAACCCTACACAGGAGGCATTTCTGCTTTTCAGTCAACTGTCTCACACTCACCTGATTAAACAGATATGCTTGTATTTTCTACACTTTGCCATTGAACCATAGTGATCCTTAGTTGCCTGAAATAACAGGAATAACTACAGGTACGATGGATTTGTCTCTTTTGTCCCTGTCCACTATTGTTTTAGTATACTAGGACACTTCATTGCATATTATTGCTTAAATAAAAGGTGTTGCAAGGATAAAAGAGGTGCCAGTTACTACCCAGGAAGTTCCACAATCTTGATAATCAACACATTCTCACTCCCAATTCGTAAAATATACGGACTCTTGGTCAGTGGCTCTACATATCAAACTGTGAAACTCTAGATACCAGTGGCGGCTGCTGGTCTTTCAAACAGGGGAAGCTCGCTTTAAGTTTAAATCATAAAATTTGTCATATTGTAGCGAGGCAGTAACTTATAAAAGGAACATTTAATTGAAGCCGTTTTTCACCCACACTCATGCCATAGAACCACAGCAAAACACACCTCAAAGATTTTCAGATGAGTTTAAACAGCTGAACGGCACTCGCTCAGAAGACTCCACTCGCAAATATCCGCATGGGACTGAGCTCGCAATGCAACAATGCCAATGTGTAGTTCAGGGTTCAGCCTTTTAGACAATTCTCCAATCATCACGCATACACCGAGCGTCCTCTCCCACCTACCGCTCCATTAGGTCGACGGAAGCTAAGCCTCCCTGGAAGTGATGATTTTGTCACATTTATCCAATGACCGTCTCACTTTGCTGCATGAAAAAAAACCTGCTCAGCGCTGTCTCATAGGAATGCTTGGAGGCTCCACGCCCACCTGTGCTGACACGAGAATGTATGACAGGGAGGTCGCATTTGACAACTGGTGATAAACAGCTGACGTTTGAACATCATGGTCATGATGTTAAATGCATCCTAGCGCATGTTTAATGCAATGTAAATTCCTATGTTAATGTAAATTCAATAGTGCATATTTGACCATTTCTTCTACGAAATTTTAGGGGAAGTTCAGCCTCCCTTGTTGTCTCAGAGCAATCGCCCCTGCTAGATACCCCTCTAGCATCGGTTTTGGATTTTCAAGGACAGCAAGTCAAATTACACTCATTACATGCATTTTGTCTTTTCAAAATAACCATCAGTTTTCACATTTTTTTCAAAATAATTCTAGAAAGCAGGTAGGAAAAGCTTTGTTTTTAGATTTACTTCCTCAGATACGTCTGTTAATAACATAAGATATTAGCACCGGACGTACTGTGCGTTACATACATATGTTGACATATGTTATGTCACATGACATATGTTGTTGACTATGTTGCTATTAAAATAACTCATTGACTTTCGGTTTCACACAGGGCACAAACAGCTGTCTCCAAGGTTTGTTTGACCCATCCACCTCCACTCCCTCCCACCCTATCGCAGGCTTTTCCTGTCTTAATACTGCTGCAGTTGATCAAAGTGCCAAAAAATGCCACCACCTGTTATGCGTCATACCACTGCTCAAGGGAGCCTCTAGTCGCATTTCCATTACAGTTGTTCGCAAAATAAAAGCAATATTTCTGAAATTTCAACAAAGTTCAAATGCTGCTTGCAGGTGTTTCCATTGAACGGTGTTTTGCGAACTAGCTGTAATTCTCGTAAAGTCTCGCCCGTCCCGCAAGACTTCACTGTGAGGAAGATGGCCGAAAGCGGGACACTGATTATTCCGAATTTCTTTGTTGTTTGCTATCCAAGATAACTGTGACATTTTTATCACGAATAACTGTTAATAATAACTCCGTCCCACGCCATCTTCCTCAAAATGAACTGGTTGTGTGACCCCCTACATCATGTCTGTTTCCACTACACTTTTGCGATACACTTTTATATCGACATGTCTGAAAAACTACCTCATGAGAGCGTAAAAATGTTTTAGCGATATTTGAGAGGATTTTCAAAATATAGGTGTTTCCATTACCAGTTTTTTATTGCGATATTTAGGTTTTGTGCATTTCTAGGGGTAATGGAAATGCGACTTCTGTGTGTCGGTATCTGACAACAAGGACCACTGACCAAGCATCAGTATTTCACAAGTCAGGAGTGAGACCAGGTTGTGATGATACATACAGTAATATGGAGAAACCAACCCGTTCTCATTCCCAGGTTGTCAAATACCAACACGCCATTAGCATTTGATAGTGCTGCACAGGGCGCCCTTTAGCATATCTATGTGCAGGGATTAGTCACATTTTAACACATGGTTCATGTTGTGAGACGGTCACAGTTGGGTTTAACGAAAAGATCATGTTTTGGGTTAAAATAAGAATGTGACATAATGAAACATACATTTTTCATGTGGGTGATGTCAGTGTGGAACAATTATATGTAAATGATGTAACATTACAGTAAACCTAGTATGACTTTTGGTTTCACATGGGACATGAACTGCAGGCTCCAGGGTGAAAGTTCTGTGTTTTGTTTGACAAAGCGTTTTAGGGTTATAGTTTCAAATCTAACATGTGTTCTTCTATCTCTCTGTAACAGCCTACGCAGACAAGCTCAAGGAGATGTCCATGCTGTCTCTACTCTGCTCCTGCTTCTACACACAGCCACATCCCAACAGCCTCTATCAGTATGGAGGTCAGTATGGATGTCAGTCTGTTGGTGTGTCTGTCTGTCTACCTGACAAACTGTGCCATGTACTGTAAATCCTTATAAAGCAGTTGAATTATTGCCTCTTCCATCCAGGTGTGGACTTGGACAAAAAGTTGGCCCTGGCAATGTGGCCCAGACCGGCCCACTACAATCCATTGCACAAAAATAAGTTATATAACTATTATATCATACACTGGAGTGGATTTCTTCTTTGAGTGTCAAGCACTTAATTTCCTACATTCTGAATTATACATATACATATATGAAAACTCTCACCTGCCTGCCTGCTCACAGTGCGAGAGGAGAGAGAGAGATGAGTTACTCGGAGCAGCCTCCCTTGTGTTTTGTATTATCCATTTTGGCACTTTTTGTAGTTGCAGATGCTGTTTCATGAGGGCACTAAGCCCAAAGAGGGAGAGTTTTAAAATGTGACTGGGCCAGCCCAGTTTCAGTTAAGAAAATATACCAACGGGCCGGATTACCTGTATTATTGGCTGGTCAGACAAAGAAAAAAAACAAAAGGAAGAAAAAAGACAGGTGTGTTGGCCCAAAAGACACACTGGCCCATTAGGAAACTGCTTGGTATGCCATATGGCCAGTCCATCCCTGCTTTCATCCATTCATTCATTCCATCCAAATGTCCTGGTGTCTTTTTTCAAAATATTAAAGGATAACTTAGGCATTTTTCAACCTGGACCCTTTTCCCCCCAGTAAATTGGTCAAAGAGGCTGATGTGAAATAAAGTTTTTGAAATTGGTCCAGTATTGAGCAAGCAGGCAGTTGCTGGCGACAGGCTGTAACGGAAACACATGGGGAAATTTAACACGTGTCTGAAGTGTCTCTTTACCTTTCAATTCATCTGGTCTGTCAGTTATTGACTTGTTAAGCAGAAGCCTCTCTCTGATATATCACGAGACATCGCTTGGTGCAGTCAAACAACAGTGGAAACGTGTATAAGATCTGAGAGGGTATTATATCAAAGTAGTTTACAGAAAACGTAGTTTAGTGTTATCTAAGAGATATTTAATATCACGGATGATTATTTATCTGATTTCGACAATGTGGATGAAGCCTTTGAATTCAATTGCCACCTGTATTTATTTTCGACAGAGTATACAGATGAAGAGCAGACGAGGAGAGAGGGGAAAAAAAGGCAGACAAGGTTTTATTTTACTGTTTACATATTCATTATATCTTGCTGATGCTTTTTGTTATTACACTATCCCCTTTGCTACTGTAACACTGCAGATTTCCCCACTGTGGGAATAACAGATAATTATCTTATTAGAAAAGACTGTGTAATAGGGTCTCTTACAATGACTAACATTACCATGGTCCTTCATAGCCAGTAGGTATCTCCTTGATGAATAGGAAAAGCAAATGTCGGCATAAAATATAACAAAAATATATTATAGGTCGTATAATGCCAAAGCACAATTATATTTTTCCACCACACACATGCACACGCACACACACACACACACACACACACACACACACACACACACACTGTGGCATAGATAATGTCAGCTTGTTTATATCACTTATTTTATTATGAATGTCAGCTGATGAAAATGGATAATCAATCTGCATAGATTCATTAAATACAAGATTTGTTTGTTGAATCACTTGATATTTTGCACATCCTGCTGGTTTATTGATTGATTGTTTTATCCTGCCATGCTTCCATGTGTAACATTATACCATGTCAACATAATAACTTAAGCTAATAGCCTCATCTGCAGCAGTAAATCCACTCTTAGAACAGCAGTGTTTTTTAGGAAAAAAAGCCCCAGATTTCTCCTTCTCTTTGACAGATAGTAGTCATCCTGGTGGCCATTGCAGACCTGTGGGTCTGATTGTGTAGTGTATGGACAGGAGTGTTGAGATCCATTTGTAGCACTGGCCAAAACTTTAGCATTTCCATATTTGACAAACGTATTCTATAAAAGCTGCTCTAAGTGTAGCTTCTCATTTTGTCAGCACAACTCACAAATGCGTAAACTGTGGTCAAAGGGTCACAGCACCCATAGGACCACCATCAGTCTCTCGAGCTGTGTGGCATGCAGCAGCTGGTTCCCCCTCTGCTGCCTGGTGTCTCTCTCTCCTCATCTGCTCTTCATTCGTATACTCCCAGTCATATAAATATGGGTAACGATCAAATTCAAAAACCTCATACACATTATTAAAATCAGTTAAATAATCACCCATGGCATTGAATATTATTTAGATAACACTAAACTGCGTTTGCTGTCAAGTACTCTGGTTATCATGCTCTCTCCAGATCTCACACATATTTCCACTGTTGTCCTCCTGCAACAAGTGACATCTTGTGACATCTCGTGATATTTCAGAATGAGACTTCTTTTTAATAAGGCAACAACAAACAGACGAGGTCAAGTGAAAGGTAAAGAGACACTTCAGACACTTAAAAAAAAACAATGGGAGCTTATCTGTGTCAAAAAAATAACCACTTTTAATGAACATATAATGACAGTGTTCAATTCACAGCCCATCCCGCAGCTGCCAGCCACTGCCTGCTCACTCAATACTGGACGAATTTCAAAAACTATTGTTGACATCAGTCTGGAGACCAATGCACACAGGGAAATAGGGTGCGGGTTGAAAAATGCCAAGGTTATCCTTTAAGTTTATGAACATTCATTTGTTTTGCTCTGCTGGAGTTAGTCAACTTTTTTTTTTTTGTTTTGTTTCTTTAATGTGTCCATTAACTTGGTCTGGACTTCTGTTTCAGTTTGTATAAACTGATCATAATAATTTAAAAGCTTTTATCAGGGCCTAAACACAATTGAATTTGCATCCTGTTCCAACTACAATCACCGTGAGTGAGAAAAGAAATTAACTTGGTAAAACACAAACAATACACTTTGTTGGCTGCATCTTAGTTTATCATCCAAACTAAGCATATGCTTACTGGGTATATGCCTCATTCATAAGCTACTCTTAGAAAACTACATTTCAAGTAACATGAAATCTAGCAGTGAGGGACAGTTCAAATGCTTGAGTTGTCGCCAAGGCAACAGCAGATAAGCCATCCAGCATGAATCGAGTCCCTGCCAAGGTCAGAAACAAATATCACTGTGTTATCTTCAGAAAGACTGTCACACCACAGGACAGTCTTTTCAATAAACCTGTCACTGTTGGAACTAGTTAATGCTGAAATACAGTGAAAAAAAGACATGACCTGTAAATTAGGCCGCACAGAGTGCAGCAAAAGACAAGATTACAAGAATTTGATGTTAATATTCATATATAAAGTTCACTCACTTGGGAACACACTTTTCCTTTCATAGATCTTTTTCGATCTGCATAATCAGATAAATCTAATGAGACTGTAAAAAATGTGAACTGGAGAGTTGAGTATGGAGCATTTTTGTTAGCATTTACATATTTCAGAAAAGTGAAAAATCCTATTAGATTTCATGGGACAAATACTCACAACATGTTTCTGTGTGAAAGCACAGAGCAAAATGTCTTTTCATCCATAAAAGGAAACATGTTTTTGCTCTACTGCACTTTGTACAGGATATACTTTAGCCCAGTTACTACCAACCAACCACGCTCACAGCTCCTTTCTCATCACAGCTCGCCTCATGTACCAAATTTTGTAATTTTGTTAAATTGTTATGCCTTTATTGGATAGTTGAATGTCAAGACACAACAGGAAATGAGGAGGGGAGAGAGATTAGGGATGAGAGGGAGTGACGGTCCCCAGCGGGATATGAACCACAAATGTTGTGGTTCATGGTCTACATCTTAAACCCTTCAGCCACCCCAAATACAATATTTTTTGACAACAATAATGTATCATCAACCCCTCTGATATATGAAAACTCAAGCAAGCAAAAAGAAAAAAGTTGCACCTTACTTACTTGTGTCTTACCTTTGGTGTGTGGATCTGGATTCTGGTTGTGTCAGACCTGGAGGTGAAGGGTTTGAACAAGCGAGCATCGGGCCAGTCATTTGAGGTTATCCTGAAAGATCTCCATCAGTCTATGGATAAAAGCCAGCATCAGCCACTGCCCTCTCCCCCAAGGAGGGAGGTGTCCCTGGAGGAACTCCAGAAGAGGCTGGAGGCTGCTGAGGAAAGGAGGAAGGTGAGCAGATATGTCATCCCAGCATGATCTCATGATGGGGTACTACTGATAATAATTTGTTTGAAACTCTTTTTTGTCTCAGTTAAAAATTTTCCCACCCTACTGTTTCTGTAATGTTTCATTAAACTAAATGATGCTAAATGATTTACGCATTTTTAAAACCCTAACTGAAGTCTCGCCATTCTCAAGATCTTAAAAAGTTAATGATAATACAATATATATTTATATGATTAAATGAATGAGTAAAAATGTATCTTCTTACTTGTTTTCGGGGATAAATAAAGTTCTTTCTATTCTATCATATTTTTGTGTGACCACTCCGAGCGCTTTAAGTTGAAAATCTCTGAACTTTTCGGAAAGGCGCTGGATGTTACTGGTGAGTGTTGTGCATTTATCACTGTTAAGTT